>OZ035962.1:109867033-110604033 GCA_964034945.1 Chrysopilus asiliformis
TGAAGCCTGAACACCTGCAGGTTGTTAGGCAAAACAAAAATACCAGTAAAGGTAAAAATTCCCGCATTTAACAAACAATTTTCGAAAGCGGATCAGAAGTAAAGCATGTTGAAAAGTTTCTTTTTTTTTCTACATCCACAAATTTTCTTAATTTGTTACAAAATCCTTTATGTGTAGAGTTGATTTAAACTTGGATTTCAGTAAATACACAAATATATCTTAGACATTTTAATGGGATTATTTTCAAGAATTTCGTATGGCTGATAACTGATTAAATTTACACATATTAAAATTGTGCGCCGTAATGTAATTACATTTCAACTTTTTTTGGCAAATTTAGCTGTTCTGTTAACATGTTTGCTAAAGTAACATTTTTGATTCGATACTTTTCTAATCGCAGATACGAAAACAGGGAAAATTTCCATTTATATGGGGGTGGGCGGAAGGAGCAATCCGATGGAATTTTGATGTAGGGAAGAATTATGTAAAATGATATTCTAGACACATATTATTTTTCGTGAATTTTTCGATACGACACACGCTTTTCGAGAAAATCAAAATCTTCTGTCATCCCAAACACTCTTGTGTGGTTCTTGTTTTTTTTTTTTTTTTTTTTTTTTTATAGATCCAGCCAGAGCTTCGGGGAAGACCCTTTAATGCCGAAGCACAGCTCAGGATGGTCGGAAGAACGAAAGGAAATGTCGGTTTATGTTCTCCTTGAATTGGTTTGATGCGTTATAAACGGTATACTGAATCTAAGAAAATACAAACTACATTATGATTCTTATATACAAAGATCTTAACAACATGGTACATCCTCGAAATCCCCCCCCCCCCCCCCCTTCCTTCTCACCTGCTCACCTTTGAGCGGTTTAACCGATTGAGATGCATTGTGGCGCATTTTTTTTGGTCGATTTTTCACAAAGGGCGTTTGTATTTCAAAAGACTTAGCCTGCAACGCATTTCTTAATAATTCATTTTTTTTTAAATTTTCGTTTCCATTATTAATTAAACATAAGAAGTGCAAAAAATTATTTCAATTTGGGCTTAGAATTGTGTAGCTTTTGATTTAAATCATGCAGTGTTTGTTTATGGGTAAAAAAATCATTTTTTGATTGTTTATACCCGTATGGTGATTTTTCTTAACACGTTGGCTGCCAGACAAAAAAACGCTTACTCCGCTAGTATACACTGGGAAAAAACGCAAAAATCATTTCTGTACTTTGTAAGTCACCAGTGAACACAAGATCAATACAGACAAAAACGAACTCCATGCTCCACAAAAAAAACCCTTTGTACCGCACGAGCGACTGCACTCAACCATGGAACTTGAGAAACTGACGGTAATGACAATAGTGTGTGTACACCGGTGACTCACATGGTAGCCAACGTGTTAACACCACGTGGTAGCCCAAATCAAGTTTTTTTTCTAATATAAAATTTATTGTTTCGGTTCAGCCATCCTTCTTCCCCTCCCCTTCTCATCGTGTAAAATTAACCCAAAATAAATATGGTCACCTTAATTATAAACATATTTTCAGAAATTTCTTGATTTTGAAACGTCTATAAATTTGACGAATTTATCTTGGCACAATTTTCAATTGTATTGCAACAGTTTTCCATTTGCATGGAAAGAATTGAATGGCACGGAAACGCAAAAGTTCAGCCAGGTTTTACGAAATCTGTGCATTTAATCAAACTTTTTATGATTACATGCAACGAAGACCAAAAATTCAGCAAAACCCGGTATAAAAACTGCAATTTATCACTTTATGGCCAAATGCACTGCAATGGTGTCTGTAGGTTAAACCCAGTTTTTATCCATTTTATATTTATGTCACATCTGCAGAATTTACTATTTCTAATTGTGATATTGTTTTTTCATGCCATAATATCAGTTTTATCAGCGGTAATAAAAACCACTTTTTACACTTTGAAATGCTTGAAATAATTTCATGAGTTTTTGTTGGATTTTTGGTAAGATTTGGCTTTCTTTTTTTTTATTGTCTTTTCAGGCAAGAACGATGTGTACAGAGTTGAATATCCTTAATATACATGGACACAGTCATACATGCAGACGTTTCATAACTTCGCTATAAATCACAAAGTTTACTGCCGAAAAAAGTAGTAGCCGAAAACTGTGACACTCTACAAGGATATATTCGGGAATTGCGAACAAACTCAGCTAGTAATAATCCAGCATAGGGAAGTGAGGATTCATTCAGGAATGCTTAAAAGGTTTTTCGGAAGACTTGGAGCGAAAAAAAAATAAGTACAAAACGAAAAAGGGCAAAGACGGTGGAAAATAAATACAAATGAAAAAAAAACGACGATGAATATAAGTATTAGCAACAAGAACATGGTTATACGAAGGCGAAAGAGTATCGGGCATCAGGCGTCAGCCAAAAGACGAGAAGAAATTTGTTATCTCTGCAATAAGTAGAGAAAAAGTTCAGCATTACACCAGTCGGTGCGATAAAAACGGTTCCAAATAGTCACTCAGCTGTCGTGGCAGCATTGTTTGTTCCCATCAAGAAAATTTATCGTTCCCTTATTATTTTGTTTTGTTCTCGAATGATACCCCGGGAGTGAATTATGTACCTAATAAAACTTATATCTTCCCGACTAAAACTTTCATATATGAGCATCGCTTTCGTCTTTTCCTATTCACAATTCACCCATTTTTACCAATGTCGACTACATACTTAAATACTTACTGACGCAATATAGGTATGTATGAAATCTATGTATTCTTTACTGCGTTAACATTCGAGACAAAACGATGAAAATGAAACTGAAACCGAATCTGGAAGTATAGAATATTAGCGGAGGCGGCAGGACGCCTCCATAGGACATTATTTGGGTCTCGTCGGGAGTCAAAACCTCCAACTAAATCTTATACTATAGCAACGGGGTAAAATGGTCGAGGGAGGCTGAAGGTAGTATGGTGGTCCTACTGCAAAGCGGTGGAAGATGGAAGACTACAACAATTTTGTCGTCATGCTAACATTATGACAACAGTATCACTCGTACCCTCAAGGTGAATTCACATTGGAGCTCATTGGGAGACATCAAAAGTTTCCCAGCTTTGTCCTTTGATTCGTTTTTATGGAGTTCCCAAGTAATTTAGAAGGGTAAATTTGTGCCCTAGGACCTACACTTGTACACACACACACACACACATACATGCATTCCATTCGTCTTCGAAGCGATTTCATTTCATCTCGACGATAGTGTATTCCATTTCATTTCGCATGGTGAGCCATCATCATCATATACTCACTATATTACATTTTACTATACGACAATGACTACTAACGCGTCTATAATGCAGTCCTTTATACTATAACTAACTATCTGTGTACTAACAATTTATATAGACGGATAGATACATACAGAAATTGTATTTATAGTAAGGATTCACCATAGCATTTAAGAAATCGGGATGAGATTGTGCTGGAACATTGGGATAAGAAAACGACAGATAAGTATTCGAAAAATTCTTGTTATCTTGTAACACGCCAACTAAGTAGTTTCATTGTTTTATTCGTAGTTTGTGTTAACTTTTTCTTATTATTCTTTGCCGATCTTAACTGGGGAGATTTCCAGGAAAATACTATTTAAACATAATGATACTTTGAATGATGTAAGTTGGGCAATTAACTAAGTTATTTTGTAGGAAACTGGTTAAGGATGTGATGTCACACTAGTGAATACTATTGTGTTATACAGAAAAAAAACAATTTGCATGGTTCTCTAATTAAACCTAATGTGATTTTGTAATAAATTTGGTCCTTGATTGGATACTGGTTGTAGAAACTTCCAACTATGCAATAAATAATCGAATATTTATGATACGAAAAGCTATTAGATTTGTTTTGGGTATAATTTTTTGAGTGAGATAATCGAAAAATTGGAAAATTTAGTAGAATGGTTAGGGAAAAAGGTATCGAGCCTTTCTTTATCGAAGCGCAAACAATTTTTACTTTCCTCTTCGATAGAGGGAAAGTATTGTATTCATGACGGAGACCGACTCGAAAATGGGGGCAGATAGAAACTTTCTATTCAGTACGGAATCAGTTTCAAAATTATAAAAATGTCTGTCGGTCTGTAGATCTGTCCGTTTTACGTGCATCTGTCTGTCGGTCTGTAGATCTGTCCGTTTTACGTGCATCTGTCTGTCGGTCTGTAGATCTGTCCGTTTTACGTGCATCTGTCTGTCGGTCTGTAGATCTGTCTATTTTACGTATCTTAAATAACTCGAGAACACGTTGACCTAGCGACTTGAAATTTTTTGTAAATGAGTTCTATGAAAATCGTAGTTTTCAGTCAACTTTTGGAAAAGTAAAGGTTGCTATAACGCGTATCAACCATACTATATTTTTTGAAAAAATATAGTTTTTTGAAAATTTCTTGAAACGTTCGCGCTTTTGGTAAGCAATGAATATAACAAAATTTAAAGGATACGAAATTTCTTACATTTGGTATTTTAATCGTTTTTATACCCGTATGGTGAAACCAAAGGGTAAATTAACTTTGCCTTACCGTTTGTAACGCCAAGATCCCGTCATCGCACAGAAAAATGAATTACACCAGTCTGTTTAGAATGATAAAAATAATTAATTTTTGCATGTCCGTCCGTCCGTCAATCCGTCCATCCGTCCGTCTGTCCGTCTGTCCGTCTGTCTGTCCGTCTGTGGCGCGGATTGCGGGCGCACGGATTGAGCTACAGACTTGAAATTTTGCACAGATCCGTTTTTCGTAAAATGCGAGGCTATGCTCGTTAATGGGAAAAAATGGACCATTAGGGGTGGGGGGGGGGGGGGGTACCCCCCACACGAACGAAAACGATTTTTGCGAATATATCAAAAACGGTGCATCTTATCAAAAAAGTCCAAGAACAAAAGTTATTTAGGATATGATTCTACATAAAACTCCCATACACCAAAATCCGATTGGAATAAATTTTAAAAAATCTTTTTGGAAAATTTGACTTCAAAGTTCGAATTTTGATACGAATATCACCATACGGGTTTTCAATAATTGCCAAATTGGCAATTATAGCTTTTGTTATGGTTCGGTTCTCTAACGGTTCTCAAGATATTTGAAAATATACGGTTTTTTGAAAATTGCTTGAAACCTATGCGCTTTTGTGAAAAAATTCATATAATTTGATTTCAAGAAAATGAAATTTTCTACATTTTTTGCTTTACGTATCTCTGACGGTTCTCGAGATATCATAACTTTTTACTTATTTTTCCGAAACTAAATATTGCAGAGAAAAGTTTTATGTTGATTACAACTGATATTTTTACATATAAAAATCCCCATTCAAGGTAAGCCGATCAAAAACTTACAAAATATGGAAGGAAAAAAACAAAATTTTCAAAATTTTCATCAATAAAACTAACAAAAAATTAGATTTTATTACTCTTTAGACCAGGCATCATCAGCTAGTGGCTCGACTGGCTCATCACACAGATTGGCTTTAACAGCGTAGCCACTATAATCGACCTTTTATTGTGTGCTGTAATGCTTGTGTGTTGCGGCTTCGGATCGCTGGAATAAAACGAATCATACTTTGAGTTGGAATCGGTGCATTATTAGCATGACGCATTTCATTTTAAATCAGTTCGTGTCGTCGAAGGTTGTGTTTTATTGAACTGTATTTTAATTTGTAGTGGTTATAAATTTTGATTGTAAAGGGAGCGACAGTTACTTTGCTGACCCCTGCTTTAGACTATTGGAATTTTTTCAATAAAATCATAGGTTTTTTATGTTGCCCCGGACGGGGCCATGCTGGCAGGTTAAACATCCTAGAAATGCTATCCCGCAACCCTAGAAGTACGTCAACCTCTACAATATTACTACTTTGTTGAATGGTTTCATAAGAATTTGTTCTATTTTATAAATCCTAACAATTAGTTTTTAAAATCCTTGTATTTGTTATTGAAAACAAAACTTCTCTTCTAAAGGATATTAATGTTGCAAAGAATAATTCTCTTCTATAAAAAATATAAATCTATAATAAATATATCAACATCTTTAGAACTGAAATGTTTAAGGTGACAGAGTCATTATCTAGTAAAATGGTCTTATGATTAATGTTCGCCTAAATTGGTTAGCATATGGTTCAGTTCTCATACTTGTCATATTTCTATGCACTTGTATTGTTGACGCCCGTCATTTGCAGAAGAAAAAAGATAATTGAACAACATTCCATGTTTCCCATCAGTGATTTCCCTGCTCATGTCAAACCGCCAACACCAAAGGAATTTAACACGCGACAATTTGTCAACAGTCAATTTAATGCATGCTTGGGTCCAAACATTATTTAAATAACATGTTTTAGTTATGCATATACCTTTATCTTATCTAGATATTAAAAATATCCCTTCATTTCAAGCTATAAAAATAATGTCTATTTGAAAAATGGCTACTGAACTTTCTACAGTAAGCGCAGGACGTGGGAAAAGTCCTTGATTTGTTGTGCAGTTACGAGGGTTCGCGCGCATTCTATATTTGTTTAACAGTAGAAAATTGTGCACTTTTTTGAGGCCCTTTCCATTGTACGAAATTGTGCACTTACCCCTAATTGCAAAAAAATTTGTATTTACTTTCTAAGGATTGTAAGATCAGAATAGAATTGCACTGTTTTCTACCCTTACTGCACTGATAAAAAAAATGAACAATTTCTTTTCAGACTAACAAATGCAGTTTTAAGAAAATTATTTTGTTGAATAAATTATTTATTATATAACAATTACCCAACTGATTGTATGAAATTATTATATGTTATTTAAATAATGTTTTAATAAACGTGCACGGGGTTCGAAATATCGTTGCACTTAAAAGGGTTGTGCCGCTATCCGAGAAGCCGTAATCATGTAGTTTGTTGATTACTTTAGTAGGTACCAGAAGAAAATTAGCCTCATTTAAGAAAAAACACTTCTCGCGAGTTAGGGTATAAAATAAGATCCCAGAGCTCCAAGGACCTTAATTACATTATATTTTAAGATCGAACCTTCATAAATTTTCATATAAATCGGAAATTATTTTCAAAAGTTCTATTAGCTATAGAATCTTAAATGAATCGAACTTTACGAGTGTTATGGCAACAAAATGATTTTTCGAACGGACAGAATAAAACAAAAAAAAATATTATCGATTGAATCCTTAAAAATTAGGCACATGAAATACATAAAAAGTGATAAAAAATACTTTCTCGTTAACAACGAAACCATTATGAAAAAAAATACAATATATATATTTGCTTTTGTTATCGCCGCTTGGAATAGATCATTAACTTTAATAGCATAATTTCACAAATAAGCTCGTAATAATAATCTTTAAACCTAGGCATAGGATAGGTACCCATCATTATCTCGTAGTTGGTATATATTTTGCTCGGTAAACTTATCTAGATAGTACGTGACAGTTGGGACTTATGATAGTCATAGTAGATACATCCTCTATCATATCCTGTCCTGTCTTATTTTCCATCTCCGGAATGAGAGTGAATATAGACCGATAAATTTTTGTTCATTCTAAGCATATATATATATATATATTTATATGCGTGTTTTTTGTCATACTGTAAGTCACTAAAAACTGAAGGAAAACTTGAATAAAGAAGTCTATGGAGAGTTCATTAAAAGTAAGACACGCACCAAGATTTTCCAGTGCGTGCCAAAAAGGACACGAAATTTAAATTTTTCCTTATCACTCAAATAAAATCTGGGTCCTCCAGAAATTCCCAACTATGTAATACGAATTATACGCATTCTAGTAAGTATATTTATATTTTTGTTGATATTATGTAGATTTGTGTGTATGGTGTTCATTTTTGGCCTTTTTGAATGGTTTTGCTCCAAGAAAATGGGTACACAGAGGCAAGCAAGTAAGTTTGAAAGTACAGTAAAAACAAGAAGCAGCACCAGCAGCAGCATCCGTTCGAGGGTTCAGTTCATCATTGAAGGATGGCCTATCTAATCTTATTTCCCGTTTGGAAATTGACTTTTACGCATGAAAAGTCTTTAAATAAATTTTGTATACTATCAATAGGGGATATTGTGCCTTTATTTATAACGAATCGGTGATTATGGTTGATGAAAGGCTGAGACAGCCACTTAAAGGAGCATTATCGGCGATCCAAAGTCTTTATAACAAAACGAACCAACGAATGAACGAACCAAACGCCAACAAAACGAATAGGGAAAAAAAACTGTGCATAAAGTTCCTAAGGGATAGCCTAAATTCACACTTCCGATGATGCTTTGAAACGCCCCCAAAGTAATGCCAATGTATTTGAAGTTTGTTAGTTAAATTCGTATTTATAACAGCAGATTAAACAGCTATCGGAACTAGTGAAGTATCCAAGTGATTTCTTGAGTAAATTATTTATCCATTCAAAGCATATTGAATACGTTAACAATATAGATAAATTGAATAAATAGTTTTCTTCCGAGAAGATTTAATCTACATATGTGTATATAAGATGTATGTTTATTTATTAACAAAACCATCCATTCTCATCTTTATGTTTATTGTATTTACATGTTTTCTATTTACAAAAATACGTATGTATTTAGTATTTTAAAAATGTTCACAAACTAAACTATTTTAAAATTTTATTAGTTAAAGTTAAAAGCCTTTTAGTCGGTTGCTACGTTCTGTAAAGATGCCGCTTCACATGAGAGTAAATACGCGAATAACTCTCAAAAACTCTCGAGAGTTACTCGCAGGAGGTTGTCCATTTGATAGTTAATTTCGGCGATTTTTCTCTTTTCAATACCAATATCTTGATTTTTTTAACATATTGCTTTGGCGAGTTCTCGAGAGCTACTAGCGAAATTCAAACGCCGTTCGTATCTGGCGAGCAACTCCCCGAGAGTTCAGTGGGTGCATGTCGACTAGAGAGTAGAATCACTTTTGACAGCTCGCAGAAACTAGCTCGCGAGTTTTTGCGAGTTTTTGCGAGTTTCTGCGAGCGACTCTCAGAGACGTGTCCATTTGCCAGTAGCTGCTAGGTTCTCGCCGGCATTTACTCTCATGTGGAGCGGCACCTTTACGCCCGTCAGTACAGTAGTTGATCGTGAAATAGTAATTTCCATATAGATAGGATGATATTCGGACAAATATTGCTAACACACCGTTTACACCTGCGAGGTTTACCGGAATTTCTCTCCTAGAATCTTTTCGGCGTCACTTGTTTATCTATTGCAGAAAAAGTTCACTTAGCAAAAATTCTCAAAATTAGAATGTAAACGTTGCATTGGTGAAACATTAATTTCGTATCACAGAATAAAATGCCAGATGTAAACGGCCCCTAAGAAATTTAAAAAAAAATACTTATTAATTTTTTTTTTCTCCAAATGTTTAATTGCAACTATACATTTGGACAAAATCATTCAGGGTATTCACAGTTCTCTTTTAAATTGCGAGTAATTTTACCGCTCGGTAATTCAGTCAAATTTAACAGATTTTTACCGAGACGGTAACTTGGTTCGTGTAAAAATGAATTACCGGATTCGGTAATTGTAGACATGCCTTGAGTCGTGTTTTCCGGCCCGGTTATTCGGTATCAAGAATCAACCGCGAGTGGCGCTAGTAATGTTTTTAGTTGTCAAATTTTCTCGCTGGTTTTTTGTTAATCTCATCGGACTGATGCAAATTTTTTCAATTTTGATAGCCGTTGCCACAATAGAAATTCAAAAGAATACATCAATCATGGATTTAAATGTATGTGACATATTTTACAATTAAATTCGCAGTTCATGATTTGGTCACGTATCCAATAAAAGCGCTGTTCTCAAATCTGTGCTGTGGGATGTTCACAGCAGAATATTTTCAGTCTTTTAATATAACCGAAAACACCGAAAACACCGAATACCCAAAATTAAAAGAGGACTGTGAATACCCTGATTATAATAAAATAATTTAAAAGATTTGATCGAATTTTTCTATAGCTTGGTTCTAATTTGGTTCTAGAGATTCGGTTTATAGTTTTGTTTTGGTTAACTAAAATTGCAAAGGTTCAGCGGTTTTTGGTCCCTAGTTCAAAATACAGGTTTGCATCTCCGATATTTTGTGCTTCAAATTTCACAACGTCTCGCTTGTATTTCAAAAAGTACGAAAATTTGATCAATTTTAACATTTAATAGCGATTCTGTGTGTGAACGGTTGATCAACATAGTTATACCAATATGGTAAATTGCTTTTTCTACAACACGTGACAATGTAATACCAATTACCGACCGCAAAATTCACATCTTGTTAAGACACCATCGAATGACAAAGGATTCATAGGACTCAAAAACTACTTTGCGGCATCAGGTGCTGCTCTCAGATTAATTAGAAACTCGTCGCGAACCCAACCCCTGAGATCATGTCTTTATTTCATGTTCAATCACCAGTCTTTCTATTCTGTATAGTAACAACAAGAATATACGCCTAGATACATTAATATAATAAACTCGGTACACGGCGAGTAGTGCAAAAATGTTCCATTGTATCATAAGCCAAGTTGAGGAGTGAGTATATGATATGGTATTAAGCAAAAGGTTCCTAAAATATTTAACGAGGACGAAATGGATGTGAAACGACATCCTTCTCGTCAGCCAACACTACTTTTATTCAACTTTTATCAAGACTTGTTACATTTTGTTATTCGGGAGAATCTACACGTGTATATCTTACGATATTGTGGCTTTTGTGCCTATAGCTATTGAAGAGGGTTAAAAACAGGCACGAATTCGAGAGGTGGTGGCTTAACTGGTAACACGACAAGGCGAGCGTAACAACGAATGTGACAAATCAATTCACTTTGCATTAGAGAAATTAAGTTTCATGCATATTTTATAAACGTTGCACATGTGAAAATTCCTACTGTGTTGCATGATGTACGTAGAACGTAGGAACATATACTTAAACATAATTTAAGAAAATGTTTCATGTGTAGCAAGTTTTGTTAAGGCAACACCCAAGGACGAATTTACGTCGAAAAAGGGTGGAAAACCTTTCATGAATCCTACTAACACAGTATAGAATCTTTGCTACGATGCACACTATACATATTTTATATACTGTCGATTGCATGCTGAAGAGGTTTATGATCCCATGTTGAAAGCAATCTTTCTGTTATTACAATAATGCGAAATCTATGTCGTAAAACTCTTAAAAGGTATCGAATGCTAAAAGACTTTATAGATTTTAACAGAGGGTGCAAAACCGCCCACAAAATTCGTACCACTCTGTCGAGTTTAATACGCCATTTACAATACAGCACGGCTTATGAATGTCTCAAAATAATTTTGAAAATTACATTGGAAAATTGTAGGGGTGCGATTTTTGTAAAAATAAGGAAAAATTATAATAACCGATACCAAAAAATCTTTAGACTTAACTAGATATCAAGATTGTGTCAGTTATGCAGCGAAATTCTTATGCAAATGACATAAGTCATATTTTTGATCGCTTTTCATCAAATCTGCTTCTACACATTCAATGGTTAAATCTTATTTACCATGGTTTCCCAGGTAAACAAATTGAATTACGATATGGTAGCACAACGATAACTCAACCCAAGAAACGACAACCAACCAGTTGCAAATTACTAACGAAAAAACGGTTTAAAATAAGTAACTGTAAAACTGGTCGTAGAACTAACTAAATTGCAACCAATAAGTTGCAAATTGGTGACAAAGTAACGGTCAAAATTTAGTCACTTTGTAACTGAGAGTGCGAAGTTATTACTGTGCAACGTGAGTTAGAAATTAGTTACAAAGCAATAGTTTCAAATAGACTGTTTTATAAAAAGTTGCATTGTAACTATCAGGCAACTCATTAGTAACTGTTATAAAGATCGCGTTCCCTTCTCAACTTCCCTGGCCGCCCAATGTTGGTCTGATTCACGTTTTGGCTCGAGCTAACTAACTTTTAAGTATCGTCTCAGCAGTATTGCCATTTCTGTATAGCCAACCGACCAGGGAAGAAGGTACTCTATTTACTTTAGTTCAAGCTAGAGGACCTACTACAACTGGGATTTCTTGATCATTACACTGGTAACTACCCGCAACAGAACGGAGAGGGTATATGCGTTTGGGGTGAGAGTTTGTTTGTCCTTCCCTCATAACTTTTGACTCGATTACACTTACCTTTAAAAAGGGTTGTAAAGGAGTTTTAAATTTATTAAAGACTTATTTTATTCGGGAATTTTTCAAAATTTTAAATTTTTTTTTGTTTGCTACTTTGGTCACTTTGTTACCACGGTTGGAAAATGGTTACATGCGAATACATCATACTACTATATAAAAATGAGTTGGTGTCTGTCTGTCTATCTGTCTGTCTGTTCCCCTTTCACGCAAAAACGGCTGAACCGATTGACTTGAAATTTGGCATAAGTGTCTGTGGTAGTTCTGGTTCCAACATAGCCCCATTAAAAAGTAGCCCGAGAGGTGGGGGGAGTAAGGGGAGGGGGTAAAGTAATCTCGAAACTTAGTTTTCCCTCTATGTTACTCTTTCGCGGGAAAACCACTGAACCGATTGGCCTAAAATTTGGCATAGATGTTCGTCGGGGGTCCAGCCCCAACATAGCCCCATTAAAAAGTAGCCCGAGAGGTGGGGGGAGTAAGGAGAGGGGGTAAAGTCATCTCGAAACTTAGTTTTCCCTCTATGTTACTCTTTCGCGGGGAAACTACCGAGCCGATTGGCCTGAAGTTTAGCTCCAACATAGACCATAAAAAAAAATTGAAAAAACTTGACTCGGCAACGACGAGTATGCAAGCTAGTTGTAAATATCGCATAAACATAATCTGCCTGTGATAATTTCGCAAATTGATTAGTTTGAAAGGCTTTTGTTAGAAGTTTACCCCCTTAACAATGGACGTCTAAATCAAAATAAAACTACTTTTCAATTTTAAACAAAGGGGAATTATTTCACAGCCATTTCGTTGAGAAATTTGTAAACTAAAGTTTGGCAAAGTGTTTTTCCTTGCTGAAATGGGCAAAGTTTAAAAATATATATACATATTTTTTGGTGTTTTTGTATAAATTGCTGAGAACTGTTTTGCGTTAATTTGATTAACTTTTGAGCCGCTAATGGATTTCTTTACAGTTTCGCTAGAACTTTAACCCCTTTTAAATTCGTTGACATGGTCTATGAACTTAAAGTAACTTTGTACCCTTGGGGCTAATCTCGTACGCTCTCGAATAAGCTTTAATTAATCCAATACTCACATTGGAATTGAAGTTTCCCCATTTTAAACAGATGTCTGTACTCATCATTTGTAAACGTTACTTGTGCAGTATTACTTACTTACTTCAACGTGTATTTTATAATATCTCCGTTAGTGTACCTACTCTATCTATACGAGTATATTCGCTATTGAACTAAACGTATATCAGATAATGATTATACGACTCTTCGCAAGGAGCTGTATAAAACACATAAAGGGTCCAAAAGTTACTCATTTAAGTTTTGTCAGCTATCAAGTTCCTAAAATGTATAAATCATGTTCTTATTTGAGAAAGTTTTAACGAATTTTCAACGGATAAGTTATTTTGTGATAATCCTGTGGACATTATTTTATATCGTACGAGAATTTACGGATACAATGTAAAGTAAGTACTGTCGATGAAAGTTTCAAATTGCAAATAGAATTTTGTAGCTGCAATTGAAAAGCTTTAAATTTAATATCCTTTTACTTACAAAATATATGATTTACCATCGATCGGTTATTTAATTGCTTACCGTCCATATAAAACTTTTCAACAAACAAGTCGTAAGATTTTTATGGTGAAATCGGTAACTTATAACTTTTGGTAACTAACTTTGTGAAAACAAAGAACACAAAGTTGGGAATAATTTCCTAAATTCTGTACATTTGTTTCACAAACAAATTGCCCAACTAACAATTTTCGTCTCATAAGACTCTACTAGAGTCTTTTGAGAGTTTTCATACAGGGCTATTTCACCCTTGTAGAATGCTACAACTGTTTTATGAGTGGCTCATGAGGCTTAAATGGCGCACTTATGAGAACTTTTTTTATTTTATAACAAGACATCAGTTCTTTTTGTAAGAGTCACGAAAGTCTCATAAAAACACTATTTGAATTCTAATGAGAGTTTATTGATATTCTCATAAAACTTTCATAACAAGTACTTTATGCTTTGCTAAAAAGAGAAGAGTATATAAAAATATCTAGCCGGTTTTATTTTTGAAGAGTTAAAGTAATTTTTTAAAGAGTAAAAGTTATTTTTGAAGTGTTTATTTATTTTCGGATCCGAGTCATGTCTACGTTTGCGTATGATAATATTGTATTAGAATTTCACATGACATAGATTTTAAATTCTATTTTTTCGGATATATAGACAAAAATTATATGGTGAATGCAATTTTACTGATAATATAACATATTTTACTTCGAAAAAATGCGAAACCCCTCAAAAAAATCGAAAATGTGAGATATTTTAAAAATCAGAAATATAATATGGACAAATTAAATTTTTAATATAATTGATCAAACTGTTTCAATTGTTTTAATGCGTTTTTGTTTTTAATGAAAATAGCTTTTTGCAGTGTTTTTAGGTCCTAATTTACATATATAAGCTGTTTTTGGAATTTCAAAGTTTTAGTGTTAAAAAAGATCAAGGGAAAATATGGCGCCTGTTGACGAAGATTTATTTTAAGAATAAAATTCTACTAATAAGAACATAAGCTCGCGCTATGCGAGTTTAACTCTTTTATGTCTCATATGAGCATTTTAACAAGTATTTTTATACTTAAACTTTTACAAGCGCGTTTTTATGAGAATCATACGATTTAACTGCTCATAACATTTTTATTTAAGATTTAAACTCTTTAAGTGTTAAAACTTTATAAAAAATATACAATGAGAACATAAGTTTTTAAAGGCTCGCTACAAGAGTTCAAAAATCGCCTTGCTATAAGCGTAAAAGATTCAGTAGCTCTAGTAGCGTCATACTCTTATAAAAAGAACGCTATCAGAAAAAATTAGAGTGTCATTACAAGAACTATGTTATGAGAGTATCCAGTGTGTTAAGAAAGTTTAATGAGAAGATTTCAAAATTCGTAAGAGTTTTGGTCTGGAGAGTTTGTTAGTTGGGTGAGTTTTGTGAAAAACACATTTGTTATAAAAAAAATATATTGATGATTTTGCTATGAAATTTTGATGTCAAACTTATGATTTCTTCGCATAATTCTGGACACATACACAAAGTTTTATTAAATTTAGAATTAAAATAGTTTAAGGAATTTTTGTTTGTATATTTAAGTGGTTTTAAGCCGAAGGGTATTAGATTTTCTTGAAATTTTGCCCAGAAGTAGAGTTTATAATTATATCAACAGATTTTTTTTTAAATGTACACTCAGAAAAATGGAGGCTAACTCGACGACCTACATACGGCGTAATTGGCTTCGGGCAGGCGCGCGTTCGCCTGCATGTGGGCAAGTAAAACTGAGTTGACCTGTGGTCGGAGAAATTCTGAAATTAAGCCACCAGCAGGTGAAGTAGGGCATTGGGAGCTGCACGAGTTGACCTTAGATAGGTTAACTCTGACCGCTAGCTGGCTTACAGACACCTCTGTAAGGTCAGAGTTAACCTGACAAAAAGTGGACTTGGACATTTTTCTGAGTGTAGCCCGCAGATTTTTTTGGAAAAGTTGTAAGTGGCTGTCCAAAAATATGGCGCATCTTTAGGGGGAGGGGGGTGGCTACTCTGCGTTAGTGTAGTAGTGTAATGGTGGTATTAAATCCCTCAGGAAAAAGTTAGACGACAGGGCGGAGTAATCAATTTGAAAAAACGAGAACTAGCGTGACGTCAATTTATCCAACATTCATGATTTATCAAAATCTACCTACAGTTTGATCTTTAATTTATGGTTTCATTGCTCATATTTTTAAAGTGTTTGGAAGTCGAACCTGTTCTTAAGGTGCCGCTCAACATGAGAGTAAATACGCGAGTAACTCTCAAAAACTCTCGAGAGCTACTCGCAGGTTACTCGCAGGAGGTTGTCCATTTGAGAGTTAATTTCGGCGATTTTTCTCTTTTCAAGACCAATATCTTGATTTTTTTGACATCTTGCTTTGGCGAGTTCTCGAGAGCTACTAGCGAAATTCAAACGCCGTTCGTATCTGGCGAGCAACTCCCCGAGAGTTCAGTGGGTGCGTGTCGACTAGAGAGTAGAATCACTTTTGACAGCTCGCAGAAACTAGCTCGCGAGTTTTTGCGAGCGACTCTCAGAGACGTGTCCATTTGCGAATAGCTGCTATCGAGAGGTTCTCGCCGGCATTTACTCTCATGTGGAGCGGCACCTTTAAACGAAAGCCCAATTGATCAAATTGGTTGGAAAACCAATTGGATTTCCAATCATCTTATACCAAGTACCGAAGGTACGATTTATGGAATTTTGACTGGAAATCCAAGATTGTTTCCTGTGAAAATGGTCCTTTTGTACCATAAGGTCCATAATTCCAAATGTTCCCACAAATATTCTTAAACTTTATAAAGGAAAATCGCGTGGTACATTTGGACACGGTACAAAAATTCCAACATTGGTCAATTGGGAGTATAAAAATTGAACCACTTTTTCATAAATAAAACCCCTCTTATACTTAATGTACATCCATAAAAAATATTTTCGAATATATTTCAAAATGGAAATCTGATAATATTTGGGAAAATTTATTAAATAATATAAAAATTGAAGATTGGCTCCCTGAAAACCTAAACTCTGTGACCAAATTTAAATCTATCGCTAACCATAAGGAAAGACTTTTCCGACCGGTGCGGATGTTTTTAACTTGATGCCATTATGCTTTAATGTATTGCTTCTTGAATTTATCATTGGCAGCAAAATTTTAAAGCTGATATAAAACCTAATCTATAGAGTAATCCCCAATTAAAAGAGGATTTGTGACTTTATTGTTATCTGCAAATGAAAAACAAGACCAAAAATGAAAACCCACTCTGCCAAGCCAGTACCATCAGTTAGTGGGGCTAAAAGTTTTGGGAACGTACAGAAAAAAATCATCTTCGCGAAATCCTATTTTTCAGCATTTTCCCAATATCGGGACTTTAATCTTCTCTCTGGGCGGAGGATTATGTATCTGGGCACCACCGCAATGATAGGATTTCGCTTTAATCTACATCGAATAAGAAAGTCTTATACCTTGTAGTCTAGGAACATCTCTAATTTCCACCCTTAGACGAAAGCGTACTTCTCTGCCTGCACACACAGGTAGAGCTCATTTACAAGGAAATTCAATAAAAAAGCGAAACAGGAAAGTTGCCTGATATCCTTAAGAAGTTTTTCAACTTAATTAAGTCATGATTGTAAATCTGTAAATAATGCCCTAAGAGCAAAATTCAAGTAAAATACTTTAAATATCAACACCAGTTAATCGTTATACCTGTATGAAATATTTATATATTTTAATATAGCTTAGAATGTGAAGGTAAAAACATATTTCTAGAATAATCGGGATTATTTAAATTGTAGCTACCCACTAATTATTATTACTTTCGTTATTATTATTTATGATAAAATTAAAGTAATTTTCTTTCAAGAGTGGTTTTTTACGAAGGTGTGATGTGAGTCACGTGTGTTTTGTTTTTATAAAATCGAGGCCTTATGATTATTTTTTTAATAAAATTGGTAAAGTAAATGATATACTTAAAAACTAATAAAGCGCAAATTACTAAAAATCTCTTTTTTGAAAAATTTTTCAATAAAGATAACACAGTTATGTTTTACTTTGAACTAGCAACATTTTTGCCTGCGGCATATCGACAGGCTGACAGACAGATGGACGGACATCCTCATAATTTTGCCTGAAACATTGAATATGTACAAATATAGAAGAATAATGATTAGTTTTCACCTTGGGCCGATGGTGGCGATAGTGTCTGCGGTTCAAGTATTAAATAAAAATCCCCCAAACTTAAAGCTTAGGTATGTGTATTAACTAAAATACCCTAAAACTTTAAGCACAATGGGAAATTTGTAATCGCAATGATCGCGGTTTATCATTGTGTGCTGTACGTGTTCAGTTCATTCCTCGTATGACACCATAAGAATCAACGCAACACCCACAGATATCCTACTACTAGATCGCGGCACTCGAACAATTCCATACCAAAAATATGGGACAGCGTGACTATGGTTGTCTCATTTTTTCTTGGAACTTTAGTGATGTCAGATGTTCGAATTAGTTCTGAATTTATATTCAATTCTAAATTTAAAGTGGTATGTGGCAGCTCTGAATATTAACATGAATAATTGGTATAGGGATTGAATAATATTCCGTCGGGGACCTGCATAAGCATTTTTTTCCAGAATTTTAATTTCCCAGAATTTACTAGCTTTGTCCCTTTTTCTCGTCATAACTTTTTGACATTTCAGTGGTCTATTTGAGATAGCAAATGGCTTGATCTAGTAGTAGGATATCTATGGCAACACCTCTTTGCTTCTTAAATGTGTCCGTGCTTTTTGGTCTGGGATATTTGTGGGGAAATTCTCAATTTGAATCTAAACTAAAAGCTACAATATTACATAAAAATGAGAGAGAAAGAACGATTATTAGCCTCACTATCGCCACCATCGGCCCAAGGTGAAAACTAATCATTATTCTTCTATATTTGTACATATTCAATGCCTGAAACGAATTTCGTAGTGATCAGAAAGTTTCTATCTGCTCCCGTTCTCGAGTCCGTCACCGTCATAAATACAATACCTTCTTTCTAAAGCTACGCAGAAGAAAAGTAAAAATAAACTTAATGCTAAATTTCTTAAAATGTTTTTTTCTATCCTACTATCCTTTTTATACCCGTATGGTGAAACCAAAGGGTATATTAACTTTGCCTTACCGTTTGTAACGCCAAGATCCCGTCATCGCACAAAAAAATGAATTACACCAGTGTGTTTAGAATGATAAAAAAAGTTGAATTTAGCATGTCCGTCCGTCTGTCTGTCTGTCCGTCCGTCTGTCTGTCTGTCCGTCCGTCTGTCTGTCTGTCCGTCTGTCTGTGGCGCGGATTGCGGGCGCACGGATTGAGCTAGAGACTTGAAAGTTTGCACAGATCCGTTTTTCGTAAAATGCGAGGCTAAGTTCGTTAATGGGCAAAAATGGACCATTAGGGGGGGTACCCCCCATACGAACGAAATCGTTTTTTGTGAATATCTCGAAAACGGTGCATCTTATCAAAAAAGTCCAAGAACAAAAGTTATTTAGGATATGATTCTACATAAAACTCCCATACATAAAAATCCGATTGGAATAAATTTTAAAAAATCTTATTGGAAAGTTTGACTTCAAAGTGTAATTTTGATACAACTGTTCGCTGTTCACTTAAATCACCATACGGGTTTTCAATAATTGCCAGATTGGCAATTATAGCTTTTGTTATGTTTCTATCCTACCTATAAGCTAGCAAAAATCTTAACAAAAATTCATTTTGCAAATTGACTTTGTTCCAATCCATAAATCATACACTGGCAACGCTTACATATTATACAAACTACAAAATACACAAAGCTGAGGAAAATTCATTTTATTTTCGGGAATTTTTACAATATCTGATGTAATGCATGTTTGATACGGAAGGTGAACCAGGTTAAATTTTATATGGTTGTCGTATTTTTGTTAATGTCATCAAAGTTCTGAGAGGGTCACAAATGATCGTAACTACAGTAAATTCATCCCTCGTCAATGGAAGTTAGAATCCACCCTCAGTTTTAAATAAATAACCCAAACAGACCATAAAGGTAGTTGATGGTCATAAAACACTACAATGTTAAGTGCGGTAAATACAAATGCAATCACCTGCAGCTATACAGCAACAAAGAAGTGAAAACGTATACTTTTTAAGTTTTATATGATTATATTTGTAAGGATATATGTTTTCATGAGCTTTAATATCGTTGAAGGTACCAAAATATATATAAAATTTTGTCGGTGAAATTGTGTAAAGTTAACATAGTTGTATAATTCTTTATATTTTATGAAAGGTAGTTGATACTAGGAGAAATAGTAGTGAATTCAGATATATTTCTAACCCTTATACAATATGGAATATTACAAGTACCAACATTTATAGTACAGTTGATGTGATATACTCGTACTCGTATATCCTTTAGCTCGAAGGCAACAAAGTATTTTCCCATAAAAGGACTTGATATTGAGATATAGAGAGTTTATATTGTTGGTGCATCTACGGTTTATACTTTAAAGTCTACATATATATTTACATCAGCGTAAAGATTTATATGTGGTAATGTAACGTCAAACGTGGACCACTTGGTAAAAAGAAAACGACGACGTACATTTTAGTAGAGAAATTTACCCCGACAGGAAGAAAAGCCATAAAAAAGTTATATGATGCCCATGAGGGTTGAAACTGGGGTAGAATCCCGCTCCGGAGAGAACGTCATTGTTTCGATGGGTGTTTTTTTTTAAAACACAAAAGTGTAAGGGAAGAAAATACTGTGAGATGTAAAGGAATTAAGCAGTTTAAGGGCTAAGGGTTGGGGTTGGTAAGTTGGAAAATCGCATTTGCAAATCTTTTGACGTCTTGTACTGTTCAACAAAAGTGCTTAACACTCTACTATATACCAATATGTATATAAATTGTGCACAGTGGCTGGATGGATGTTCTATGAGACCTTTAAATGGGTATGGTAGGTACTTGAGGAAGAGAATGAATGTCTGGCTGATGTAATTAAGGTGTTTATGTACCCATTAAAACTGAACAACAACTACTTCTCGAGTTCTTTCATTCTTCCTCATATAATGCGCCATCACCATCCATTTCTACCCCCTTTCCAATTCACTGTGGACCAGAAACATCCACCCTCAGTCACTCATTTTAAACCCTTAAAGTGCTAACACGATTTTTTTTATTTCTTTAACCCCTCCGCTGGTTTTATTTTATGATTATTCTTTTAGTTATTGTTGCTTTTTTGGGCTTTGGTGTTGATTTTTGTTCTGTTTGTTTGCCATTTGGTTGATAACTTTTGATGAGTTAATTTTAAAAGTCAAGTATAAAACGCAAACATTGCAATATAAGAATATACATAACACTTAAAGGAATATTGTTCAAAAGATTGTCTGAATTGCGGTCGTATTTCATTTGAATTTCGTTTAACTTAGATAAAGTCTCCATATATTTTATGTTTTTACGACTTTTTGCATTTTCGTCTTACATCATCGTAATTGTACAAATGTTTTTCAAGAAACCAAGAACAAGATTTGATAAAGAATAATTTTCTTTATTATTTTGTTAAAAATTTTGATGTATGAAAATGTTATGTAAAATCCTACCCAAAAAAAAAATTTACTTTAATAAATTTCTTGATACGATGTACCGTTTTCGAGAAAATAAAAAAAGTATTCCATTTGCTGGTGGGAAGAGGTCAAATGAATTTTGATGTATGGAAATGTTATGTAAAATCCTAACCTAAACATATTCTACCTTAACAAATTTTTCAATACGACTCACCGTTTTCTGGAAAATTGCAAAAAATTGATTCATTTGTATGGGGAGGCAAGAAAGAATGGTCCGATTTTCCCTGTTCAAGCTTAGCCTTGTTACTTGCTAGAAACGCAACTGTAAAAATTCCAAGTCTGTTCGAAAGTTATGGTGTTCACAGACAGACAGACATACTACGGACGGACATCCGGAAATCAAAATCTTCTGTCATCTAAAACAACCTGGTGTAGTTCATTTTTGTGTCCGACGAATGGTTCGATGCGTTGCAAACGGTATACTAAATCTAATATACTTCTATATAATTCTCATATAGAGTATAAACATCCACCATTGAGTTCGCAGTTTCTGGTTTAGAGGCACAAATAAAAATCATTGATTGACATTTCTTCGAAAAAATCATTTTTATCAAAAATGGAAATCCAGAAGCAATTAAAAGTTGAAATAACACTATTTTACCACGGCTATGCGGAGTTATTAAGTTATAATTAATTTACCTTTGAACAGAAAAATATACAGTCTAATTAAACCGTTCTGTAAAACTTTGAAATATAGAGTGTAATTTTGACTGTGATTCATATCGGTTAATGAGCATAAAGAGTGCAATGCACTTTTTCACAACATTATTTTAAAAAATCAGAACAAAAAAACTTACAGACTACTTGCTGTGAACAATACTCTTGTAAAATTTTCCCACTCTGCAAAATCATTAAAACTTTGAATTTTCCAACAGAATTCGTGGGATTTTTTCACCTTTGAAGTTATAACGCTTGTTTGGTTAACGCGACATAAAGCATAAACATAGAATTAAGTTTTTGTTTTTAGCATTTGTCGCGTTACTCATAAAGTAATTGCACTCTAAAAATCGAGTCGGAGTTCCAACAGAAATTTATATGAGAAAAATGTATGAAAGTCGTCAAAAAAATGCTTTTCACCCTTTACGTGTTTTATGTGACTTAAATTATAGAAATTTCCTGGTATTTTTAACACAATATAAAGGGAAAAATTACTTGGCGTTTTAAAATGGAAAAAACGCAACGATTTTATGTATGTGCTGTTAAAATACAGCACAGACTGAACTTCATTTTTGAACAAAATTTGAAATTAGGTCATAAAATTCCATGACATCCATGTAAAAAAAATAATTGAAAGTTTGTGAAATTGTTCATATGAATATCTAAAATATAATAATAAACATTAGATTTAGAAATTTTTGTCGATTAGTGCTTCCATCAGGACACATATGAGGCGTTAAAAGCTAGAGTGGACCAACCCACATGTCGAAATCGTGAATTTTTTTGTGTTTGAATCACTATTGCGAGTGAGTTTTTAGATAAAAATGTTTGGATGCACAAAAGAACATTTCAACATTGAGTAATAAAATTCACAGAAATTTTTTTTCCCAAAAATTTACAGTCAATAATAGTACAAAAGTGGAAAAGCTTCAAAAACACGATTATGTGGCTTGGTCCACTCTAGCTTTTAACGCCTCATATACAAAAACTCTATTGAAAATTTCTTTCCAAGAAATGACAGGAAAGAGGAAGTTTTTATATGGCGCTTTAGACGAATATCGAGAAATCAAATCCAGCAAAAACCATTAACAAATATGAGCCGGAAGTGAAAGTTTTTAAAGCTAATGCGACGAAGTGATTTAAATCAAAAGCTACACCGTTTTAATCGAACAGTGCAACTGAAATTATAATAAAAATACCAAGGAATAATAATGCGCCGCAGACAAAAAGTTTTGGAAATTTGTTAAAAAATGCGCCGTTGGTGAAAAACATATAAGGATCTGACCTATGTGAACTTGGCTTGCAAAGTGCGGAAACTCGAAATAAAATTTACATGAAAAAATTGTACTAAAATTGTACTAAATTGTACTGCATTTTAAAAAAATTGTACTCGAAAGGATTCGACAGAAATTAAAAATTGAAAAAAGACCAGCCGGCAGTGTTTTCGGAAGAAATTTTTTTTATGCAGAATAATTGTACTAAAATTGTACTAAATTGTACCGCAAAGAAAAAAAAGTGTACTAGTACAGAAACATTTTTTCCTTCCGAAACAAGACTGCCGATTTCTCGCGAAAAATCGTTTTTTTCGATTTTTTTTCAATTTCCGAGGAACCTGAACGAGTACAATTTTTTTCCTTTGTGGTACAATTTAATACAATTTTAGTACAATTATTCTGCAGAAACATTTTTTCCTTCCGAAACAAGACTGCCGATTTCTCGCGAAAAATCGTTTTTTTCGATTTTTTTTCAATTTCCGAGGAACCTGAACGAGTACAATTTTTTTCCTTTGTGGTACAATTTAGTACAATTTTAGTACAATTATTCTGCAGAAACATTTTTTCCTTCCGAAACAAGACTGCCGATTTCTCGCGAAAAATCGTTTTTTTCGATTTTTTTTCAATTTTCGAGGAACCTGAACGAGTACTTGCGGTACAATTTACGGTACAATTTAGTACAATTTCTTTGCGGTACAATTTAGTACAATTTTAGTACAATTATTCTGCATAAAAAAAAATTTCTTCCGAAAACACTGCCGGCTGGTCTTTTTTCAATTTTTAATTTCTGTCGAATCCTTTCGAGTACAATTTTTTTAAGATGCAGTACAATTTAGTACAATTTTAGTACAATTTTTTCATGTAAATTTTATTTCGAGTTTCCGCACTTCGCAAGCCAAGTTCACATAGGTAAGGATCTGTCCATAAAATATGTTGGGCTTGAAGTGGCCAACAACTCATCCCACAAAAAATCCTGATGAGAGATTTCCTAGATATTCATGATACTGTCATGAAAATAATTATTCTTGAACCAAAAGTTTCAAAATATGCAAATCTCATCCCTCAATTGTATTCGAAACTCTCGACTTAGCCTTACAAAAAAGTCCCTTTTGACGCTTTTATACAGAGAAGTCAAAAATCTTACTTCATATCAGCTTTTGAATCGTAACATACTTCATAATGTCATGAACAATTTATGCGAGTGTTCAGAAGAGCTTGTGTCAGTTTCAAGTATTAATTATATCTGGAAGGAGATAAAAGTTAATAATTTTACGAGAAACTTTCCTCTACTTATCTTCTTATATGCTTAACAACAACAAAAAAACACCATAACAAGGAACGAAAAAGTGTCATAAATTTAGCTTTGACATGAACTGTAATTCAACTTTTCGAAATAATTGTAATCCCATATGTTTTATGAATGACCTTCGAATAAACTCCACTTCGCATGAACTTCACAAACAAAATCAGAGATTTTGGGGCTTTCAACTTTTCTAACTTGTTTAAGCTTTAAGACTTAACGTCCCATTTCCAGAAGTTTTTAACTCTTTCTTTACTCGTTTCGATTTTTTTTTTCTTGCTCTTCATTTTTTTTTTTTTGCTACTATGTTTCCGTTCTTTGTGTAAATGTTGCTTTCCCCTTATCTACCCCTCCGCCATTCAGACGATTCTTTTGCTCCTTCACGAAAAGAATTAAAAACTTTTCATTTCACTTGAAGGAACTCATTTTAATTCAGTCTCGCACAACTTAGAAACTTTTCCTGTGAAAAGGAGGCGAGGTAGATAGGACACAAACTTAAAAGCTCTTCATATTGCCCAGGCTTTAAAGGGAAAATCTTTTCTTTCTGGAAATTCGTTTTTCTCTCAACGACGATTTTCCTTTTCTGAATATTTTTTTTGTTGTACGTATTGCCGTCAATAGATGGATAGATCTGTTGTTTTTAACATACAAGTATAGCAACTTTTACTTTGTAGCTGCTAAGAAATTTGTATAAGAGTAGAAATATGTCTATTCGGGAATTCATATCCTCGTATATAGAGACAGGGTCCTACTCATACGTATATCCTGTTGGTACTCATTCAGATGGAAGTGAGTTTTACTCATGTAACAAAGTTATACTGGGTGTTGGAACTTTCCTGTCAAGTTGCAAAGTTTTCCTCTACGGAAATTCGAAACAGAATTGTACCACATTCAGATATATAGAATTGTGCGGTAGAGCGCAGGAGAGGAAGGGCGGGGTCGTTGAATTCAAGGTAAAAATGAATCAAATCTCATATAAAACTTCAACCTATCTCTAACCAAAGTCTATACAACTATTTCCATTCCCACAATGTTTAGATATACCACTCGAATATATTGAAACAGAAAATGGGAAATGAGGAGTAATATCTGATGGTTTTCCATCATCAGAATCGTTACTGGAATGGACGCTTCCTTCGTGTAGTATTTTCGGGGATGAATTGAGATGAAAAGCCTTTTTCTCTTCAATATCTTAATTAAAAGTCAGTTCAACAACTCTTCTAAACTGTACGCTTTTCAATGCTATTAATATAAAAATATAATCACATTCATTTCATGAATGGCATTTTAGAAAATGTTGATGGAAAACTTTAGAATCTGATTCTAAATGAGATCCATTCCAAACCAAACTAATTCATCAAACCATCATCCGATAGACACAATCCTTTCATTCCTTCGGTTTAATGTTAACCAGATTTTTTCATTACATTTATTTCGCTTTGGAAATTCTAAAATTGAGCAAAATTAGACAGGGATGGCTGTCATTAGGTTAATTAAATTAAATTGCCAGCAGGATTTAATTTTGAAATGTTTTCGATAACACTTGATACTTGCGTTATTAAAATAAATTTCGGTACTTAAATTCAAAAATCGTTTATGTATACGATATTCGTCATATGTACATTATAGTAATAGGATTTCGAAGTTTTATACAATATTTTATTTAATTTTATAAATATTTTTCCATTTTTTTTTCGAACGGATCGACTCTGAGAAACTCACAAGTTGAGTTCTAACATCGTTAGAAAGTTTTTAATGTTTTAGTTCGCTTTGCAGAAGAGATGCTTGAAAACTTTTAGTATGCATGTACGAGGGAAATCATTGAAAAACAGTAAAATTTCTCAGACAGGTTGTAAAAGTACTTTACTGAGTGCACAGCACAAGTAAAAGTTTAAAGTTTTACTGTTTAAATTATAAATGAGCTTCCCAAGTGATTAATGTTTTGAACTTAGTAAAGTTTCGGTTATAAAAAATTCAAAATTTTCGCAAATATATTTTTTTTTTACAACACTCGATTACATATGGCGATATTTGCATATTTACCGCCTGACAGGAGTTTGAAATCTTTCCCGATTTTTATTTAATCAGAAATTCAGATTTTCCACTGCCTTTTTCGATTTCCAATAACAAAGAAATTTAAACTAAATCTTGGGTATCCAAAAATAGAACAAAAATTAGGTTTGAGTCCACGTAAAAATGACTCAAAGTAAAAAAAAAAGATTGAAATAAAAAAATATTAATAAAATATCTGGCGTGAACAGCAAATCCCATTCTCGTGTTAATATTCCTTCCCCCCACCACCTCCTTGCTAACCTTTTTGCACATTTTGGCACATCAAATTATTTTTACAGAGTTTTTTTCATAATTTTGTACTTGGAAAGATTTGAAAACTGTCTACGTCCACACACTCAGAAAAATGTCCAGGTCAACTTTTTGTCAGGTTAACTCTGACCTTACAGAGGTGTCTGTAAGCCAGCTAGCGGTCAGAGTTAACCTATCTAAGGTCAACTCGTGCAGCTCCCAATGCCCTACTTCACCTGCTGGTGGCTTAATTTCAGAATTTCTCCGACCACAGGTCAACTCAGTTTTACTTGCCCACATGCAGGCGAACGCGCGCCTGCCCGAGGCCAATTACGCCGTATGTAGGTCGTCGAGTTAGCCTCCATTTTTCTGAGTGTGGGCAGGAGATGAGTTTCCCAGGAAAACAGTTCAGTTGGTGATTTTAAGAAATAGAATTATTTGAAACTTTCCCATGCAGTGAAAAATGTTACCTAGGCAAAAAACCGCCTCCTAATTGAAAACTTGAAATCTTCAAAAAAAAAATAAAGATTAGATCTCAAAAGTTGTATTCTTTCAAATCAAAATGTGGAAAATTAGAAATAATGTTGGTTGAAAATGTCTTCCATAACGAAAAATGTTTCCTTTATTATCCGTTTCTCTGCATGGAATTTTCACAAAAGTTGGAAGAGAAGCCCTCGAGACGATGTTCACATTTTTAAAAAGGGCGCCTGCTTGAATGATAAATGTGTATCTCGATTTGAATAAAGACTTCCATCTGAGAATTTGGTTTGACACCATGCTGTAGATAATTCTCATAAATCACCTTTTTGGCATTTAATGATTAATGACCAATGAGGATAGACCTCCTCGCCAGTACCACAGTAGAGACATTAAATGCGTTTTCAAGCATTCATAGATCTACTTAAGGGATCAACAAATGATTACCCGCATCAAAATCTAATTGGTTATCATATCCCCAGCCCCTGCTCCCTCATTTTTATCCACAAATTCAATGTCTTAAAGATCTGAAATTAACCCCAAATGCCGCCCCATTATCCAAAATGATTATTTCAGTTTTTTTTACGAGTCGGTGGATTTTTTGTCTTATTTTTACATTTCTTTACGTTTTCCCAGAACTTGGTAGAAAGGGAGTAATTAATCATTAAATCTCCAGTGATAAAAGTTTACGATATGAACTGATTTTTTTTACGAAAGCTAATATTCAATGTAAGTAATATCGGTACAAAAAGTTTATCATTTTTGTTGGGTTTCCTTTCTTTCAAAGGGCAATGTGAAGTTTTTGATTGAATGAGAATCATATCGGAAAATCGATTTCAACCCAAGAGTTTATGATTTTTTTTAGCTAAAACTGATTTTTGTGTGCAGATAATAATTAATATGGATTAAATATTCATTTAATGCAGTGTCGATTTTAGGAAAAAGTGGCAACAATTGGAAATTTAAATGCAATGACTTCACAAATATACTTATAGTAAATTTAAAAAAAAAAAAACCAGGGCACCAATCATGTATTCCGACGCATCTCTGTCTTTCGACTTCGACGCAGCTTTTAACTCTTGACTTCGCCATATCTGCAGCTTGAAATTTCGCGGAATCGTCACTATGAATCGAAACGTGATTCTGACTGTCACTCCAGGAAATTTGAAGCTGCTGATATGGCGAAGTCAAGAGTTAAAAGCTGCGTCGAAGTCGAAAGACAGAGACGCGTCGGAATACATGATTGGTGCCCAGAACTTTTTTTAAAAAATAGAATTTGTTCGAAGAAAGTTACAATTACTTACTCGTATTATACCTTTTTTACCAATGACAAATTAAAGCTGACTTTTCTAGAAAGTCGGATGCCTGCCCTTAGACGATTTGTTTGTTGTGTGCCGTTAAAAATCGATATCACAATTAATTTGTGAAAAGCGCCAAAACAGAAGCAAAATCAAAAATCTTAGCCAAAAATGAAGAAGAATTCCACACACTTTCAAATCTCTAACTAAAAAACCACCCAACCAATTGAGCAGAAATTTTGGCTAATACCTGTCGACAAATGGAGCGCTGCAGGAAATTTAAAAAAAAAACTTTTTGACATCAAATACGTTATTATTCTTTGTCATACGATGAAATTTCTTCCCCACCATCATATGATATATTTTTACCCAGCAATAATAAAAGAAATGCAACAACATTTCATCACTACAAAGAGATACAAAAAATGATATTCATTTTTCGGTTGAAAAAGGACCCTTTCAAAAATTTTGAATACACATAACAAATACTTTTTCATATTTACATAATTCACAAATCATTTTTCTCGTCCTTTTTTAATCCGCCAATGTGAACTCCCTCTCATATTCTATCATTGAATAAAATTTCGAGCGTTAATATATTTTAAATTATTCTCCACAAAACTTTCGAAGGGGGGCGAAGGCGTTAACATCCGGTTTCCAGAACGAAAAAAAAATAATACGGAAATCAACATCAAATATAACAAAAAAGTGAAAAAATGGCAAGTCTTTTTCGTTTCTTTTCAGTAAATGTCAAGTTGTGAGGCTTAGAATTACATTACAAGAGGGATTTTAGGGACACATGTGTACAACTCGTCGAAAAATGTAAACCCTGACGTTTATTCCCATTTGTCATTGTCATGCAATTTGTCTGAACGGTGAACTCAGCTGCAGGAAAGTTGAAGAATAATTGGAAATCTGGGCGACGGTGATCCTGTTTTCCGTTCCTGTTGCCCGCCTCCCTTCGGGCGGGGCCCTTGGCCATACAGCACTTTTTTTTTACCCGAAACTGACTGGCTCTCCGAATGAGGAACTTTACGATACATTTGATGGGCGGAAAGGGATATTTTTCCGGGTCGGGTTATAGACGCTTGCTGTGGAAATGCTTTGGATGGTAATAAATGTCGACAGACCGATTGTACATCATTCAATTGAACTGCTTGGGTATATTCATCTCTCGGTCTGTGTCTATTCCTCCACGTCCTTTGGCACTCCTTTTGAGAATGTCCTATCCGAACTTGTGCTAAACTTGCTTCTGTCGAAGTCATTTGTTTTCTTAAAAAATTGGATGTGGCGAGACGGAACGAAAATAATCCGTGATATGCACATGATACGATTTATCCACATATAAACTCTCATGTCACTTTGATAATAAAAAATGTGTTTATTTAAAGAGAATTTTATCCTGCCATGAACTGAACTAAGCGTTGATAAGCAAGTAATTGGTGATATATTTTAATTTCAGAGCACCATGTGCCATAACTACCACGATTTCATGCAAGCATAAAATTATAATTAAAATGCCTGCAAACCTGGATAACTCGACCATGAAGCCGTTTCAAACAGTTTTCTCCCTGATTAACTTAGTTTTCAGTCATAAAAATAAATCAACATGAAGGGTGATTTGGAAATTGCTTGACCTGAAGGGTTTTTCGCTAATCCTTGGCACACGATCTTATTTCTACACATTTATATGATGAAATGGGATCAAAGCTTTAAAATTTTGAAACCAAAAAAATAAAGCGGATTACAAATAAAAAGCAGTCTGGAGAACGTCTATTTCATACGCAGGGCAAGTTTTGCCATGCTGCTTGCAGGTCAATCAAAAGCAGTGGGTTTTGATGAGAAAATAAGAAACTCGTTGCCCTGCTGTTTTTAAAATTAATAGTTTTTGAAATATCGTAAAATAGATTTTATTTATTTGCCCTGCATTTCATATGTTGCTAGTTATTTTTTAAATGAGATTTTCCTTTTAAATATTGAGGATCGTCATAATAAGTAAGCTTTAGCCTTTTTTTTTAAATTTTCAATGATTGGTATAACAGGGGCTTGATAATAGTTATATTGGGCTGTAAAATCAAATTATTCTGTGCCATGCTGGAATATGAAATGCCCGGCAATTTGCCCTGCGTATGAAATATGTAGACGCGCCTGGAGAGATTGTATTTTTTGATCAATAAAATATTTGGTTTATGAACATCTACTGAAAACGAACAAAAAATGAATTCGCATTAAGTCTACTACAGGATTTTTAGTCCAAATATAAAATATAACCTTTTCCACAAAAGACTTTTTACTATTTAAATCATATTGACCATTTTTCATATCAAACTCATCATTTTGCAAAATGTATTCGCCCTAGAATGTTTTTTTTCTCACTGATGGAATTGAATGTCTGTAGAGAAACAACTCAATCGATATTCTCTGTTTTTCTTACAAAGTAGATTAGACACCTGCGAATTTTTTTTTTACTATGGGCGGCTCCCCTCCTCGCACCACTTTTTGCCATCCAATTCCTTTCTTAACAATCATTTTCTACTTTTCGGAACACTTGACGGGATTAAAGCTAAACAACTGGCCCGATACAGCTGAAAATTTACACGGAAATACTTAATATGCGAAACCACAGTACAAATTATCTATATGTAAATTAATCGGCACTCTTGTGCTCCCCTCACCTGTTATCTTCTGAGACGCTGAAGGGATTTTGATCTGATTTTCACTATTGGGCAGGTAGTCAACCAGGAACAATAATCGCCCACTAATATTCATCTTCACCTCTTTGTGAACCCCTCCTCTACTATTCACCACAACTCAGATGGAACTTTGATCAGGTTCTCAGCATAACAGAGGTGATTCCCCAAGAAAAATTTGTTCTCACTACCCTTCCGTGCAAACACCCTCTCCTGATATTCTTTAACCCCTAACACGTCCAGGATTCGATTGACTGTGTTTACATTAGGACTCATTTTGAGGCGGCACGTCTTTCGCTCCGGCCAAGTGATGGCGAGGGACGCAGTGGGGAGGGAAACCAAAAAGAGCGAACGAAGTTTAGATTCACTTAAAATTATCGGTCGCAAACCGGTTTTTGAGTCTGGTCGTTGAAACCCATGAATCAAATACAACAGATTGCGCAATGCGCAGGTCCGCCATGTTGGATTTTTGCTCTCAAGAGATTGTGACGTCAGCTGCGCGTAGATGTTTCTTAAGTCTATGGGGAATTCAGAGTTTCTGGTTTTATTTAAGTTTTAAAGTGTTTGAAAAGTGATTAAAATTGCTAAGTGCTAAGTAATTAAGTGTATAATATTTAAGACATTGAAATGGGTGTTTGTGCCGTGTGTAATTGCAAAAGCAACAATGAAAAGAAAGGAAATGAAAAGACGAGCTTTCATACATTTCCCAGGGACAAACTTTTATTGAAAAAATGGACGAACTTCTGCAAAAGAAAGGATGCATTTAATATAAAAACGGCAAGAATTTGTAGCCTACATTTTGTAGCTGATTGCTTCGAAAATAATATGCAGTATGAAATGGGTAAGATATCAGTAAATTTTAGCAAAACTCTAAGTAATGTTGATATTTTACAGGGTTTATACGGATAGGCAGGAATTTAAGTACAGGTTGAGGTCATATATTCTAGGCCACAATGAAGGCGCTTTTTCATCTAATGGAAATGTTATCCCTGACGATACACCAGACCTTCATGAAGAATTAAATTTGACGGGTAAAACGTGTTTGTGATATCTGTCTATTTGCAAAAATCATGTGTGGGTTTTATGAAACTAAATTATTTTCCAATTTTTTTAGGGCGAATATTTAATACGATCCAGGTTCCAAGAGAAGAAGAACATTGCCCAGAACCAGAAAACGAATATCCCATGGCCTACGATGGGTTGGAAAACCTGGCAGGGTATATTTGCCATAAACTAAAAAATGTAGTTCCTGGCTGCAGTGTGAATCCGTTGGAGGACATCACTTACTCTTGGGTCAACCATTTAAGTGAAGGTGGTCTTTCCAAGCCAACTGAGGAAATGATGGCTCATGTAATGGCACTTGACAAAATTTTCCTTGCTGTTAATGGGGAAAACCTAGACATAAGGAAAGATTACTTAAAACATTTGATCCAATTGTCCGAAAATACAAATATCCAGTGCGACCTAAAAGTAAAAAACTTGTTTTTCAGATCAAGGATGTATTTCCGTATACGAAAACTAAATAAAGAACTATATGAACATTTAGTTACAAGAAAAAGAAAAAACAAAAAAATTATAACCTAGAAATTTTTGCTGTTTCATTTATTACTTAACATTTTCACAAACTGTAGACAAAATTCACAGGCTTTGTTGTTGTTTAACTATTTTTTTTACTTTTCATAAAATTAAATAATATTTATATTGCAGCAAACAGAAATAATTCCAGTTTTCAGGCGAAAACAGAACAAATCTCATATCAATGACATTTCAGTACGCTCTTGTGACGACATGCGCAGAAGTTTACCAAAAATGAAACTCGTCTTTGCGCAATCTGTTGTATTTGATTCATGGTTGAAACCTGTATCTTTAGTTTTGTTGATGAAACTGGTTTAGTGAATCCAGACGAAGCGAACCGTGTGCACACGGCAGAAAAATGAGAAAAGACGTGCCGCCTCAAAATGAATCCCAATGTAAACACAGTCATTATTATCATTGCCACCCCTCACCTCTCTGTAAACCACGCTTCTGCTATTATCCACAATTTTGATGTGATGTTAATCCGGATTTTATTATTGACTTCCTCAATGAGGAAAAGTTTTGTCTATGAAAGTCTTATTCAATTTGGTCTGTAGTTAAGATTATTGCCTGTCTAACGCCGGGTACGAAAGGCTAGTCAAAAAAAATATCAGAATTCTAAAATCGCTCGAATTTTTTGTGTTATACTTCTTGGAATGGAGAAGGAATGCAAACAACGATTTTTACTATAAAAAATTTTCAATTATTTGTATATTCAAAAATTTCCAATTACGAAATATGCAGCCTTAACTTTTTCATGTGAATGATAGACAATTTTATCAATTCCTCAACGTTTCATAAATTTGAAAAAAGATTAAAAAAAAAGTGCAACACAAAAGGGAAATTGTAGGACACCCTATATGATGCAAAAAGTCTATATATTTCAGTTTTTTTCTATATTATTTTCTCGAAATAAAAAACGCATCAATATTTGAGGTATTAAATATTTATGTATTATTTATTTGTGTAAAACTTAGTTCTAAACGGGCTTTTTTTATTACATTTGTATAACCACAGCTCGCCAAAATATCGCACCATTTTTAACTGAGAAAAAATCAAATTTTTCAACATCAATTTTAGTTCTTATAAAAATCGGTTTGCTTTGAAATATCAATTCTTCGCGGCATTTGGTATTTCCGGATGGCTAGACATTCGAATTTATAAATCAAAGGCTTTTTTTTGACTAAAAACAAACAGATGTGGGTAATATTTATACCAACTTGATCTACATTTTTCATTAATAGTGTTAACACTTTAACTGCCACGTCAGTCAAAAAGACCTTACACCTAACTATACACAATGGCCACAATGAAAATTATTAAAGTGCTCGCTGCAACCGCAACGATTTTTTGTAGTTGTACACATTTTATGGTAATAAAAGAACATTTAGGTATTTTTTTTTCTCTTAGTGCCTTTTTGACTGACAACTAAATATTCGAAAAAGACTTGAAACTGTCGTGGCAGTTAGAGTGTTAATAAAAGACATCTGTGCATAATTTCTTATCATATTGGGTATAACAATTGTTTTAAACACCCCAAAACAGCAGAAAAGCTGGAAAAAACTTCACAGAATAAAAAAATGCAAGGGCTGTCACGTCAATACAAACGACACGTGTATTGTTGATTTCCCCGGTATTTATTAACATATCCGTGAGGTGTTGGCTGGCGGTGATATTAACACGTCGATATTTTTTTTTTCTATATATTTCTTGCTCATTTATTGCCACAATTTGCATTGTGACACAGTCGTCAGAATTTCCCAACAGGAATACACTTTACGTGTGTGAGTGAAATTCTCGAATTCCATGCAATGTGTTAGAATATTTCGTTGTACAATGGCAGACATCCCCAAAGACTACGTCTATGACTCATCATATAATTCGGATGCTCCACCAATTCTTGTAGAATCATAAAGATATAATGGGATGGAGTAAGGAACACAGTTGATTCTGGGAATTACAGCACAGGAAGCGATATTGCATTGCTGTGCACCGTTCGGTATCCAGAATTTCTATGCCACTTTAACCCGGTTTTCTCGCTATGCAAATATTAAATATGAATACATGCTAGAAGCAAAATTCCTTGCAAATATGCCAACCGACAGCATAGAAAAGGAGAATAGAATCTTGTTTTGTCTCAGTGGCAGTGCACGTCGTCGTCGGCAACGTGGGGGTTACGTTCTTCTTGCCTTTAAATTAGTTCAATCAAATGATCGTACGTTTTTGTTGACTTAGCAAAAAGCATCACACAAACTCATATCCTGACGACGAAATGCAGGAATAGTGAAGTTTTAATTTATCCACTTGATAGCGTACTTTAACGAGCTGCCAATATAAATAGAAGTGGATGAAAAATGTAATTAGATTATTTTCATGAATTTTCTCAAGTCATGTATTTAGTTTTTGTTTTACTGCAGTTTTTTTTTAAATTAAAGATTCTTTTTTATATATCTTAAAAAAAATTTATGCATTATTCTACGAATCATGATACTTTATATTTAAGATTGGTAGTAATTTGTTTGAATTTTCACATATTTATAAGAAAATTTCCTAGAAAATTCGCAGCAAACGGGTCCGTTTGTAAAGAGCTAAACAGAATGGGTGCGTCAGCGGCAAGAATCCGCGTCATTTTTTTTAAACCAATGGCACCATGATGCCCGCCGTTGTCGCTTGCTGTTGACGCCCCCATTCTGTTTAGCTCTTAAGCTGCCCCACAATCACGCGGTTCGCGGCACGACGCGCTGAGGTCAGTGCGGCACGGTGACAGCCGCAGTCACTTCCTAAACCACAATTACGAGGCGCGGATACGGTGCGGTGACAACTCAACTTGTGTTTTCATAACCTACAAATCGCAGTGAATTTGAATATTATTTTATTCCGTCCGTTGTTTCAAGTTTAAAGCTGATTAAATGTCGCCGCAATTAAAAAAAGGCATAAATTAATTATTTTTGTAAAATCTAATAAAATTATTAAAACAGATTTAATAAAACGGATTTTTCTTGGGTATTCTAAATAGTATATGAGCATTCTCGACAGTAAAAAAAATGTTCTCCTGATTCGTCCTTTCTAAAACACTTTTTTATGTTCTTTTGCTACTTATTTCTGGAAATTTTAAACATTGAGACTATTTAACGTGGTTGTTTGTAAAACTAACTTTGATATACGAGGGTAGCAAAAAATATTAATTATATTTCGATTAGAAAAAAGCAACAAATATTTTTTTTTTACATTCTAACAAATATTTACATTAGAAATGAAAAGTGAAATAGTGGTTTCCCTCTTTACCGGGTCTTTGAAGTCACAGATATATTTTTAATTGCTATCTTTATCTTTTCAAAAGGGACTAAAGTTATTTACGTTAGCTATGCGACTATTTGCAGATTCGAAATTGTAACAATTTTTAAATATTGACAAAAAGAAACATTTCGATTTATGTTTGAGTGTCTAACGATGCAACTTCTATTACTGCATAGTAAATAATTTTTTCCTCCAGAAAATTGGGGTGGAAAATATGGTTAGATAACCACTTTCGATAAAAAAAAACCACCGTACATAGTTTTGTAGCAATTTTTTCAGTTCTTCAATGTTTTTTCCATCGTAGTAAAGATAAAAAATAATCAAAAAATTCCCTTTTATCCAATGATATTTTGCTTCGTTGAGTTTTTTTTTTCAAGGAGATTTTTCATTTCTTTAATCAAAAAGGGATTTATAAGAATTGCGCAAACGAAGAAAAAACAACAATAAAAACGTGAAAAAGATAGATTTGAGAAAAAAAAACCAGTTTTTATATTCAAACGGAAAAGAGAGAAAGGGAACGTTCTGCTATAAAACTTATTTTCAAACACATACGACTTTGACGATAAGAGTTCTGTACGATCTCAACTTTTCAATCAAACTTTTCTTCAAACCTTTAAGCCCTTTAGCTCTGGCAGACGTTACATTCCTTTTCCAAGCAAATGTAATTCTTTGAAAACAGCAATTGAATTTTACTATATTTTTCGAGAAAGAAAAAGATACTACTACACACATGAGCAATTTAATTTACATTCAAAACGATGAACAATAAATTAAAAGAAATTGTAACTTTCGCTAAAATCTCTTGAAAAAAATTTAAATATATAAACAAAAAAAACTCTTTTTTATCCGGAATTTCTGAAAAAAAAAAATTAATTCACCTACCAATTAAAAGTCGTATGATTAATATTTTAAATAGGTATGCAAAACTACTTGAAAATTCGAGAGCTTATTGCGGTTAAAACTTCAAATCGAGCGCAAAGTTGAGTTTTTCTTACCACACTTTTAACACGTTGGCTACCAGCCAAAAAAAAAACGCTTACTCCGCTAGTATACACTGGGAAAAAACGCAAAAATCATTTCTGTACTTTGTGAGTCACCGGTGACTCAAACTCTTATTTCACTTTTACACACAACAAATTTTTCACATGAAATATGCTCCACAAAAAAAACCCCCTTTTGTACCGCACGAGCGACTGCACTCAACCATGGAACTTGAGAAACTGACGGTAATGACAATAGTGTGTGTACACCGGTGACTCACATTGTCCCTGTGGGTGACACGCTGCGATCACCGGTGACTCACATGGTAGCCAAAGTGTTAAAATAATTTTTTGAAAAAACTTTCTAAAAAATCAGAAAATCAAAAAAAAAAGTTTTTGTATTTTGTTTTGTATCTAAGTTAATGCAAATCCTGTTGCATATCTTATGGCATTCACAAGAACTAAATTACCTAGACGTTGAATGCTAAAAATCAAGTCATTTAATGATACGAAATTTGATTGAATTATCTTCACATAACACACCACACTCCAAACGATGCTGTAACATTTTAAACAACCGAAAATCCTTATTTTCGGATCATAAATCTTTCGCTTATTTCCTGGTACCTACTTTTTACAACTTTTCAATACGATGGAACGAGAGTTTCGCTAAGAGTGGCTAAATTTCGTTATCTGAACTGGTTTTTATATAAATTTCTATACATAGATAGATAAACATTTTCCACCACCAGTACCAATATACTCGTATATTATGTATACATTTACCTTATGGATTGATTTTCACTAAAACAAATTGCTCTTCATTTATTGAGAATTGAAAAATGGTTAAGAGTTTATTTCAAGTAACCAAAAGTTCAACCCAAACAATTTATTAACACACAGCCAGGATGTTTAAAGGACTTGTCGTAAAAATGCAAAAAAAAAATATGGTCTATGCTTGAGGAGGAATAGAGGGAGAGAGAAAGTAAAAAAAACTACATAGAAAATAAAATAAAACTGATGTTTAAAAAAAACTTTCCAAGATAAATCTACTTCGGTTAGGTTTCAGCGATACCAGGATAAATGGGATCCAATTTTTATTCATCGTTCTACGAAGTGCACTCGAGAGCTTAATGTAAAGCAGAGAGACTGTGCGATAAGGGCTTTCTGCAAAATCCTGACAAACATTTTCCTGTCAAATACGCTCTCGCAAAAGGGCTTTAAATAAATTGATGTTTACTAAATACACATATATCTGCATACATATATATAAATTCTGAATATTAACTATTATATAAGAATGTACAATATTATAGGATATAGAATTCGTTAGTACTTTATGAAATGGCATCACGATATTATGTGTTGACTAGATCTGTGTGCGTAGATATTAAAAAAAGTAGATCAATTTTACGCTCGCTCGAGATTTTTATAATTACTAGCTTGGATACCCTTAGTTTTTATGCACTAAAAATCCAATAAATAACTTAAAAACAAAAAAAAAATTCTTAATACATTGACTGCCATGGCTATCATTTTTGATTAGCCAGTGAGCCATGGCTATCATTTTTGATAGCCAGTGAAAATTGGCACTATGATTCATGAGCGGCCAAGGCTATCATTTTCGATAGCTGGGTCTACAATCTACATGCATTACATACATACATTCATACATACGTACATTCTACATACGTCTACATGTATTGGCATCTCCCTTACATTTTTGCAAAATTGGTCTGGCAGTCAACGTGTTAACAGGACCTTCCATTTTGAAATTCTAACTCCGGGATCGTGATCAGCGGTCCCGAAACCCCACTAATTTCAGTTGTTCGAAGGAAAAAACTATATTTGATTTATCCTTAAAGGACCTTCCGTTTCAAAGTTTGAAAAACGTGTCTCAACGAGTACTTATGAGGTACGAAGTGCAAAATTTCACGGCAATCGGTTTAGTGGTTTGGGAGAAACTGTGATGAGTGAGTTAGTGGTTTTTGAGAACGACATAACCCACAAATTTGTTTTCCATTTAATACAAAAAAAAATAATTTTTTTCCTGACTTTAAATTTTTGAATACAGTTCATAGGGGCCCCGGCTATAATTACATCCTATATGTATACATTCTACATACATACATACATACATTCATACCTGCATACCTACATAGATACATCATACTAATATATAAAAATGAGTTGGTGTCTGTCTGTCTGTCTGTTCCTCTTGCACGCAAAAACGGCTGAACCGATTGACTTGAAATTTGGCATGAGTGTCTGTGGTAGTTCTGGTTTCAATATAGGCATACGGGAAAGTAGCGCGAGGGGTGGAGGGAGTAAGGGGAGGGGGTAAAGTGACTTCGAAACTTAGTTTTTGCGCTATGTTACTCTTTCGCGGGGAAACTACTGAACCGATTGGCCTGAAGTTTACCTACAACATTAACCATCAAAAAAAAATTTGAAAAAACTTAACCCGGCAACGACGGGTATGCAAGCTCGTTCTACATATATTCTACAGGTCCACATATATTGGCATTTCATTTAAAAATTTGCGATATTTGTTTGGCAGTCAACGTGTTAATGAAATTCCCCCCTTTTGTATTTGAGAAACGCATAATTAAAATAGCTGTCAAAAAGTTTCGATTTGCCTTAACTGAACGGATGTCCGGAGATGTTTCCGACAATGCAACAGAAATAATCTGTCAGTTGTAATAATCTGTGATATTTTCGAAGCAATTATAAATTTGCCACCCACTAATAAAGCTTTCCAACTATAATCTCCAATCAGAAGAAGATCTTCCTGACTCTAAGTCAGAAACAAAAGTTATTACAAAGGATTAAAAACTTCTTTCGAGGGTAAAACGAAAATTCACAAAAAGAGCTGTCGGCAGTTAACCACCCCCGTCCTTTGGTACAAAGTTAGTCCTTGGTAAGGGTATCTCAACAATAAACTGTATGCCGCAGTGGCATTCCCGATGCCAATGTCATAATATATCTTTTGGTTTTTACCAGGAACAAACCACCTCTTTCAACAGTCATCCTCTCCCCTTTATCCACCCCAAAAACGCAATTACTTGAACACTCAAATCGGTTGATTGCTTGAGTGGGGCACCGTTTTTAACCCTCTTTCCTTCATGTGTATTTATTCGATTCTTGTTCGGGGGGGGGGAAACTTTGTAAAACACCCTTAACGAGAGACAGTGTGAGTGAGCGAGGATTGCTGCTGCACATCGCCAGAAGGGATTCACGAGTTCAATTTAATTTCGCTCTTTTGCAATAAGCTGACAATTGAAATGCTGTTCCTTTCGAGGATTGCGGATTTGTGTGTTCGAGGTAAATTGAATTTCGACTTAAATATTACTTTCAAAAGTACTTTGAGGTTTGAAATAATTGATTCTGAAGTTAAAAGGATATACACATAAATATAAATACTCATGAAAATTCTACTATAGGTATCTACCATTGCCATGTTTATTTTATTGCCGCCACGCCACCCTTATCCAAGGTAGCTTCGTATTTATTTAACAAAGATGACATTCACAATGTTTTACCATAGAGTTTTCTTATTTATGTACCTATGCCTACATATCTCATTTTCTTATATTTTATATCATTGAATGTTATTAAGTTTATCATACCGTTAAGAATCTGTTTATTTGAATTATAAAAGTTGTCCCACTCAAACAAATCCGATTAAATTGAAAAAAAAAATCTTAAGACGGTTCAATTTCCGAAAGGTGCTCCATACATTTCTTAATAAGACGTAGTTCAGAATTTTCAGATATAAAACAGGAAAGTTTTCAATAATTAAATTGTAATTCCAAGAAATCCATATCACTTGTTACCTTTTTTTTAATGTGATTGTATTTGAATTCGACGTAAGACTATCGTAACTTGACTTGCGACATTCTTCAATGTTGAATTTTCAATTTACTAAAACATAAAACTCGTTAACTATTTTGAGATGTTAAGGATTCACAATTGCAGATTGAAGAATTTTATTTCAAAATCACAAAAAAATAACTAAGATGTTTCCCAATATTAACATTTTATCGTTCTTACAAGAACATTTGTAGTGACGATTACTAAAATAGTTAATTTCAATTTAAATAGTTAATTTAACCAAAAAATAGTAAATTTCACAACAAATTAGTTAAATTTGTTATAAAAATAGTCAATTTTGACTCCGTATCACAATTCGCCATTACCGCTCAGCTTTAATTTAAAGAAATATGATTTTTCGAATTTAAGTAATAGATACAGATCTCAAAATGGGTTAGCATAATATTTCCTCTTCCCAAACAATTTTCCACCCTCTCGAAAACAAAAATAACTTTAAAGTGATGTACATTATACTCATTACCATGTCTAGAGGGTAAAAGTCCCTTTATATAAATGGCAATGAGCAAAACAAATAATTTTCTTTTCAAATTTAAAGGAAAACTGAAAATCGTCAAAAAAAAAGAATATCTGTGATTTAAAAGGGGGATATTTCAAATTATTCCAACTGCAAATGGTTACCCATAACTTTTTTATTTGTTTACTTTTCATCCTTTTGTGGTCCCTAATAATATGGCATTTTCGAAAGTAAGCACAAAAGCCTGAACAAAAACTCAAATAAAGGTTCATCAATCTTATCGCATCGTATAACGTCTTTCCAATACGGAAATAGAGATTTTTTTCCCCATATACCTAACTCATATAGCCCCATGTGGATAATCACATGTGAAGAGATTTCCGTAAATCTCTTCTGTGTCCTTATGTTACCCCCATTGCATCTTTCAATATGACAACATTAAAACTTTTGAAAAGCTTTCATAATGTCCTCTCTGGTCCTTGTTGCCATCTTTCCTTTCATCCAACCATTGTTATTTTCAATCGCGTTTTATCATTGTTTGAATACCATGTGTTTTTTGTATATCTATCAAGATGTGCGTCTATATGTTTTACATATAGACTACTATTCGATCGTGTATTGGTCGCCGTCTCGTCCTTTTCGTATATTATATCGAATAAGACCCAAAAACAAATTCAAATCCCATACTACTTTTTTTTTTATAAATTCAACATTCGGTACCTTAGCTTGAATCCTTATTCTTCGTATGGTTCCATTCTTGTTTTGAAGTTAGATGGTACTTGAGTGCCACACAATAGAATGTTCCTCACTTCAAGCAGGAACAAGTTGGAAAATTTGCATTTCCCGAATCTGATGACTTTATTCGAATTCAATTGAATTTTCTTCGCTTCGTTTGAATGTCTTTCGCCAAATCGATTCCTTTTTCGATAAGTCACCATCCACACTCAGTCAAACAAATAACGAAAAAAAGAACGCGTAGGAGAAAAATGGAAGAAAACCTTAGAGGAATTACTGAAGTGGCTCTAAGCTCAAGAACTTTCTGAATATATGAATACCACCTGACTTATCTTCAATATGATTTAACTCTAAGGATTTTTTTTTGAAAAAAAATTCTTTCTACTCTTTTTAAACGTATAAAGCCGAAAAAAAAAACATAACTTCAGGAAAAAGTAAGTAAGGGAAATAATATAATGTCTAATATAATTGGGGTTGAGTAGTTGCCTACTTCAAAACCTGACAAAGATGACGTAAATCCCCAAAATTTGACATCATTGCAGACAGGCAGATTGATATAAAAATGATATGCCATCAACGAATCATATCCATTTTCAGTTCGACCCATATAAGAGTTTTGTGCCCATTCTATTGCTATGAGATCCTGATTTCAATTCTTATAGGTAGGTAAAGAGTTAAATTTTTTGAGAATAAAAATAAAATTATTTATCTGCCTCTGCGAAAAAAATCATATAAAAATAATTCTGTGAGATTTCCTTAAAATTGTGCACGACTAAAATATCACAAATATAATAAAAAATTGTGAAGCGATTCATTCAAGACACTACTTCACATGTCGATGGTTCTGTGGATTTTCACAAAAAAAAATCTTTTTTTTGCCATTGAATTGTTTCGCCCAGAGGACAATTTTTTTCCTCAGTGGCCACTATTATTTTCGGATATCTGACCATCCAGACCGTAGCTAAAAATGTCGCTCTCCACCCAAAAATATTTTTACGGGTCCCGAGAAATTTAAATATCTGATAAATTTTATTTAAAGAATTTAAGGGTTTGTTTTTGGTGGGCTCTAAAATCATCGTGCCGCTACTACGCCTCATAAGCGTTTGCTTCCCCTTGTTGAGCCTCCTAATTTGTCTCTTAAGGGATAGGGCTAAAACGAAGCATTTGTGCCTGAATAAAAAACTTCGAATGTGGAAACTTCTGATCCAAAAAAATAGCAATCGCTAAGACGAATGGAAAGTTTTTATTACTTATTGCAGCGTTTCTCAACCTTTCAGTATTCGCGGCCCAATTTTCAATCAAAATTGTCATTGTGCCCCCCCCCCCCCCCCCCCCCCTGCATACAATAAAATGTATACAATAATAACGTAATTTCAGTATTTTGGCGCTAAACCTACACTACTACCCTAATTTTAAACACAAATTACCAAGAAAACAGTAATTTATTGACATTTGGCAACACCGATCCTCAGCGTTGACAAAACAAGAATCCAGTGCCTTTATATTGCTCTTGCGTCATTTTTGCGGTTTCGCGAGAAGTTGTTTTAACCCTGAAATCACAATGAACGCGAAACCGACGCGAAACTGGCGCAGAAACTGTCACTTAAAAGTTTGGTTCCCACAAATTGTTTGAAGTGAGCGCAGCAGAATTCTGCGTTGACAGTTCATAAAGTGAGGTTGGAAAAATGTCGTTCGAGGAAAAATTGATAGCCTTAGTGCAAATAACAAAGATAAAAACCAACAAAGCAAATTATCGCTTCAAAATTATCCATTTTTGTAATTTTTCCAAGTTTATACCACTTTATATTATGTCACTTGTACTACTTTACGAGCTGCCATTGTGCTCTGCCGCTAGAATTTTGCACTGCGTGACAGTTCAGAGCGTTGTAGTTGCGTTGGTTTCGCGCTGGTTTCGCGTTCATTGTGCTCCAAGCGTAAGTTAATAAGTTAATTGTTAAATATTATGTCGAAATGTAATTTGTTTTGTATGTGGGTATGTACTTTCCTTTCAGTCAATTAATAAACTTTTTTAAATATTTTGTCTTGGCTATGCTCGCGCCCCCCACAAGTTGAGAATCGCTGACTTAATGCCTTCTTAGAGAACCCAATATATTCTTAAACTTCAATATTTCAGAATTTTTTAAATTTCCTTGTGACTGATTTAATAAAAATGTTTAAACCTCAAAAAAAAAAGTCTATGTTTTCCTTGTGTAATGGAGTATTATTACCGTAGATAAATATATTTAACAACTCAAAAAGTACACCAGTTTAAACATTTCCGTATGGAATTTATTCATGTATAATGGACGTACATTGTAAAAGTAATTTGAAAAAGTAAAACGTTGGTAGTTTAACAAAGTACTTTATACAATTGCAGTTACCGTAAGTATAGAAATTGGAAAATTTTCCGTCTCCTTACCTCTGACTTTGTTGGAAAAATAATGGTCTCCAGCGAATAGAATCTGCATACAAGTTGATGCACTCATGAATAATTCAAGACCAGACATTTTGCATTACATTTTCCTATCTCGGTTGACTTACCAATATAACCTAAAGCTACACAAAAATTTTATCCTTATTTTATATGTACATAGTGTGATGATATGATGACGATCTAAGAAAATATACAACCACTGAGTTTTTTTTTTCATTTCATCTGGAAACACACCGTCATACATACGGACAGATAATGCAAAATCAAAAGAAATATAGAGTAGATTATATGTAATAGTTTTTCTTTCTAGTCAGGTCTTTAGATTTCTTTCTCTCAAATTGCGGAAAATATTTTTATAAGGAGTACCGAAAAGAATACTGTTTACTTAATATCTGCATTTGACTACAAAATGTCTGAAATCACATTCAGATATACCAATTTGGTTGAAAATTTTCCAAAAATAGAATATGATGGGAAAAATTTTTTCTCGTAAGAGTTGTATATAAAATACGTCAAAAATTCAGTAAACTGTAGGTCCCCATATAAAAAATCGATAAAAATCTCGAAGAATTCGGGGTGTTGGTAGGTGGGCGCAAAAAGTCTATTATAAATTATTTTATTAACACGTTCGTGACATTTGCTTTTTCAACTTTTTTTACATTTGGACATCGTGTACCACGGGTGGTACACTAGCGATTTGTTTTCTGGCGGTTGTGCGCCATCGGTGGTACACGGTGCGTGTTTTTATAATACTTCATAAAATGCTGACAATTTATGTTAAAACTATGTTTTTATACTTACTACTGTCAAGAATATTCAAAAATCGATTGCCCTATGCATGTACCACCAGTGGTACACGATGTCACGAACGTGTTAATTCATAAAATAGATTTTTGATTAAAACGTAGAACATCAAGTTTTTGTCATTCTAAATCAAGACCAGGAACTAAACATTGAGCATCTTGTATAATAAAAAAAAACTCTAATATCATGTGTTTTAAACCGACAGACGTTAGTTTTAAAAAAAAAACTGCTATTAAAATAAGTTTGATTAGGAGCTTTCCATACAATACGTCACATCTCAGGGGGCGGAAAGCAAGGGATTTCATCCAAGCATGATAAAAAATTAAGATGGAAGAGAGAATCTAATAAAGTGTGATGTCATTGTATATTTGAGAAGAATTCAACCCCAATAGTTAAATTTTACAAAAGCAACATTACTGCATGGAAAATTTCAAACAAGTCCAATGCCTTCTAGATCAGGGATGTCCAATTTGAATGTGATGAATTACAACTACTCGCAATTGTTTGGCTTCTTTATGCGCACAAAAACAAAATTGAGAGAGTGACGCATACACGTTCTTAGTGGCAAGCTGATGTCATATGAACACAGTGGACCACAAAATTTTGATTTCAAATAAACTTTCGACAATTTTATTTTTTACTTTTTAGCCTTATGTTATTAGTTGTTCCCACGAATGTGGAGAGAAACAAGTTCACCCTCCCAGAGCTCGGAAATAGAATTGTAAAGCATTATAATTCCGCTCAAAATTAATTTTTTCCTTGCAAATGAAATCACATGTCAAACACTGTAAATTTCCATTATTGTCTACAATACCTAGAAATGGTTTTTCCCAATATGAATCAGAGTATAAGCGTTTCATTATTGAAAATAAAAGAATGAAAGATACTTAGTTCATGAGGTGAATTTTTGTACCCCACTGTACATCAGTCTATCAGACATACAACCACTTGCATCAACAGCAGAAATGCTACTAAATGAATGAAGAGTTGGCTCATTTTTTGTCCACTGTTTGATACTTGCACAAGTTTTTAAGAGATAGAACTTAAAATGTGACAATATTGGTTATAGTCGCACAGATTTTTTTTTGTCGGCAGTGTTGGCAACTCCTCATTTTAGATATTTCAAAACTGCGCACCGACGATTTCCCTTTATTTTATTCATTGAACAAAATTTCATAAATGACAAACACATTTATAAATAAAATGATAAAAAAAATCGTTGCGTTACGACTAAACTGTATTTATAATAATTATTTGAAATCATTCAAATTCATTTATTTAAATTCAACGACAAAGTCAACAAACAAGAAAACTTTTGAATTAGTTTCACGACTACACAAAAACGTGAGACATTTGTATTATGAGGACACCTAATCCTTAAAGCTTTCGCAGGCATTTTGCTTATATGTCTATATAACTTTACATTAAGTCCTTTTACCAGTTTACTTAAGCAAGAATGGTTTTGATATCTTGACCAAAGTTTTCATTGGGCTCTTTCATTCAATTATACAAAACAATTTCATTTTAATCCCTTTTTCGGGTATCATGAGGCCAGAATTTTGCCTAAAACCAACAACTGAATATATTCTCGTATTATACGATTATACACATGTATATTTTATCTTTTATAATTTAAATTACATTATATTTTGTTACATATCTATAGTAGATTCACAAAGATATTACCTAAAATTAATATAGAAGAGGGTTTAATCCACTTAGGGGAAACATCTAGCATAAGAGGATATGTCAGGGTTCAGTTACTTAAAATGTCATTCGAGGAGCCAATCTTTAAGCTAATATAATTAGAAAAAGACATTCCCCATATTTAATTTAAATTAAATAACCCAATGTTTGAATTAATTTATGCTTATTTTAAAACAAATAACACTTTATAAATATATTAATTTGATTTCAATTTATTATTTTCAAGCGCTTTATTTAGCTTTAGTTTAACTCTTCGAGTTCTTGCAAATGATTTTGTTTTATGTTCAGATTCGTATCGTTATAATGTGTATGCATATGGCTATCTTGTGTTTTAAATGTTTTACAACTTTCAGACAAGATCAGAACTTCTCAACTTATTTTGCCAGACTAGAGTTTGGTTTTTACCTTCGACCGTAGAAATCACCCCAACCATTTTAGATCCATCTGAGTATATGTACTTCCATTGAATTCATTGAAAAACCATTCCACGAATTTTCTAAACCGAGTTTGACAACTTCTGTAACTTCTACCGTATTCGTCGCTATTCCATCTTTCATTTTTACCATTTTCCCACTTTAACATCCCACTGACAATCTCCATTCAAACCTCCGACCCTTTAAATATTCAACATTCGCAAATTTAGTCAAGTTATCCCCTTCCCCCTGCTCTTTTCCAAACTCAATTCAAATTTTCAATGACGACACGACTTTTATGCTCATGCAAAAGCTCTCTCGCATAATTCAAATTTGGTTTTCAAATTGTAATCCTTTCGTGGGTTTGAAACTAAAGTTTTAAGCTCAGTGTTTTCAGAAGATTAAAAAGTTTTAAATTGGTTCAGGTGAGGAAATGTTCATGGCACCGAACTGGAATAAATACAACCGCTGCGAACATAAAATCATATTCACTATTAGTTTGTAAGTATCTGATTTTAGATGTTCTATGCAGCTATTATGGGCCGTCTCCTTCGTCGGTTTTTCTCGTTGTCGCCGTCATTACATAAAATGAAAAGTTTTCCATTGTACGGTTTTATTAGCGAGATTTCATATGAAATTTTTGAATCACACGATATTTATTTAAAAACTTGAGAAAATCACAATCTAGCTTTAATGTACTAAAATTTGTAAAGATTTTTTTTTTGTTGTTCTTATTTTTTGTATGGTATATAAAAGAGTTTGAAATTTCTTTAGAATTAGAATTCATTTTACAAAATTTGAACGAATTTTAAATTTAAAAGATACCCATCTTCACCACGGTTGAGCTAAATGCTGCTTGAGTACGTTTTGACGACTTGCGAACAGCTTAAAACTAAAGGCCCAACTATGATAGACATAAGAACGCATATGTAAATGTCAAATCCCCAACGAATGTTGACATACATAGCAGTCAACATAAAAGCTAATCTTCATTTTACCTCAAGTGGAAATTAATATGGCCACAATATTATTAAATTCACACTAAAATTTTGGGTTATGTTCACTATTTACATATGCCAGTTCCATTTGTATCGAATTATTCATGCTTAACGAATGTTTAACGAAGGTTTGAAAGTGGCAACACTTTGACACATGTCTATTGTGGGTTTTAATACTGACTTTCTTATTCTGGAAATGACATATGCAGCTACATATGCGCTCTTATGTCTATCATAGTTGGGCCTTTAGTCAAGATATTTTCATATGTGTTTCAGCAGATAGCAGGAGAGGGGATTCACAGGAAAGAGGGGTATGATTTTGGTGGTTAAAAATGTTCCTTAGACGGCAACTAGTCTAATCGTGAAAACCAAATCAATATTTCGAAAACGGTTTAAGAAAAAGCAGAGTAGGGAGTAGGAAGTAAGGGGATTTTTGGGCCAGCGATAGTCTGCGTTTGGACCTCCCCTTAATGTGGAAAACTCTATAAAAAATTTTGATCGAACAAGAAATAACTGTAATTCAAGTTATATAAAAATAGTTTTTTCTACAGATAAAAAGATTTACAAATTTGAAGCATCAATACGTATTTTCCACATTACCCGATCTATTTTTCTTACTGCAAAATTGAAATTCAACACTCGTCACATTCAAAATTAGACAAATTTTTGTGAATTAAATGAATCCTAATTGGAAGGACACAAACTGTACGTAAATAAATTCGTTAAATAGCAAATGTTTAACTAAAACAACAGAAACAAAAAAAAATCCCTAGAGCAATCATTCAAATCCGACACTTTAGGTAGCATGTCTACAAATAAGCTTTATTTACTGGCCTTTAACCCTTAACATAACATAAAAGCCTACAGCTAATTGTCCAATTCGGCTCAATTGTACAAAATACAATTTTTTTCTGTACTTTCTTCACCCTATCCGATTTTTATTTCATACGAAATCAACAGTCAACAAAAATCATCCAGTTGGATTCTGGAAAAAAGGCGGAAAATTTTCTTTTGATGTATGACGACGTGTTAGCAAAAAAACAAAAACAAAAAAAAACTCTGAACTCTGTACAGCAAAAGTACACCATGATTTTCTACGTATGTCATAAAGTCTAAAAGCTTGTTTACATAAATGAATCCCTTGCAATCAATTAACAGAATCCAAAGCAAATTTCCGACTTGTTTCAATATTTTCACAAAAGATGTACATACAGACGTTCGTCGGTAGTGTAATTTAGGCTAGCTGATTGTACGAAAGCAGGTATGTGCGTAGTTTGCCTACACCGAGCCCGGATACAACATATCTCTGGAATTAAGAGGCAGGCGTGTATTTGGAAGGGTTACAGACAGTTAAAACATAAATTCTCATCTTGTCAAGTATAGAACGAAGCGAAAGGGTTGATTCCAAATAAATACACTGACGAGTGATACCGACGGCTTCCTGGATAGGTATGCGTTGATATCTGTGTCATATTAGATTTTGCACAGATATAAAGTTACTCCTCTACGTGTTAAACTCGTTCCAGCCGAAAATATCTGTCCTTTCATACCAAACTTAATGTTCGTATTTGAAATCCCTTCAGATTAGAACCGATTTTCCCGACTTCCCACCGATTTTCCTCTGCCAGAGAGATTTCCCGGCTCTTTTTCGTATCACCAGTAAAGAGTAGACATTTTAGACAGGACAGCCAGTAAAATATCGTTTTCATCATCATGCAGAAGTTTAACTGCCTTATTGTACAGCTACATACACACAGAGATACACAACTGATGCCTAAACCTTGGCGGCTAAACTCCTTCACAAAACTTTGCTTGTACTTTGGTCAGGATGAAGGATATCAGGGGTAGATTGCGGCAATTTCATTCACCGGAATCTGTTTAAAAGGGGTTTATATTGAATGAAGCTATAGGAGATTTAATTTAGCCACTTTGATCAGACCGAAGCCATTTCCTTTTGATATCCTTGTATTCAATATTCTCCCTTAACTAAAAACAATGAAAATCTTAGAATAATGGCCCCTCGACTGAATATGTCCAAAATCAGTCACTAAATGAAAGAAATGAAAGATTTTTGTGATCCTGGAAATCAAATTTAAAAAATTGGAGAATTAAAGAGAGTGTTTTTCTTTTTATTTTACCACATAAGTGAGAAGGTCTATGCTTTCGAAAACACCGTTTGGTGTTGAATTTTCCAACCTCTAGGATTTTTAATATTTTTTATTTTTGGTGATTTCTGGACCATACTTTACCAATAGCCCAAAGAAGTTTTTTTTTAGTACCTACATAAAAAAAAGTTTTTTTTTTTCAAAAAAAAAAAGTTTTTTATATCGCAGCCTTTGGCCCTGTTTTTATACCCGTATGATGAAACCAAAGGGTATGTTAACTTTTCCTTACCGTTTGTAACGCCAAGATCCCGTCATCACACAAAAAAATGAATTACACCAGTGTGTTTAGAATGATAAAAAAAAATTGAATTTTGCATGTCCGTCCGTCTGTCCGTCTGTCTGTCCGTCTATCTGTCCGTCCGTCCGTCCGTCTGTGGCGCGGATTGCGGGCGCACGGATTGAGCTAGAGACTTGAAATTTTGCACAGATCCGTTTTTCGTAAAATGTGAGGCTAAGTTGGTTAATGGGAAAAAATGGACCATTAGGGGGGGTACCCCCCATACGAACGAAAACGGTTTTTGTGAATATCTCGAAAACGGTGCATCTTATCAAAAAAGTCCAAGAACAAAAGTTATTTAGGATATGATTCTACATAAAACTCGCATACATCAAAATCCGATTGGAATAAATTTTAAAAAAATCTTATTGGAAAGTCTGACTTCAAAGTGGAATTTTGGTACAACTGTTCGAATTTTGATACGAATATCACCATACGGGTTTTCAATAATTGCCAGATTGGCAATTATAGCTTTTGTTATGTTTATTCTACTACATCTATGCTTTCGAAAACACCGTTAGGTATTAGAATTTTTCGACTTTGAGAATTTTTAATATTTTTTATTTTTGGTAATTTCTGGACCATACTTTACCAATAGCCCAAAGAATTTTTTTTCAAAAAAAAGGTTTTTTTATATCGCAGCTTTGGGCCCTATGCGATTTTCTTGCTTATGGGCTGTAAGCATGGAGGAACATATTGGGTGGTGTGTTGTTCTAAAGTTTTGTTGCTCGCGGGATAAAAGAATTCCTGGACTTTATTGTACCATAAAACTTTACAATAGTAGAGTGAGAAATTTCTAACCTCGGTGATACCCCCCCCCCCCCCACACCCTTGCCAACATTCATTTTGAAAAAAGTAGGTTTTGGAAAAATCTGCTAATTTTTTTTATTAATTGTTACAAAATCAAAAATTCAAGTCTAATCCATTGTGTTTTCGGAAGTCATTTCAAGTGTTTTTCCTTTTAAAATATTATTAATCGAAAACTTTTCGGTTAAAGAAATTTTTTTATTTAATTTAAAAAAAAAGTTGGAAAACTTTAATAAAAACTTTAAATTTTCTCATCACAGAAAAATAGTATTAACAAAATTTTAAATTTCGAAAATACTCATTCCGGATAAATAGACCCTCAAAATTTAATTACACTAAACTTTAATCTTCAAATAACTTAAAGGATAAAATGTTTAATAGATAATAAGAACATCTTGGTTAGTATCTATACTTGCATGCAGATCAAATTTCATACAAATGCCGGTGGTGTTTCAATGCCGAAGTACCAATGTTGGTAAACCTAAACAGATTATGTTATTCCACACAACGATGTACTCAACAGTTTAACTCTAATATATCGAAAATATTTACTTGAAATTCCGGTGAAATTATACAAGTGCTTAGATCGATTTAAGAATTTGCCGAGTTGGCATAACTTTAGAAAAGGGTCTTTAGGAGCGATTTAAAACAATTACCCAAGAGCCCTATAACAAAACTCATAGCAATCTACTTTTCATTTTTTTTTTTCGTTCCAGCCTTGCATAAACTTCTGACAAGGGATGATGGTGATGGGGAGAATTTTTTTCGAGGCCAAACAATCTAAGCACTCAATTCGACATCAGTTTAAAAACACTCAATTTGTGGAACACGTTTGGGGCTGGGATAAAAGGAATCTTATCTCGTTTTATAAATACACTTTACGTATACTTGTTTTACAGGATAAAATGCGTACACACGATGGGTGGTAAAATTCAGCACCACCATCATAAGGCCCTTCAAGGGCTACGCGTATGGACGTATGCGTGGCACCATAAAGAAAGGGGAAAGGATTTCCAAAAATACCGAACGAATAAGTATGAATATCCTGCATGTTATGTATGAATATATGGTACTAAAATGTACAACAAGTAGTAGTAGTAAAGGATCAATTCGAACCTTTTAAACAGCAGGGGTCCTTTCATATGTTGCCAATTTGGATAAATGTAGAAAAAGAAGGGTTGTTACTTCACCCATAGTCGGTATCTATAAATATGTACTCGCATGTATAACAAAGAATATGCGACACTTTCAACTCTAGCCGAATGAAAATGTAGGCGGCTAGCAATTTCTTACAATCTGATGAAAAGTCATTTAATTATATTGTAAAATAGCTTTATCTAACAATAAAAAATGTACGAAATTGGATTTTGAATGAGAAAATTTACATAACTTTGTAATTTTCCATATTCTAAAATGTTTTAATAAAATTAAACGCGTACAACATTTAGCCGTATGTTGTTTTAGGTAATCGTATCTTTAATCTTGAATGGATTTAAAAAAAACAACTTCAAGCAACAACATAACAAATATTATAGCTGGTGAAGGTTGACAAAAATTACATTGAAATTTTGCAGAAAATCCAAACCGGACGCGATATAGACATTTTTAAAACAAATGGAATGTTGAATTACAAGTTTTTAAAGCAAAACATGTTCTGCAAATAAAATTAAACGGAAAGAAATACAAAACATCCGGCTAGACATAATTCACGGAACAAAGGTGCCGCAAGCAAGATTTTTGACATTTCGAGGTCAAATATATATTTGAATTAAAAATCTTAGCCTTGCAAGAGAGGAGTAAAGGCCCAACTATGATAGACATAAGAAAGCATATATAAATGTCAAATTCCCAACGAATGTTGACATACATAGCTGTCAACATAAAAGCTAATCTTCATTTTACCTCAAGTGGAAATTAATATTGCCACAATATTATTAAATTCACACTAAAATTTTAGGTTATGTTCACTATTTACATATGCCAGTTCCATTTGTATCGAATTATTCATGCTTAACGAATGTTTAACGAAGGTTTCAAAGTGGCAACACTTTGACACATGTCTATTGTGGGTAATAACCAGTGTTGGGGCCAGATAATTATTTTTTTATCTAGATAAAGATAAAGATAAATGCTCGTAATGTTTATCTAGATAAGATAATAGATAATGAAAATATGAAAGATAATAGATAAGATAAGATAAAAAGCCAAATTATCTAGATAATTTTTAGATAAATATTTATTTTGACATTGCACAAAATTCAAAATTACGTACTAAAAAAATAGCACAAAATTTTTTGCTTTTCTTGATTTCCAATTTAAATATAATAAGAAACGAAATAATAATAAAAGAAAACGGATAAGAAACGTTATCGTAACGTAACGAAATGATTTTCGGGCTTTTTCTTCAAAATTACGTTATAATGAACGTTATAGAAATTCAATTCCGTTACCATAACGAAAAACGAAAAAAATATTACGTTTTTTCGTTGTTTATTAGTATTTCCTTGTTTTGTTCAGTATTATTTTTTGTGAAATTTCCCACAAAAGTTCATCAAGTATAACCCCACAGACATAAAATATAATCAAAAATATTGGAGTAGTGTTTTTAATCGTATTTTCATTCTAAATCGTATTTTGTTTTGGCCAGATTCACTCTATTTCTGGAGATACAAAAATGGAAATCTTCTAAGCAAGTTTTTTGGTAGCGAAAAGATTTCATTTTTAGTAACTCCAGAAGTAGAGCGAAATTCTATAAAAAAAATTCTATATCTTTGATATCAAAATCACGCTATTGTGGAGACAGTTTTTTTAATGAACAAAACTTTTGTGTGATTTTTTGTCTTTTGTATTTTTTATTGATTTTTTAACTTAATAATCCCATTTTTTTCCCGTTTTTATTTGTATTTTCTTTTTGCTGAGTTTTATTATTTGTTATACAATTTATTTTTATGGAAACTGAACTGAATTACTTTGTGATAAACTATTATTACAGTGCGTTTTTTTGTTTTCAGTTTCAATACAATGTGTAACGGAATAATAACATTATAACGTAACGAAATTAAGTTTTTTATCGATACAAAACGAAATAACGTCACGAAATATAAGTTTAATTTTGCTACGTAAGGAAATTTATAACGTTATGATTTTTTATTTCGTTCATAGCCCGGTTTACACTTGGCAACAGTTACTGGCAGAACTTTTTTTTTATGGACAAGAGAAGAGAGGCGAGGGAAAGAGTGACACTTCGCTTCCTTGTCCGTAAACAAAAATTGTTGCCAAGTATAAAACTGTTCCTAAAAAAAGTTTTTAGGTTTTCAAAAGTATGCAGAAAACAATTTCGTTTCAGCATTTTTTCAGATTTAATTTTTTGATTTTCGGTGGTAACGATTATCTCTAGATAAATGGGATTTTCCTTTATCTAGATAAGATAAAGATAACTTTTTTGGGGTGTTATCTAGATAAGATAAAGATAACATTTTTTTTTATCTAGATGGTTATCTAGATAATTATTATCTAGATAACCCCAACACTGGTAATAACATTGACTTTCTTATTCTGGAAATGACATATGCAGCTACATATGCGCTCTTATGTCTATCATAGTTGGGCCTTAACGCCATCATTTGTCTTTCTCGATATTCTGGTTTCATGTAGAAATTGACTGTGAATTCCCCAGACACTTTTGAAAACCCTTATATGAACACATATAAAACCCTCCCGAATGTCTCTGGATTCCTTCAAAAAACAGGAAAGTGTCCGGGGAAAGAAGTACAGACGGCCAATGTAAATACAATCGACACGTCGACCGATTTTTCCCAATCTTCCGAAAATTTTTCTTATCGAGGTTTTTTTTACTTTTGCGGAGATTTGTATAGTGTCATACAAAGTGGGCCGAAAGATTTGCAATCTAATATCAAAAGGTTTTTTTTTTTGAAATTCTCCCTCGCAGATTTTCACAGGTATGCCAGAAATGCTAGTTGGAAAAGTGAAAAATTAAAAACCTACGGTGTTACAACCGGAAAATTGAGCAAACAAAAATTGTGTGGTTTTTACTTTTTTCCCATAAAATGATGCAAATAAAAAAATTTTATCATAGGAAAATTAAAATTTCTTCTAATGACGAAGATTTCGTCGTAAATCATTAAAATATGTTCGCTATATTTTTTGCTGAATATTCTTCATATTATAACAATAAAATTAAATAATGCAATTTAAAAATTGAACCCATTTTACCGAAAAAAATTATGAAATTTCCAGGATAACTCACATTGAATGAAAAACAAACAAAGCGCAGAGTATTAAAAGGATATCTGTTGGCTTGATTGTCGTTGGTTCGACCGTAAAGCTATGTAAACTTTACATATTGTAAAAAAAAACCTACATATCCACTTCTCACAATAATCCTTTGGCGTTGAGTTGTTGATATTTCCATGAATATAATCAAATGACAATGGACCCGATAAATGACATCAATAATGGATTTCATAAAGCTTCGATTCGAATCGGTCCCATTGATGATTATGTTCCATGAACCCGAAAAAGGACTCAACTGTTTTAAGAGGATATGATTATCCTGTTTTATTGAATACGTTTCACGAATTTCCAACAATATTATTTCGAATTACATACACAACTTTTCCATAGTTTTTTTTAAGGGTTCGGTAAACTTCCGCATTTCAATTGTAATAAATATAATCGATTTCATTTATAATTCTTCATTAATTGAAAAATGAAAATCGGCCTATTTAAGCTTTTATTAATCATTTCAATAAATATTCCATCGTATTTATTTATCAAAACAACAAATATAAATGCAATGAATATTGAAATGAGGATCAACTTTTAGAGATGTAATTCCAATGTTAATTTCATCAAATAAAAACATTTTACGTATACAAATATGTACAAAATGTTAAAACATTAATATTTAAATGTTTATCTCGATTAAAATCAAAACAATGAAAAATGTTTAGCAACAAGCTAACATTAATCAAGAGTTTTTTTTTCATTATTTTGATTTACACCACCGCGCTTCAAAATTTGAAAAAGAAATCCCTCAAAGGACTCATCTAGACGATATTTTGTCATTAATTTCCTGAAATGACTCTCTTGAAACAAAATGAACACTACAGATCTTAATTGAGAATGGAATTTACTCATCCGTAACGAGTTGAAGGAATTCACTTAATAGAAGTCTGTTTTATTACACTATTGTTTTCTGGAGGGAAACATCTCTCAGCTAAAGGTAAATATTTCCCTTCCACCAAGTACTTTCTAAAATAAATTTTCTTCTAGACGCTATACTTACGTTAACTAACAATAATCAACCATCTAAGTCTGTGTCGTTACACTTTAAGAAAGAATTCTGCGAACGAAGTGCTTTTTAATGGAATTTGATTGTTAATTTGGAATTTTCTTGTCGGTCGCAACATAATTTTGGTGTATGGAAAAAGTTATGAAAAATGATAGTTTTTCAAGGAAATTTCAAAAAGTGGTTTTTTTTTTAAAACTCGGCTTCCGACAGGTGAAATTTTTTCACGATTTCGTCAGGTCGGGTTTGAAATATCTTAATTCAAAATGAATCATTGACGTAAACGTTTTTTTTAAATCTTGTGATTATTGTGTCATAAAGGAGGATCTCCATTACCATGACTTCTGTAACTGCAAAAAAATGCAGAAAACTAGAGCAAGATAGACTTATATAGATCTAAATAGGAACGACTGAATACAAGTATAAACGCTATCCCTTCCAGTTTAACAACTTTATAGCAATCATATCAAACCTTATGCTATGAATATAAGGTTCAAATTAGCATAGAAATAAAGCTATACAGCTGCATGTGTGTGTTTGAACTACACGAAAAATGACAGGTACACGCTATAATAGCACTTTGTATGTGTCTGTGCTCACTATTCACTTACAGGGACAATGTGTGATTGTATTAGAAATCGCTATAAAAAAGTTCAAGTCCGTCAACTGCAACCATAAAATCGCCATAAAAAAAGAGGGGAAATTATTTTTGCAGTTGCCGACAAATTTTTGCAGTTGATTCTTATCTCCCTTTCTCGCCAAGGTATCTTCACATAAATGTGTCTCTATTTTTTTTGCAGTTGGGAAAAGTCATGGTATTGGAAGGCGGCCTTAAGAATTCAAAAAGTCTATATTTTATACTTTTTAGTCTGCGAACATATATCTTTACAATTGAGATATCTTCACGAACATTTTGACTCGAAAATCGGATCCAGATGAGATTTTTTCTGGCAAATTTGATGAAAAGGATAATCCCGTTATCCTTGCAGAACCTTTCGTTATCATTACGGACTTCTTAACGCAGCGACCTCGAAACCCCGAAATGAAATTTTTTAGAGAAAATTTGATGAAAAAAACCATGACGTTATCCTTATGGACTTCTTAACATCAGAATCGGATTCACCGACCCCAAAAATCCTCGGGTAAGATTTTTTTCTGGACAGGACCTTTCGTTGTCCTTGCCTACTTTATAACATAAGAATCGGGGCACCAATCATGTATTCCGACGCGTCTTTGTCTTTCGACTTCGACGCAGCTTTTAACTCTTGACTTCGCCATCTCTGCAGCTTGAATTTCGCGGAATCGTCACTATGAATCGAAACGTGATTCTGACTGTCACTCCAGGAAATTTGAAGCTGCTAATATGGCGAAGTCAAGAGTTAAAAGCTGCGTCGAAGTCGAAAGACAGAGACGCGTCGGAATACACCCTCAAATTTTTCCCGGAAATTTTGAGAAAAAGAAAAATCACGTCATCCTTACACGACGTTCCCTTATCCTCGCAAAGACGAAGTAGTGAAAATATTGTTTTGTCATTGGATTGACGTATGTGTGCAAAATTTCAGATCAATCGGATAAGGGGAAGTGGGTCAGAATTAAATTACAAGATTTTACCCTGACACACAAACAGCAAGACAAAAGTGCAAGCTAAATAAAAGCTTTTGAAAAAGAAAGTTTTGAGAAGAATGCAAGTCTCTGGGACTCATGGAGACGATTTGCGTGACTTTTTTTAGGGAATCTATTAACGCATTAAAGAACAGAAGCCTCGAAGTTCGAATTTTTGGGAGAAAATTCCTGTACTGGGTGTAAAAATAAAAATCTTTGAAATCAAAATCAGTTTTGGGAACATTTACTGTTCTATATATGTAAGAAAAAGGGAATTTTTATAAAAAAAGGTAAATCAAGCTAATTTGAAACACAGACAAAAAAATGTTCAGTAGCTTTTTTTTTGATCCGGCAAAAGAATTTCGCAAAAAACCGGTCTTAAAAAATCAGCATTAAATATAAACTACTTTAAGTGTCCGTCTTTCGACCCTGCAAAAATAAAGAAATATTTAAAAGTGTAATATATTTTTTGTAACTACCAGTATTACAGTTGAACGCTGATGAAAATGTTCAGCGAAGAACATCCTCTATTATGTGATGTCTTCTCAACAAGTTCTGAATCTTAAAAGGGCCCTAAAACTTTCTAGTACGTAGTTTAATGTAGTGCTGGCATACACAACTATTTCTATTCAAATTTTACAAGCGGATATAGCAAACCTGCATACACACCCAGACATCACAGACTTTGGTAAGATTCATTTCAGGTTGCATAAAAGATACGCAAATAATTTCAGTTGTGACTCCAGTTAATGTAAAATTGAAATGAAGTACAGAAACCAGCATCAGGTAAATGTTGTACAACCATTGCAATAACTATGGAAAAGTTTGTCTATGCCATTTTTCAATTGAAGAAAACTCATTAATGTGGCGCGGAATACGCAGCATAGAATTTTATTCAACTTTTTTACATAATGTTTTACTTTGACTTTTTCAATTAAACTCAACATTTTTCTTTTGAATGGAAATTATTTCATTTCAAGTGGTTTATAAATCATTTTCAATTTCCACAACATATATAATAGGACTTCAAATGACAGAAAAATCTATTGCAGAAGACATTTCAAACTTTCTTGTTTTCATCAGACAAACGAACTAAAATTGATTTCAAAAGTTTGAAATAATTTTATAAAATCGTTAACTGAAATATTTTCAAATAAAAATGAGGAAATCTATAATTAGCAAGATTAATTGAGCGCTTTTTGCATAATTGACCAAATTGGTTGGAAAACCAATTGGATTTCCAATCATCCTGTACCAAGTACCGAAGGTACTTTTTTTAGAATTTTGACTGGAAATCCAAGATTTTTTCCTGTGAAAATGGTCCTTTTTGTACCATAAGGTCCATAATTCTAAATGTTCCCACAAATATTCTTAAACTTTATAAAGGAAAATTGCGTGGTACATTTGGACACGGTACAAAAATTCCAACATTGGTCAATTGGGTGGTACCAATTTGAAGAACAGATTAGAAATGCTTGGATTTCGTACTAGTCAGAAAGTGTTTATCTGCCGCCGTTCTCGAGTCGGTACCCATCATGAATACAACACCTTCCCTCTATAGCAGAGGAAAGTAAAAATCACCTAATTTTGAAATATCCAGACTCAATTTAGTTGTACTGTCGTAAATATATGCTAAAATGCTGATTTGCGAATGGAATTGTCATGTTTATGGCAACCATTGACCGCGATTTTATTTTTCAGAAAAAAGGTAAAACTTCAATTAATTTATTTAGGAGATTTGTGAGTCGAATAATCATATAATTAAGATAAAATTCCATTCGCTAAACTGGAAATTATAATAATTTTGGTTATATGTACATAGACAAAGCTATGCTATTATAATTTTACCCATTGATATGGTTCGAAAAATCGATTCAGTTTATTCGGACATAATTTAATCCCGAAGCGAACCACATATAAGCCATAAATATTAAACGAACCGCATAATCAAGCAGAAAACAACCCCCGGAATTTGTTAATTTCATTTTACCCAGAGCATTGCTGATCCAATTGAAAACATGAAAAGTTGCCTTTCGATGAAAACCTAATTTTGGGGATAAATGATTGTAAACGCCAAAATTGAGAACATTGAATCGAAACACAGAATTTCCATCGCCCAATTTTCCACTGATTTTGATTCAAACAACAAATAATAAACAAAATGGTATACTTGCCACCCCAAAAATAGTTTTTTTTTTTAAATTTTACATAAAGGTTTTATCCAATTTTATCCTATGTGGGAATATTTTCATTGGAAATCGGGTTGTAATACATGTAATCCCACATACTTTATTATACAAAAAAATTAGAAAAAGTTCTAGTGTAAGCTTATTTACCTTTTGAGTTTTTTTTTTCGACAAAAAATGAAATAAAAAATATTATTGTGATTCAATTAAAAAACTTTATTTACCAAAAAATTTTCTCGAATTTTTTTTAGGGATTTTATAAGTTTTTTGAAACATTTTTAAACCAATTTTTAGCGAGAAACCACACAAATTTGTAAGTACTAGTCAACAATTTACAATAAGCGTTTTTCAACGGGGCGTTGGTGTTACACTACAAGGGTAGCAACCGCTGTATTGAAAGACTCCAGCCCGATCATACGGATAGATCACGCATAAATAAATTCAAAAATCCTCCCGAAGATGGCACTTTCCTTGTGTAGGACTAAATTCCCATATCAATCCTTTTGAATTATTACATTTTCATACCCGTATGGTGAAACCAAAGGGTATATAAAATTTGCCTTACCGTTTGTAACGCATCGCACACAAAAATGAATTACACCAGTGTGTTTAGAATGATGAAAAAAGTTGAATTTAGCATGTCCGTCCGTCCGCCTGTGGCGCGGATTGCGGGCGCACGGATTGAGCTACAGACTTGAAATTTTGCGCAGATCCGTTTTTCGTAAAATGCGAGGCTAAGTTCGTTCATGGGCAAAAATGGACTATCCCCCCCATACGATCGAAAACTTTTTTTTTGCGAATATCTCAAAAACGGTGCATCTTGTCAAAAAAGTGCAAGAACAAAAGTTATTTAGGATATGATTCTACATAAAACTCCCATACATCAAAATCCAATAGGAAAAAAATTTAAAAAATCTTATTGAAAATTTTGACTTCGAAGTGGAATTTTGATACAACTGTTCGCCGTTCATTTAAACTTCGAACAATGCCATATCACCATACGGGCTTTCAATAATTGTCAGACTGGCAATTATAGCTTTTGTTATGTTTTTATTTAGATTTAAATTTTAGCAAAAAAAAATGGTTTGTTAAAATTTTTCATGATTGGTGAACCTTAAAACCTCGGAAAATTTTTCAAATTATTAGATATTCGTGTCCAGATTAGGTTGTGTAGTTCCACTGATACTTTGGCAATCTATCCCTGTACTCTGCGGTGCATTCCAGAATGTCCAATAGAAAGCGCCTAATATAACTTTGTATATTTTTGCAAAATCTAACATTTCATTCGTTACACCCTAATATGCGAAAATATATTTCCTAGATAAATGAAAATTCCCCCACAAATTGGTATAACTATAATAAAACACGACTTTCAATATAATTAATATCATAAATAATTAAGTTTGTTAGAAAAGAACCAATCGCACAATATTTCATACAATGTACTTACAATTTGTTAATAAAATTGCATTTTCCAATATTTGCGATTAAAATGAAATTTTTAATGTCTTTGATAACGAATCCTTTTACAAACATAATGGTACTAAATAAATATTTAATTGTTAGTTTATATCGATAAATTCGAATAAATGGAATATTTTATAATGAAATTAGATATTTTTCAATTTCATGTGGTACAAACAAGAAATTAATTCTGAATGAAATTAATTGAATATCGGATTGTATTGATGTTTTAATTAACTAATTTTAGAAAACCAAAAATTTTGTAACTAACATTGGGTTAATTTATGTGATGTGAAATTCTGATAAATGTTTAGGCTAAATTACAATTTCATATCATAATTTATTCAAGCGACATTAATCAGGAAGAACTTTAGTGTTTTCCAGATTTTATTTAAAACTCAAGATCAATTTCAAATGACGCGATATTTATGTTAGTCTTCATTTAGGGTGACAATACGCCCCGGATTTTCCGGAACAGTCCCGTATGTAAGCATATTGTGCCGGGGCGCTCTGGAATCTAAACCAGTTCGGTTTTGGTTTCGGTTTTTGTTTTGGTTCCTAAAATTTCAAAATTTGGTTATAGTTTTGGTTTCTCAAACTCCAAAAATTTAGTTCTGGCTGTTGTTTCGCTTTCTAAAACTTCAAAAATTTGGTCTTTGTTCTGATTTTGGTTCACCAAATTTTTAATAGTTTACAGATTTTTGATTCTTCCATAATACTGGTAGTGGTGATGTGGAACTTGTTTTGATACTAGATTAACAAAAAAATCGTGCTGGTTGAAAATAGAAAATAATAAAAAATCGAATATCAAAATTCAGATTTAAACCTGCAAATTTCTAGTTTTTGTTTTGGTCACAGCATTTGGTTTAAAAATTTGTTTCGTTTTGGTTCGATTCGCCCACCTATTTATACCCGTATGGTGAAACCAAAGGGTATGTTAACTTTTCCTTACCGTTTGTAACGCCAAGATCCCGTCATCACACACAAAAATGTATTACACCAGTGTGTTTAGAATGATAAAAAAAATTGAATTTTGCATGTCCGTCCGTCTGTCTGTCTGTCCGTCCATCTGTCTGTAGCGCGGATTGCGGGCGCACGGATTGAGCTACAGACTTGAAATTTTGCGCACATCCGTTTTTCGTAAAATGCGAGGCCAAGTTCGTCCATGAGCAAAAATGGACCATTAGGGGGGTACCCCCCATACGAACGAAAACGTTTTTTCTGAATATCTCAAAAACGGTGCATCTCATCAAAAAAGTCCAAAAACAAAAGTTATTCAGGATATTAGTCTACATAAAACTTCCATACATAAAAATCCGATTGGAATAAATTTAAAAAAATCTTATTGGAAAGTTTGACTTCAAAGTGGAATTTTGTTACAACTGTTCGAATTTTGATACGAATATCACCATACGGGTTTTCAATAATCGCCAAATTGGCAATTATAGCTTTTGTTATGTTTTTAAATCTGCTTTGATTTTGATTATGTTGGGCTATCGGCTCCTAACTTTATATACAAAGACGGGGGTGGAAACTTTATGGGCAGCCCTTAAAATTTTTATTTTTTTCCGCAAAAAATCACAGTCAAAAATAAAGCTTAGACTTATTAGGTTTCATAAGCTCTAACTTGGAAACCACTCGATCGATTGACCTGAAATGTTAATTGGTATCTCATGAGTGGCCCAGAAATTTTTTTAAAAAACCAAATATTTTTCTTGGAACTTTTCACCTGTACACACTTACATTCCCTGTGAGTTTCAACTACTTTTAAACAAAAATTTTGTTCATCGCAGACTTCATTTGCAATGCCATAATTTAATCAGATTTCTAAAGAATATGTAAAACTCTTCACAAGACATTTGAACTACTTCTTCTCTGGTAGTTTTGAAAATCATGCTATCTGAAGTGATGAAATAATTTTCTTCGAGTGTTGCACTGTACGTAATAAACTTACATGCACTAACAACTCAATTAAATTTGCTAAACACGTTGATAACTTAATCATTTTGAAAATCAAGAGTAGAAGAATAAAGACGTTCAGCGTGTCATAGCCAATATGCTCGTATGTGTTGCATTAAGGATATTCTGTGTAATACCATATCTAGTCTAATGCTGAATTATACAGGTATTTATTTATATAGGAAAATCGCTTTTCGTAACAGCATACAAGAATACCGGGACGTTGAGAATTTTCCAGCTTTTCATGCGAACGTCTAGACATTCCACAGCTCAAGTGTTTTCAAGTGCTACAAGCTCGGTGCTGAACTAAAAGCAAAAGCAATCGATTATCTGCAAGCGATGTGATATGAATATACATAGAAAAATCTACCATTACCACCACAAAAATCCTTATGGTGCTATGAAATCCGTTTTGGTTTTGGATGCGAAAGGAATCAACCAACGGAATTGGATCGTATCCCACTAAATCCAATGCAATGCAGTAGAACCCCTCCAACTTTCTGAGCAACTAAAAACGGGAAGCTCTCGGGAAATATTCTGCTCCAAGGCAGCATGAACACTTTATATTGTTGTACTCCTTCAAACTGCAAAACCATTGAATATCATTCTGACATTTCAATTTTACTTTGAGTATCATTAGTTCAGCTGGACTCATTTTATACGCAATTCCATTTACAAAATTTTACTATGGATTAATATCGCATTAGGTATTTACAAGTAAAATGAAGTTCTGAATTTACTTGAATTTCGACAAATAAAAATAAACTAGACAAAAAATTACTCACAATAAAAGCGACATTAGGAAGAAATTTTCATTCCTTTCGGTTTTCTTAAAGCCTAACTACGAATTGAGGGAAATTCAGGCATACTGATGAAATGTCCTGGATCTATGGTGTATTTGTATTTTGAGTATTTCTAACACACTTCAAATTCTTACACGGAAATACCACATAATATATTGCGTACCTTCCGTAGACAAGTTACTCTTTTAGACATAATACCAGAGATAAACATTTTCACGAAGAATTTTCCTTACATACCACACACTTTTACGCCTCAAGAATGATACGTAAACTCACCCGACACTTTTAGTCCTTTTAACATTGGTTTTCTTTTTTTTGTTCTGCCGCATATCATGGCAACCTACTTGAAATCTCGCCTGCTTGTAAAATTCTATTCAACCTCATACTATACGCAAATCCTGTCTTATTCTATTCTATTGTATCCCATCGTGTAGCTACTCTATTTGATTCTATTCTATTTTACTAGAATTTAGGTAGATTTCCGTTGAGGAGTAAAGAAATCCAAAATACACACTTTTCTATGAAGCGAAGGGATACACGACAAACTGCTTCAGCCGATGTCAGTTTAAAAACACTCAATTTGTGAAACATGCTGTTCTCCAAAGCACTCGTAAATCTTTATCTTGTTGCCTAAAACCTATAATTCTGGTGGATAAATTCAAGCATAAGCAGAATAAGTGGAAAAGTACGAGGGACTCTTATTAAGATTTCTATTTATAGTGGCAAATAATTGATGGGTGGCATTCCTAGATATTCAGAGTTACCATTGTTATAACCGAAAGGGTTAAAATTATACACAAATACATATATGTGACTATTAAACATGTTTATGGGTCACAAAGTTTATCCAGTATGAAAAAGGCCCCCCACATTGTGAAAATCAAAAATATATCTTTGCGGAAAAAATGTGAATTTCTCCATAAGCAGCAGTCCAATATCAAAAGCCTTAACTAGGGTCGGACAGACACAAAAAGTTTACTGATTGTAGTTTTTTTACTTTTGTGTGTTAAAATAAATCAATGTATGGGATATTTTCTCTTCAGGACTGTTCATAAAATACATCACACTTTTCGGAGACAATAATGAGACGGCTGTACTCTATGGTAAGATTTGAAAAAAATACTACCTAAAATCGTGAAAAAATGGGACGAGGGAAAAAGGGGCCTAAAATAAGCGTGATGTATTTTATGAACCGAACGTTTAGCGACTGTTTTTGGGCCGAAGGGTCTTAGATTTCCCTTAAATCTTGCATATAGGTAAGGGCTTGTAGTAATGACAACAAAAAAAATTCCAACCAGCTGACTATCCGAGAAACCGATTTTTTTTCTTACCAAACAAACTTTTTTCACATCTTTTTTCCTTTTTTCTTTTTTTTTATGCTTTTTCTGGGCTTTTCCTATTCTTCTCTGGGACATAATCATTGAGCGGGTTTTTAAGGTCGCTGATCACGAATCTGATGTTGTAATTTTAAAATCGGAAACGGAAGGTCCTGCAGAGACAACGCGAATCTCGAATCTGGGAAAGGTCCTGTAAGGATGACTCGAATATCCTATTTTCCATGTTTTCGGGTAAATCAGCATCCGAGGGTTTATCTAGGTAGCTTATTGTGAATCTGACGATGGAATTTTCGAAACCAAAGGAAAAACTGTCTTTAAAACATTGACTGCCATGGCTATCATTTTTGATAACCAGTGAAAATTGGCACTATGATTCATGAGCGGCCACGGCTATCATTTTCGATAGCTGGGTCTACAATCTACATGCATTCATACATACATTCATACATACGTACATTCTACATACGTCTACATGTATTGGCATCTCCCTTACATTTTTGCAAAATTGGTCTGGCAGTCAACGTGTTAATATGTTAAACCTGAACCTTTTTTACCAGATGGTACGTCCAATTATCTATGAAAAGCGACATTTCTCACGGTTTCGGAGTTTTGAATCGAGAAATAATCCATATATAAATTTCCTAATTTTCTCTATAATATTTTTGTGCAAAAGCCATTAGGGAAAAGCGAAAAAAAACCTTGCAAAAAACTTTTCTCTTGGTTTCTTAATTTTTTTTATTTAGCACTAATAATTGTCAGCTACGTTTTTCTTTTAAAAAAAATGTTTCTCTGATTGATATATATTTTTAAAATACCCATTTGTATAACTTTCCCATCAAAAGCACAATCAAACCTTTTCAATTAGGCAAAAATATAAAAAAAAATCATCCATAAACCCATATTTTTTAACTCTTAATAAAAAAAATTTTATTAGAAAATGATCTTAGTCCGATTTCCTCTATGAATAAAATATAAAGCACGTTGAATATCACATTGGGAATCTTTCTGTAAAGTTCACATGAAAAAATGCCGTTAAAACTTTGCTCCGGTTATGCGGAACCTTTTATTACCCAAAGAGGTTCCCATTGTTCAATGGGGTTAAAGGTTAGACTATTCACTAGCTAGAAAAAAAAAATAAAGTACCCTTCAATAAATTTTAACATAAAACACTTCGCGACTTGCCACCCTTCTTAGCCTTTAGGTCTTCCATATCGCTGCGATTTTCAAATTCGTTCCCTCTCACCCTACGATTTAGTCTATTTATATTTGGTTTTCGACTTTTTATTCTTTCGGTTCGTTTTATTTTAAGGAAAAGGCAAACAAAACATCTAAAAAAGCTTTCCGCGAATTCAATTTCCTTTTGTCGGGGTATTGTTATTTTTCTAAATGCGTTTACCATGGAAAAACTGGAGAAAAGTGGAATATTTATGGTTTGAAAAAAATTGGCCCTCAGTTTGTTAAAATGCGCTTTACTTTTTCACTTATTAAAAAGGGGGGTCCGGTTCACCAAATTTTAAACCTTCTTCCGTATGTTGTTTTCATTTCGATTTCGCTTTTACGTATAAAAGATTTGTTTTTAACTCCAGCCAACCGATTGACTATTGATGGGTAACCAACCATGGTGTTGTTTGGCAGCTTGATTTTAAAATATGTACATCAAGAAAATCTAAAAGAGGTTTTTACCAAAGTAATCTAAACCATAAAAGGGTTTTGTATGTTTTCATAAAATATGTTTTCTAGAAAAGGATTTTATATTTCTATAAATTAAAAAAATTCAAAGTCTATACGAAATGAACTCGATCTACATTTAAAATCGAGTAGAAAAGTTCGGAAATTTTTTTGTTACTGAATTGTATTTAATAAAGTAGGTACTCTTCTACTCCAGAGTGGAACATGCTCTAAATCTATGATTCGAATACCCCAAAAGTCTCGATCACCATATTGGACACTTATATGTAAATTAAATCCATTTTTCTGTCTTAAAATTCCCGTTTACGAATAAAATAGACAAAATATCAAATATAGGGTCTTTCAATAAGGACATAACAATTTTGTATTTAAATAAAACACAGAATAATTGAGATATCGGGCTGAAATTTATTCCAGGTGTAGTGGACATGTTACATTTAAGTATAAAATTCGATGTCGTTCATATGGCCACCGCGAGCACGTTTGCTGATTGATTCTTTGGAGCCAATTTTCCACCACTCTTCCACACATATCGGCCGGAACGTTGGCAATTTCGCGTTCAATATTGTTCCTGAGCTCCTCTAACGTTGTTGACTTGTTGGCATAAACCAACGACTTAACATAACCCCATAAAAAGAAATCCAACGGCGTTAAATCGCATGGGCGCGGTGGCCATTCGACCGGACCATTTCTCGAGATTACACGATTACCGAAATTCTTCTTCAATAGATCAATTGTTTGACCAGCTGTGTGGCATTGCTCGTTCGTGAACTTCACCATGATAAAAATGTAAACCTTAACTGACGTTTTAGCATTGCCAGATCATAAAAAAAGTTTTATTAAAATACAAAATTGTTATGTCCTATTGAAAGACCCTTTATTTACAGTCTTTATTTACAAACCGAAATTTTAAGCCGAATAAAGGGAAAATTCGGCACCCGAAAGTGTGATTCGTCTTAGTTCGGGGGGAATGTGGAGGCTCTAGTATTATATCCTGGCCGTGAATCACAAGTGGCAAATCTGTTTATCCGACGTTTGCTTTGTGACCGGTCACAATGAAACCGATTTCAAGTTGCTTACTTTGTAACCGGTCACCATTTCAAATCGGTTAAATTGTGACCGGTCAGAAATCTGTTGCAGTTTTTAGTCGTTTTTGTTGTGCTCCTTTTAAACTAAAAGTGGTATTGAAGTACAAATAGTCAACTTTAGTCAAAGGAAATCGTACTTACAGTGTTTTCTGATATACATTTGGAATACTAGTTCACATTGACGTCACACATGATCTTTCTACCTTCTTCCCCCTGTGGCATTTCGTCGCATAAGAATTTCGCGGACACGGTTGTGCAACCTTTACTTTGTAACTATAGTCACAAAAAAACTGGGTGAAAAGAGTTGCTTAACCTTTGCAGCAACGTTGCTATGACGTTGCAGCAACCAATTTGTAGTCCCCTATATATTTTGCAACTCAGTTTGTGTAACCGTCGTGTAACCGACATGTGACAATTTTTGGTTACTTGGGATATTGTAGCACACCAAGTAGATAGAAGACCACCGCCGACCTAAAAAGATTGGCCACTTTTGGAATAGACACTAACAGCCTTATTCTAGCTACGGTCACTAGTCACAACTCGGTCACAAGAGCCTCAAATTCTATGGACTTGTGACTTGTGACTTAAGTATCACAACGCCAGAATACGGCTGTAAATCAATGTTTTTTAAATGGCAAAAGCGTTTTCTTAATAATTTATCACTTAATTCTGAAAACTCGTAGTCCGTTAAAACTACGTGGTCAATGAAAGACTACCAAAGTCTTCACTGTCAATGTACCTTAATTAAAAATTGTTCTATTTTTTGTGACCTTTCAAATAAAACCCAGATTGGGATATAAAATACCTTGAATCCACTTATCAAATGATATTCAAAAAAATACCTGAGATAGAACGTGACAGAATAAAATAGATTTTCTCTTAATGCTTTTGTGCCCTTAATCAAAAACTTTGCTAAACTGCTGGAAGCCATAAAAAGGAAAAAAAAATTAACTGAGTTTTAAGTTTATTTATACAAGTGAGATGTTTAGGTAATCGCTTATCTGGAAACAAAATGGATTATTTTCGTAAAATCTCATTCCATTAATGTTAAATTGGAATGTAAGTAAAAGTTAAGATTGAATTGTTTATAATCATATAAGAAAGTCTGATCCAAAATTAAGGGAATGCACACGAAAAATAGATAGAGCTTTTAGATTGTTTTTTATAGAATTAGGGTGGAATGACTTGTGTGTATACAAAGTTTAGTAGTTAAAATCGAGCTAGCCTATATTAAGTGAACTTGTTGTTAAAATGTTCATACGACCTACTAATATAGTATACAAGTGCCAATACTGGTATTTAAATAATATAATATAAAATATATAAGAATAAGCATTGATATTACTAGCACGAAAATAAAGTGCCTTCGGCCTATTTGCCTTTGTAGTTTGGTAAATTCACCACAAATATTTGAGTTGTCGTTAGAACGACAGACAAGCAGAGTATTAATTGCGCAAATAATATTTTAAGTTTACCAAAGATGGGTCTATTTGTGTTAGTCTTTTAGGGTAAATATGCCTTAAGGGCTTCAGTTATACCATACCGGATGAGAATAAGTATTATATAAATTGAAATACGAACATACCAGGAGCAGCCTAACGTAACGTAACGCAACGAATGAACAAAATGTACAAATATGAGCGTAATATACGAGTTAAATAAGTACGATCCAAGTATTATTTTATCTATATAGAACTTATAGTTACTTGTACCATAATATAAACTTGAAAGAGTCCTTGTTCTTCTTGTCTAAGGCCCCCTCTCAAAAGGGTTTTCATCCGCATAGTGTGATATATTTAATTAGATTTGTTAATATATGAAGCGTGTGGCGTTTCTGTTGTTTTTAAGTGGAATGAGAGATCCAGGCTACACATTTATCCTTGAAAACATAAGGCAAATTATTTTCGTATACCACAAACAAATACTTACATACATCTAATATCTATAGAAATGTACAAAACATCTTTCACATTATATTGGATTCTTAGATGTGAATCGTACTACTAAATATAGATAGGCAAACATACAATTTGAAATAAATTTTGGAGATATTTATCTGTAGACTTGTTAACGAAATTGCTTCAATTTAGATATTTTCGATTCGTTTGACTTGCAAACAGGCAGATTTAACTAATTTTGTATATGAATAAATATCATAATTGTTTTTGGCAAATGATATTTTATGAAACTACTGTTGTTAAACACTATTTTGAAATTTACATATTGATCTACAGTTTATGCGAATCATGTTGTCATCACTTGAAATTAGATTTATATATCCTAACTAAATATAAAATGATCTGAGATTTTTGTTTGACTAGGAAATATCATTTAAATACAATTTAATTATTTTAGTTGATAGTGTTTCCTTCTCTGTGGGTGGAAACTGGAAAAATACCTTCCACATTGATCATTATCTCCGTTAAAAGTGCAGAAAAATTCTTCCTGTGGAGACCTTAAAATGAAATTTAAAACCTAAGAAAAGCTACAGAACAGACAATTTTTTTTTTGCGGGGAGAGGAGGGAAGGATTGGTCCAATTGGATTTTCATGTATGGAACAATTATGTAAAATCATATTTTTAACATATTTCGACTTTATAAATTTTTCAATACGATGCACAGTTGTCGAAAAAAACACGGAAAAGGTATTCCCCATTAGATTTTTATGTATCCTTATATTTACGACTCCACACCATGGGTACTTGGTATAATTAATTTATAAAACACAGCCGGCTTTTTGTTTGTGGATGTATGCGTATGTTCATATCGTATTTTCACCAGAATTACGTATAATATGGGTGCCAAATTTCAGGTCAATCGGATATTGGTTTCAAAATTCGTTGCAAGATTTGTCCCTGACAAACAGACAAACAAAACATAACAAAAGCTATAATTGCCAATCTGGCAATCATTGGAGACCCGTATGGTGATATTCGTATCAAAATTCGAACAGCTGTACCAAAATTCCACTTTGAAGTCAAACTTTCCAATAAGATTTTTTAAAATTTATTCCAATCGGATTTTGATGTATGGGAGTTTTATGTAGAATCATATCCTAAATAACTTTTGTTCTTGGACTTTTTTGATAAAATGCACCGTTTTCGAGATATTCACAAAAAACGATTTCGTTCGTATGGGGGGTACCCCCCCTAATGGTCCGTTTTTGCCCATTAACGAACTTAGGCTCGAATTTTACGAAAAACGGATCTGCGCAAAATTTCAAGTCTCTAGCTCAATCCGTGCGCTCGCAATCCGCGCCACAGACAGACAGACGGACAGACGGACAGACGGACAGACGGACGGACATGCAGAAATTAATTATTTTTATCATTCTAAACACACTGGTGTAATTCATTTTTATGTGTGATGACGGGATCTTGGCGTTACAAACGGTAAGGCAAAGTTAATATACCCTTTGGTTTCACCATACGGGTATAAAAAGCAAGCTAAATTAAAGCTTTTAAAAATCAATAAAAATTATCACTTAAAATCACGGGCTATGCCTCTGTTTCCTAAAAATTGTAACATATATTTCCTTAGAACAAAAAGCATCATATTTTCACCTCTGAACGATATGGTTTTGAATTCATTATTTTATCTTTAAATCAAAACGAAATTACCCGAATAAAATATAAAATAAAATTTTCACGCGAAATTAAACACCTGCTTTGCATATATTCTAAGTAGAAAAGTTTATGAGTTTTTTCGCTATACAAAAACTTTCAAAAAAGTGGTTTCCTACAATTTCTACACCTTTCGGGCAAAGTTTTTCAATAAAGAAAACATTTGTCATAAGGACGAAACTGAAAATATGCTGTATATAAGTATGCAAGGATGTGTTATCTTATGCAAAGATTTTCATATTTTACTACAAAGTTTTATCAGTGGGAAAAATTCTTCAGGTTTTTATCGATTAGATACAGATTAAAAAAGTGTAGGTACAACCCGCCATTTTTTGAATCCTTACATCAGACAAAAACATGTGTTTTATAGAAAAAATCACTTCATTCGATTAAAAAAAATCTTTTTATGAGAAATTTCAAAAGCTTCTAATTTCTTTTAATAAATAACGGTTTTTCCCGCCTGTAAGTTTAGATTTATGGATGATCATAGATGAGATTTCAACATTTGTAAGGTTTGTTACCCTTCAAAAGCAAGCACCATAATTTATACAGCCTACCTAGATGACATCAAACATTCTCTTTGTGTAAATAAAATACAGCCCAACAAAAACGGGCTTTCTTGTAATAATTTGGTGTTTCTGATTCCGTATATGACAATGGCTTGGCTTAGTTAGTTCTAGTTTTTGAAACACAAAGGGTTACCTAAAAATACTTAAAAATATTAGGACCAATTCTTGAATCACAAGACTAGAACCGACCCAACCAAACCACCCCCACTTTTTGGACCAATTATTGAATCACAAGACTAGAACCGACCCAACCATACCACCCCCACTTTTTGGACCAATTATTGAATCACAAGAATAGAACCGACCCAACCAAACCACCCCCACTTTTTGGACCAATTCTTGAATCACAAGACTAGAACCTACCCAACCAAACCACCCCCAATATGCCACACTTTTAAAGGGATAGGATTTGTAATAGTGTGAAGGTAGTTAAAAAATTGTAAAAAATTATGACGAGGAAAGTATAGCTGGTGTGAAAATTCTAAAATTAGCATGATATGGACAGCAATAAAAATGTTTATTACTGAATTTTACATATCTTTTCCATACATTCACTTTCAGTACATGATTTTGTCTAATATCGCGTGACCGAATCATAGGAAAATCTATTAAGAACGGATTTATCACTCCTAGTGTTAGCTGAAATCAATCAAACGTGTATGTTGACTTTATTAATGATGCTGCGTGATAACAATGGTATTTTTTTTTTGCTCGAAATTGCCTAACACTCTTTAAGAATTAAAGAGTTTCAAGGTGACATGCCATATTACTTTATGTTAGATCCAACGACAACTCTATCTTTGGCTCAGTTATCGAAAGGATATAGCTTGTTATGTGGTTTGCTTCTTTCCTTCTACTTTGATCCCACTTTACGGAATTTCGTTGTATATCTATGGCAGTATAGAATGAAATTTGGTAGACATTTTCAAAGAATCGACCGACCAATATATATATAGGAAACTTTCTCGGCCATACTTCCCTATCGCTATTCCCGAATTCACAGCCAATGTTGCCAGAGTTTTGCCGGTGTGAAGCTACACTCAAGAGGCAATGATAATCAAATTCAAATCCCATCTGGCTTCGCAGTGGTTTAATTTATTGCGGCGTTATTGGATTTCCTAGGAATTACAACGTTACATGTGAGATTTGTGTGTCTGACACTCGCAAGGAACTTCCAAGTTTGCCGTGCATCGATTTTCACTCTTAGAAGGATTTTTTTTTCTGCTTTTATTTAGCTTCCATCTTCGTAACATTACTTTACTTTACTTTTTGGACTCTATATAGCGCCTCGCCTTAGTATCCATAAGTATTGAAGTGGAGAGCAGCTGAATTTGTAGCTAAAAACCTCTACATTCACTTCTCCACTTGCCTTCAAAATTTATGGCGGCTGTCGTCTTACGAACTTAAAAAGGATCTATAAGACTTATATCTTTCTGTCTTGAATACTTGTGAACTTTTCAACTGCCTCAAGTTTTACTATATATGTATATACGGTTCATTTTTTTACTTTCAATGTTATGCTTTTTAGAATGCTTTCATCCAATTTCTTTATTTCTCCTTTTCCTTACCTATTGAAGAAACCAAAAAATAAAATAAAAGTAAAATCTAACAGCAAAAGGTGATGTGCACGGTAAACGCCATGTTAAAATACGGAAAGAAGAAAACGACTAATGTTGGGATCATTTATCAAAAAGCAGATTGCCGGAAATTGAAAGAAAATTATCTGATAAATGTCTTCATTTAAACAATGAGCCACAGTATACCATTCCACTTATTTAAAAATAAATTACAACATGAAACAGATACAATAAACTTCGGTAGGACCAGGAAATTTAATACTTTTAAAATGGTATTCAAATAACTTTGGTGTCAGGCGAAAATGTTTACCATTCAGCAGGAAATTTCACAGATATTTTCTTTGTCATTTATTTCCTCCCTTCCGGATAATCATTGGATATGCTAATTTCAAACCTTTGCAATTGTTCAACAACAAATTTTTTTTTTAGCAGACGTAAATAAAAGGATAGATTTCATTGATAGAAAATCAAAATTTCCCCGCAGGATAGAACACTTGAAAAGCATAATAAAATTCCAAGACTTTTGAGAAATTTAATACTTTATATTTAAATAACAATCAATAACAACCAAATTCAATAATAAAGACCAAACTAAAAAACAAAATTCCTATCAACAATAATATTTTGCAAAAAAATTTGTGTGTGTCTGGGGGTTGTGTGTGCCTGCGGGTGTGTAACGTTAGTACTGAACTCCATACAAAAAATCGCGAAATACGTGACGAATGGGACGAGGGTTTGAAAGGTCGAAAATAGCAGCCCATAAGCGTAATGAAATAATGACTCTCAAATAACACAAAAGGTCATAAGATGGACGGGGCGACTAAAATGCTCACCAATTCTGTGACCTAGTGGTCGTGATAACCACTCTACGACCTATTGTTTTATTAGGGCTTGATTTTTGTTGTTCAAAATTACCCATTAAATTGCCAAATATAAGCTTTTTCAAAGTTTGGCGAAATTTCACACCTAAATAATGGTACAGTTGGAAAAAAGTAGGAAAAAAAATTTGGTTTTTTAAAAAATCGATTTTAAAATAAATACTGATTGCTACAAGGCTGAAACATATTTTTTGGTGGTTTTTGAGGTCGCTAATCACGAAATTTATGACAGAATTTTATAATTAGTACCAGGAAGACCGAGCCATGCTCGGAGACCTCAAAATCCTACTACGCTGATTTTTGGGGAAAAACTAAGTTCACATTATCTTTACAGAGCTTTTCCAGAGTTTTTAAATTCCCGACCTAGAAAACTAGAACTAAAACTAACGTGCGATTACAAAATTTCCTAGAAATCGGTTGAGTGGTTATTGAGTAATCGCTGTCACCGATTTTTGAAACGTTGTTTTGCGACACCAGATGAGGGCAGTGTTGTGCCGGTTTTTTACGTAAAGTAATTTACCTAGTTTTTTACGCGTAAAAAATTACGCGTAAAAAACCTCAATTTTAACGTAAAAAACTGTAAAAAACCTAAAACATTGATGATAAAAAATTTAATAAGTAGCCATTCACTAAATATAGTAATTATTCTTAAATAAATCATCTTAGAACAATAAAAAGGTTAATAGTCTTCAGCAAACACAGAAAAGTATTCAAAAGCATTTCCTCTTGAAAGTGAAAAAGATTTTAAACTCGGAGTTCAAAAACTGTTTATATCCTTTCATTACATTACGTCCGGCTACTCATTTTAACGTTAATTAATGTGAATAATGTGGAGAGATTTGCGACATATGGGCTATTTTAACCCTTTGTTGCAGTGTTGTTGTACAACAACACCTTTTCTAATTTAATATTATAACATATATTTCTTGCACTTATATTGACTAAATTCGTTTCGTAAGTATCCTAGGACATCAATTGTTATGAAAAAAAAGTAATATGCACTTTTTTTATAATTACTGCATTTTATAAATAAATAAAGAGCAAAAAAGTAGCTATTTTGCAGATTAAATGTAACTGTGGCAAATCTATTACAGTTAAAAAATCGGTAATTAGCTTTATAAAGGTTTTTGGGGTCGCTAATTACGAATCTAAAGTCAAAACTTCAAAATTCAAAATGGCGGATCCAATATGGCGGTCAAAAAATATAAAATTACATACTAGTTTTCAGCGTAATCTAATGAATTTTATCTTTTCTGACCGCCATATTGGATCCGCCATTTTGATTTTTGAAGTTTTGACTTCAGATTCGTAATCAGCGACTCCAAAAACCCTCGGATACCAAAAACCGCGAAAATTAATTCCATAGAAAAATGTATGCATGAAAGGGTTAAAGAAACATATTTGGAGTAGTTCTTGCAGCAACAAGCGTAATTTTAAAGTTTGCATCAAAAAATCGTTTTTAAACACAAGGAGACTCATTCCGAAGGCGGAAATTGAAACTAAACTGGAAAAAGGGAAAAGAAATTCTAAAAACTTGAAAAATTCCATTCAAACAACTGTTCTAATTTGAGTTAATAGACTGTCCTACTTAGTAGTACAGTCTATTAAGTGCTGATGTCCACTCTCTATATTATAGGATCTCTAATAAAATGCTGAGAAAAGCTTTAAAACAGACTGTCATATTTTGTAGGACCTGCGATGTCCCATTTTTTAGGTTTTTTACTATTTTTTACGTTTTTTACGGTTTTTTACGTTTTTTACCAGTTTTTTACATTTTTTACGTTTTTTACGTGAAAAATGTAAAAAACTGTTTTTTACGCCGTTTTGCCCAACACTTGATGAGGGTTATCGAGGGGAGGGAAAAGTTAGGTTTGTAGTCGAAAAATCGAAAGCCCTTAGCCCCCTTAGTAATACTGTAAAGTTTCATTAAAATCGGACCACCCAATTCGAAGATAACAGGCGAGGGGTATCGAAGGGGAATTTTCTCAGAGGTGAGACCTATCTAGATCGATTCCTTGTCCCCGAAAATCCCTAACCCCCAAGTTTCGTGAAAATCGGGTTTTCGAGATCGTTTGTGCAGACAGACAGACAGACAGACATTCCTCGTATTATTTTATAGGATAGGATAAACGGAAGGTCCTCAAATATAGCTCAAATATAGTTTTTTCCCGCTTTTTCTCGGCGAATTTTCCGTTTGGGGCTCCTGGGATTGGTAGTCATGAAATTGAAGTAAAGACATAAAAAATTTTACCCGAAGGTCCTGTAAGGATAACGAGATTATTCTTTGTTTCGGTTTTTTTCTGGCTGAAAAACTACACTCAGAAAAATGGAGGCTAGCTCGACGACCTACATACGGCGTAATTGGCCTCGGGCAGGAAAATTTAGTCTATGCGAGGCGCGCGTTCACCTGCATGAGGGAATGTAAAACTTGTGTTGACCTATGGCCGGAGAAATTCTGAAATTAAGCCACCAGCAGGTGAAGTAGGGCATTGGGAGCTGCACGAGTTGACCTTAGATAGGTATTTCGAGGAATGTCATGTAATGGAAACCTCTGTCAGCCAGCTAGCGGTCAGAGTTAACCTGACAAAAAGTTGACCTGACATTTTTCTGAGTGTAGCAATAAGAGATCTTTGAAGTTGATGATGGCGAATTTCATGCCAACATTTTGAAATTTGAAGGTCACACTATTTTCTCAAAAATTAAATGGATTTTTCAGTTTTTTCTATATCTAGAGATCTAATACTAAATAATTCGTCGAAACAACGGTGCGTCCACCCCATAAAAATCAACAAAAATACGTAATTATGGTACAGATCAAAAATACGATAATTAGCGTACCGACAATACCTTAGAACTCTATTCAAATATGTTGAGTAAAAATTTGTTAAGATAAGGACTCCATACTCCATTTTCATAAAAGCTTTTGTCTACCTTTCATATGATTTTTTTCCTGGGATTCTATTTAGTGACAAAAATTCTATTTGAAAATCACATCGTAAAACTTTTTTGATTTGAATTTCCCCAGCAACATTCAAATGAAATTTAATTAATTTTTCCGCTGTCGCTTAATATATATTTTGAAATCATTTCGTGGAAAATACACTTTTCCATAAACAGTTAAATATGGCATTACGAATTGATAAAGTAAAAGCTCTCCATCGTTTAAACTCACGTTGCAAATCTATTAAAAATATTCCGATTTGTTCGATGGCAACAATTAACCACAAGTCAAGAGAAATCGTTATTATAAGGATTTAGGATCTTTGATATAGAATTCTGCCATTGACAGGTGAACTTTTTAAATAAACATAAAACACTGACATTGACCTAAACCATCAAAAGATTTCCACAAAAGAAGACTAATAGTAAGAATAAACATTTTTGTGACCTTTTTATATTATTCGATCGTTCTTTTAACACTTCAGACAAAATCCTCAACCTATGGTGCCAAAATTCGTGTATTTCAGCAGAGCAAAGGTAAAAAAAACGATGGTAACTAAGTGGTAGCGAACCTTACAATTGGCCTCGATATGCTCATACACCTATTCGAAAATTGTGTTGTTGTAAAGTTTTTCTTTACTGCTGCTGTTGAAAAAGAAAAATTGAGCAAAAAAATAAAAGAAAATCTATTAATGTCGTTTTCGTAAAATTACTTTCGTTTCTATTTTATTCAATGTGAGGGAGTATTCGTCGTTGGTTATGCGGGGGGGAAAAATAGAAAATTCAACGTTTTTTGAATTGACTTTTAGGTTTTCTGGCACACAATAAGAAACATCATTAGTCTTCAAAAGTTCATGAGGGATACAGACCTTTATTCACTCAGGCATGGGTTGTTAAGTTTGAATGTGAGGGACGTGAGTCAACTGCAAAGATTTCCTTTCTTTTGATTTCCTACTCCGTATTATATACATTCTATATAAGCATTAGATTCCGGATATACATATACTTATTTCCAGTATAAATAGGATAAACAGTATATACATATGTATATTGCAGCCAAAAGTGTAAAAAAAACGATACACATACAAAATATATGTTTAAACGTCACCTCAATCCAACGGACAAAAAAAGTGCTGAAAAAGCTTCCTTAGAAGTGCCACAAAAGCGACAATTAAGGAACTAGAAAAAGGTTTAATAGAATTTAGGCTAAGGTGATTTTCACTAAATCGAATAAAATTCGGTCCCAGGAAAAAAAACTACTGCTGTTACGCAGTTTAAAGTAATTTCGGTCGAATTTGCTAAATGGCCCCTTCGACCGAAAAACATTTACGCCCTTACGAAATCAGGGCATTGTTTGCAATTAAGTGAAATGATTTAACGTTCGTGAACTCTTCAAAACGGGCCATTTGCGCTTTTTTATCTGAAAAATCGATTTGAATTTTTCTTCATCATTTCGAATGTGTCTTACATAGTGATTTGAATGTAAAATGTTACAATTTTTTTCTGCGAATATATTTTTACTATTAATACTACTGACTAACGATTAAAGGTAATTTCTGTCATATACACACCACATATGTAATGCATAATATAATAAAATCTCATGAGATATCACAAACATCGACATTATTAGGCAGATTTATGAAAACTCGATTGGAAATATTCAAAGCGAAATTAAGCAAAACCATCGGCCATGTAAGGGAAATGTATATTTATATGCGAATAAATGGATAGATCTCTAATATGGCAATTTCTATCCTAGATGTTAATGTTTTATTCGAGATGGTTTCCAACCATGAGCTTAGAATTTTCCAGTTTACTAGTGAAAGCTTCTGCTGACTTCAATGTGAATAAATCATTCGAAACAAACCGCCTTGCAGAGAGAGAAAACTAAATCGGCTTTTCATGAAATGATTGTATATATAAGCCACATCATAGGCCAACAAATTTACTGTAAATTGCTTCATATAAACCTAAAGATTCGGTTTATTTGATAATATCTCAATGGTAATTCCATTTCATAAAAGTCACTTTTATTAAAAAATACCAGAAAAATGAAACCACTTCACAAAAATTTATGCTCAGAAATGTTTACAATTTTGCGTTTTTATGATTGAAGTACCCACTACGAAATTATATATCGGAAAGTTCTCTTTTATAGTGAATAAAAAAAAACGATTTTAAGTAAATAGTATAGAAAAGAACACTTAAACTCTGTTTTTTGCATATTTGTGGTTATGTACAGATAGTTAGGTTATCGTCAAAAGATCGGAATGGGGGTTTTTTTTTGGTTGGTAATTTTATATATGCTTTCAAATTTTCTGAATAAATTCAATAACCGATTTGGTCGGTTTTTCTAACCGGTTTTGAGATCTCTTTTTAAGAACTTTATTTGAAGTTTTTTGTTAGGCCTATTAACACATTACTGTGGGCGTACACGTAGCAACTTTCAGTCTTCAGCATGCCTCAGCTTCACCAAATTGTACGAAAGATAAAAGTCGCCGCGACGGGAAGACAAATGTACGCCGGCTCTTAAGAGCAGAAGCCTCGAAGTTCAAGTTTTTGAGTAAAATGATGTTGATGTAATTTTTTGTCCAACGATACATACACTCAAAAAAATGGAGAAAAATTCGCTGACTTGCCATACCACGTAATTGGCTTTCTGCAGGAAAATTTATCCTATGTTAGGCACGCATTCAGCTGCGTTAGAAAAAGTAAAAATGCATCAACCTGTGGTGGGAGAAATTGAAAAAATTAAACATACAGCAAGTAAAGTAGGGCATAAGGAGCTGCATTAGTTGACCTGAAATAGGTATTTCGAAAATATAATGTTATGTAATGGATAAAATGTGTCCTGGTAGTTATTAGACGCGAACTCATATAAACCTGTAGCTTTGGTGAATGCATTATACAAACTTACAACAATTATGAAATGTACATTTGCCTGCCACACAAAAAAATCAACCCTTTTTAACTAAATATTATAGTGTATTTATTTATTTTTTCTTTGTTAGAAAATAGGTCTGTTCGATATGAGTCCTGGACTTACTCGGAGTAAAAATTTTTACTCTTTTCTGTTCGATATGAGTCCTGGACTTACTCCGAACACTTATCGAACAGAAAAATGTAAGTCCAGGACTCATCTTTTCAGTCCTGGACTTACTCTTGCTTTTAGCTGGAGTAAACTTTTGACAGCTGATATTTGTCAGACATAACCTCTCTTTTACAGTATTTGGAAGTCAAGAAAAATTTATAAAATGTGTAATTATGAAAATTTATATGTTGAAAATCATGACGGAGAATTTCGAGCATACCAAGTTGCGCGTAAGTTTACAAAACAGGTTTCATGAAATACATTTAATATATTAAACGACAGTTCAAACGTGACTTACTCTGAATTTACTCCAAGTTGTTCGATAAAAACAAATTCAGAGTAAGAAAATCCGCCATTTTGTGGAGTAAATTGAAAATATTCGGAGTAAGTCCAGGACTTATATCGAACAGACCTAATACTTTGCTATATTAAATACTAGAGTTCGCCTTTTTAAGTATCATATAACCTTTTGTATACTGGATTGTTAAAAGTCTCTCATTAACAGGAATCCTAATAAAAAACTGTCACCAGAGGCAACATTTCAAATTAGCACATCTACATAACATGTAACCTTTGCCATTATAATTAAAAATTCATATATATGTATCTTACCTACCCGATGCATACAAATTCACAATAAATCAATGCACAAAACATAATCAAAACGTGTATTACCTCTCTATACACCGTGTAGTTAATTGAAAATACTCGTAGGATGTTACCGAGAATAAAACAACTCATTAAACGAAATTCTTGATTATTTTTTGTGTGTAGGTGTAGTAATGAAAATTGAAATTTCACAAAAGTAAAATATAACCAATTGTGTGGGCGAATTCAGAAGAAAATCGATATAGAGTTTAAATAATATTTTATCGGCGGAAAAAATATTTTATCAGCGGAAAAAATATTTTATTATACCCTCAGTGACAAAGCTTGAAGCTTTCTACTTTCTTATACGAAGTACGAGGTATAATAAAACATTGTGATCACGAAAAATTTCGATATATCCTATAATATAATACGAGGAATGTTTGCACAACGATCTCGAAAACCCACCAAACGATTTTTACGAAACTTGAGTGCTAGGGATTTTCGGGGACAAAAAACCGATCTAGATAGGTCTCACCTCTGAGAAAATTCCCTGTCGATACCCCTCGCCTGTTATCTTCGAATTAGGTGGTTCGATTTTAATGAAACTATACAGTATTACTAAGGGGGCTAAGGGCTTTCGATTTTCCCACTATAAACCTGACTTTTCCCTCCGCTCGATACCCCTCGCCTGGTATCTTCGAATTGGGTGGTCCGATCTTAATGAAATTTTACAGTATTAATAAGGGGGCTGAGGGCTTTCTATTTTTCTACTACAAACCTGAATTTTTTCTCCCCTCGATACCCCTCGCTTGGTGTCTTCGAATTACGTGAAGGTATCTTAATGAAAATTCGCAATATTGCTAGGGAGTAAGGTTTTTCGATATGCATTATAAAAATATCCATTTTTAGATATCTATAGGCAGCGATAAATAGTAATTACAAAACAGTAAAGTTCCCTGAACCTCATTATACGAATCATGTTGCAATTACAATCGGATTCAATTACTCAGAGACAGAGGCAGAAGGAGGATTTTGAGATCGCCGAGCATGGCTCGGTCTTCCTGGTACTTTTCATTAATAAGTGATCAAATTAGATTTTTTCGAATTGCTTGCATCGGTTTTTCGAAAGAGAATTTGAAATATTATAAAAATATGCGATTTGTATATATTCTAAAAATATGCGAGATCATCGTAAAATAATTTTATCAATTATCGGAAATAGTGGAATAAATTTAGGAAATCTCGAGATTTTCTTTGTGTATAATTGTTTTTAATAAACTAAAATTAAAAATTAAATTTTGTGGCCTACCTTATTGTCAAAAGATTTTACTGAAAAACATTAATATTCAAAGTGCGATTTCTCTTTTTGTATCTATGAGAGGGTCAATCAGAGAGAAAAGCAGTGTACATTTGTAACTACATATATCCTTCGTAATACTCTGTCCAATACCGAAAACACCATTAAAGTCCGTTGACTGGTTTCAGATATAGCAGGGCAAGAGTCAGAAGGGGCGCAATTTGATTATATGCCTGTTCTAAGAGCCTATTCATATTGGTTGAAATAGTCCTCCTAATTCTGTACATCGAGTAAAAGACTCTTTAGACCATGTTCAGATTTCAACCAATCTGAACATGGTCTAAAGAGTCTTTTATTCGATGTACAAAACCTCATAAAAATGTCTTGGCTGGTTTACGAGATAGCATGTGAGGTGGTCAGAGGGGAGAAGAATTCCCCCTGCAAATATGGCTAAAAGCTGTTCTCCGTTCAGGGGTTCAAAAGGTACAGGGGAATATTCTTCTTTGACAACCGAACGCACATACCCTTCTTTTTGGGAAATCCCATAAAAACAGTTAAAGGGGCAATTGTTAGGATGGCAAAACTAGGCTCGGTGAATAAATCGTTTGAGGGTAAAGATGTAGTCTCCGATGTCGTGCGCCGGTCCAGTTCACTCCTGCAAATAAAAACAAAAACAACACGAAAGTCTATAAGACTTAGTGAGGGCTTACAGTTACCCGCCCTCTACCTCGGACAGACCAAGAAGGACACGACGAACGTGTCTCTTCCTTCTGGACCTCTGACGGCGACAAGAGACACAGGCTCAGGTGAACGACACACGTTCACCTTGCCTGATTCGTCACCTTGTTCAGCGACTCAACAATCTGACGGACAGAATGCAATCTCCCTAAATACTACACTTCCCGAATAATTCCCAAAGAACGACTACAAATATCTACTCTAATCTATCTTTACTACTTAACAATTAACTATACACACTCACCATAACTAATAAACTGCAAACCACTCACTCGTTATCAATCCGGGTTTGTGACATATCGGTCTGCCATCACTACTTTGACTACTAGTAGCCAACTACGATATGCAGTTCAAAGTAGATTCGAGTGAGCTAAATAACAAATCCTTAATAATTACCCTAACACAATTAAAGATAAGAAAATTTTCTACAGTTTTAATGTAAATCGATATATTTAAACGTCATCGAGATATTGCAGATTTTGTAAAAAAAACCATATTTTTATATAAACTATTTTTTTATTCGTCGGGTTATAGTGCAAATTGTGCACAAACGTAGATTTTGTATAAGAAAGTTATGAGCTGTTTACATCACATACTGTTTTTTTTCCACGAGTAATAACTGAAAGGACTGTTATATGATCACAATCTATTTGTGGCGTAATTAAAAATTAATGTGTATCAAACCTGCAAAATATAAAGAAAAACTTACTCACACTTTGAGTTGAGTTCATTAAGCCAATATTGGTATTGAAAAATTTAACACAAGCGTATAATATTTGTTGGGGGTGAGTATGTATGCTAGTTTCAATATAACTTTGAAAATGTTATTCCAATGCGTTCAATTTTCATAGATTTATCATATGTCGATCGTAATCTCGTAATAGCTACTAAAAATCTACTCCCATATCAATTTTACCTAAGAGAAATGGAATTGATTCCAATAAATTTCGACCTTTTTCTAGACGAAGAATTTATCATAAGCTGCAAATTGATAACTCTCAATTTTTTTCCATCCTACCATTTTGCTGTTAACAGAATTTCTATCTGTGCTTGTGTTAAAATAATCCCCATATGTCTGATGGGTGAATTCAAATGGCTTAAAAAAGGATCATATGTGAACATTGGCTGAAAAATGTTAAATTCGTGTAGTAAAACGCAATGAAAATAATGAAGTGCTCCCAAAGTTTTTGAATAAAGTTCAGCGTAATGCTGCGTTTACACGAATGACAAATTTGTCATTTTTTTTGTCACAAATTGTCATCATCGTGTAAACAGTATCATTTTTGTCATTATTTCTATCAGAAAAATGACAATCTCTCATAAAAGAATGAACTTGTCCATTCTTTTATGACAGATTGTCATTATCTGTCATTCGTGTAAACCCAGCACAAGAATGAATTTTTAGCCTACACAAGTTTCGTCATTGTTGTAATTTTCATTTTTAACCGCGATATTCAAAATAAAAATCGGAAACTTTGAGTGAGTTAAATAGGGTGGCCATATTTATTATGGAAAATGATAGAGGGAGACTTTATCTGAACAACAATGTCAAAAAAATTTAATGTGCGAAAATTTTCAAAAAATTGTAATTATAGGAAAAGCTACGTAAGAAAAAAAACATAACAAAAGCTATAATTGCCAATCTGGCAATTATTGAAAACCCATATGGTGATATGGCATTGTTTGAAGTTTAAGTGAACCGCGAACAGTTGTATCAAAATTCCACTTCGAAGTCAAACTTTTCAATAAGATTTTTTAAAATGTATTCCAATCGGATTTTGTTGTATGGGAGTTATATGTAGAATCATATCCTAAATAACTTTTGTTCTTGGACTTTTTTGATAAGATGCACGGTTTTTGAGATATTCGCAAAAAAGGTTTTCATTCGTATCCCTAATGATCCATTTTTGCCCATTAACGAACTTGGCCTTGCATTTTACGAAAAACGAATCTGTGCAAAATTTTAAGTCTCTTGTTCAATTTGTGCGCCCGCGATCCGCGCCACAGACGGACGGACAGACGGACGGACGGACGGACAGACGGACGGACAGACGGACAGACGGACAGACGGACAGACGGACGGATGGACATTCTAAATTCAACTTTTTTTTATCATTCTAAACACACTGGTGTAATTCATTTTTTTGTGTGATGACGGGATCTTGGCGTTACAAACGGTAAGGCAAATCTAATATACGGAATGCGGTACCAACTTAATTCAAAAGCTACACAGTCCTCACCAGAAAAAATTTTTGTTCGCTTTTTTTGTTCTATAAATAAATACAACTGAAGTTGTTAAAATACTAATAAATATAGATGCGCCACTGGCAAATGTTTCTGAAATTATATGCCTCCGTAAATGGAAATTTGTCAAAAAAAAAAATGCGCCGCAGGAAAACAAATATTAGCCAAAATAAAGTATGTTTTACATATTCAGTGATATACTATTTCTTAGCGTTTAGTAAATTATAGCACAAAATTGAAAAATCCGGCACAAACGTTTAGACAGAGAACAAATAATCTAGAGAATAAACTCTTAGAACAAATTTTTAGAGAAAATTTTTCCACTGTGAGATGAAGCAAGAGGATCCGATGTAACACGGAAAAAATTATCCATTCGATTCCTCCATCTCATTGAATAGATACGACGAAAATTATTAGAAAATGTTCTCTTTGCTTCGTGCTCCCTAGTCTAAAAGTAATTAACTTTTAGGCCATAGGTAGTGAATGATAGGGACATTTTTCCCCCCTTCGAAGGGGAAATTTGTCAAAAATTTGTTCGGCAGAGTTTTTTCTATATATTCCTTATTCTATGGTTTAGATTCCGCGATGCGCCAGGACAACATGCCCATATACGGGACTGTCCCGGTCAACCCGGGACGAATGGTCACCCTAGTTTTAAAGAAGCACAATACAGAGTTTATTGCTTAAATTTTGAACATTCATTTTTGTTTTGTAAATTTTGTACAAGGTTGAGCCATATAAGAAATGGGTTTTCAATCAAAACGAAACGTTTGGATTTGAATTGCAATCCACTTTGCACATATTTTGAAATTTTTTTCCATTTAACAAAATTAAATACGAAAGAAAATAAACGAAATAAATTCCACTTCTGTGGAATTGTAATATTGATGCTAATTAATCAAGAATCATTTCAATGTTATTGAATATACGTATTTGCATAGTGGAAACATTTTTTAATTATCGAAATGAATTGTAATATTTAACTTTGTACCCGCTTACAGAATATATTTTTTAAGCGAAGATCAAATATCACTCAAATTTAATTAACAGAGTTCATTTCGTAATGAAATAAATTTTATACTACTGTCGATGGTAAACACAACATAATTGCATAATTTGGATTTTCAAATGTTTATTTTGTAAATAGTATGGGCAATTTAGTTAATTAAAAATTCAGGTATTAAAGGTTGAAAATTGTTAAGAATTACGTAGCACTTGAAGACATAAATTGGACGTAGCGACTTAAATGCTCACCAATTCTGTGACTTTGTCCGAACTTTTGTGTCACAAAAAAAAATTTTTTTAAAGAAAGGTAAACACATTACAGGATGTTCCAATAATTTATAATGAATGTCAATTTTTTGCACAGATAGCAACGAAATAGCACAATATTTCAAGGAAAATTATTTGATTTTGAAGCTAAGCGAAAATAAGTGAAACGTGTTGAGATACTGAGAATAAACAGTAAGCACTACGCATTTACTTCCCAGCCATTAAAGCGAAATGTAATAAAATTTTATGATGTTGCGGAACTTGAGCAAATATAGTGAAAAAGATAAATCAAAACAATTTCCAACAGTGTTTCACATTAAGCGATGATTCTTGCTATCCTTAATCCATTAAGGTTGTCAGCGCAGGTGTTTTTATTGCACTTTACTATGCAAACATCTCTTAAAATGATTTATACTAGAGAGTATTACAGACATAATACCAGTCATAATACCCAAACCCGAAAGAGTAGTATACGGACAACAATATTACATTTCTCCACAGCATTTTGTGTTGAATTCATGCAAAGGGGTTAAAATGCTCGAATTTTCGCTTTAACGACAAAAATTAATGAAGTCTCATGAACATAATCTAAATTACACGTTTGATGAATGAACCCTTTTACACTTTCATTTTTGTAGCATTTTTTTTTTTTTTTGCAGGGACAGATTTTCCACATAAACTGTTATAATTGTTGGGTATAAAAGGCTGCTGAAAGAACATTTAAGATATTTTAATAAAAAATTAAGATTATAATATTAAGATAGCAGTACCAATTAATTACTGTAATCAGAATCGTCATAATAATTTATATATATTACCACATAACCATTTTTACTTTCCTCTGCTCTGCTATAGTTGGAAAGTATTGTATTCATGACGGCGACCGACTCAAAAACGGAGCCAGATAGAAACTATCTGATCATCACAAAATCCGTTTCAGACTAAATTATGAGTACATCTGTCTGTTTGTCTGTCTGTCCGTTTTACGAATATTAAATAACTCGAGAAAGCGGTGAGCTAGCGACTTGAAATTTTTTGTGAATACGCTCAGAAAAATGTCCAGGTCAACTTTTTGTCACGTTAACTCTGACCTTACAGAGGTGTCTGTAAGCCAGCTAGCGGTCAGAGTTAACCTATCTAAGGTCAACTCGTGCAGCTCCCAATGCCCTACTTCACCTGCTGGTGGCTTAATTTTAGAATTTCTCCGACCACAGGTCAACTCAGTTTTACTTGCCCACATGCAGGCAAACGCGCGCCTGCCCGAGGCCAATTACGCCGTATGTGGGTCGTCGAGTTAGCCTCCATTGTTCTGAGTGTAAGTTTTACGATAATCGTATAATTTTTTTTCACCTTTTTGGATAAGTAAAGTTGTCTAAAACGGGTAGCCCCCAGCGATATTTTGAAAAAATACAGTTTTTTGAAAATTTCTCGAAAACTATGCGCTATTATGAAAAATCGCACATAACCAAATTCAAAGAAAATAAAATTTACCGCATTTTTTCCTTTGACATATCTTTAACGGTTCTCGAGATATTTGAAAAAATATTACCTTTTACATATTTTTTCGGAAACTAAATATGATAGAGGAAAGTTTCGTGTTTATCATAACTGATATTTTGAATTTAAATTTTACTCGTATTTAAATGAACTTTTAAAAACAAAATTTCTACACCAAAAAACTTTTTGGATTGCTTGAAAAGTTATTAAACATCAAATGGAACTTTCTTGAATTGGAAACTGCTTTTTTTCCATTCACGTAAGTTCAATTGATTGATTCAAATCAATATGTACAATTTCTAATTTTTTAAATTTGTAGCAGGAATTCTTTCCAAGTTTCGTGCATTTAAATTTTAACAGAGGTGCACTCATGGCAAAATTATAAAAAGAAACATAGAAAAATGTTTGTAAAATGTTCATCGTACGATTTTCTTATATGCTATTTAGGAAGATTAAAATTGAAACTACTATAGAAAAATTAAATCGTCACCTGACACACGCCAATTTGTTAATTTTGTGTAAATTGACTTTAAAAATTGGATTTTATTTACTCAAAAACTGGCCCATAGGATTTTCCAGTCAATATTCAGAAGTTAAAGAAAATTTTTGTGTGGAAAATTTTCTCTCGTTGGAATTTCTACAGCCACAAATCCACTGTACATTTGCTGCAGGTATACAGTCCAAATACTCCTCCTTATATTTCCAGTTCATCTGACAATACTTCACACATACTTGTATTACAACTGAACATATTTATTGTTTACCTGTAGCAGGTTATTTTTCCGCCAAATTTTTTAGTTTGTCTGTTGCAGTTTTGATGTTTACCTGTCCTGAGAAAATTGTACACCTCTTATAGGCATACTAAAATTTATAAACTTATTCTAACCTGAGGTAGGCATTTTGATGATCTAAAATGCCTACCTCAGGTTAGAATACGTTTACCTGAGGTGCCGGCTAACGTCACTGGCTCCAAGTTGGTGCATGCCATCTTTAGGTAAACAGATATTTAATGTAAGGAAACTTCGCCGGTACTAGCTAAAAGAGTCCTCCAATAGCCTTAAGACCTTCACTCCATTTCTCACAGTGCAGTTTCAAAATATTTCAAAACTTACAAAATAAGTTTTAGCTATTTTTGTGAAACACGAAATTTTCAGTTTGTGCCATATCTGTATCAAGTGGGACAAAACACGGCACAATTCAGCACCTATTTAACACGTTGAGTGCCACGTGCTCACCGGTGGTCATTCATTGAATTACACAGTAGACGGCGTGCTTACGAGCGGGTATTCCTTGGGTGACATTCTGGGACCAACATTTTTTTTATTTGTTTTTATTGATTTATTGCAAGTATGTACTACCAATTCTAAATAAAATAGGTTTACATCCTGGGACCAAACTTAATATTTCTCAAAGCTAAATATATGTAAAAGGTTCCCACTGGTGGTCACGATGTCTAGAAATGAAACCATTGGTGTATCCACGGGTGGTCACGCTGTCCCACCATCGACATCCCATAATGCTCACCGGTGGTCACTTGGTCCTCTGTTGCAAAATTAAAATGCTCACCGGTGGGCACGTGGCGCTCAACGTGTTAAAAATCAACACTGACTTGAGTAACTTATGGATATGGCACACATGATTTAGAAATGTGTAAAAATTCCATTGCCAAATTGGTTGGAAAACTATTTGGATGTCCAGTTATTTTGTACCATGTACTCAAGATACAATTGTTGGTACGAATTATGGAATTTTGGCTGGAAATCCAAACTTTTTTCCGTGAAAATGGTCCTTAAAGTAATGTTGAAGGAAAATCATTTCGTTATTCCATTGCGTTATAATAACGTTTCCCATCCGTGGCGAATTCCTTTAATTCAATCAATAATTTTTTTTAAAAAAACCTTTTAGTCAATTGCAATTTATTCTTATTTTACTATATGCTATAACCAAATGAAAGAAATAAGTCCTTTTTCGTGTATTTTGGTTTTTTCCAAGTATTGGAATCCTGTAGGAATTTATTTCTTGTACAAAAGCTACCAATTCACGTAAACTGCAGTTTAAACTTTCTCTTTGATTTTACATCACCGAAATGCCAGCTAGAACAAGCAAGCGAATCATGAAAACTCTATTTCAATGCTAATTTGAAAGACTTTGAGCAAATATTACATTCTCTAGAGTAATTTGAATACCAGAAACGAGTACATTTGTATATACGTATACACCACACAAACACCCACCCACATTCATATAAAATATAGTCGTAGATATTATGTTGTAGGAGTCACAAAACCATCATAATACATACAGATACGAAAATTCGTTTTTCGCTATGTCGTAATCGTATTCGTAGTCCCTTTTCCGGTGGGAAAGACTCCGGATCGCGCTGCAACATGAATATGAATAATCCAACAACATTCCAGACAGAGGTATGGAACATTTGTACAGGATATGCTAAGCATATATAACTTCTATCATAAATTATTTAGGTCAATTCTATTTTAAAGATATCAACATGTATCTATACTACAGGTAGACACACTTAGGTAGTAAAATACAATACTTTCGAATATATTTGAATTGCATTTCCCCATGCGGATCCAATATATCATGTATGCAATATAATATGTTCTTATATATAAAATCATGTATACCACCTGGATTGGGCAATGCGCTCACTACTTACCATAAAATGTCATAACCAGAAAATCACATTCAATTATTGAGTTTAAAGAATCTGTACCTCTTTGAAATGTACGCGGCTGCCCTGGGAACCGCACAATTCAAATCGTTTCTCAAGTTAAGCCAATTAATTATTCAGTGAATTACGTGCGCATATACATACATAATTTCATTAAAAATCCATTTGATCCCTGTACATTTAAAGTGAAATTAAACCAAAAACAATAACACTGGGTACTACCCCGGTAGTGTGGCAAATTCAATGTCACTAGGAGAACCATAAAAAAATCTCTCGGTACGGATAAAATAGTGGAAAAAATAGTGGACTTCAATAAGATAACTGTATAACGAGCTCAAGGATTCAGTGTCCAGGAATAAAATCGTATAAAAGTCCTTCCCTATTGCGGGTCGATAGAAACAAAACGTTTTGCTTGAAAACCGCAACCGCACACTATTTGCAACAAAACGAGGTTCCATTCCTTCATTCCTCTGGTTTGTCCGCGTAATAGCAATAGAAATAGCAAAGCAACAGCAAATAATCCAACAGGATTCAGGATACCATATTGGAGACCTGGAAACTGACTGAATCCCAAAACTATTGCTAGACAGCCACGTAAAGAGCAATAAATTCTGGTTATCTTGCAGACAGATAGACAGACGAAAAGGATGAACTTGGGAAATAATACGGGAATGCAAATTCTCTATATGCTACTTTCTGTATGCTTTTATTCACCGTTATAGTGTGTAGTGACATGTATGAAAAAGGATATTCAGGCATCACCGGCACTGAACGACCAACCGACCGACCGACGATTTACAGATGAATATACGAGTAGGCAAGCAGACAGACAAATAAATATCTAGAAATATTTCTACCTAACGAATATGTAGCTACCGTTGATTTTGTAGTAGGATACAAGACGATGGACAGAAAGGAAACGCTTAAATCTTTTTTTCCAGGACAATCTCGAAATTCCATTACGGAGATCCTTCACTAGCCGTAAAACTTAATACAGGGCAACGGGTTTGAGGAGGGGTGGCGGGCGTTAAAAGTAAATTAAGTTCATGGGAATTCACACCTGGATAGGATTTAACTGCTTTTGTTTTTCCTTGTTGCCGCTGTTTCATCCAAAAACCTCTCTATCATCCCTTTAACGTTTTTTTTTTTCATCGTTACCCTCTGAGAGACTAAAAAAGACAGAAAATAAAATTTTGAACAAGTTTGGCCTCCATCCAAAAGAAAAACACGGGAATTAAAATTAAAGACGATAGTTTTTTCCAGCAACTCGTTAGGAGAAATGACTTATGCCTTGTGATAATTCGAATTTCAAGAGAAAAAATAAATAAAAACGACCACCCGTACTGAAAGCTTTTAGACTTTTAGCAAATATTGCCATTTCAACAAAGTTCATGGAGGTTTTTCGTAAATTAACCAAAAAGTTTCTTTGGTTAGGGAAAAGTTGTAGAGAAGAAAATATTATTTTTGTACACTTTTAAAACAAAATTGAAGCGGGGTAGAAAATTATTTAATTTTGTTGACATTATTGCTCTGGAAAATTTTGTCCTTTACAATTAAATCAGGAGCTGGACTCGGTCTATAATTAGGATATTACATTATATTTAAGTTTATAAAATTTTCTCATAGAAATACCCAAGCAGCATTTATGTAACGTTAGAAGTTGTTATATAAATGCTCCTTGGGTTTTGACAAAATTTTAAGGAAATACTCTTTGAATAGTTATGTAATAGGAAAACGACCCCCCCCCCCCATAACTTTTTGTGCCCATGTCCAAAAAATTACTTGGTATTTCTAAAGCCGCATAAAAAAAAAACCCCTTTTTTGAGAATTCTGAACCAAATTCTGAATTTTGTTTTCATAAGTTTTTCTGAATTTTCATAAGTTTGGGAAAATTATGAAATTGAAATTAGTTTATAGTTTTCTCGATAAAAATTTCAAAAATTCAAGGGCAAAATAATCATTGGAGTTGAAAAAATTGAAAAATCCACTTTGACCACCCTTACTAATGAAGGAACTCTATAAGCCAAACCTCAATTTTCTAAACCCTCGATAACTCAAATTTTCTTGTCTGACGGGGACACACGAAAATTCAAGTTCTTGATTTATCGAAGATCGACTGCTATATCGAAGTGTAAATAATTTTGCGCAGCCTCTAAATCATATCATAATAATATATAAAAATGAGTTGGTGTCTGTCTGTCTGTCTGTCTGTCTGTCTGTCTGTCTGTTCCTCTTTCACGCAAAAACGGCTGAACCGATTGACTTGAAATTCGGCATGAGTGTCTGAGGTAGTTCTGGTTCGGAAAAATAGGTATACGGAAAAGTAGCGCGAGGGGTGGGGGAGTAAGGGGAGGGGGTAAAGTGATCTCGAAACTTAGCTCTTCCTCTATGTAACCATTTCGCGGGAAAACTACCGAGCCGATTGGCCTAAAGTTTAACTCCAAAATAGACCATCAAAAAAAACATAACAAAAGCTATAATTGCCATTCTGGCAATTATTGAAAACCCGTATGGTGATTTAAGTGAACAGCGAACAGTTGTATCAAAATTCCACTTTGAAGTCAAATTTTGCAATAAGATTTTTTAAAATTTATTCCAATCGGATTTTCATGTATGGGAGATTTATGTAGAATCATATCCTAAATAACTTTTGTTCAAGGACTTTTTTGATAAAATTCACCGTTTTTGAGATATTCAGAAAAAAAGTGTTCGTTCGTATGGGGGGTACCCCCCCTAATGGACCATTTTAGCCCATTCACGAACTTACCCTCACATTTTACGAAAAACGGATCTGTGCAAAATTTCAAGTCTCTAGCTCAATCCATGCGCCCGCAATCCGCGCCACAGACAGACGGACAGACGGACGGACGGACGGACAGACGGACGGACGGACATGCTAAATTCAACTTTTTTTATCATTCTAAACACAATGGTGTAACTCATTTTTTTGTGTGATGACGGGATCTTGGCGTTACAAACGGTAAGGCAAATCTAATATACCCTTTGGTTTCACCATACGGGTATAAAAATTGAAAAAACTTAACCCGGCAACGACGGGTATGCAAGCTAGTGTATTAAAAATAATTACTGAATCTTAATTAAATTGTAATTAATATTGGCCTAAATTATCTTATGTTTTAAAGGAAATTTTTCAATTGCCTAAGAGATTTATTTACCACTTAAAATGTAATCTTTCTGTCTACTTGTTTTCATCTAAATGGCATTTATTTTAAAGACCAAAATTTATTCAACATTTTAAATATACTTTCGATGGGCGAATGATAAATGTTTCTTATCAATTAACTGTCTAATCAAAAATGCCAGATTGATAATTGAAAATAAAGGGAATCTAGAATTTGATAAAAAAAAATTTATCTATACTCTAGACATGGGATAAGGAAAATAAGGGACATGAGATATTTATTTTAAGACAGTTTACACTCTGATCTGGAACACTATCCCTAACATAATTTAACAAGAACAGGACAAGCTAAAAGACCTCATTAAAAGTTCCACTTTATTCCATCTGAAAAGGAAGAAAGCAAGGAAACAACGCAAAAATGGAGGGTTACAGGGATGGACTCTGGATTCATCAGTTGGCTGTGCTTCGGGATTGGGCTGTATTCTAACCAAATGGAAAAACCAAGAGAGGGAATCGCACACGTTTTCAACAAAACACCGACACTCAAGTTTTTGGTAAATTACTGCACAACAAGGAATAGCGCAATCAATTTCCCGAGAAATTTCAAGAAAGACATCCTGTTGTCTTCTCAGAGAAAATTTAATGTCTTGTTTTTACAATCCCCGAGATTTTTCCCACCATTCCATTTCACTTGGGATATTTTCTCATGAATTCAACGCTCTTTCGCTTTATATTAGCACCACCGAAGGATATCCTGTTTCGTTCACCGCTTCCGCTACACTCGTATGGCCTTCGGTGGAAATCTTTAACGTTAGATAAATTCTGCGGCTTCTGAGTGGGATTTATTTTTATTAGTTGGGTGTTAAGGTTAAAAAGCTGAACTTCTTAGAACTCGCATATATCTTTGAAAATTGTTTGACCGTTCATTCGTTGGACTTTCGCTCCTAAATTTTTAAAGATCATGTGCTAAAAATGAATGATATCGCCTTGGCGACTAGTATTTTTATTTCTCCTTGGAAATAATGATTCATTGTTTGGCGGCCGGGATAAGGAAGTGATTTTATCTGTTTAGATTTGTATTAACGTAAAGTAATAAGTCATCAGATGGCTGAAATTCAATTTAAATCTTTCCTCGTCTTATATACGTGTCACTAGATTTTATTCTGTTTAAAAATGTGGCTGTGGATGTAAGACGTGTGACATAACTATACTTGAATGTAAAAAAACTAATCAAAAATTGAATGTATTATAATGTTAAAAGTTCTCAACTCATTTTTAATCATAATGTCATCCTAATAGAGTATATTTTCCCCTGTTCCGTTACGATTTTTTACAACTTCAAATTTCTTTTCACCCTTGCGAAAATTTTCTCAAAACGTCCATACCCTCTAGTTAACTATTAACCCATCATAGTGAAAAAAGGGAAAATCCATTTATTACAAATTTATGAGGATCGTAATTTATATGAAATCTCTGTCAAAAGGTTAAAGTCCTTCATCTAACATTAACCCACGGGTAAAAATTATTTTCGATATCTTTTAGAATTCCCTGTATTCAAAGCTGAGCTTCAACACCAAATAGACATTTATTTTTAGATGACATTTTCGAAAGAAGGATTCGAAGAACTAAAACGAAGCGGAGAACATCACTTTTATCATGGTCAATTGTCAAATTCAGATAAATCTATTTGCATGAAAAGGCGTCTAGCCGCCACAGCACTTATCCAACATAAAAATTTAATAAAGTCATAAATAATGTTCTCCATGACATGAACCTCATAAATTGAAATCGCTGCTGCTGCCACCGCCGCCACACTTCTCCTGTGACCGTTTATTCAAATCGGATCCGAAAAAAAACCCAAAGACGACAACGAAAAAAATCGCTGAGCCCACGGATTCAGCAGGAGCGATGTGGCGATTTAGCCTTCTCTAAAGGCGACGATAAAAATGTTGATTTAAACTGTCTTAAAGCTTTTTAACCCCCACTGCGCTTTCAAATGTCACGCACAACCCCCATTAAGCTTGGAGCAAAATGTAGAGGGTTGAATGATGACATGGAAATGTAAACTGATTACACCTAAACCATCCCCTAAAATCGATGGTGATGAGAAACATTGTGCCATCCAACCATACTAGTAGAAACCATCCTTTTATGGAGTCGTTGCTATTTAGTTTCCCATTATTGCACCCTAAACGTAGCAACTGTTCTTGTGCTGTTGTCCGAGGATTTTATGGGACCTGCTTTAGCTTTAACCACATGTCTGGGTGGTGAGTATTTAGTAGGGGTGCCCTGGTCGCCGCACGACATGTGTAATTGCACCAGGATTAGAGCTTTTTATTAGCCATAAACATGCGATCAACGCGATTTAAGTAACTTTAAATAACTTCAATAAGTATGCAATACTGCCGTGGTGGTTTTATAAAAATTTTGACTTATATTAAAATACATTAAATTAAAATTTATATTAAAATACATTCTTAATAAATTAAAGTCGGGTAAAATTTCAATGTATGATAGAAATTGGCACAAATAATAGACGTTGTGAAATATTTTCATGTTGATGCCGCCTATTTTTTTGAATTAAAGATAAAAAAATCATTTTATCATGAGGTCAATCAATTTTTGCGGATAACCGATTTAAAAATTTGGCTTAGGTGACAGTTTTTAAGGATGTTGTGTTTGAGTTTACTGTGGCCTACTCCAACTACTTTGTTTATCTTTTTTCTTTCTTTTTATTTTTTTATTTGAATCACCTTTTTTGATACGATCAATATTATCGGACTGCTCGAGACTCAAGTTTGAGTAAACAACCAGGTAACTATTAGGGTCGCACTTTTCTCGGACTACGCTGGACGACATATTGAGAGTTTAGTAATTGAACTAAGATTGCAGAAAGAACCAAACGTCCCAATAAAAAGCACCTTTTTCAATTGTATACTTGACCTTGACCCACCAGCTGTATAATTCGAGTATAACCAAAACTTTTTAACGAATTTTCGCCTGCGGCGCATTTGTGATTTTTTTTCGGCTATGGTCCATTTCTATCTATTATTTTCCTTTACAAAAGGACTGATGCCTACAGAAAGAAATTAGCCTACAGAAGAATCAACCCTGTTTACTACGAAAGTATATTGTCCTGAGGGGGAGAAGAAGTAGTTTCACATTTCTTGAGCGAAGACTTTTTAACAGCAAGTTTTTTTTCTTTCATCATGTTAAGAATTCTGACGCTTTAATTGCTTTCTTTGAAGATTCAAATTAGTTTTGAAAACGGGGACGTAGATTTTTATGTGGAGATTTTAACGAAAAACCGGCTATAAACTTCAGATTTTTCGAATGATCGTTAAAATCATTTTCCAGCTCAAATATAATTTTCAACTACAAAAAAAAAAGATTTTTCTACACTTTAAAAAGAACAATTGATTAATAATATTATTGCAAGCGTAACACACCCAACATAATTAATAACTGTCAATATTTACACCTGTACAGTAGTTCCAGATATCTCTACGATGAATAACTTCCCATAATGTCGAAGATTCTTACAAATATTACTGATTATAATGCATATTACTTGTAGCAAAGTATATTCATTTTGCAGTGGCAACAATTTTGCAGATTTTAACGCTCTACCAAGCTCGAAAGACGCATCCGCACATAAATCTTCCCTAAAGGTATTTCAAAAGGAAATATCTCCTTTCAAGTTACTTCAAGCGAAATTTGTCAATAGAGACCACCACCATTATGTTCGCTTACATTGATGTCATCAATAGCTTTTTTTCCGTACTGCTCCTTCATATTCCCTTTTCTTCCCCCTCGTGCTTTTTCCAACCATTCGCGTTCTTTGCAGAATATGTTTTTTATTTTATTTAGAAAAATTTTAATTTCCAAATGTACTTAAATTTCTCAAGCTTTTGTTAAAGCGGAAAATGATTTATTTTTTATACGTCTGAAAATATCGAGAAACATTCTTTTCTCGACATTTTTAAATACATTTTCCTTAGGTTTACTGCGCGGAAAATATTCAAAGAATTAAATAAGGAAAATACTTGTTTTTGTTGTCTGTTTTTCTTCGCTTAGTTGTTATTAAAAGCTTTTATTTAGCTTACCTTTTTGTCTATTTGTCTGTTTATCTTTTTGTCAGGGCAAAATTTTGTAACCGAATTTAGTTCCACATATCGCTTATTTGCGATAATAGTGTTCTAACTGAAAAATGAGCAATTTTGAGGTAATGATGCTAAGCTCTACAAGAAATACTCGATTGTACCCACAAAAATCAGCCCAAAATCACGCGATCCAAAACCTTAACCCTTGGAGCACAATGAACGCAACCAAGCCGCAACCATCACGCATCCAAATGTCACTTACGAGTTTATTTCACAGAAATGCTTTTGAGTGAGCACAGTAAACGCATTGAACGAAACCATCGACGGAAAAGTTGCCAAACTTTGAACTTTAACGCAACAAGTCTGCGTTGACAGTTCATAAAGTGAGGTTGAGGAAATGTCGTTCAAGGAAAAATGGATAGCCTTAGTGCAATAACATAAAAATAACAAAGATAAACACCAACAAAGAAAATAAGCGCTTTAAAATTATCCATTTTTTATATATTTTTCTACTTTAGTTCACTTTTAATTTTTCTGTGTTTGTCTCACAACGCAACAGACGACGCTTCTATTGTGCTCAACCGCTCCTGAACTGCGTTGCGTGACAGTTCGAAGCGTCCTTAGTTGCGGCCTGGTTGCGTTCATTGTGCTCTAAGGGTAAAAAGTGTCTCCTGAAAAATTTCGTTTTTAACGAGTAATTGTTCCAAACTACATATAATACACTGGAACGCAGAAGGTTAAGTTACGAAATACCACCTGCTACTAATTCAGATTCAAGAGTTAAAAGTTCTTTTTTTTTAATAATATGTTAATCTGAGAGAATTATTGAGACATGTTTAAAGTAATTATACATCTACTTAAAATTTAATGGATAACTGTTTCACAATTTAATAGATCAAACTATGGATATCGTATTCGACATATGATCAGAGTATTGTGACAGATGACATTATAATAAAATGGAATTGAGTAAACGTGACATGTTTAATGTGCAGAAACTGATGTGCTGCCTATTAAACATGACTTGCACATGATAGATCCAACAACGTTTTCAATTAAACACCTGTCAAATGAAATCATCCTTAAATAATTGAACAAATTGGCACAAGGTTATTACAGATGACCATGTTTTCCGGGATTTATTATAATATTTACAAATTTATACATCGTTTTAGATACCTCACGTACATTAATTTGCCTTCATGAAATTAAAAATCAATTAATCAAATCAACTTTTTTTTTATTTTTAAAATTACAATTATTTTTTTTTATTTATTTACCCGAGAAAATTACAAAATTTTAATAAAAGATTGTCTGGATTAGAAATAAATCTTTTCTCCGCAGATTTCCGGGGAAAACCATTTTTTTTCTAAATGTTTACTGACATTTTACTCCAAAAGTGTTTTTGAAAAGACACCAACGTTGCGCGAATATGCCAAAAAATTGTCTAAATCAGAGTCGTCCACCTTTGGCGCACTAAGCTCCTCATATACTTAAAATTTGTATCTATAGCGACACAATGATGACCAATATTATGACATTTTAAGGATCAAACAGCGGCCGAAAAATGAGCGAATTCTAGAAGTCAGACACTTCATTCACTCAGTAGCATTTCTGCTGTTGATGCGAGAGGTTGTGTGTCACTTTTTTTCCTCTGGTAGACTAATGTACAGTGAGGTACAAACATTCACATCATGAAGTAAATATCTTTCACTTTTAGCCTGACTCATATTGGGAAAAACAATTGCTAGATATTGTAGACAATTATGGAAATTTGCAGTGTTTGAATTGTGATTACATTTGCAACCAAAAATAATTAATTTTGAGCGCCATTATACTGCTTTGCCATTCTATTCCAGAGTTTTGACAGGGTGGACTCTTTTCTCTACATATTCTTGAGATCAACTAATAAAATAAAACGCAAATCTAAGAAATAAAAATTTCGAAAGTTTATCTGAACTCAAAATTTTGTGGTCCACTGTGTTCATATGATATCAGCTTGCCACTGAGAACTGTTGCAAGTTTCCGTGACCCCCCTCCACCTTTCCCTGGATGAAATTTTAATGCCGCGACTGGTTTACTGTTCTAAGTTTCCATGGCCACAAATTTTTACCGTGTAGAATTGCGTCTTTGAGTCACAGAAAAACGCAAGACAAATGTTTGTTTATTCTTACATATGGAATTTACAATGTATCTATTATCCTAAACATGAAACAAATTTAAATTTACATGAACCCAGCAAAAAGGTTTTGTACCAAGCGAAAAAAAATCAACTTGCCGAAGCACTCAGACAAATTAGATAACAATGTTGACGAGTTGACCGATCCCATTCTACAATATCGTCGATGATGGTCCATATTTTCTCCATCCTACCCATTTGTGAAATTTCCATTTTTATCTTACATTTCCCGTTCTAGTCCCCCCTTGAGGCTGACTTCTTTTACCGACTTCGTTTTCTATACTTATTCAATATAGGTTTTTCACATTTTCCTTACACAGAACAGAAAATATCCTCGGGATTGATCAATCGGATTCGGAATCCTGATTCGAAACTTGGGTGTTTGTAGTCTGGCCGATTCATTGATATATCCTAAAAGGACGTTACCATTAAGAGTATGACATATAATGTATATTTGTATATATGATAACGGTTTAACGTCTTTGAAGGAAAACTCATTTCAACTTCTTTTCTATGGAGAAAATTGTTTTCACCCTCTTGTCCTTGTGATTGGATTTCCTTTGTTTAACGGCAAAAATATATTTTATTGACAGTTTCATTATATAACAAATGACATTTTCACGTCAATACATTTGTACATCTCTCTTCCATATTTTCACGTTAAGGAAATTACGCTTCCCATTCACCGGTATGCCAACTTAGTCGTGTGTCCCCAGCATCATCATCTGCCAAAGTCGTCTAAGGGTAAACATAGCGCTAGGAACATAATTTCCCTCGTCGTCCTTAAGACTTTTGTCTCGTCTGTCGTCATTACAAGCACTCTACCACCTTTAAACTATAGAATGTTCCTCTCTCTTCAATGTGAGTAATAATCATGCTTATTCACAAATTTATTGTTAGTTAACAATATTGTTAAGTAACAATAAATTTCATAGCAATCCATAAAGAAAATGGTAATCACAATTTCGCTTGTTAAAAAGTTTCGTTAAAAATGTTCGTTGTGTTGTTATGGCAACAATTTTGTGAATTATTATAATAGTTGCAGTTGTATTGCATTCGGGGATTGTTGTATTGCATTCGCGGATTGTTGTATTGCATTGCGGGGAGACGATAAATATTTTTTAAAACTGTTTTCTTCTATGGAAAACGGATCGCTGGTATCGCGAAGAAGTTGACTTGGTAATCCACGTGGTAATCCAACATATCGTCGGTGATAGTGCAATACCGCGTGTGAGCAGTTTGTAAATACCGCGTATCTACATTTTGAATGTTTTACGGGGGGAAGAAAAAGTTTGATATTTCTAACCCTTTAAAGAGATTTTCTCATCTAAGATTTTTTGGGACCTCATTATATGACTGTCATATAACCTCATTATATGACTGTCATAATGAGGTCCCAAAAAATCTTAGACGAGAAAATCTCTTTAAAGGGTTAGAAATATCAAACTTTTTCTTCCCCCGTAAAACATTCAAAATGTAGATACGCGGTATTTACAGACTGCTCATACGCGGTATTGCACTATCACCGACGATATGTCTTTAAAAAAGCAACACAGTAGAACACGCTTAAATGCACATCGAACTTCGCAGAATTTCATGTGCATTTATCCGTGTTTTTTTTCATTTATCCGTAGCACGGAGAAATACACGCGAGTCAAAGATAAACATGCAACTTTAATATTCCTGTAATAAACATTTAAATTCAATAAGGCTACACAAAAACAAAGAATCAATTTAATTCTTTTTATCACATAAAAATAACAAAAATCACATTTTTTTTGTTGTGATTACATTTTATTTTTGCACATGTGCATTTAAGCGTGTAAAATTTCATGTAATTTATACTTTTGGGGTATGAAAATGGTTGCATTTAAGCAAGTATTGCAATTAAGCGTGTTTAATTTATCCGTATATATTTATATGAAAAATACTTTAAAATCCTCCAGGCACAAATATGGCGTCCAATTACACGAGTTTTACATTTAAGCGTCTTGCATTTAAGTGTGTTTTACCAAAATCAATTTTTTTGCTTGAAAAGTAAAAAATATTTCTTCCCAAACAACTAAAATTTATTTTTGTTATCGTAACAACACTTTTAACCAATTCTAACAAGCAATAGTGCACTCTGAATACGGTTTTATTTGACAATTTTTAGCTTAACAATATTATCGAAAGTTCATAGCAAGCAAAGTGAAATGTGAATACCGATTTCTATTTAAACAATTGTTATGGGTATTAACAAGCAATAATAGCTTTTGTGAATAAGCATGAATGTCGCTGGAAAATATGCCATTTTCCCATATACACACTTTATATCAACTACATTTTCCTTGTCCGCTGACCTTTTCATGGGCTTTTGTGTTGTCAAACTTGTTCCATTTCTCGTTTGAACTTCGGGGAAACTTTTTGAAGTAACTTTTCCACCAAAACTTTCCTTTCCTTTTCATTCCATTCATTGTATTCGGTTTTGTTTCATGCTTTTGACATTTTCCAAATATTTTTCCATGCTTCGTATTTTTTTTTTAATTCTCCGGAAAAGTTTCCCAAAAAACACTCATTGTACTCAATTCTATTACAATGCGGTAACTTTTTCAAACGAAAAGAAAGGTGTGGGAATATTTGCTTTAGAGCCCGGAAAACGTCTTTAACGCTACTTTCGCTCTGTCATCTTTTCCGGATTATTTCATGGGTTTAATTGAAATTCATGGAAAAATATAAAGTCAAATATAAAGTCATTTTCACAGTAACTTTACGGCTCATTCTGTCGTTGTTCCCGCAAAAAAATCATGCTTGTGAAAATTTTAAAATTAAAATCTTTTTAATTATAATTTTACCAGAGGGAAAAATTTGTAAAAAAAATGTGCCATAATTGTGTTAGATTTTTTAGGTGTATAAAACTCAAACTACATATCTATATATTACCAAAAAACAGATTTTTCAGTCCTATAATAAGGTATTTTGTATACAGCCGGGTCAAGATTAGCGAGAGGCGGGGACGAGAGAAGCTGGTTGAGAGAAGGAAACAAAATCAACATTCAAATCCTTGCAGAAAACATTAAATCGAATAATACGACAAAGAATTCAGTTTCCGGGGCGTCGGACAACTTGCATAAAACTGTGTGGTCACCCTACCTCTCTCACTGCGTCCCTTTGGAATTTTTGGAACCCTCAACTAAAATCCAATTTTAAAACTCTCAGCACTCTCGAGGCTCTCGATACCGACAATTCTCTCGAGGCTCTCAATACCGACAATTCTCTCGAGGCTTTCGATACCGACAATTATCTCGAGGCTCTCGATACCGACAATTCTCTCGGGGCTCTCGATACCGACAATTCTCTCGAGGCTCTCGATACCGACAATTCTCTCGAGGCTCTCAATACCGACAATTCTCTCGAGGCTCTCGATACCGACAATTCTCTCGAGGCTCTCGATACCGAAAATTCTCTCGAGGCTCTCGATACCGACAACTCTCACGAGGCTCTCGTGACTATCAGGGTCCCATGGATTCAAAGAATTTTTGGAACTCTCAACTAAAATAAAACTAAAGCTGAAACTCTAACCTCTGTTTACATCTGACCCTTTCTTTCGCGATTTTTTTTTGCGACACTAAATTCATGTGTTTACATTACGACACGAAATTCAGAAATTCATTCCTGAAAGATGCCCGAACTCGAATTCTCACTGGAACAGATTTAAATTTTGACAAATTTTGCTAAGTGAATTTCTTCTGCGATAGATTAATGCAAATGAGGTCTAAAACTTCAAATTGCAAATATCGTTTTCGGTTATCTTATTCTAGTTATATGATAAACAGAATCGGATTGTTTCGAGTCAAAAAAAAAGCTTTTCAAATCAATTTAAGTTTTCTTAAATATAATTTCTTCTACGATATTCTTTTAATTGATTCAAAATTAAAAGCTCTGAGATTTTTTTTTACAAATTGTTTGTATAATTAAATTTTAATCAAAAAGAAAAACTGTTTCAAAACATTCAAATCGGTATAAATTTCATTCCAATCAATATTCCGAACAGACGAAAAGATTTTTTTATAGAGCTTAATCAAAACGATATAAAAGATAAGAAAATAATTTCGTTATTTTCCAACTTATACCCTCCCCCCGCCATAGAACCATTCGTTGTTTGCAATGAGGTCGTGTGCCGACAGAAGCTTCATGATTGTTTTCATTGCAAGCCAAAAACTGTAGCTTTAATACTCGTACTTACCCTCAATGAATAAATTTAGTTACACAAACCACTTAATAGTTTCAAATACACCAAACGACTTTTTGCCATCGTCATTTCAATTTACGAACGACAAACACAAACATAGAAAATACGAAATGCAAATAACTTGACGATGCATTTTAGAGTCGGAATTAGAGAAACTGATGGGGATGAAAGTTTTAAGGGTTGAAATTGAATGGTGGTGTGTGGCGATCTAACCGTCGTTGGCTTCAGCTATTTTCAATTCGACAGAGGGTGAAATTGGGACAAAATGCATTGTGGGACAACAAATGCAAATCGGCCTTTATATACGCTATTGCGGTAATGGTGTGAGTCTATACTAAAAATTTGGATTGGGAATTCAATTAGTCGCCTTTTTTGTGGCCACGGATTTGTTTATTTTGGTCATTAGGGTTCAGTATTCTTATGTTTTTTTTACAATTTCATTATGCTTTCAGAGTTCTCCGAATACTCGTTGAGAATTTATTGACTTTTTTCGCGCTGCAGAACTTTTTAAATCAACATCTTAGTTTCGAAAGGACAAAAAAAAACTTTTGTTGATTTTATTTAAATTGCTTGAGATTTGAGTTTAAATACTTTTTTGAAAGTATTACTAATTCTAAGAAAGTTTCACAAGAAGTTGGACTATATTCCCGATTGTATAAATTGAGAGTATTACTGAGGAAAATAATTTTTTTTTAATTTTTTTTTTATTATTTTTATTAAACAAATAAATTGAACCCTAAAAAGTAGTTTTAGTCTGCAGCTTAAAATCTAGAACGAAGGAAAATTACATAATTTACATTAAACATTTTTTATACCCGTATGGTGAAACCAAAGAGTATTTTAGATTTGCCTTACCGTTTGTAACGCCAAGATCTCGTTATCACACACAAAAACGAATTACACCAGTGTGTTTAGAATGATAAAAAAATTTAATTTTTGTATGTCCGTCCTTCTGTCAGTCCGTCCGTCCGTCTGTCCGTCTGTCCGTCTGTCCGTCCGTCTGTCTGTCCGTCCGTCTGTCCGTTCGTCCGTCTGTCTGTCCGTCTGTCCGTCTGTCCGTCTGTCTGTCCGTCCGTCTGTCCGTCCGTCTGTCCGTCCGTCTGTCCGTCCGTCTGTCCGTCCGTCTTTGGCGCGGATTGCAGGCGCATGGATTGAGCTACAGACTTGAAATTTTGCGCAGATCGGTTTTTCGTAAAATGCGAGGCTATGTTCGTGAATGGGCAAAAATGGACCATTAGGGGGGGGGGGGGGGGGGGGGGGGGGGGGGGGGGGGGGGGGGGGAAGTTTTTTGCGAATATCTCAAAAACGGTGCATCTTATCAAAAAAGTTCAAGAACAAAAGTTATTTAGCATATCATTCTACTCCCATACATCAAAATCCGATTGGAATAAATTTTAAAAAATCTTATTGGAAAGTTTGACTTCAAAGTGGAATTTTGGTACAACGGTTCGAATTTTGATACGAATATCACCATACGGGTTTTCAATAAATGCCAGATTGGCAATTATAGCTTTTGTTATGTTTGTACTATGTAAATTTAAAAATATTAATAGACGTGTGTATCTCTCCGTCTGTTCACTTGATCTAAATACGCTTGTATATCTGTCCATTTGTCTATTCGCTGATGTGAAAAAAAAATTTCAGGGGAGCTTACTAGCATCAAGGTGAGAGTTTTGAACCCTTGGTTAACCAAAGATCTCCCTTATTTCTTAACAGGTCTCCCTAATTTATCTATATTTTGGTCTGCTTTTCTGTCTGTTCGCCTATAACGCGAGAACCACTGAACCGATTTGGATGAAACTTCCAGCGAACCTTACCTGCTATGGATTAGGTTTAGGTTCCAAAGTTTCCCATTTCATCCCTGCTAACTTGCGTACTGTTAAACAATTAACTTGCATTTACAAAATACGTTGGAATTACTAAATGAAACTTTAAAGTGGATACTCTACAAGGCAAAGTGTGCCCGCGGTAAAAACTGTATCCCTCAGTATTTTCCAAAAAATGTGAAGTTTTGTTTCTTTACATGATATCACAAATTGCTCCGCAAATTTTGACAAAAAATTATCTCACATATGAAAAATTTATTATAAAATGTGCCGCAGGAGAAACCTTGTTTTCAACAAAAAACACGTTCAAAGCAAAAAATTTTCAAAAAACTACGTCAAATGCAACAATTTGTATATTTCCAGATCAAATCGAAAAATCAGGGATAAAAATTTAGTATCCGGAACTCCGGGACATCATGCCTAAATCTGGGACTATGCCGGGAAGGTATGGTCACCCTATGCAAGACCAAACTCTGAATAAGCATTCCAAAGGTTCATGGTAAACTAAAATAGATCAAAAACACATTTTTAAAATGAAGAACAAGTTTTTCCAATTAGTGATGAACAAATTTGAACATGGAATCCGATGCCGGAATTTCAACTAGCGGACATTGTAAGTTGTGTCCTAGAGAACAAAAAGGATTGAAATTTTTCTTTTATGAATGCCAAAGTTCTATACGTATTGAAGTTCCTCTTTTGCGATATTTTGTTAATAGACAAGTTTTATAATAGCAGATAGTTTTCACAAAGGACCAAATAATTTCCCTTAAGCATGAATAGAGGTTTTTCTTTTGCTGGAAATCCAATGGAAAGCCCATTTTTAATCAATCGAAAATGCTTTTTTCTCGTTGAAAAGTTCTGCTTTTGAATTTTTGTAAATAATACAATTTTTTTTTAAACATTGACAATAAACTTTTAATTGATAAACTTTTAATCAATACCTAACAAAAATATGTTGAAAACACCCCATACTCACCATTGTTTAAGTAACTATCAGACACTGGACTTCGAAAATACAATGATTATAAATAGAGAGAGGAGCCAGAACTGTAGGATGGCTATTAAATATTAAATCAAACAAAATTATTTCAACACGAAATATTTATTTGAACTTAACCGTTTTGCAAAATATTTAAAACTGACAAAAATGGAAAATAATGTAACATAATGATTTTGAAATACTACTATGCTCAACGAATATTTATGTTTTTAAGTAACAAGTAACTAATAACAAGTAACTAATAACAAGTATACAATTCTTACATTCGGCCATCCTGACCTTAAATCGCCCTCGATTTGCTAAATTAAAAAAAATATTTTACATTTTTTTAAAACAATAGGTTCTTAATAATAAAATCAGTAATAAACATTTAAACACAAAAATTAGTAATGAAAATATTATGTATGTCAATATTTAATTCAATTGAATATAAGGTTTCATGTTTGCTGGTGAACATATTCCACGGTAAGGTATTCTACTAATTTGCATACCATCTACATCACAAATTGCATAACGATCATTTGGCAATACTTCTTTTACAACATAAGGGCCTTTGAATTTTTTTAGTAACTTTTTATTAACGCCTGGTGTTGTATCAACATTTCTAATTAATATGTAATCACCTTTTTTATATTTGTTAGGTGGTTTGTGTTTTTTGTTGTAATACATTTCACTGTATTTTTGACAATTTTTAATTGTTTGACTTGCTAGATTCCGTGTTTTATTTAAATCTCGTTCTTCAAGATTAATAATGCTTTTTTCTACAAATTCTTTTATTTTATCACAAAAATTTCCGCGTTGATTTATTCCAAAAAGTAAAATACTTGGTGTAGTATTAATACTTCTATTAATAGTATTATTTAAAGCGAACTCAACTTTACCTATAGTTTTATCCCAATCAGCAAAATCTAATTCTGATTCTTTTGAAATCATAGGCGTAATAATTCGATTTATTCTTTCTACCTGACCATTAGATTGCGGTGAGCCTGTGGCATTTTTTATATGAACTATGTTTTGTTCCATACAATACTCAGAGAATTCAGTAGAAGTAAAACAAGATCCTCTATCTGAAATAATTGTTTTTGGTATACTATAGTAATTAGAATAATTTTTAAGACATTGAATTACTTCTTTTGTTGAAGTCGATTTTACTGGATAAAGTTTTGAAAATTTAGTAAAACTATCTACGATCAAAAACAAGTATTTATTTCTTCTTTTGCTACTCGGAAGAGGACCATAATGATCTACATGTATTAACTGAAAAGGCAACTCCCCCTTTGGAATATTATGTAAAATACCTTCTGGCTTTCCTGACAATGGTGAAAAGTGAACACATTTCAAACAATTATTGATATATTCCTTAATTTTTGTTTTCATTTTTGGAAACCAATAAGATTCATTTATAATCCCATAACATTTATCTACACCTAAATGACACATTTTTTCATGATAAGTCTGAATAACTGAATGTTCCATTTGTTTTGGAACATAAAATAAAACCTTATCGTTAATTTTTCGGTAAACTAAACCATTTATCATTTCAAAAAATTGATCTTCTTTTTCTTCAAGTGATTTTGAAATATCTCTGATAAGTGAATCTTTTTGTTGAGCCGATGCTAGCGCGTACTCGAAAGTATCAGACTCTAAAACTAACACATTTGTACATCTACTTAATGCATCTACATGCGACATCTTTGAACCAATACGATGTTCTATTCTGTAATTGAAATTTTCCAATTCTAACGCCCATCTCGAAATTCTCGGATTTAAAAGTTTTTTATTTAATGTTAATGTCAGTGATTGACAATCAGTCACAATTTTGAATTCTAATCCTAGCAAATATATCCGAAACCTTCTTAGAGCATAAATTATTGACAGCGTCTCAAGTTCATAGCTATGAAATTTTGATTCAGATGCAGTTGTCCTTTTAGAAAAGAAAAACACTGGATGAAATTTACCATCATCTTGCTTCTGCATTAAAACTGCACCAAAACCAGAACTACTAGCATCACAATGCAACTCTGTTTCACTTAAAGGATTGTATATTGTTAATACAGGCGCTTCAACTAATTTTGATTTTAATTTATTAAAACAATTTACTTGATCCAATCCCATTTTGAAACTATTTTCTCTTCTTAGTAAATCATATAGAGGCTTAGCAATGTTTGCAAAATTTTGAATGAATTTTCGAAAATAAGAACATAACCCTAAAAAACTTTGTAGCTGTTTAACATTTTTCGGAATTTGAAATTCTTTAACCGCTCTTAACCCCTCATCATTTGGTCGAATACCCTCATAAGAAACCTTGTAACCCAAATAAACTATTTCTTCGACAAGAAATTTGCACTTATCAGGCCTTATTTGTAAAGAATATTCATGAATTAAACTAAAAACTTCTTTTAAAATTTCTAAATGTTCTTCAACAGTGTCAGTAGCAATAAGTAAATCATCCATATATACTAAAAGCTTTCCAGCACGAACTAATTTTTCAAATATTTTATTAATATAGCGTTGAAAAACTGGTGGACCATTTTTTAAACCAAAAGGTAAACGTAAATATTCAAATTGTCCTAATGGTGTAACAAAGGATGTATATTTTACACTATCATCTGCAATTTTAACATGATGAAATCCATTTTTAAGATCCAATGCTGTGAAATATTTTTTGTTTCGTAAACAATCCAAATTATCCTCAATATTAGGTAAAGGATAATTGTCTTTATGTGTTACTCTATTTAAATTTCGAAAATCTACACATAATCTTAATTCGCCATTTTTCTTTTTAACTATTACAATTGGTGATGCATATGGAGATGAACTTTCACGAATAATTTTACGCTTTAATAAATCATCAATTATTTTTTGAAGTTCATTCTTATGAGCAAAAGGTAACCTGCGTGGAGAACTATGAAATGGATCATTTTTTATCAAATTTATTTTCATTTCTATATCGTTATCCTTGTATTCATGATTCTCAACGCACATGCTTTTTTTAATTATTTGGGTGATCGACTCTTTAATTCCAAAATTCAAATTTTCATTTATATCTAAATTTAATTCTGGTTCATCAACAAGTAAAATTTTATCTAACCAGTTCGATTCATTACCTTCTTCATTTTCATTGACATACATAGCATTTTTACATAATGACTCACAACAGAAAAGTTTTAAATTTACTAATTTTAGAAAATCTCTACCTAATAACATTGTAAAATTCCTTATACTACTTTCTTTAACAACATATAATTCTAAACAAATATTTTTTGATTCAAACAAAAATTGGCATATTACAGTACCTTCGATGAACAATTGACTGCCATTTATACCAGAATAATTTAATGTCGAAGTTAAAGGTGTAATTAAATTTTCAGGTATATGATTCTTCAAAACAAAACTTATAGCGCTGCCAGTGTCCAAAAGTGTGAGAAACTTCGATGCAAAACTGCCAATCTTATCGTCTTTCCCTTTAAAAAATTTACAATTTAGTGACAAATCAAACTCACTATTTATTTGATCGCACCGGTTATCTTCACTAATATCTTCTGAATCATCAGCTCCATGTTCTTCATCGTCGTTGTTTCCTTGAAGCATCATAACCCTTGACGGATTTCTTGGAAGATTTTGTTGCGGATTTGGTTGACAATTATTTGCCAAATGTCCATCTTTTCCACATTTGAAACACCGAACTTTCTGGCGATTTGGACAATTAGAGCTCAAGTGTCCAAGATTATTGCAATTAAAACACCTGGTGTTTGCAAGAATTCGGTTGTTTGATGTCTGTCCTGGATAAGAGCGTTTTTCAAAAGGAATTCTTGAACTATTTTTCATACGTTCATATTTTTTTAGCTCCACCTTCAATTGACTAATATTGTTAGCACCATACAAAAGCATTTTATTGGTTGCAGAATCTGGTATGCCATTGATGACGTATTGAACAATATCCACTTCTTCAATGTTTGATAGAAAAGCGATTTCTTGCATAGCAAGGAGATACTGTTGTAAATTTTCAGTGATCTGTTGTTTCCGATTTCTCAATTTATTATGAATATCACCACATGTGACAGATTTGCTAAATTCTTCCAGTAAGATTAACCTTAATTCTGGCCAAGTTCTTACATTGACCGTTCTTAAAAATAATTTAGCGGTTCCAACCAATAACCTTTTTGCACATACTAGACTCATACGTGAGTCCCATTTAAAAATTTCAGCTGATTCTTCGAAATCTTGAACCCATTTTTCAACTCTGTAATTATCATCACCACTAAATTTAGGAATGGATTCTTCGATATCCTTAAAATGAAGTGGCATCGATTTTTCAGAAAAACCAGATACAGATAATGCCGTTAACTCCTGTAGCTGTTTTTGCAGTTCCAAAATTTGTTTCTGTTTTTCTACCTGTTCTCGCAATTTTTCTATTTGATTGTCTAAATTTATACCTGTATCAATTATGTCGTCTTGAATTCTTTCAAAATTTTCTTCATCCAAACGTGTTTCATTAATATTTGAATTTTCTTCGTCGCACAAATTTTCCAAAAGCTGACTAGTAGATAAATTCTTCCAAGCAATTTCCAAACGTAATTTCAAAGCTGCTTTTTTACCGACCTTTGATATTCCAAGCTTTTCCAATTTTTCTTTCAGTTCATCGATCTTGGCCGTCTCCAAGAACTCCTTTGCTCGTGATTGCACGTCTGCATTGTTTTCCATTTCATATAAATGAAAAAATTCACACCACAGGACAAAATGAGAGAAAAATTCACGGAAAAAATACACAGGAAATACACAGTCGCGACTTTATTTTAACGTAATCCCACTTCTGATTTGTAGGATGGCTATTAAATATTAAATCAAACAAAATTATTTCAACACGAAATATTTATTTGAACTTAACCGTTTTGCAAAATATTTAAAACTGACAAAAATGGAAAATAATGTAACATAATGATTTTGAAATACTACTATGCTCAACGAATATTTATGTTTTTAAGTAACAAGTAACTAATAACAAGTAACTAATAACAAGTATACAATTCTTACAGAACAAACGATACATATTTGAGGCTCTATATATTCATAAAACAAAATATCAGCTGTGATCAACATAAAACTTTCCTCTGCAATATTTAGTTTCGGAAAAAATATGTATGTCTCGAGAACCGTTAGAGATACGTAAAAATCGATAAAGGCAAAAATACAGGAAATTTTATTTCCTTTGAATTTGGTTACATGCATTTTTTCCTAAAAATGCACAGTTTTCGAGAAATGTCCAAAAAACCGTATTTAAAATTTTTTTCCAAAACCAACTTTTCCAAAACTTTACTTTCCAAAACGTTACTTTCCAAAAGTTGATAGAGAACTAGGCTTTTCGTAGAACTCATTTACGAAAAAAGTTCAAGTCGCTAGCTCCACACATTCTCGAGTTATTTAAGATAGGTAAAACGGACAGACCGACAGACACATGCACGAACATCATCGTAATTTTTCCTGAAACGGATTTCGTACCGATCAGAAATTTTCTATCTGTCCCCGTTCTCGAGTCGGTCTTCGTCATGAAAACAATATATTATACAATATTTATATTTTTTTTGGCTGACCCAATTAAGAAGATCTTGACTTAAATTTCTTGTAAATTGGTTCCCCAAATTTATCTTCAAATCTCATAACAAAGAGAAATTTCTTTAAATTTTTACTTGTACTACTTGCAAATTAATGGCACTGCAATCTTTAAAAAATTGAAATTACGGTAAAATTTAATCAGAAAATAAAATACTACTCAGGCTAAAAAATAAATAGAAAACATCTTCTGTGAAATATAATATTATGGCATCGGATTTTAACACGTTGGCTACCATGTGAGTCACCGGTGATTGCAGCGTGTCACCCACAGCGACAATGTGAGTCACCGGTGTACACACACTATTGTCATTACCGTCAGTTTCTCAAGTTCCATGGTTGAGTGCAGTCGCTCGTGCGGTACAAAGGGTTTTTTTTTGTGGAGCATATTTCATGTGAAACATTTGTTGTGGTAAGTTTTTTCCGTTATATTTTATTCGATTCGTTCGTTTTTGTCTGTATTGATCTTGTGCTCACTGGTGACTCACATTGTACAGAAATGATTTTTGCGTTTTTTCCCAGTGTATACTAGCGGAGTAAGCGTTTTTTTGGCTGGTAGCCAACGTGTTAAATATCGATATTCAAGATATTTTTTTTTATTCTGCTAATTCCGCAGTACATATATTTATCAGTTTTCTAAAGAATTAATATTTAATTTGAGAATTGTTTCTTATTTCAGAGTGTTTTTTCTCCACAACTTTGAACCATAGTTAGAATTTGCTGGAAACGATAAAATTCTTGTCATACTTTTATCAGTTTTGTGTCTTAAAGTTTGCAATATCATCTTGGCTTGGCAATTTTCTTCAATGGGAAAAGTTTTACTAATTGTATAACTGTTATGGTACCTTCAATTACGCCTTGCTTATCCAACAATTAAAACAATTTATTTAAACCGTTTAAACAACATGCATAAATATTCTGTCATTAGCGCAACCCCTTATGCTATTTAGATGTTGTGCCCCAAACAATCAAAATGGAAATTTCATTGTTAAAGTTACAAATTATACTTAATTAGGGAAAATGAAAATGTTTTCACAAAAAAAAACCCCACAGCACAAAAAAATAGCACAAAGTCTCAAACGAGCTATGATGTAAATGTGAATCATATAAAATTTCAATTATTTTCACTAAAACGGAACTCTTTATATCAGACATCATTCGTAAAAGATACATTTGGCTGGGAAATACTTTTGTAATCTGAATTTGACTGATTGTGAAATATTCACGACTGTACCCGGAGATACGAGAAAACTTGGTGTACATAAGAATTACAAAATAGACGTTGGGATTTTCCCGCAACGTTACATTTTCATTAAATTTTTCCTTTTACTCGTATTTCGACAAACTCATCAGACACAATTTAGATCCGCTCTCCATAAATACAGAAACCACGCAGAGAAAAATTGCAAAATGGCGCTAATTAGACAAAGCGAAACTACATCAAAATTTCCTGTAGGAAAATAGAAGCGAAAAAAAACATTCATAGACACAAATAGATCAGATACAGCATTGATATCCATATATAAATCCTAAAGTCTAACAATAAGTCTCAATCCTGTGTACACATAGACATACATGTATAGATAAATTTACATGGAGTTTCGTCGGATTGGATAGAAATAGGATGAAGGAGTAAAAGGTTTGCAAATAAAATCAGAAAGGCGAACAAGGATCATACCCTCATTCTTCATATCTGGCTTTTTACCTTGTTAGCTTTTTAAAGTCAGCAAAAGTACAAAGTGTTTATCCCCTGGGAAATTTCTTTTCAAGTTTCCTTCAACAAGAGCTTACCCATAGTCCTGTTTGTTTTTAATTAGAAAATGTAAATTGTTCTCTTGTTTTGTTATAGTTTTACTCGTTCCCATGTAAATTATACTAAATGATAAGAAAACGGACCACATCTACATCATATTGTATTTTATTATATACATGTTGTAAATAAAAATACTTAAATTCATTATAATAGTGCCCTCTAAACATTTTTTTGGGTGAAAAGTTAACATATTTATTGTAATAAAATTTATTATCATATTTTGTGAGTACCAAGACAAATCCAAATAACACGTAAAAAAAATTTTTTTTGCAGGAGTCCCGAGAAAAAATTTCTCACTGGATATGAATTTCCCGATTTTTCCAAAATTTGTTATCATAAACGTTCAAATTCAGTGATGTCAATAACGTTAGAGATGTCAGGAAAATTTCACTTTTGTGTTTTCAAAATCTGTGAGCCGGGATTTTCATTAAACTTTTGAAAACTTTCCTGCGTTGTGGAAAATGCTCGTCTTATGTGGCGGTCACACGACGCTGTTTTGCCAGCGCTAGTGGCTGTTTGGCTGTTAGCAGCCGTTTCAGCAGCACCGTTATTTAAAAAATCTCCCAGATTAAAATGTCAAACCACTGTTTTGCTACTTGCCAGCGCTACTAAAGTAGAAATCGTGTGAACCCTTTCAGTACGCTGGCTGCTGTTGCTACTTGCCAGCGCTACTGACCAACGCTGTTTTGCCAGCGCTACTGACCAACAGCAGCCAGCGGCTGGCAAAACAGCGCTGCTGTTGGTCAGTAGCGCTGGCAAGTAGCAACAGCAGCCAGAGGCTGGCAAAACAGCGTCATGTGACCGCGGCATTACGCACAAGAGAATATATTTGTTCTCATTCATAAATAAAAAATGTGACAAAAAATTTTTTTTTTAAACCCATTAGATGCGTAAACATGTTTCTCACAATTTTTTGCAATTCCTCGAATTATGCAGAAGGCTTAAATTTTACATTATGCTTAAATCGATAGCGATTTACCTGTGTAAAATCCTATTCAAAAACCTTCATAAATTTTTCAATACGACTCACCGTTTTCGAGAAAATCGTGAAAACTGTATCAATTGTGTGGGTGAGGGATAGTAATGTTCCGATTTTTCCCGTTCAAGAATTTAGCCTTGATATTTACGAGAAACGCAACTATACAAAAGTGGTCGTCGTGACCACTTTACGCCCTATTTGGTTACTTGGGATACGGACATGCGGAAATCAAAATCTTTTGTTATTCCTAACACCGTGGTGTAGTTCATGCTATTATATCGGCGGCCTCTTACAGTTTTCCCGGAAAAACGGTTGCCTAAAATTATTCAGATGTTACTTTTGTACGGCCGCAAATCCCTCCTGTATGCAAAATATCAGGCGAACCTGAAACCTTTCGCCTTAATCCGTGGAATAATTATACATACGTTCACATTTCCTAAATAATATACGGAAATTTGCTAAAAAGTGACTAAAATTGACCGAAAATGTATATTTCTATACAAATGTTCACAACTGACCGCCTTTTCCGATATCATAATTTTATTTTACGATATTCAATCAAATTTCAAGGTAAAAATTGTAATACCATACTAGCAGTTTCGCTTCCCTATCAATATTAATTCATTCGGCACTTAAGCATAAAATTATTTCAGCAAAATTCATGTACCTGATAACCGTTGTCGACTTCTCACGCAAGGGTTTATAATTATGGATTCATTGAACTTAAGATCTTTCCCGTTTCGACGTAGTCGTGCTTCCGTGGCTGTGACCCATTTTCATTCCATTTATTGCAAAAACATATATAATTGAGTAAATTGCAAATAATAATTGAATATCGTGTCGATAAGCAAATAATTTCGTTCCTAAGTAATTTTCCATGACCGAAACTCGAAGAAATTGTAAATACATCAAACACTAAACGTGATAAAACTACTATAGAAATCAATGTTGTTGATTATTGCACCTGTGCAAAAATAAATTATTTTGTCATTAAATAATATTCACCATAAGTTTTTCCTTTCCCATACATAGAACAGCATAGTTTCGGATTTTTCGTGTAATACTGTTGAGAGCACTCAAGCAAGGGGCAAGCATAAAAAATCAAGTTTCAAAGAGAAAAAATCAAGTAAATTATATAGCCTTTAATGACCTTTTCCTTGTTCATTTACTACAAAGAAAATCGATTTTTCACAAGAAAAACTTGAAGCAAAAAAAATGAACTATAACTTAAGGAATCTTCAATACCACTACATGTTTAAGGCAATCAATTACGAATGGTGAATGGTTCTTCACTCATTCCTTAAGTGATTTCGTTTTTTTACGTTGGGCTTCTTTGAGGGCAATTTATTATGTAAGTAGAATTTTCCAAGCTTCATTTAGTTTCGCTTGTCGGGATTTCCACCCCCTGTTTACCCGTTCTCACAGCATTTTATGCTTACAATTTTTTTCCTGTCAATAAAGAGAATTTTTTTTTTCAAGATAGCAACAAAGACGGAGACAGTGACAACGACAGCGTTAAGAACAGCGGACGGCCGGTGGCGTCCAGGACATCATCGACCGACCACTATCTTGACATGAACTCAAGGATACAAAAGTCAAAATCATCATCATTCCCAATTGCTCCAGAGCAACTCCCCCAATTTACTCGGTGCCAAAGTCATCCTAGAGTTAAGCCTCGGCCTCATTCAGCAGATGTACTTAATGGAGTCCTGGTGCTCATTCACTTCATATAAAGGACGATGAACTAGGTTAAGTGTCCTTAAGTGCTGATAATGTGTAAGTCGAAAATTATTGACTTGGACTCCTTTCATTTGGCTCTCAACAACATAAAACTCCATCACACACTGCGCGTTTTTGCATCTCAATTGTATACAAGGACAATTCAATAGAATATGAAATCCTTTTTATTTTATTTTTTCGCTTCCCTCCCCATTTAGTTGAAGATCGGACTTGCAGAAAATAAAGTCGTCTTTATGCTTTTATGATAGCAGAAAATATATCCTCTTATGTCCAATGCACACTTTCTTACAGTATGTTAAGCCGAATTCAAAAGGAAAAATTCTCTTTATGGCGGTGGTGGTGGTGGTGCACAAGAAATATGAAATGACTCTTTCAGATCTACCCTTGAACCTTTAAATTTTTAATGCGATCCTTTTTACCAAAGAAAATATGGGGCAAACAATCATTTAACCCGAGTTGGGGTATATGGGAATTTTTTTTTTTCAAGATATAGCCAAAGGAAATTTACCCTATATGCGTAGAGGATATACAAAGAATATTTTTTTCGAAAAAAGATAATGGAAAAAAGGTGAGACTTTTTGGTATCAGCAGCCGTACTAACTGACCTTATCCAACTGACCCACTTGAATTTTCAGCTGCAAATCGTCTGATTTCCCCAACAATTTACACTTCCTCTCGAGAATGCAATCGCTGGTTGTAAGGGAAAAAGGACGAAGATGGAACACGAAATTATTCCACGAAAAATCCTGAAATAACGGTAGGTAAGAAAATTTCTGAATTCTTGTTTTTCTATCACAAAAACTGACTTTTATTATTGTTTTTTTTTTAGTTATTTATTTTATTTTTATTTAGCTTTTGAGCAAAATGTATTTATTTTTTTCAAATCAGTATAAAAGAGCGATTTTTTTTTAAAAAACCTAAGAAAAGCTACAATCACCAAGGACTAATTGTCAAATACTCTATATGAGGCCAGACAAACTTTTTATTAAAAAAAATCTATTTGTGTGGCAGTCCGATTGGATTTTCATGTATAGAACGGCTATGAGAATTCCGATTCTAAACACTTTTCGTCTTTATAAATTTTTCGATACTATGGACCGTTTTCAAGAAAGTCGCAAGGTTGTATAGGGGAGGGGTGAAGGAGTGTCCAACTAGGTTTTGATGTATGGATAAGTTATGTAAAATCTTATTTTAAACACATTTTATCTGTAACATTTTTTTTAACTACACAAGGTTGTCTGATATGACAAAAGATTTTGATTTCCGCACGTCCGTCCGTCTATACCATAACTTTCGAAAGGTTTGAGCTAGACACTTGAAATTTTATGCAATTTCCTTTCTCGTAAAGGCTAAGTTCAAGGCTAAGTTCTTGAACAGGGAAAATCAGACCAGTTTTTTGCTATTTCTCGAAAACGGTGAGTCTATTTCTTGAAAACGGTGATTTCTCGAAAACGGTGAGTCGTTTTAAAAAATCAATAAAAGGAGATTGTATTTAGAATTGGATTCTACATAACTGATCCATACATCATAATCTCCTATACGAAACGAATACCTTTATCCTATTTTCTCGAAAACGGTGAATCTATTTCTTGAAAACGGTGATTTCTCGAAAACGGTGAGTCGTTTTAAAAAATCAATAAAAGGAGATTGTATTTAGAATTGGATTCTACATAACTGATCCATACATCATAATCTCCTATACGAAACGAATACCTTTATCCTATTTTCTCGAAAACGGTGAATCTTATCGAAAAATTTATAAAGACAAAATGTGTTTAAAATATAACTTTACATAACCCTTCCATACATCAAAATACAAAAGAACTACTATTTCCATTCTCTCCAACACAAATGGTTTTTTTTTAATTGGTAGTGCTATGGCGGTATTAAATCAAATTTAATACCCCTCCACCCCCAAATGATGTGACATATTATGTGGACAGCTCCTTATGTATCATTAAGCAAGGATTGAAAGGGAATAGAAAAACTTGTCACAAATCTTTCGACATTTTGTGTAATTTTTCTTTGTGTCATTTTTTTTAATACGAACTATCTTCGATTTACTACATCCCGATATACGATTTTTCGATATACATCGCAAAGAAACACAATTTGGGTGAACCAAAATCATCGTAAATTGATGGACGCCTGTCATGTAAAAAAATGTTTTCGTCCGAAAATTTCATTATAGAAAATTTTACTCAGTCCTCCCGTACAAACCTCATACAAGTATAAAGATATTTCTAACAAAGCGATACTACTCTATATGGGACTTCCATAGTTCATTTATAAAAGTTTTCTAGACCAGCACAAAACTGAATCCATTTGATTCATTTTATGTACATACCTACATGTTTTCTAAAAAGTCGGTATTCTCTCCAGTCACCATACTGGAAGCACATTCTCGTTATGCGGGTATCAAACATACCAACACGAAACAATTAGAAGAACGTGGCTAAGGGAAAAAAGGTCCCTTGGCAGAAGTCCAAGAGAAAACATGTTTAGTTAATGTAGTTTTGTACGCAAACAAATGTTGCCATAAACTTGCCATACACACTACAGTATTTTCAAATGACTTGAAAATGCACCGGTTTTAAAAATCATCAACATTGAATGTTTAAAAGCTCTCTTCTCAGGAAATGGAAAACATTTACCACCTGAATGTTCCAATTAGATTCGTTTTTTCGTTGAATTTATCAGGACAGTTTTTTTTTTGTGAATGTTTGGTTATTTAAAGAATATTTTCTTTTTATATATTAAAATAAAAATTAGGATTCTCACACAACCTTAGTTATGGAGTCCTACCGGACCGTTTTAAATAATCCTTTTTATTAAAACCTTTTATTTAGTTTGGTTTTGATCTATTTGTTGGTTAGGGTCGAATTTTGTGATCTAATTTTGACCGACTTTCATTCATCCGATTGACTGGAAAATTTGTACACCTGCTTAACTCAGATCACAATGCAAGGGAAAAATTGCGCCTTTTTCTGGAAATCTAACAAAAGAAGTATCCATAATGTACTTCGAAGCCGCAATATGTTTAAAAAATCCCGCTTTAAAAAATAGGACTATATTTTTCCCTTGCATTTTTGATTTCCCCATGTCCGTCCATGAACACCATAACTTTCAAAGGATTGAGCTAGATATTTGAAATTTTGGTACAGTTGCATTTTCTTAGCCGGACTAAGTTCTTGAACGGGCAAAATCGGATTATTTCTTCCTTTTTCCCCATACAAACAAAACAGTTTTTTGCAATTTTCTCGAAAACCGTGAGTCAAATCGAAAAATTTGTGAAGACGAAATGTGTTGAGAATATGATTTTACATAACTATTTCCTACACAAAAATTCAATCGGACCATCCCCCCCCCCCCCCCCTTCCCCATTGCCCTTCCCCATCCCTTAACCATACAAATTAAGTAATTTTTTGCAGTTTTCTCAAAAACAGTACATCGTATCGAAATATTTGTGAAGACGAAATGTGTTTAGAATATGATTTTACATAACAGTTCCATACATCAAAATTCAAACGGAAAACTCCTTTCCCCCTCTCCCACACAAATGGATTTTTTTTTTAATAAAAATTTTACCTGTCCTCCTATAGAGTATGTGATGAGTGGCTCCTGGCAATTGTAGCTTTTCTTATGTTTTTTACTATAATTGGATTTGTAACATCAAATGCAAGTATCAAAAATGCTCAAGTGTCATTGTCGAAATTATTTAGGGTTAGGTGAGAATTTCGTCAACAGAATTAAATTTTTAAGAGTATTGATATTTAAACGATTGGCAATCGACATGTTATTTGGAAACTGGTACACAAAACCCTCTCGTTATTACAATGGCCATATTAAACATACTCGTACAATTCATTTGATAATAGTTTTATGTACAATTGTACCGTACATCGAATAAGTGCTAACGATTCGGGTGTATTATGCTATTAGTTTGTATCTATATTGAAACCCCCATTCTAGTGGACAACATAGTAGTTTTTGGCACGGTCGAGTTACAGGAACAAAAGCCAATAACATTGTCCCTGACAATCCCAATTAACGTGACATGACGCTTCAATAGCCCTTCTCGAAACAAATGAAAGTTTTCTGTTTGCTTTTTGCACTTTTGCTATACTATTCGGCTTTTAGTAATTGTCACAGAAATTTGTTCATTTCGATTGCCCTGAAAAGTCTTCCATCGATGAACAAAAATCGAAAATCACCCTTTGGCAGTTACTATTTGACCCTACAGCAAATCTACTATGAATATGCTGTATTCGGTTTGTCATGTAAGCAAGTATGTAAATATTTTAAATTGGATGGTTGTTAAAAAAAACCCATGTAAAATTTTACGCCACGCCTGGTCGCGAAAAAAAATTCTAGACAAGTTTATTTGTTTAATTCGTCAAAATGTTTTTTTGGCCCTACGTGTATTTAATTTTCGATAGAGAGTATATGAAAGTTTTCAAAACCTATACAGCATAATATAACTTTCGAAAGGTTTGAGCTAGACACTTGAGTTTTCATTTATACTCAATTGAATTAACCCGAAAATGTAATTTCATTTCAAAGAATTTAATTTGATTTGAATGATTTTATGTGTTTCGCCGCCGCGACGGCTGTCTGGAGGATCAACTCTCGTTTGAATGAACCCCAATGAGCACACAAGGAAAGCAAAGGTATGTGTTTTGTCGCACACCTGCTGTATGAGCTTTCATTTAATTCTGTGAAGTTAAAATTACCTTTTCAAGTTTTATAAGTAACTGCAAAGAAAACTTTTTCAATAAAGAAAATATATATTGCGCCATGGAGAATAATATAAATTATTGAAGGTGTATGCCATGATTGCTTCTTCTGCTGTTTTTTCTTCTCATGCACTAAAATTCAGTCATTGTTCAGTAGAACTTCTTTCAATATTTTCATTGTCACAGACTTTAGAACAAGCACTTACTTTTAAAAAAAAAAAAGTCAAATATATTAATCTTAGGTCTAGTCGTCACAATAAATGGAAAATAAAAATTCGTAAAAGTTTAAATATATCGAAATTAGAATATTAGCAAAGAAAAGTTTTAAAAGTTTCAAACGTTTGCGAGTAGATTGAGTTTAACACGTTCGTGACATCGTGTACCACTGGTGGTACATGCATAGTGCAATCGATTTTGGAATATTCCTGACAGTCGTAAGTATGAAAACATAGTTTTAACATAAATTTTCAGTATTTTATGAAGTAATATAAAAACACGCACCGTGTACCACCGATGGCGCACAACCGCCAGAAAACAAATCGCTAGTGTACCACCCGTGGTACACGATGTCCAAATGAAAAAAAAAGTTGAAAAAACAAATGTCACGAACGTGTTAACGCTTTTTTTGTCTTAAGAGCGTTTAAAAATATCCTTGGTGACTGAAAATTATAAAAACCTTCCAAGAACATATTGATATAGGGAAAAACATATAATATTAAAAAAATATAAAGCAGCAAACCTTGATTTTTTTCTTGAATTTTCAAAAAAAAAAAGTTGCAAAACGAAATTTTTTTATAAACGAAAGCCATGACTAATTCGAGTTTCAAATTCCCTTCGCATATAATTCGCATGTGTGAAGCATTTAAAGTTGTTGAGTCATTTGAAGCATTTGAAGTCATTGAGATGTTGTTGAGTCATATCGACAGGGCTGTGCTATGGCAAAAATTGATAAAACTTGTCGCAATTTTTGTTGATGATTATCTAGATAATTATCTATAGATAAAAAGGATTCTTCGGTAGACAACAAAAATTGTGCCATAAGGGAAATTTTAGTTAAGCAAAGGCATACAAGAAGATGTCATTTAAAGTATGTCAAGCATTAAGTGCCTATCCTCGGAAATATTTTCAAATTCTTTTTGTATTTTAAGCACCTTCACTTCCCCCAGTGCAAACGTGCGAAAATTTCAGTGCAATCAGCAGAGCAAACTGAGGGTGGTTATTTTACTAAGATTGTTGTGTGAGTTTTAATGGGCTGTAGAATATGCGATTGCACATTTTTTCAATATCGATCAATTCGAAAGAGCAAAAGTGGAGTTAAAATTTGTTCCTCTTTCACGCAAAAACGGCTGAACCGATCGACTTGAAATTTGGCATGAGTGTCTGTGGTAGTTCTGGTTCCAACATAGGCATATTCGAAGGGTGGGGGGAGTAAGGAGAGGGGGTAAAGTGATTTCGAAACTTAGTTTTTGCGCTATGTTACTCTTTCGCGGGGAAACTACTGAACCGATTGGTCTGAAATTTGGCATAGATGTTCGTCGGGGGTCCAGCCCCAACAAAGACCCATTAAAAAGTAGCCCGAGCGGTGGGGGGAGTAAGAGGAGGGGGCAAAGTCATCTCGAAACTTAGTTTTCCCTCTATGCCTCTTAGCCGGGCGAAGCCGGGTCCAAATTCTAGTACTTAATAAAGCATTGATATGACAGTTTGATTAAATTAAATAGTATTTTTTGTGTGATTGTCCATAAAATATTTGTTAGATTCATTGATTAAGCTTATGTGATAACGACTAACCATTAATTAACCCCGAAAAAAATACCCAATATGGCACACGAAAAACTCATTTCAGATAAATCGAATGTCATTAAAAATATCTAAGGCAATTAAAATTGAAAAATTAAATGATAATACAAAGCAGAATTGAGAAGGAAATCAATTTCCGATGAGTTTTCTTTAAATTTCGCACATCCAGAAGCACAGCTGATTTATTTAGTTCCGAAAATGTTACGTGGCTTTTCTTTTATCAGCAATAGAATTACTTTAAGTGATAATATCGGGCCAATTCCAACTCCAAATGACTTATCCTTATCGACTTTTTGATTTAAATTGGAAGCTTATGTTTCTCGTTGAACCACATGAAGGGCAACCTTCGTTAGTTTTTGTCTGTAGATGCGATTGGGTACAATCTCACGTTTTTTCGAATGTCCATGTCCACTTTTCATCCTTGTTATATATAGATTTTCGATTGCAAACCTTTCACTCTTTATGAGATTTTTGTTTCCGTAAACGTTCATTTGCGACCAATTACAAAGCCTTTGGCATTAAAAACGTGGGAAATGGGCAACTACACTTAAGGACGACTACCATATCGTGAATTTGTTCATATTCTATCGGTGGTCCCAGTACCGGTCCTCTCGTGTTGGTCTTCCATTTTGAAAATCTATTAGACCAAGACGGCTAATGGGTTGTGTAATGCCCATCGTTAAAATAAACGACCAACCTTTGCGACACCAAATGTTATTAATTATGCGTAAATGGAGCCGAAAAGGGATAGAAAAACAGAAAGGTAGACCAAGGAATAAAATAATTTTAAAGTTTTAAGTGCTCCTGTTTGCCTCCGATAACGCCTCGGCAAGCATAAATGGGGTAATTTGAATAACAAATGTCTCCCTAGTAAAAATGCTACCCAACCAGTAGACCCCCAGCTACTACTTGTATACAACTTTCTAGGGATGATTTCTGTGAAAGTTTAGAAAATCATTAAATAGAAATCCTTTGACAAGTCCACATGGATTTGTAATTCGAAAACCATTACTTGAAATGTATTAAAATAAAATTTATGCAGACAAATGTGTATACATGTCACAACAACATGCTTTCAAACACATTCACTCAATTGACAAAACTGCGGTCCATAACGATAGAACTCTAAATTATTATATAGGTGTACCATCCATCCACACAAATAGAAATTTAAATGGAATTCTCAAAGAACGTTTTGATTTTATTCATTTTTTTTCTTGTTCTATGAAAAATTCATTCATCCCGTGGGAGTTTCTATGGAATTTACATACGATTTTTAAACGGAATTTTTCGTCGGAAATATTGCTTTTAATATTCAATTATATTTTTATTTAGAGACGAATTATTGCCATTCCAATAAATATTCTCCATTTATGATTTATACTAGTCGATTTCAAATGAAATCGCGAAGCAAAAAAGTAGCTTAACTTAAAAAAACACTTGATTTTTGCACGTCCTATACAAGAAATCGGTTTGGAGTTTGGAATTATGTCAATTCCATATCCTTAAATCCCGCCAATGCTAAAAAACAATACAAGAGGACGTCGTACCTTGTGGCAGAATCGCATCACCTTTCTTCTTTATTCAAACGAGATACAGGGTAGTGTAGGTGTCCTATTTAATTTTGATGTAAGGAAGAGTTATGAAGGATTATATTCTAATCACTTTTTGTCATAATATTTTTTTTTTTGTATAATTTTAAGAAAATCGCAAAAAACTGAGTTGTTTGTATGAAAAAATAGAAGGGGGAAGAAATTTATAACCTGTTTTAGAAACATATATCAGATACAGTTTTATTAAAATTGAAAAAAAATTCACATTTATCTGTTCACATCTGCTATTTTTGAGAGGTAAAATCGTAAAAAAATATTTATCTCACTTTTATTTCTTATACACAACCCCAAAAAAGTTTTTTTCTTCTTTTTGGTACATTTTAATAAAAGAGTGTGTTTTTTTAAAATTAATATTGTTTTTTTATTTATGCTTTTAAACCATTTCGTATTTGATTAATAAGACTGAAATCTGAAATCAGAGATTTTGAAAAAGCTTTTATTAAAAAATGTATCCCGATATACAGTAGAATCCCGATAATTCGTACCCCGATAATTCGTATATCCCGCTAATTCGTATGAATTTGCTGGTCCCTTGAAATACGAATTATCGGGATTCTACTGTACCTAATATTAGTTGCGTTTTTTTAATGTTCTGAAGCAGTTCAGAACAAGCTTTCCATACAAAAACCTGCACCACCTTTTCATCTCGGACAGCGCTTGGAACAAAGGGAAATTTTATACGGTAATGTACGGTAATGAAATGCTGCTAACTTCAGCATAATAAATCTGACATTTTATTCTCAATTGAGGATTTTGTGTTGGTGGTTTGTTGGTTCTGTTCGACAGCGAAATAGTTTTAATCATGGGAGATAGCGAATCATGAGTATATCAAAAAAATATAGCAGTAACGGCCTACTGATGTAACCAACGTGAAGTTAGTTGCCATTCGAACTCAATGAAATTTCCCACTTACTCTGGATCGTTTTTTTAATGTTCCGTGTTCTAGAACATTAAAAAAAACGCAACTATTGTCATCCCATATAGCATTGTCATCGGGGTTACATATGCGTGCCACCTCTCAAGATAATCGGATATGCGGGAGTGGGGTCAATATCACGTTACAAGATTTGACCCTGACAAACAGAAAAAAATCACCCTGTATTAAAGCTTTAAAAAATTGTCTAAAATAGAATATTATGAGGGAAATTCTGAAAATTTATCGTAATCTTTTGTCAGTAAAGTAAAATTCACGAAAATTTAAAAAACAAATTTAAGACAAATACACAACCAGTAATAAAAACATAACAAAAGCTATAATTGCCAATCTGGCAATCATTGGAGACCCGTATGGTGATATTCGTATCAAAATTCGAACAGTTGTATCAAAACTCCACTTTGAAGTCAAATTTTCCAATAAGATTTTTTAAAACTTATTCCAATTGGATTTTGATGTATGGGAGTTTTATGTATAACCATATCCTAAATAACTTTTGTTCTTGGACTTTTTTGATAAAATTCACCGTTTTTGAGATATTCGCAAAAAATATTTTCGTTCGTATGGGGGGTACACCCCCTAATGGTCTATTTTTGCCCGTTAACGAACTTAGCCTCGCATTTTACGAAAAACGGATCTGCGTAAAATTTCAAGTCTCTAGCTCAATCCGTGCGCCAGTAATCCGCGCCACAGACGAACAGACGGACAGACAGACGGACGGACAGACGGACAGACGGACCGACGGACAGACGGACAGACGGACAGACGGACAGACGGACAGACGGACAGACGGACAGACGGACAGACGGACAGACGGACAGACGGACAGACGGACAGACGGACGGACAGACGGACGGACAGACAGACGGACGGACATGCTAAATTCAACTTTTTTTTATCATTCTAAACACACTGGTGTAATTCATTTTTTTGTGTGATGACGGGATCTTGTCGTTACAAACGGTAAGGCAAAAAAAATATACCCTTTGGTTTCACCATACGGGTATAAAATAGAAATAATTCATTTGGTGTGAACGAGAATCACACTTTTAGCCACCAACACAAAACTTCTTCCGGTGTTAATGTGAAATTACTATTAAAAACTTTTTAAAGAATTTCCAACCAAAGAAAATTTTAAGGGATTAAAAAGCATTTTCCGCCACGGATTAAATTCCATTGCATTGCGTTTTCGTTGCTACCTAGAAAATGCAATTAACCTAAAACTAGAATGGCAAACTATAAAGTAAAAGTTTACAGACCCACTTAAGTGCTGGACAATGTTAAGTACAAACAAAACAGAGAAAAAATGCTTTAATTCTTTTATTTCATTTTATGCTTTCAACAAACAGCATTTCGTTTAAAATTAATGGATTTCAAAGCCTAAGAGTAAGCACTTTGGGAACATTCTAGTATAGCAGAAATGTTTGTTCTTTTCAACACTTTAGCGAGATTTTCAAATTTAAAAGAATTTTTGTACCGAATTTTTTTAGTGAAATTTATATACCTACTTTGATGGACTTTTTCTTGAACACCATTGGCTTTAAAAAGCAGACGAACATATGAGACGCTCAGCGCTAGAACGGCCTAAAATTTCATTTCGAGAAATTTTGCACACATATGTACGTTAGTCCAATGACAATTCAATATTTTCTGTACCTTTTTTTTTCTTTTTAGTGCATTTTTTTAAATAAAAGCTTTTTTCAAAAAATTATTTTGTATTTTTTTCACTATGAAAACGTCTCTAAAAAATTCTAAAATTACACCAGTATATTCCAAATTTATTTACAAGGGAAACAAAAATCAAATGAACATTGTTGATTGTAATCATATTAAGACTACCTACGACATCTTATAAATATTCAAAAACAAAAAACAAAAAAACAAAAAAAAAATCCTTAACGTGCAATAACCATTTTCACCCCTAGGACATAAAGTTAGTAACTTGTTTCTGTTTGAATAAACTCTCCTGTTCAGGTTTTGACTATATTAATCACAATTTTCGTTTTGCAAGTGGGTTTGTGGATTGGTTGGTTGGTTGGTTCTTTGTATTTGTATTCAACGTGTAGGACGATAAAGGATATTTTTTTATACATTGATATTGTGTAGGTATACCAGCGAGTAAGTTACACTCTCGAATACAATCTAACAAAATAAAAATTTACGATTGTTTTTGTTTTGTGAAAAAAAAATCAGAAGAAAATAATCGGGAAAAAGAGGGAATATAAGAAAACTCTGCGGCTAAAAGTAATAAAAACGACACAAACAGAAAAACAAATTTCCCCTATGAACCGCGACCAAAGAGTATGGAACGAGAGGATTAAAAAAGCGCTGAACGTAAATTTCTGGAAACATAAATCCTTCTGGAGGGCCTTAAGGGGGTTTCTCGTGAAATTAAACAAGTTTTATTAATCTGGTGCAATAAATCTCAATTCAAAACGAAGAAAGTGGTGTACATAGTATATTACATAAACCGACTGATACACACAAAAGACCATGCAAAAAAAAAAAATAGAATAAAATCCGAAAACAGAACCAGAAACAGAACAACCTAACATATATAAAAAATTATGGTTTCCAGTTAAAATTTTCAAGCATAAAAATATAATCATTAAACTGGTTTGTGTCGGTTTGATAATAACCATTTTAAGTCGGAGAATTAAGTTTTTTTTATATTATAATAAATATGATCGATGTTACGAAATGGGGGAAGTGTAAAAAATTTGTTAACAAAATTTCAGCAATTTGTAAAAATTAGTGAAATGGATTTGAATTTTGTTGGGAGTTATGAGAAAACTTTCCATTTCGTGAAATTACAGCAATTTTCATTTTACACTTTTATTTTTGGTTAAAATAACTCAAATTTTTCATAATTTTAGAAACCGACACATCATTAAAAATGATTATGATTTATAATAGTACTTTTTGACAACACCAAGTATAAATTGTTATTGGAGACGTAAACCGAGTGTTTTTAAGTGAAATGTTTATGTCGGTGACATTTGCTATTTTCCACAAAATGTGTTCGAAAATTGGATTCAGAAAGTAATAACCAGGGCCCGGATATTTAAGGCAAAAAGGCATTTTGCCTATTTTGCTTTTTTCGTTCATTTTTGTATAATAACTGCCTTTTAGGCATTTTTGCTTATTTTCCCACTTTTTCGACCATTTAGCCTTTTTTTAATGCCTTTTTTAATAATTCCGATCTTAAAAAGATTTATAAATTCCTTTTAGGGTAATTTAAGTACCCATAAAAATTATCATTATTTTTTTTTTTTGATTTGGCAATGCCTATATTTATGACAGTTGCGCCAATGTACGATCAGTTTAGTTTTGGTAGTAAATTGAAATGTTAGAAATGCCAAAAATCACACGAGAAAACCGCCTTATACTCGTGAACCTTGTAAATACATTTGGTAAAGACTGTTTCTCGACAGACGGGAGTTTGCTTTTCTGCAAAATGTGCGAAAAAGTAGTGAATCATTCAAAAAAGTATTTTGTGACACAACACATAAAAATTGCCATACACAAGAATTTATTGCAGAAAGCAAGTTCAAAAAAAGTCGGGTTATTCAAAAATGCAATCAGCAGAAGAAGCGACTCATAATTTTTTAGAGATTTATGTATGGCATTTGTTAAAGCAAATATTCCACTTTGGAAATTGAATAATTATATTTTGAAAGAGTTTTTTTCAAAAATATTGCCATGAAAAAATTCCAGATGAATCAACGTTACGAAAAAATTGGAAACCTGCTATTTAGAAACAATTTCGGGGATTAGAAAAGAACTTTTAGGTAAGTTTTATTAGTTCACTTAATTATTTCTTGCAATCAGTATTAGATCCGTATTACCTATTATGATTCTCAATGCACCTAAAGTAACGTCACTATAACAAGTTGTAGGTAAAAAGCAGCGAACACTCATATTACTTAAATGAAGTGAGACTCTTTATACGGCTATTAGCTTTTTATATATTTTTTTAAATTTATTTATATGAATTTAATTTATCTGAAATTTTTTGCAAGCGTTCTGCGTTCAATTTTGTGATACATGATATGTCATATTCGTGCAATGAAAATGCCTTTTGTTTAAATAAATGCCTTTTTTTTGAAAAATTAATGCTTATTCAGTCTTTTATACTGCCTTTTTGCCTGCCTTTTTTCCCATTTTATAAGTGCCTTAAATCCGGGCCCTAGTAATAACAATGAACTTTTCGCAACATTTTCGAACGCGAAAATATTTTTTTAATTAAACAAATATATATTTTCTTAAATTTGTTTTCAAAAGCGGATAGCGGTACTAAACGCCATAGAAAAAATTTCAAGATTTAGATAAATAAATTTTTGTTTATCAAGATACATATGTATGTTAACCCAAATTTGCATCAACTCGCTTGATTTTTATCGGCATTTGGTGTAAAATGTCAAAACAACATAAAAATTTTTCTATGAAACTTATACTCAGAAAAATGGAGGCTAACTCGACGATCTACATACGGCGTAATTGGCCTCGGGCAGGCGCGCGTTCGCCTGCATGTGGGCAAGTAAAACTGAGTTGACCTGTGGTCGGAGAAATTCTGAAATTAAGCCACTAGCAGGTGAAGTAGGGCATTGGGAGCTGCACGAGTTGACCTTAGATAGGTTAACTCTGACCGCTAGCTGGCTTACAGACACCTCTGTAAGGTCAGAGTTAACCTGACAAAAAGTTGACTTAGACATTTTTCTGAGTGTACACCAAACGTTTATAAAATCTTTACATTTGATACCAAATACCGATAGGAACATGCGAGTTGATACAATTTTGGTGTAAAAGATCTTGTTAAACAAAAATTGATTCATATAAATCCCAAAATTTTTAACCGTGTACCAGATCTTTTGTCTATCTTGCTATCTTCTAAATCCTTGAAGATTTTGGTTTGTTTTTATTTCTACGAATAAGTAATTCGAAAAAGGCGCTGTTTTTAAAATACTTCAGGCTAATTTTGGGGATTTTGGACTACCCTCCCTTCTTTGTGAGGTGTTTTGGCGATTTTTTGTATGGAATTTATTACTCCTATCACACCACCGCCCCCTCCCCCTCCCCCTCCCCTCACATTTTTAAAAGTGTCACATTTTTATAAACAGTCCCTAGAGCTCAATTGTTTTAGTGTGAGACCGTGTGAGAAAGTGTAAAGCGATACACAGACATCAGTGTTAAATTTAAATTTTTGCAAATAAATTACTTAGTTATCATAATTTTGTTGCGAATTTTTGGATCCTAAGAGCCTGTTCACATTGGTTGAAATAGTCCGCCTAATTCTGACAGAAACTTGCAACATTCACCCGGCCCTTACACGCGTCTGTAGAGCTGACACAGTCGCTGACACAGTCTCGTATAAATGCACTGACTGCCAGTTCGCTAAATGTATTTCATTGCGTTGTCAGTAATTTGACATTTGAAGTCTGTGCTACTGACAGACTTTATAGTCGCGTGTAAGTACCGAGTTAGGCAAGGTGAGGAAGTGGGACTCAGTCCTCAGTCCCACTTCCTCACCTTGCCTTTATGTTGCCAGTTTTTGTCAGAATTAAGCGGACTATTTCAACCAATGTGAACAGGCTCAAACAGTTGAATGATATGCGTTTTAAATGGTGTTGAAATATACTCTATGAAAATTTTTAAAATAATAAGGTTTTAGTTTTTTCACTTTATCTTCCAGATTTTAATTTTTTTTATCCTGTTTTTTTAAGTTGAAATTAGCATTTCATAGAAGAAAAAGTATGTGTGAAGTTAAATTTCCAAAGTTTTTATCAAATCACTGAAATACAAGTACCAACTTAATTACTATGTAAATATTTTCCGCAATTATATTTTAAGACCCATCAAAATCCAAATTTTATGTTTTATTTGATATCCTGACAAATGTTTTCATGGAAACGTCAACCCATAATGAACGAAAGAATTTACACAGCTATGCACCTTTATCCAAAAACCATCATCTTAAATGGTTTCCTAATTCAAAATTTTATGATATAATATAATTTTGACGATTATTTAAACGCCATAATGTTATTTGAAAACGATTTCGAGAATCCATTAAGAGCTACTCTTCACTCAAGAATCTGATCGTAAAAGTTATACACATAATTATTTAAAAGAAACGGGCATGTCCTGATGGTGCAACACTATGGCAAAACAAAACACTCAATCAGGCGGCGCGGCGCGCCTTGGTATTACACTGTTGGGAATGAAATTAATACTCTTGTAATAAATTTAATTGAAAGTATTTAAGCTTTGATGTTAATTAGGCGTGTAAGTAATCAGATTGCAATTAGACGGTCTTTGACCAACAAAATATTCCATTCAAATATGATATACTCGTCCTTTTCACTTTGGAATGCCCATTCAAGGACCAACATTTTAATAGTTCTTTTTTTCCATCCTTCATCCAGCAAATACATTGAAATCTTTATAGTCATTAAGGATTATACAATTTCGGATGTGTTTGTTTAGGTCTAAAACCGAATTGCCACCATAAAAATAATTTATGGGAAAATAAAAGCTCCATGGTGGAAGTGAGCCGAATTGAAGTGAAGTGAAGCTCCTTTACTTATGATTGTTGTATTCTATAGGCTGGAATTTATCCCGAATATTGTCTTTCGCTATTCTGTTTTTTTTTCTGTGTTTTGCTCTATATACTGAAATACTCGTATTTTGAAGGATTTTCTACAATATTTTGAATGTGTTTCACTTAAAGTTGTTGGGGCAAAGATATAGGGTGACCATACGTCCCGGAATGGCTGATACAGTCCCGAATTTAGGCATGCTGTCCCGGTGTCCCGGAATTATGCAATCTAGTGTGGTGGTTTCTTAACCACTAACAAAATTTACCTCGAAATCCAAAAAATTTCACCTGCGACGCTGTATCCCCAGAAATAACTGCATCTTGTGTAATTTTCTTTAAAAAAAATATGCCTGCGGCGCAATTCGTCAAATAATTTTCAATAGAGAGATATCTTGTTTCCAGAAGTATGGCCTGCGACGCAATTTTTGTTCTGTTTTGAAAATATAAAGCACACTTTTTTTTATTTGTAGTATCAAACAAACAAAAAATTGAAACAATCCATCTTCCCTCGGATCCATCTTTCAAAAATTTCATAATTAATTTTGAAGCATTGAAAATTGCCTCACACTTCGCCCTATTCGCTCCTCCTTCCGCTCACCTACGGTAATGTGTCCCAGATTCACATAAAAAAAATATGGTCACCCTACAAAGAAGGCAAATTTGAAAACGTTGACGGGCTAGCCGAGTCTAGAGTGACAACAAAAAGGAGCAATAGCTTCGTTTCGTAGTGAAATTTAATGAGCAACTAAAAAACAACGCATACATAGTAAGTGAGCAGCATTTGTTGAGGATAAGTAAAGCTATAAAGAGACATTTAAGGATGACATTCTGTTGGATGTGTCACTTTCTGGAATTAAATTTTCCTCCAGTAATTAAATCCGCTTATACTGTTTAGAACAGGTGTTAACATCGCAAACACTTTACAAGGTAAACATCATTTAAAGAATGATTTATATTCCCTATTCCAGGTACCAAACTCACTGTCATCATTCCCTTTATATCCTTACAGTGTTTTGTATAAAATTTCTCTAACAAACCCAGTACAAAACGTTCTCATTTCATTCACTTTCCCAAAATATGGGGGGTAGTAAGTATACGAAGGACACGAAAATTTCAAACATTTCTTAACATATTGTAGATTTTAGCTTCTCTTTCGGTTGTACACATTGTTTAGACAAAACGGAAGGAAGGCCTTTTATATCCGAAACTGATGATTTTCTTTGCTTTACTCTTAAGATTTCATGAAACATTTATATCATTTCAGCAAATACAAAAAGCAACACAAGAGGTATATAGAATTTGTGTGATTCTTTTCGATATTGCCGTATTCCGGCAGCCAGTAATCATATTTGCCTATATATAATTTGATTATTTTCGGAAAATCTTTATGCAAATAAAAAAGGAAGAATTTTTAAAGGATTTACAACAATAAAGTGGCAGCAAAAACTATAATCAATTTCAACATGGAGTTACTGTCCTCAGGTTTTAATTTAAGGTTATATTTGACCTTGGCACACAGATTATTCGCCTGCGACGCATTTTTATTAAAATATCTCATGAGAATTTTTGCAAACTTCCCCCCCCCCCTCCCCCCTCCTCGTCTTGTTTTTCCACGATTTCTAGTATTGGATTTGCCACACTATTTCAGAGTTTTTACACTATTTCCAGTAAAACCCAACTACGGAAAACACTATAATCAAAAAATCTATTCTACACTCAGAAAAATGTCCAGGTCAACTTTTTGTCAGGTTAACTCTGACCTTACAGCCAGCTAGCGGTCAGAGTTAACCTATCTAAGGTCAACTCGTGCAGCTCCTAATGCCCTACTTCACCTGCTGGTGGCTTAATTTCAGAATTTCTCCGACCGCAGGTCAACTCAGTTTTACTTGCCCACATGCAGGCGAACGCGCGCCTGCCCGAGGCCAATTACGCCGTATGTAGGTCGTCGAGTTAGCCTCCATTTTTCTGAGTGTAGTATACACGGTTAAAAATGTAAGGATTTTATATGAATAAATTTTTGTTTATCAAGATATTTTACACCAAATTTCTATCAACTCGCATAAAATTTGATAAATTTTATAAATGTTTAGTGTAAATTTGATAAAAAATGTGTTGTTTTGACATTATACACCAAATGTCGACACTATGTCGATAAAAATGCGAGGTGATACAAATCGAGGTGTAAAAGATCTTGATAAACAATTTTTTTCCATGTAAATTCTCAAATTTTTAACCGTGTAGTATTATCAAAACCTTTATCATCCAAAAAAAACTTTTCCCTCCTTAAATAAAAATTGAAAAACCATTCAGTAATTAAAATACTTTCTCGAAACGATTGAAAAATTTCAAAAATCTCATTAAAAGTTAAGCAAAAATGTTAACAGGATTATTCCAATAAAACGTAAAAGTAAACAAAAACTCAACAACACCCACGATGTTGACGTGTAAATATAACCCTGTCCTGAATCCTGTTTTCAGCTTTGGTGTGGCAGTCTGTTGATCATTTTCAACTGATAGAAATTGTCGGTAACTGAGAATTACTCGAAAAGAAAAGCCTTAAAAAGAAATACGGGGAAAAGCCCTACAAAATTAGAAAAAAAAACTCTCGAGACCTCAAATATGTAAAATTCATGCTATTATTCATGTATAATGTGTAAAACCCTGACGCACACACCCTTCCACTTCACTTCAGTTCACCTAACAAAATCAACTTGGAAAATTCTTCAACTCTGATAGTAATTAACTTTTGGTTTTCCTTTTCGGTGAAATATTTATGCGAGTTAACACTACTCATATTATAGGGAATGTATTATGCTATGCGAAACTCTCGTATGGAGGCAGGAAACCAAACCAAACTGGCAAGTATTAGCATCTGTGTGTAACCGAAATATTTCGTTAATTATTTCAAGAAAATTTTCAATATTGAATTCCATCTTATCACCCAGAAGACCAAATACGCTATATGTGAGTATGTCATCAGGAAATTACCAGGATTCCCAAATGGCAATACCATCGACGACGGATGTCTATGGTAAAAAACGAACCGTGCATAAAAGGCACAAATATTTATAAGTATGTGTACGCGTAGTAAATATGAAAGTGGATCAGAAATATTCAGTATTCCTTGTTAGTACCTAATACAAACCCACCCACCAGAGGCCACACATATTGACTTTTCAACGATACGATAGTAAATTTCGTTATTTAGCGAAAGACTTAATGTTGAACACAAAAGGAGTTTGGAAACTGTTAGCGAATCTTGAGTTCGTTAAGTAGAGTATTCAGAGTTTTCTTTCAACAGATAAAGTACCACAGTCTTATCTTTACAAAACTACCGGTAAATAAAACTTTCGAAGATAATACGCGCGGAGAAATCCCGTAGTTAATGCCACTTTACTGAAACCCTTTCGTCTTTATCCACACAGTTAAAAATGACGACTCGATTCCAACCACAGAACTATATAACATAGAACAACTGCCACCATACAAAGCTCTGCTGAAAAATGGTCCCAAAAGTATGTCCCTCTTTATCGTACTTGAACGCATCCACTGAACTGTATAAGGTCGCGAAATTCAAATTTAGTTTGCCGCGAAATTCAAATTTCACAAGTTTGAGACTAACTTTAGGCGCAAACAAATAACTTTAGGCGCCAACACCATTCCGAAAGTCTATTTTTCTTTGACAGCTCACGGTTTAAACGAGAGGACTATATTTATTTTCATACGGTTATCTTGCTCTTGCATGACTCGTTTTGATTCACTGAACTGTATTGAAATGGGAGCATTTGAGACAGCAAATCGAGCGATCTAGCGATGATTCCAACTGTCAGAGTTAGAAATTTTCTTAGAATTTTATTGTAGAATTGCTCATGGTATGTAAACATCAAGTATAAAATGTGTAATCGCAAAAAAAATGTCAAAATTACAACTTGTTTTCTGTATTTTTTTGCAATCAGAGAAAACATATGTAAAAATCAATTTTTGTTGTGAAGCTACAGAACTTTTGTACGAAAATCAGTGATTCGTTGTAATATAAAGTAATATTGTAAAATTACAGGCTATTTGTGATTTTACAACACCGAAAAGTAAATTTACACTAGCTGATATTGTGATTTTACTACAGTATTTTGTGATTTTACATCACAAATGTGTAATTTCGTTTTACATTCCGAGTTGTATTTTTACACCTGATATGTAAATTTACATAAGTGATGTATTTTTATTGCATTCAAAGTTGGCACAATTTTCGCCAACATTTAATGTTGTAATTATTTTTAACTGTGTAAGGTTTGATAGTTTAAAATTTCGTAGATTTTTCAAAAATAATAAATTCAAAAATCACAGCTTTGCCTAACTATTCCAGCTTCACTGTACGCCGCGCCTAACTTTAATATGATAATGTGTATTTCGTAAATATAGATAGAAATAGATAGAAATGGTTAAACTATATCTAGTAATAAGAATAGGAAATAGGAAATAGGAAGTGTGCGTTAGAAAACTTAACCAAACTTAATTATAAAACCATTTGCTCAAGTTAACTTTAAGCTTAATTTAACTGCGTCAGACAACAATGAAAAGACAAGAGCTTGTGTCGGAAAATTAATTAAAATGTTTTAATGAGATTTCAGATTTGTTACATACTCGCATATGAAACTAAGCTAATTCGCACACATCCATTAGCATTTTCCGCAGGGTAATTAGTTCTATCCAGTTTATTTCTATATACAAACGCAATTCGAAATTGAACTAAGGAAGAACCAAACTGGTATACAATACTATAATATTTTTTTCTATACTTTTAGTTACTAAAAACATAATTATTAAGCGTATATGTAGGGTTCTTCCATCAATCGTACGGAATACTATCTAGTATCATAATATTTGCATGACACATGTCTGACAAAATCATATTGCCGTATTTTTATTTTTTTGCATACTAATTAATAAACTGTCAGTAAAATAATTAACTGATGTCTAAATAACATACGCCCGTTTTTTTTCATTCGAATACTATAATACTTGATATAGAAAAACTCTTCATATTCCCTATACTGAAGTTTTATTTGTTTGACAATCCAAAATGGTGACATTCAGACCTAAATTGTGTGTTAAATCAACTGAAATTTAAATAAACCAAATTAATTTAATTACGCACCAGGAAAATAACAACAAATTTTTTTTTTTAAATAAAGTCAATCAAATTAACTTTCGTGTAAAATATATTTAATTATCAAGTTTTTTTTTTGCAAAAATTTAATGTTAGCCAACTAGAACGCAATATAATCTTAATATATAAACATAACAATAGCTAAAATTGCCAATCTGGCAATTATTGGGGACCCGTATGGTGATATTCGTACCAAAATTCGAACAGTTGTACCAAAATTCCACTTTGAAGTCAAACTTTCCAATAAGATTTTTAAAAATTTGTTCCAATCGGAGTTTTATGTATGGGAGTTTTATATAGAATCATATCCTAAATAACTTTAGTTCTTGCACTTTTTTGATAAGATGCACCGTTTTTGAGATATTCGCAAAAATCGTTTTCGTTCGTATGGGGGGTACACCCCCTAATGGTCCATTCTTGCTCATGAACGAACTTAGCCTCGCATTTTAGGAAAAACTAATCTGCGCAAAATTTCAAGTCTCTAGCTCAATCCGTGCGCCCGCAATCCGCGCCACAGACGGACAGACAGACGGACAGACAGACGGACGGACGGACGGACGGACGGACGGACGGACATGCTAAATTCAACTTTTTTTATCATTCTAAACACACTGGTGTAATTCATTTTTTTGTGTGATGACAGGATCTTGGCGTTACAAACGGTAAGACAAAGTTAATATAGCCTTTGGTTTCACCATACGGGTATAAAAATGGATGTTTGTTTATCTGTTTGTATGTCTGTCAAAAACTACTTGACTGATTTTTACGCGGTTTTTTGCAACATGATCTGTGTTGCCAGGAGCAGGTTTTTAGCTATGTTAGATTTTCAAAATTCGAAACAGAAGGTCCTGTAAGGATAACGAAAATATCCTTTTTCTAATTTTTCTCGCAAAAACTTGCTTTGGGAGGTTCTCGGGGTTGCTTATCACGAATCTGGTGTTGGAATTTCAAAATTCGTAAGGATAACGTTTTTTCCTAAAAGTTTTTAAGTTATTTATGGTTTTTTGGCATTCTAAAATTTATACAAAAAATTTTAAGCTGGTAACGAAGGGTCTGCTAATAATACATATATTAACCCAACCACAAAAAATTATACCAACAAAATTGGTAAACAAGAAAAATTATCATTTAACCATTTATTGAAAAACATTTCAATGCCAAAGTAAAATTCTCTCTACACGGCGGAATGTTTGAGTTGATTTTTTCAACCTCACCCAACTATTTTGGGTTCAAAACTATTTTTTAAACTATTTATGTAAAAAAAAAACTTTCAACGGACGTTAAAAGCAAATTTTCGATTTTTTTTTTAATTTCTAGATTGAGTTTTTCATTTTTTTAGAGTATAAATCTGCCTTTTTAAACCAACTTAAATGAAAATTTAAACCTCGGAATTCTCGGAGGACGTCGGGTCGAATTTCACCAGAAGCACGATATAATTTTTAGTCCATTAGAAACTTGCTTAAAAAAAATATATGATGAAAGAAAATGCTTTAACAAAGACCGTTACAAATGTGGCAATTTTCGCATTGCAACAAAAAAGAAAAGTTCTTTCTACTCTTTTTAGTTAAAAGTTTAAAATTTTTTGGTTGAAAATCTGAACTATTTGGCGTAAATTTTGAACTTTTTTGGATAAAAAATTCAATTTTGGTTTAAAAGCTCAATTTTAGTTTAAAGATTAAACTTTTTTGGATTACAAATTCAACTTTTTTGGATTGAAAATTCAACCCAAAATTTTAAGTGATTGTATTGAATCTGCTTTAAACACTAACTAGGGGCTTTGCCCCTGACCACTTCACCCCTGACCGCCTCGTGGCTTAATCCCTACCCCTTCAGCCGCTTTTTTGAAAATATCAAAAATTAGAACTCTTTTTTAGAGATCCCTTTTTGGAAATCCCATAAAACCTAGAATCATCGCAGAGTTTACGCCGCGTAGTTTTAAATTTTAATTTTAATTACTAAACTTTTTTGTGAAATTCGAGAAAAAACTTGTCTTCAGTGCAAGAGAATTTAATAATCAAACTTTAAGAAATGGGCTGCTTAAAAAGAAACTTTCGACAAATCGCATTAGACATTATATCCGTCAGTCGAGTTAGAAAAGCTGTGGGAAATAGGGAAACCCTATATAGACCAGCACACATATTGACGGTACACCATTCGGTCTGATGTGATATTTGATCAATTTAGAAAAATATGTGAAGATATCTAACACGTATAACACGACACATAAATGGGTTTCCCTCAATGAAAATAGGAGGAAGCCGTCATGATCCTCGAATAAAGCGCCATTCCAGAGGATAAATAATCTTCTGCAGCATCACTTTAGTGTGTAAGCAGAAAAAAACTGAACTTGAATAGGAGACGTCGAGAATAAGGAATAAAATCCTATAGAATGGAATCCTTTAAGGAATTCATACTCTCAAGGCTCCTGCCGATTTCTATATATCATATTTCTTGGCCAAATTCGATCCTTCTGTCGGTATTCAGCCAATTGATTTCTATTCCCTAACATCGATGAGCATCCCAAATATTTTGACCATCTGTGAAATATTATTTGAGACGTATGTCTAAGGACGTGACCTGAATTTATTGAGTTCCGTCAACCAATAAATATTTGTCGCGGTTGACTAGTGTTATGACAGGGTCTGATATGTGACTCCTGTTTTGCTTCCAGGAAATCCCCCTATTCCCATTTCCATTCTGAAATCGCTACATGCGTCAATTGCATAAATTACACATCTATATGCGAAACACTATTTTCAATTGATACAGGTTGAGTTTTTTTTTTGCCAATTTATCCTATGAACATAGCCGAATTATTTTTTTTTTTTTTGAACTATGAATCCCGCAAAAAAGAATCCCGCAAAAAAGGACATTATTTCACATACTAAAGTGCATCCTCATACATCCGAACAAATCAAATATTACGTAGTAATTCAATTTGATTTTTTATGGGGCAATTATTCGCCACATAGATAGGCTGAGTTCTCATTTATATCATCATTTGCAGTTAGAATCGAAAATTAACACATGAACGCATAATCTGATTAAAATACTAATGAACACTCCCGCCGTATTTTAGACATAATTGGTCAATTCTGAATTATTGTGTAGATTTTTATCAATTTGCGTTTATAGAAATATATTTAGTTGAACATCTATTAAAACTGATATCAAAATAATATGCTCACTTTGTGCCAATGACACCAAAATTAATTGAAATATGATTTTCAATTTTAACTGCCGACAATGGATTCATTTATTGTTCGATTTGCAAATTAAAATCGATAGAATTTTATATTTTCAGTTAAATTTACTTATGAAATTCCCTTTGATTGGAAATAAAATGTCGAATGTAATTTTTCGAGTGTTGAAAGTTGCATGTTTTTGACATCTGGCTGGTTTGTAACATAAAGAATGATTTTTTTTAATAAATGATATTTACTGTAGGCTACAACTAGATTGAAATTTATCGAAGGATTCTTCAAAAGCTGCGCCTTGAAGACTTCGCGATCCAACTCCTGTCCAATGATTCATATTTTACCGTGTTGGCTTTTACTCGTCCTCAGGACATAATCCGCCTGCGGCCCCGCGATAAAAATAAGAGGTAATAACTTCTGCATATTTTCAGGAGTTAAAATTTCAAGGAGTTTCAAGAAAGGTAAATCAGAAATTTCTTGGCAGAGCTGTAAGTGTATGTAATCTTGTAAATCGGTTAAATTTCCTGTCAGCGGTTTTGAAGATAGCAGGCCTAGGCAAGGGGAGAGGTTCACAAATGGGTGGCATTTGATAATATTTTCTCTAAACGAAATCACAAACTGGACGTCGCGACTTAAATTCACCTAGTCTTTGTTGTCGTGGCGTCCAGTTGTGTTACTTTGGTATAAAATATGTGTTCAAATTGTTTCCATTGAGGTATCTTTGGTTTCACAACTTGATTTGTGTTGTCGTTCTAACATCTACGTAAGTCACATCGTCATGTCAGCCTTAGCCACGAAATTGCAAACCATAACTACTCAAAACGGCCAAAATGTCAGTTTCGTGAGTATGGTTCTGACATGACGATATCAGGTGAACAAGAATCCTCAAATCATGTGAAAAAGAACCTCATGTGAATTTTTTATTGACTCTCAAATATGATAGGCATGGCAGTCAATATGTTAATAATTCTCAAAGATAATTAATTAATAATAAATTATGCGCCCAATTTGTATAGCTTAACTAGGATGATCACACATCCCGGATTAGTCAGGACAGTTTCGGATTTGACTATGTTGTACCGTGCGCTCCGGAAACCAAATTTTTTCTCCGGATTATTCAGTTGTGAGTTACAATTTATTACACACTAATAAACATTAACTACATAAATATAATTTGCAAAATACGCGAATTCGGCTAAGGCATGCTGTAAGTTCTATTTTTTCGCCTGCGGCACGTTTTTAACGTGTATTTTCACAATTTCAATTGAATTTATTATGAAGCTCAAGTAATAGAGTTAATCTTCTCTTTACAGGGTGTAACTTTTGCGTTAAATCATTGCGCCGCATTCGTTATGATAATTTCGTCCGCGGCGCATATTTATTTATTGTTGTTTTTTCAAAAAAAAATGTTTGTACCACCGTCCCCACCCACATTTTGATGCAAATTTACACTGAATGAATATAGTCACCATCAGTATAAATACTTTTGTCCTCAATAATTAAAATTTGTAAATATTGGTATATTTTATGTTCCATAATTTCACCCAAAAATTATGACCCAATTCAAAACATATTACACAAATCCTAAAAAAAAACAGCTTTTCAGCCAACAGAAAGACACATGTTATTTTTTTATTTATAAAAGATCGAAAAAATCGTTTCGAAGACACAGAAAAAAAGCCAGCGTAATTTTACCAGACGTAATTTTTCAACTGTCTGAAAGTGATTAAGACTGAAGTATAGTCCAGCAAAATTAAAAATACCTTCTAAATCATGGGTTTTTCTCAATTTTTTTTTCTTGACTCGTACTCTGATGATATTAAATTTAATTTGAAAGCTAAAGATGGGGAAAAATTATTTTGGTTCAATTTGAAACTAATATATGACAAGAAAACCACACACTACCCCAGTTGGACGCCGAGATTTTTTATTTTTCATCATTTTTTCGTGTATTTTCTTGTGATTCTTTTTTATGTACTGGAAGCAACCGAAATAAAGTGAAATGAAGGAATTCCACCCTTATTTGTAGAGTAGCCTTAAGCTAAACACTTTGGTTTTACCAAAGGATATGTGAATGAAAAGAATTCATTCTGAGGAACTTTTATTAAATTTACTTTCGATGTTATATTGGTTGGCCCCGAAGGTTCTTCGATACGATATACATATGTATGTATATATATATATAGTCACGCGTAGGCGCCTAAGTTTAATAACGGTTAAATTCGATATCGGGAAGCCACCCTTTACTTGATCATCTTCCAAGAAATCCAATGATTTGGCTTTTAGCAGATGGGATTGAGGATATGGGCAGGCATCCATCCATCCAGCCTATCCCTAAACTGCCTGAACCTAACTCGCCCGTCACTTAATGAAATTCCTCTTCATTGTAATTGTGCGGTCTGTTTGAACAATCAGACAAAGGAGATTTTCTTGTATTGATGTTATACAGTCCACGAATTTGATTCGAATCTTCTCTAATCTATACATTTGCTCGATGTGTACTTGAATAAAAAAAAAATACTGTGCCAGAAAACTGCCCCGACTTAGTTCCTTATGAACTGAATGTACACTCAGAAAAATTTGGCAGTGTGAACTCGATTTTATCCGAACTTTTTCGCTGAGAAACGGTTTTTCAAAATTCGAAAGGGAAAGTCCTGTAAGGCCCCGTTTACACCTGCGGTTTTTTCTTGAATTTCTCCGTGGGCGACTTTCGGTTATAAATTTCAGAATTTTATGTCGTAATGTAAACGGTCCTACAACATCGATTTAATGTCGAAGCATAAAATTCGCAGAATAAAGAGTCAGTTGCAAACGGCGCCTAACGATAACGCAGATATCCTTTTTCCCATTTTTTTCTCGTTCTCGGGCCACTGATCACGAACCTGGTGTTAAAATTTTAAAATTCGAAACAGAAGGTCCTGTAAGGATACCGCCTGAAAGGAAAATTTAAATAAAAATCGTTTTTTCAAATATCTCGAGAACCATTAAACATACGTAAGAACTGTTAAAGCAAAAATTAAGAAAACTTCATATATTTTACATTCAATTTTTGCTAAAAGCTCATAGTTCTCGAGAAATTTCCAAAAAACTGTATTGCCTCAAAAAAGTTGTATGGGAGATAGCCGGGTTAGCTAATATTATTTTTCCAAAAGGTTTCTGAGGACTACGGTTTTTGTAAAACAGATTTACAAAAAATTTCAAGTCGCTAGCTCAACGCGTTCTCGAGTTATTTAAGATACGTAAAACGAACAGACCAATAGCAACGGATTTCGTACTGATCAGAAAGATTCTGTCTGTCCCCATTCTCGAGTAATTAAACATTTGTAAGGTTTTAGGTCATGTAAGCGTAAACAAATCAATTTATTTTGAATCCAAATGGACAATTTGTAAAACAAAAATGCGCCGCAAAAATGCGCCGAATTCCCAAAAGGGAATTGAAAAAGCACTTAATGGATTCATTTTTTTATCTTTTTGGATGGACTCTATTGAGACCCTTTTGGAGTTAAATTCACTCCATTTATTTTTCTTTTTCTCTGTGTACCAAGACTATTCCTTCTATAAACGAAATATTCTTATTTATACGAGAGGGATATTTTCTATCTTATCTTATCTTGTTCATTATTTGGATAGAGCTTTAGAAATCTAACTGGTTGTCTGCTGGTGGATGGAAAACTTCTTGACTTTCATTAGAAATTGTTTCATTGGACTTTCTCCTTATTTACAAAAAGCTTTTTTTTTTCTTTGACTCCAATCACCCCTCTTTCCTTAAAATCGCTGCTGTTGGTGCCGATTGGTGTTGTCTCGGGAGTTCATTTGTGAATGAGTTTCGTATCCGCTGAAGCAATAACGACCCCCGCATATCCATCTATCGATAACTACGTCTAAGGATACAATGTTTGTCGTATAAGAAGCTGACTAGATTACTTAATCTTCTGAAGATATCGAAAAGCTAATTAGGTCGAAAATTGCGAAAAAAGGGGAGAAAATGTATCATTCGAAGTCTTTACATTGCAGTAGGGCTTAATATATTAACGGGATAAATGGATTCCGAGATGAATATTAATTTCTGTTTAATTTATCCCATAAAGTATCCGTTTTAATATCACCGATTTAATATCATTTGATATGATTCAGTTTATTTGTCTCTAAAAGTTGTAATAAAATTCTATTTTTAGATCAAATTTAATTTTCCATAATGGTTTTGTTGAAAATGTATTACAAACAAAACGTTTTTTTCCAAGGGAACATCGAACAGTATATTTTCAAATTTAAAAATTAACTACTAGTGAATCCAAATTAATTAAATTAATGTATATTTTTACAAAGCAGATAAGTCGCTACTAGCGTTCATAGTGTATGGCACGTATCTGCATAGTATTTATTCAGTGGCAAATACTATCCATACACCAAAAATGCTATGGATGGATTTGTTTCACGGAATAGTTTCAAAGAAATCATAAAATATATTATATGGAATTTTGAGAGAAATTTCATTAAAAAAAATTTGGGAAAAAATTGTTCATAGCAGTTCCTAGTGAAAAATGCGCCACCTCCCAAAAACTTTCAAATTGACCTCTAAAAGTCGGATTTACCATCGGCTATTATAGCGACCCTGCGTTAAGATGTTGTGGCTATAATATTTGGAAAAAATGTTCTGGTCCTTCCTACCCCCCTCCCCCCAACCTTCTCTCCCACCATGGAATTTTCTCAATTAATGTTTTTTGGGAATTTGCCCAAAAATATTCACAAAAAACAAAAAAAACTTCAATGAATTTTTTCAGCTGAAAAACTGGTGGCCTATTATGGAATACGATCGTAATCGTAACGATTGGCATTTGCCTGTTGTTGTTAGTGTTTTCTACTAACAACAACAGGCAAATCCCAATCGTTACGATTACGATCGTATTCCATAATAGGCCACCTAACCAAATTTTGTCCAAACCAATGTGAGATTTGGAATCTAATTATTCAAAAACGATTCTAACATCTTCGGTCACTAAAATGGTCACTAAAAAAGTGATGATTGTACAAGAAACAAAGAATACTGAAATATCTGCGGCTTTCTTAATATACTTTTGGTAAGTTAAATTCTTATTCCAGCAAGTAGAATTGAAAGACAAATGATTGAAATTTATATTTTCAAATTAAGATCGACAGAATAGGAATGATCGCATTAAAAGTGATGGCAATCCGATGTCCATAAACCTTGTAAACATAATTGCATGTTGACGTATTCTGAACAGAAATAAACACAACGAGCAATGTCATTAAGCTAAAGGAATACTTAAGAAGTTTCAATAAAGCTGTCTGAAAATTCTATCAGTAATGCTTTCATTTGTACTAAAGACACATTCAACACTTTCATTAAAAAAAAGAAGCAAAACACACGAAAAGACATTTCAGCCAACAATATCGTTTTAAAGTTAAATTATCCACCTTTTCTCCACGTGAATAATACACAAAAGCCATTTCCACAACTGGAATTTCTCTCTCCTGAACGCAAGGACAATATTTATCTATGCTATCCAGGGATACTAAACTAAACTAGACTAACAGCAATTATAGAGTAGTGAAGTAGTGAAGCATAATTTATTTAATTTGTTAGTCTTCCACTTGGTCCAATCAAAACAGTAAAATCTAATCATCCTCAAAGTTGTTCGAATTATTGTTCTGTTCCATTTTATTTGGTTTGTTCTAACGTCATCTTTACTAAACTACGTACCAACAATGATCACCTGGTAGCTTTGCCTTTATGTCGAGAGTGCAGCATCTTTACCTGAACTTGAGCGTAAAAACAATTTACGAGACATTTGCATTTTCCATTTTGAATCTGTGCGAGTTTTCCAGAAGCATTCAACATCATTTGATTTTCTTGATTGCATTGACAATTGCGTATATGCATATAACTATAGTGGTGATATCCGGACTTACCTATAGTCGAACGTTGACGGTTCACTTGTATAAAAATTTATGTGTTTTATATCTAAAGGTGCCGCTCCACATGAGAGTAAATGCCGGCGAGAACCTCTCGATAGCAGCTACTCGCAAATGGACATGTCTCTGAGAGTCGCTCGCAGAAACACGCAAAAACTTGCGAGCTAGTTTCTGCGAGCTGTCAAAAGTGATTCTACTCTCTAGTCGACATGCACCCACTGAACTCTCGGGGAGTTGCTCGCCAGATACGAACGGCGTTTGAATTTCGCTAGTAGCTCTCGAGAACTCGCCAAAGCAAGATGTCAAAAAAATCAAGATATTGGTTTTGAAAAAAAAAATCGCCGAAATTAACTCTCAAATGGACAACCTCCTTCGAGTAGCTCTCGAGAGTTTTTGAGAGTTACTTGCGTATTTACTCTCATGTGGAGCGGCACCTTAATATCTAGTATATGTGTTTTATAGTAGATATTTTCTGCAAAACATGAAAGAGTTTACTGTCAGATTTAAGACACACAAAATACATTTATTTGCCCTTTTTTAAAAAGCTCAAAAATTTGGGTTCAGAAAATGTGCTTAAAAGTAAAGATATATTTTGATAAATTGATTCCGTAAGCGTACGCGCGCACTATGATGAGAAACATGTTTAATATAATGTTAAATGTGATTGAGGCTTAAGCGTCTAATGATTTTTGACTTCTGTTTTCAAGTTTGACAAGTTCATTTTTGACAATTTCAACCACGGAAAGATTAAGAATCGAACAACGTGTTAAAGTTATTGAAGCCAATTTCGAAAATTGGCGTTCAAACAAAAATGCATTTCGCGCACTTCGTGATTCTATGGATGACGACGATTTGTGGTTTCAACAGGACGGCGCCACATGCCACACATCGAATGTAACAATGACTTTAATGAATGAGAATCTGCCATGTCGCATCATCTCTCGAAACAGCGAAGTCAATTGGCCACCAAGAACGTGCGATTTGATGCCTTTGGACTTCTTCCTTTAAGGTTATCTCAAGAGTAAGGTGTATACCAACAAACCAACAACAAATTCCACAGTTGAGGAGAAATTATGCCGAGTTGTCATCAAAAATTTTGACCATCGAGTGCCAGTAACAAATAACAGTGTCTTATTTCCTGTCGACATCGGTCCAAGCCATTGGAATACACTAAATTGAATCTATTTTTAATATACTATCGATTAAATATCAGCAATAGTTGGAAAATAATTTTTCGAAAAAAACACTTACTCGTGGCGTATCTAATTGTACATTAAATATATAGGGGAGAATGGGACGCCTTGATCCCTTGGGAGACTTAATTCCTCGCATAAATCGCTTAAATAAAGTAATTTTTAAAAACTTCGAAGATATTGTAACAAAGGTATCGTTAATGTAATTTAATTTTGTTTATACCACGCATGAAAAAGAATGTGTCCATTTGAAATGAAAAGAATTTGTCCGACAGTCGAGAACTTTTTGACAATGGGCGTATTCACGGTACTCAACGGTTGAGTAAATCTCGATGAGTTCTCGTGAATGCCTCGATAAATTAAATGTCAAAATTCTACACTCATCGGTTGAGCAGAAAAGTATCGCAGAAATTTTTCGATACAAAAAATGGCGTCCGATCAGTGGTTTTGATGAGTAATCTCTCAACTGTTGAGTACCGTGAATGCTCCCAATTTTTCTAAACGTTTTTTTTCACTATATTTCTCTTAAGGTAAGGTTTTTATTTATTATCATCCAACAGGTATAATTATAACCATCTGAATATTTAAAAGTTAATACTATATACGTAAAAAAGAAATAATGACAGAAATAAAATATATTTACAAAAATGCTTGTTTTATGGAATTTCTACTTAAATTAAAATCTACATTATAAACGTACTCGTTGTAGAGTCTACTCATGGCAGACATTGGTTTATAATGACCATAGTTTGTTCTATGACAGTCCAAATAAATAAATGTTTTGTCCAAATTTTTTCTTTCTCAATATTTTTCTTCGATAATGGTTATCATCCAGCATTTCTAACCATTGAATCGTGTATTTCTGTTGGTCATAGTTTTTTTTTGATAAATTATGATTACAAATTAAGGTATGCGCAGACTTGACACCTTATGGTCGAGGAGACATGAGACTGGGATGATTTGGCGCGTTTTTATTTACAAACATCTCGCACAACTATAAGACGAAGTGAGGAATTAAACATAACAAAAGCTATAATTGCCAATCTGGCAGTGTATGGTGATATATTGTATGGTGATATGTCATTGTTCGAAGTTTAAGTGAACAGCGAACAGTTGTATCAAAATTCCAATTTAAAGTCAAACTTCTCAATAAGGTTTTTTAAAATGTATTCCAATCGGATTTGGATGTAGGGGAGTTTTACGTAATATCATATCCTAAATAACTTTTGTTCTTGCACTTTTTTGATAAGATGCATCTTTTTTGAGATATTTGCTAAAAACGTTTTCATTCGTATGGGGGGTACCCCCACTAATGGCCCATTTTTGCCCATTAACGAACTTAGCCTTGCATTTTACGTAAAACGAATCTACGTAAAATTTCAAGTCTCTAGCGCCACAGACGGACGGACGAACGGACATGCAAAATTCAATTTTTTTTTATCATTCCAAACATACTGGTGTAATTCACTTTTGTGTGTAATGACGGGATCTTAGCATTATAAACGGTAAGGCAAATTTAATATACCCTTTGGTTTCACCATACGGGTATAAAAATGCGATCAAGTTTGCCTATCCTCCCCTACTATCTATTTCCGATTTGTTTCAGTCGTGCTTAGTTTTTCAGTTGAAGATGGCGTTTGGAAAAAATTTGGTTGTTAAATTATTCATTTTCTGCTTAGCAATTGCAGAGATGCAAGGAAAAGTATGATATTAAAAGTATTAAAAATATTATTGGTAAATAAAATGTAGAATATTTATTATAGGTAATCAACATGATTAAATTTACAAAAATGCAGTGTGAAACGTTCACAAATTATGTCAATACCACATGCAAAATTCGTGCTATAAATCGATATCTCTCGACTGTTTATGTTAATTTTATCGTTGGAAAGCCGTTGAATAATCTAACAGTATTTTTTTGAAATATAGTTTTTGCCATAAAACATTGATATATTCTTATTAGATGAACGTTGAATTACTTAAGAAAAACACAGTCAGCTATCAGCCATTTTTAATAAATGTGACGACGAATTTTTGCGAATTACTTGATGGAAAAAAGGGCAATTTTTTTGTGAATTTTTTTTTTAACTTGATTAAAGACTACTCAAATCTCGGTCCTCCGTGTCCTTTAATGGTAAATCTTTGGTTCTTACAATTATATAAATAAAGTTTCAATATTTTGTTCTAGGGTGAAATTTGGATTAAAAATCTCTCAATATCCACTGAAAGATTACCGGTCATGTTTCCCACCGGTGAATATAAGCTTGTTTTTAGACACTATGATGAGGGCGGCATATGTCTGACATATATTCCGGTATGGGCAACATTAAAATCTGAAATATTTGAATAAGGCACTTGGCACACAAATGCCGGTCGGCAGGCCAGCAGTTTTTTACTTTCACGTTTTTGGGATCAAATTTTAACATTTTTAACAAAATAATGGTACAGAAATAAATGCAATGGGTTAAACAAGAACGATTTTTTGTGCTGCAGTTCGAGTAAACGTCGTAAAAGCGTATTACAATCGAAAAGCATCTAATCAAAACGTATAAAAATATTTTATAAATCCTCCATGCAAAAGTTCGAAAATGTGTTTAAAAAAATGGGAGCCAATCCGCTGATTTGACGCTAAATATGGAAATTAATTTTTTGTGTATGCATAGAACTCCGTAAAATATGTTATTCATTTAGGGAAAAGTGTGGCCAGCGGTAGTGTTACGATGGTAATTAATCCCATTAGAAAATGACAACATTATAGAAAAAAGGATTAGAAAATGTGAAAATTGGTGTGACGTATTTTATGACAATTTTTTTAGCGCTCAAGTGAATACCGTAATTTTTAGTTTATTTATTTGAATTTCTCGACCATATAAATCTTTATTATTATTTCATAATTTTCGGACTATATGTCATATTGGAATATTTTTGCTTCTTTCGAAACAACGCTTTCTATTCAAGTATCAGATTTCTCATGGCAACAATTGAATAGTTCAATGAAATTAAATGAAAAACATAACAAAAGCTATAATTGCCAATCTGGCAATCATTGGAGACCCGTATGGTGATATTCGTATCAAAATTCGAACAGTTATACCAAAATTCCACTTTGAAGTCAAACTTTCCAATAAGATTTTTTAAAATTTATTCCAATCGGATTTTGATGTATGGGAGTTTTTTGTAGAATCATATCCTAAATAACTTTTGTTCTTGGACTTTTTTGATAAGATGCACCGTTTTTGAGATATTCACAAAAAACGTTTTCATTCGTATGGGGGGTACCCCCACTAATGGCCCATTTTTGCCCATTAATGAACTTAGCCTCGCATTTTACGAAAAACGGATCCACGCAAAATTTCAAGTCTCTAGCTCAATCCGTGCGCCCGCAATCCGCGCCACAGACAGACGGACAGACAGACGGACAGACGGACGGACAGACGGACAGACAGACGGACCGACATGCAAAATTCAACTTTTTTATCATTCTAAACACACTGGTGTAATTCATTTTTTTGTGCGATGACGGGATCTTGGCGTTACAAACGGTAAGGCAAAGTTAATATACCCTTTGGTTTCACCATACGGGTATAACAATTAGGAATCGGAAAAGATTCTTTTGAAAAGAAACATCAAGTGTCGATCCTAAGAATCTAATGGCTGGATCTCCTTAGAGTGACGCCATAGATCTTTGTCACTGACCTGATCATGAAAAATGTGGAATTAACTCTATTTGGGAATTATATTGATATTCGAACAATTTTTACTTTGTAAAGAAAGTTTTGTTTGCTGAGTCAAGTCTAAATGTTAATTCTGAAACGGAATGGTGGTTCTAGAATTAATTGAATTAATGAGAATGGAATTCTTCATCAAGAGTAAGGTGTATGCCAACAAACCAACAACAATTCAACAGTTGATGGATGAGAATACAAGTCATATTCGTGGGATCACGGAGCAATTATGCAGAGATGTCATCAAAAATGTTGACCATCGAGTGGAGGTGTGCCACCGAAGCCTTGGCGAACATTTGAGCGATATTATCTTTCACACATAATTGCCATGCACCAAATAACATGAATCAATAAAGAAATAAAAAAAAGTTTCGAACTAATCCGAAATTCACCCTCCATCATTAATTGAAAATCACAAAAATGGCGTATGGGACAAAAAAATCTTAAGTGTAGTTTTAAGTACCTACTGATTTAAAGTGTTTTTAAAATTTAATAGAAATTTGGAGGCTGACTTTTTAAAATACGTCACGGTAGTTTTGAAGGAGTTTAATACCACCGCTATAATACTGGATTTCCCTTTCCTCCTAAAAGAGTGAGGTATTTTTTGGACAGCCCTCACGTATTTATTTACTACTAGCTTGCACACCCGTCGTTGCCGGGTCAAGTTTTTTCAAATTTTTTTTTATGGTCTATGTTGGAGCTAAACTTCAGGCCAATCGGTTCAGTAGTTTCCCCGCAAAAGAGTAACATAGCGCAAAAACTAAGTTTCGAAATCACTTTACCCCCTCCCCTTACTCCCCCCACCCCTCGCGCTACTTTTACGTATAGACTCATGCCAAATTTCAAGTCAATCGGTTCAGCCGTTTTTGCGTGAAAAAGCAACAGACAGACAGACAGACCCTGTTATGACCAGCGTTAAGGAGTCCCCTTGCCATACTTCAGGCACCACGTTGGGCGCCATTGTTATGACCACAGGGGGATTACACAAATAAGGAGGGTCCTTAGTGCAAGGATGTAGGCAACAAGGGGGGCTTAGCTCGCCGGATGTGGGGGGGTTCTTTCCAAACACTAAGGATATTTGCGGCCATGACAAAATTTTGCCTACAAACAACACAACGGGATGGTGAAAGGATTGAAGGATAAGGAAGGGATGAAATTTTGAAACTGAATCAAATCAGCAACGTTTACTTGATTCTCATCTTTATTTCAGTCGCAAGTAATCCTGGAAAAACCAGGTTCTCCGAATATATCTTTCTCATCTCTCCTCGTCCCCAGCCACCCATAAATAAAAAGCTCAAAAATACATTATTAACATTTTAATTTGATAATATCAAAAACAACGACGCAATCTTCAATACGATATAAAAATGTATAGTGCTTATTTGAATTGTGGAACTAGTTTTAATATAGTTTTGATAAATTAATAACTTAGGTATAAATATGTATATTAGAAATAATTAGCATGCAATCTAATTAAGAAATATCTTATTATAACCTATCATATTATCAAATAAGAAATCGCTGAACATTAGCGTAATATAAAATTTAGTACAATGACCTTCGCCACATTTAAATATTGAAACTTGTATTAAATTGAAATCTAACATTTAGGGGGGGATTTATGTGCACAATAGGGCCCTTTGTTCGCAGAAACCACCTATCATTGAAAAATCATAAAATCTGATGTGGGTTCGGTTAACACTCGAATTTACTAATAAACTTTTAAATAATTTAAGAACTTGTATTTTAAATTAAACGTAATATTTGCTGCAAGACGTAATTCTTCCAGATAAGCGAAGCGATGGGACTTCGCTGCCATCAACGTCCGGGTAGAAATATCGGAGAAAATTAAAGGTGGTTAAAACCCGTAATCGACGTAGAAATAGTAATCGACGAAAAATATAAATAGAATTTTAAAATCTATTGTTTTAATTTAAATTATTGGGTAATTAGTTTATTAGATAATTTTAAATTATTGCGTAATTATTTTATTAGATAATTTTATTGGATAATTTATCTCCTAGGATAATTGATCTAGTAGTCGACGAAACATATAAATGTGTTTTAAAAACTATGTTTTAATTTAACTAGTTGTATAATTTATAGCCGGGAAAGGGGCACACGTGCCTATCGTCTTAACCTCAATTCCACGAGATTTTCACACTGCCTAAAATTTATCTAATCACTAAATTATTATTTGGTTAACTCTAGCCTTACTTGTCGTTAAGTTTATTAACTTTTGTTGCCTGGCTACAAAACCTGGTCGAGTCGAACGAAGTTTATTCAAGGAGGTGCTGGAGATCCGCCCATATATTTTTGGCCCCAAAGAAAATTCTTGGTGTTGAAAGAGGTAAATCGCCTGCTTCCTCCGCCATATGGTGATCCTTCCGCCCTTACAAGTAGTGCTATTTAGCTTTTCTAATTTATTCCAGACCAAGAGCATGTGGTCCTGCAGAAATTTAACCTATGATTTCTTTTTTTCTCTAACTAAAATTTGAAGAATCTTACCCTTTCCCGAAAAACTGCCTAATTTTTAGCTCCTAAGCACTAATTTTTCTTGTTAACCGATGGTGGAAAACATCGTTAAATAAATCCACTAAACTTAAAACTTTAAATGCAGCAAATTGCTGCTAAAGTAGCCAAAAAGAAAATGTGCAGTCCTTCTACTTGCTGCTAAATGAAATGGGCAGGAAGTGGAAGAAAGTTCCACGTCGCAAAGAGGAGATTAAACACCCCCATATTAATCTAGTACAAAAAACTGACTATCCCATGAATTAATTTCCAAGAAAGGTAGAGTACTTTTTACGGTAATAACATTAAAAAAATATTAACAAAAATTAATGAAAGTGAATGACAATTTAAAGATCTATCAGGTGAGTAGAAATCGTAGTTAATATTGTCTATCGAGTTTATTCCAAAAAAATCAAATCTCCAATTTCATTTCAGAAAGGAAAACAAATTTCAAGATGCAATCTCAAAGATCCAAATTAAAACAAGCAAGCGAATCATTATTATACGCAGGTGAGTTTATTTAATTTTAGTTTGGTTTTATTTTTTTTATAATAATATTTGCATGTAAGTAATTTTTGCTATTTAACATGGTAAAACTATGATGAAACTCTCATGAAAACTCTCATTACTTTTACTATCATGATAAATAAACTATCAAGATGGTCGAGTGTATAACAAGAGATATTGACAATTTTTGGATTTGTTTTCTTTGCTATTCGCTTTTATTGCTTACTGTTTTGCCTTATTGTTGTTGTTGTGTTTTGGTCCATCGCATTGACTTTATCAGTGCCAGTTGATGACATCAAAAAGAAAAGCAAAATTCTAAATGGATGGTAATTGTTGTGACGTTTTTTGTGTAAAAAATTGTGTATTTTTTGTAGTTATAGTACGGAATTGGTGTCGGAAAAAATGTTAAATGTTGGTGCAAATAGTCCTGTTTATTAGTTTTAATTAATTGGTCCTAATGTTGCAATAGTTCGAAGGGTTAACAACATTTGGCTAAAACGTTCATCTAGTGAAGATACATTTTTGGTTATCACAATTTTAGCAAAGATTTTCAAAATGTCAGATATTGTGATTGTTTTGGTTTGTGCTTTTGTATATTGTAATGCATGCATTCGGTGTAATGAAATATTGTTTTAAAACTGCGAGTGAAATCATTTTTTTAATTTAATGTTTCTGTTTTATTTTTAGGAAAACTAGTGAGTAAATCAAAAACCAAGCATCGAAGATTTAGATGAATCGGACCGAGATGGAAAATCGTTTTGGATTTTGAAGTGAAAGAACTCCAACAATTTTACAGACAGACGAAAGGTTCGGTGAGCTCATTCGAAGGGAAGTAATATCTTTTCATCTAAATTTCGGTGATTTACTAATATTTCCTCTTTTTCAATTTTCAGGTAGCTGCATCAACCCCAACTCATTTTTATATACCTATTAGCATGATTTTTTGCATCCCTTTTTTTAAAAAAAAAGTTCTGCTTCTATCTCTAATGAAATTGAAAATGGGAACAAAAAAATGTCTTAATTCTAGAAATTCTGGAATATCTTAATTCTAGAAAATTAGTTCTAAGAAGCTAAATTGTATGCTTAAGGAAAATGCTAAATTAAATGGAAATCAGATCTATTAATGTTTTCTTGGTTTTTCTATTTCGACTTTTTGAAAACTTCCACCATTTTCGTCCAAGTAAAATTGAACTATCCATGTTCTACTCCAGGAAAATTGCAGATTTTATTCATTTCATTTTCGATGGAAATCCTTTGATAAGTTAATCAATCTAGCAATAACACCACAAATAGGGAGAAAAATACCTTCTCAACCTCAAAGTTTTATCCGGGATTTCTGAAAGCCACACCGAATCATATAAAGAGAGAAGCTTCGAAAAAGTGTGAAAGAACGATCGTAATTCCGTTGGCTTTAACCAACCGATAGCGATGAAATCAAATTATCCTAAAGTTAAGTTTTCGTTCTTCGAAGGTGGATGTTGTTAGAATAATGTGCTAAAAGGATATCATATGTGATAAAAAAGGAAAGGCCGTCGACATGGATCAATTTGATATTTTTCTTTCATTTTTTAAGTGGAAATAAGTCACTTTGCACCCCCAAAACCCCCTGAATTCTATATCTTCGTTGAGTTTATTGCTGCTGACGAGTCTCTTGGAATTGACGCCCAGTCGCCCATATCAGGCTTGTCTGATAGAATCGTTTATTATATCCATGCCGAAGGTGTGAAGGTGTTTCCCTAGAAAAGGTTTTAACAATGTTTTATTCGTCTACTTAAAAACAAGACCAAAAAACTGGGAAATGAGCAGAGATATCCTTTTAAGCCACCATGAAGACAAAAAGTCATGTTGGAGGAGCTTTAAACACAAATCTCACGAAAAATTCCTGAAAATCTCATAAAGAGCTCGTGCCCTGGCTTAAGTACTGTACATCTTGAAACTCTCTCTCCCACACACACACACACACACAGGTGTACTATACCAACCAAAAACAGTACCTGGCAGGATATAGATACGTCCAAGTAATACCAACCTAGTACAACATGGAATTGGATCAAGCTTCTTCGTCTATGGTTGGTTCTATTGGTACTTATACTTTTCAGTTTCCAGCAAGTATTATGAGAACATCGAAAAAGGAATCTCGGAAAACCTGAAAAGAAGCCAGGTTGGTTGGTTACCTGGGAAATACGGTAAGCCAAAAGCATGTATACGAAGTGATATGAAGAAAACGGGAAACTCCGGAAGGTATATGTTGGATTGGTGAGCAAATTAAGTGCATGAGAACTTGCACCTGAAAAGGATTTATGCTATACCATTAAGATGAAGTATTAACCATTTACTTTAAAGCTGATAAGATGGAGCTTTTTATCCTTTAATAGGAAATTCTCATTTCACCTTCCATACCGTTTCATACTCCTCCGTTCATAGCCTTTTCGTTGAATGTCAGCGTTTTTCACATTCTACATCTATTTTCATATTCGTTTTTTTTTACATCCAACCTTTTTACATCAAATACACCCGCTCCGACCACTCCTGATTTTATTATATTACATCAGACATCTTCGTCTCGGAAAACATTCATTCTGAACTCGTACTAATGGAAAATCCTGCAGAATGGAAAATAGGGGGAGGTAAAACGGACTGACTAATTTGTTACATGTTATTTTAACGATTTACTTTGTTGCAAATTATATTAGAAACGATTACTTTATCCACATTAGATTATTTTTCCTTGAGATAAATCTTATCCAAATGCTATGCGAGCGATATAAGCTTGCCAGAGGCGATCTCATCTCATGTATTTTTAGATAAACACACAAATCGCATTAAAATCACGATAAACTTATTAGGTTCTGATTCTTTTATATTCAGGAAATACAGAGTATTTAGTTAGCGTTAACCCACGGGATCCAATTTGTTCGAAAAATATTTACTTTGTATTTTTGCTATAACAGAATTAAATAAATTAAATTTACAATAATCAAAATGTTATTCAATAAAACATTTTCAATTTATATCGAAATGCAATCAAAAACTTTTAAAAATGAAATATCCTTTTTGATATGCTTCAAAAACTGTGAAAATGTATTGGGTGTTTTATTTCGTAAAACGATTGAATTTTTTTTAAATTTATTGTTTTTCTATAAAATACGTCAGACTTTTAGGGGCGTGTATCGACAAAATTATGAGGCGACTAAGTTTCATATAAAAAAATTGATAAAAAATCTATTTTTTTTTAAATATCTAATATGAATAGCATATGACTTTCTTATACGAAATCTATGTTCCTGCACAATTTACCTGACGAATAAAAGTAGAAAATTCTCTACATTTTCACCTTTCACTGTAAATCGATATATTTTACCGTTATCGAGATATTTCAAGTTTTGTAAAATAAAAATTCATCCCATAATATAATACGAGGAATGTCTGTCTGTCTGTCTGCACAAACGATCTCGAAAACCCGCCTAATAATTTTCACGAAACTTGGTGGTTAGGGATTTTCGGGGACAAAAAACCGATCTAGATAGGTCTCACCTCTGAGAAAATTCCCCTTCGATACCCCTCGCCTGGTATCTTCGAATTGGGTGGTCCGATCTTAATGAAACTTTACAGCATTACTAAGTGCGCTAAGGGCTTTCGATTTTCCACCACAACCCTGACTTTTCCCTCCCCTCGATACCCCTCGCCTGGTATCTTCGAATTGGGTGCTCCGATCTTAATGAAACTGTACAGTATTACTAAGTGCGCTAAGGGCTTTCGATTTTTCCACTACAAACCTGCTTTTCCCTCCTCTCGATACCCCTCGTCTGGTATCTTCGAATTGGGTGGTCCGATTTTAATGAAACTTTACAGTATTACTAAGGGGGCTAAGGGCTTTCGATTTCTCTACTACAAACCTGACTTTTCCCTCACCTCGATAACCCTCACCTGGTGTCTCAAAACAACGTTTCAAAAATCGGTGACAGCGATTACTCAATAACCACTCAACCGATTTCTATGAAACTTTATTATCGCGTGTTAGTTTTAGCTCTAGCTTTCTAGGTCGGGAATTTAAAAACTCTGGAAAAGCTCTGTAAAGATAATGTCAACTTAGTTTTTCCCCAAAAATCAGCAAAAGTAGGATTTTGAGGTCTCCGAGCATAGCTCGGTCTTCCTGGTACTGTCTATAAAAAGATGATCTTTTATTTTACGAAACTTGAAATATCTCGATAACGGTAAAATATATCGATGTACGGTGAAAGGTAAAACTGTAGAGAATTTTATTATATTTAATTCTTATATTAACTGTTTTTTTTTTTTGCGAAAAAATCATAAGTTTGTAAGCAGTTTATAAAAATCTAATTTTTCGATTTGTAATGAAAATATCTTGAGAAAAAATAAATATTACAAATAACTTAATTATTCGAATTTCTCAACCCTTCACACTATAGGTCACTTTTGGAATATTTTGGCTTCTATAAAATCCTTTTTGATAGAGGCAAAAATATTCCAATAATGAGGTATAAAAATTATCAAATTAAAAAAATATAGCTAATAACGGTAAATAACAAAATTAAGATAAATTTTGTTATCTTTAATTTACCGAATTGACAGACTGACAGAAAGAAATTATTGTACTGCTTCGCGGTTCACCCCCCACCCACAGGTCGGCCATCGGCCTCCCTGTCCACGTCGGCTTTCGGCCTCCCCCCGCCTCCGCGGCCTTCGGCCTTCTCAGGCTACTTTTTAATAGGTCTATGTTGGGGCTGGACTCCGACGAACATCTATGCCAAATTTCAGGCCAATCGGTTCAGTAGTTTCCCCGCGAAACAGTAACATAGCGCAAAAACTAAGTTTCGAAATCACTTTACCCCCTCCCCTTACTCCCCCCACCCCTCGCGCTACTTTTCCGTATGCCTATGTTGGAACCAGAACTACCACAGACACTCATGCCAAATTTCAAGTCAATCGGTTCAGCCGTTTTTGGCATGAAAGAGGAACAGACAGACAGACACCAACTCATTTTTATATATTAGTATGATATGATGACTCCAATCGACTCACGACATGTTTTTTAAGCAAAATTTGGAGGTCAAGAAGAGGAAATGCTTTTAAGGCAAAATTCAGAGGTCGAAATTTTTCATTATTACAATACTTTATTATATACTCCCTACTACGTACTTTAGACAAGTAAATTTTCTTTAAGAAAATTGATTCTCAAATTCTCAACGCTGTGCCTGATTTCCATGTATACGGCTATACACCATTTACTATTAAAATTCCCAATTTAAGCAAAGACAAAAAAAAATCCATTCCAAAATGGTTTGATATAATTTATTCTTTAAAATGTCAAGGTAAATATACATTTTCTCATAAGAAATAACCAAAAAAAAGGTAAGCAAAACGACATAAAATCGATTGTCATAAAAGTCAATCTTGTTTAATGGACGTTAATATTAAACGTTTTCACAAAAGACAAAGACGAAAAAACGTTGCCCGCTTTGGCTAATTAACATTTCACCCTGAGAAGTCATTCCAACACACATGTGGCAAACATTCACGGCACACGTATGAAATTATCCTTAATTTTATGGGCCTTAGTTTAGAGTATAGCATTGATGAAGGAAGGAAACGGGTTTTGGTTCATAATTCATTCCTATTCCTCCCTCTCACCCACTCACCAACAAGTAAAGGTCCTGCTGCTCATGTATGCGAAGAGCATATAGAGTTCATCTGTTAATAGCAATATACGCTAATTAGTCACATAAATAATCAAACTGGCAACTCACGTTAATATCAGGTGCTCAAGATTAGCCATCCATTCACCATAAAACACAACCTGTGCAACTCTTTCTTTGATCAAAGGATTAATGGGTATCCTTTTAAGAAAGTTGTGTTGTCGTCAATTCTACTATATCCGACAAAGTCGACGCCATCAACGTGAAGGTGTGTGTATGTATGCAGCCGAGCCAGTAGGAACTATAGTTAAGGTTTCCTGTTCCACTGGCTTCGACTTCGTCCTTTTTGGTCGAGGATGAGGGCAACCACGACAACAATTGCTGGCACCCCACCAAGCATCGTCGTGCAAGAAAACACCAACCCCAAAGATTATGACTAAAGCTCAGGCACAATCTGCTTTTAAGTGCTTCATTTGTTTCGAGTGCATGGTAAACTTTTAAGTTGTTGGAACTTTCAATTTTTCTCCACCATTACCATCGTCGCCGCACCAAGGAATTTCCACTCCATAGTTTTATAGTTTGTCTTCGACCTTCAGGATTGCTTCCCCTTTCCTACCCGCTCCTGGTTCGATGGTTATGATGATAAGGATGACGAGAGTGCATTGGATTGGCATCAACCGAATAAACAGGGAGAGGGTGGCGAAGCGGAAGTGACATTGTGATGTCTTTTGTGTTCCCCATAATTTCCTGGTATCGTCGATTAAGTATTCCTGGCTTCCCCATAAAACAAAGTTTCAACAATACACCAACGACAACCAGAAACCCTTCTCCGTGTCAAAGGAAGATATTTGAAATTGTGTGAATGTGTGGCACAGCGTGTCATGTTTACATAGAAATCAACGCCAAAACTTTTTCGACCTCGTCCAATGCTTTGAGCCCCCAGGAATACTACAAATGGAGGCCTGGAAGCGAAATCAAGGTGGTTGGGTGGGTAGTAGATCTGCGGCTTTTTTGGCATTCTGACAAAACCATTTGCCGGTGAGGACTGTTACTGCTCTATTTTAGAAAGTTTTCAAGTGCTCCTCATATGTTGCAGAGGTGTTTGTATATTTGTTCAACATCAAACATTTAACACAACACACAATCGCTGCCATTATAAAATTGAAAGGATATAAGAGAGAAAAAAAAACACCAATTGGAAAATAAATACAAAATTATGTGGTAAGAAGTATAAAATCTGTTCATGACAGATTTTGTTCCTCAGATATTATTCTTCAAATAATTCTTGAAATTAATAGTTTTGGATGTTAAATGACATCATTGTAGACGACAGAAACCATGCATTTGGTACTTCTTGGGCGGGGGAGAGAATTTCACCCTCTCAGTATGGGGTGAAGTGATGATGATGCCTTTGTATTAATTTTAAAAATATTTTTATCTGTCAGAATGGACCTGTCCTGACCCTTTAGTTTAATTAATGATGAAAATTTTAAATTAATCCAAAACAAAGCGTCTATTACAGATTTGTAATGATAAACTAATAGAAAATTTTCTACTCTTCTAATTTCCTCCTTAAAAACAACTGGTAAACCCAAAAAAAATGGATTCAAGAAGATAGATGGATAAAATTCCCACACAAATATTTCTTTTCTATTATTATATTGTAGTTTAGCTTGAATATTCAAAAACTTTTAGGGGGAGAGGCGGGTCTGCGAGAGTATGACTTAAAACTCATCCAAAAACAAAAAAAAACATCTTTTAAAACTAGATTATCCGTCCAAATAATGATGGTCAACACAAGTTTTGTTTCCCTGGATATAACTTTTGAGATACGCACATCCTCTGTCACGACACGTAGGTATGTCGATGTCGAGAATGTTGGTGCGGCGCACGAGGACGTGAGGGAATCGGAATATCAAAAAAACAATGCTTTAGTTTTAAGTCTAAACCACAATTACGCGTGCGTGTTTGCGGCATTATTTAGTTCTGGCATCTAGTAGTTGTCACCGCGTCTAAAAGTAGAGACTAAGCCTACTCTACGCGACATGGACGCAGCAACGCGTCTGAGCAACGCGCAATTATACATTTACTCATATAAATACGTAGTTTTTACTTTCACCGCGTGGGTGCCGCACGCACGCACGCGTAATTGTGGTTTAGGCTTTAGGCGTTTTAGCGATTCGAACAGGGCCTTGTTCCATTCATCACAAAATCGAGAAAAATACATATTTTTACTGTAGTTCCAATTAGTAAGAAGAAGGTGGAAATTACGATTTTAACAGGACTTCCATTATGCTACTGGGGCGTGGGGCCTTCATTTGGCTGTTGCTGCATCGAAATTATTTAAGCCTAGTACGCAGTTCGAGTAAAATGAAATTTTAACGCGGTCTCCAAATTGGCACATTAAAACCGAAGTAAAAACTGTTTGTGGAGAAATCAAATATTCTTCCATTTTTTTAAATTAAAAAACCACACTCGTTAAGAAAACTGGAAACAGAACCTCTATTATTTTCATCTGTCAAATTTTTACCTCGAATTTAATGTACCGAACAGTTAAAATGCTGGTAAAATCAAGTGGAGACTTATATACGCCATCTAGTGTAGGCAACATTGCAACATGAGTTTTTCACGTCATTTTACCAGCGAACTGCGTACCGCTTGGTAAAATTTCTGAGGTTAAATTTAAGCGCAGTGTTAAATTTGTATGGAAAATTCCATTTTACTCGAACTGCGTACTAGGCTTTATGCTCTAGAACAGGCCTCGGCACCATGTATGTAGTGATTTACTACTACTCGAAAAAATTTTATGTTTCTTCATATACAATAACACAAAATGAGAAAACGCATCATTTTCATTTTTTACGCTCTTTCGCTTTTGATGGAGACGTTTAGGAACAGTGAACTACACAATTTATCATTATGCAATTTCAGAATCATTTGTTCCGCCTAAAGGAAATTTCTCTAAAAAAAACTTTATTTAAGTTGTCAACCTGTCTTACTCTTTCTACTTCATTGCTTCGGGCAAAATCGAACTTATGACAGCTGTTGTAATGGCGTTTTAGATAGAATTTTTTATTCGACATGTAACTGCAAACTAGACATTGACGGATATCATTATTTGTGGTTATTAAATATTTGTTTTCCCAATCCCACGACATAGTATTTGAATTTGAATATGAGTGCTTCATAATGGAAAAGGAAAACTAAAAAAATCAAATTTCTGAAAAAATTTCGTACATCAGTGTTCTTTGGGAAGCAATTATAATTTTGGAGAGCAAATGTATACACCCGTACGCATCAACAGCAGAAATCATACTGAATGACTGTCGTAGGCTCGCTCCATCGATTGTTAGTGAATCGTTTGATTTCGGCTGCCGAAGTGGCCGTCGTCTACCAACACGTATCATTGCGTTGGAGAGTCGAGTAAAAACGTTCATACATTGATTGTAATCTCGTAAAATTTGAATAAAAATGTTATCGTATTGAGGAGCCAGACGAGCCAAGCAGTGCCGAGGCTTGCTCTAGAATTCAGGGATTCGCCACAGCATAACCCAAAAAATAGAATTGCTTCTCTTAATACTTATTGGTCAAAACAAAAAAATTTCGCCAGCGGCGCATTCTTCTTTCGTTGTTTTTGAAATCGAATTTAACTTCATTATTTTTTAAAGGGCACGAACATTTTGATAACCGTTATTTATCAAAAAGTTGGACAACATAAAAGCTTAAATTGTCATCGGGTCTCAAATTTTTCAGATAGTTTAAACACCCTGCATCCAAAACCTCAAAAAAAATTCGCAGATTCACGCTTTTTGTGTTTTTGGACGCACGAAACTTTTGGACACACGAAATTAACGCAAAAGGTGCATAAATTATTTCAGTTTTTTTTTACATATCGATAGGGGCGTCTTAAAAAGCTCTTCTCGAATGCGCTCAAGTTCCTAGAACCTACAAATAGAAAATATTTTTGCAATTTTGTCGAAAACGATCCATTTTTTGCTAAAAATTTGTCAAGACAGTCTTTAGAACATGATTTTACATAACTTTCCTAAACATTGAAATCCAATCGCAGTCAATTGTTATAAATCCAACTGGATTATACGATTTCAATTGGAATTTTTCAAAATCGCGTTCTATGGGGTCTATAGCTTTTGAATTCAAAAAACAGCGTCAGAATAGGTTGTTTCTTACAGTTTTCACACTGATAAGTTGCGGATTCGTCGAACTCAAAGGGCATATGTACCGGAGACGCTCGGGGCTCGTCATCATTTCGATTTTTCAAGTAATTTCAATACCTTTTTTATATGTAAAAAAGGTAAAAACTTTTAAATTTGTTTCGCTGTTATTCAGAATCGCGCAACGACATAAGTTTTAGGAGGTGACGACGCTAAGGAAAAATCACAATATAATGTTATAAGAATCACAACATAAATTATTGCAACCGTGCTTTGTTTTCTAAGAAATCAATTCCTTTGCCTAGGTGGCTTTTATTTGGATGTTTTTACATTTTGTGTCCTTTGTTAGTCCCTCCCCCGACCCGAAATCCAATAAATATTGATGCTAAATTTCAGACAACAGAAACCGAACACTTAAGTTTTCAAAAATTTTCCAGTTAATGTTGTACATACATTTTTTTATAGTTTTAGCCAAAGCTTAGGGGAAGACCTTTTAATGCCGAAGCACAGCTCAGGATGGTGAGAACATATTAGAGTTCACATACCGAAATATCCTCGTTAAAAAACAAATAAATGTTTCTTTTATTGATTTTTTTTATTAATCGAATTAGCGTTCAACGCATTTTCAGCATTTGAATACAAAATGTGGGAAAATAAAAGAATTCTAGATTAATTTAACTTGGCAAAAAAAATTTTTATGAATAGAAATAAATTTGAAAACATTTATTTTTAATGCGTTTAGTTTAGATTCATTTTCCACCCTTCTTGTCCTTATCACTATCGCCCGATTTTTTCTCCTTGTTTAGTGATCCTACAGCATCACGAATTGTTTCCGATTGCGGATCGACGCCGGGTAAATTCTCCAAAACGCTCTGTAGAAAATTCAAGATGTTTAATGTTTGATATTTTTTCTTAAATGAAACGGAAAACGTACTTGTAAGAAAGCAGGATCGCTAATTACTTCATTATAATCTTCATCGCCTTCGTCAACCTCCATTGGTGTGACATTTTCAGTTTTAGGACGCTTAGCTGCTTGGGACACATTGTCCTCTAATATAATTCAAGTAATTGAAAATAAAAATTATTACAGAAAAAATTTAATTGAAAAACAGCATTTCTACTCACGAGCATCTTGCATAGACATTTGCATAGCAAAGGCAATTTGTTCCTCTTCAGTCATATTTGCCAAATCAGGCATTGAATCTTCAGCCTGAAAAATCAAAATTGTCAAATTAGTCAAACTTGATCCAAAAATTTCTGCAAATTTTATTTATTTTTTCTTTGGGCTTCTACGCATGATCAAGAAAGTTCTAATGAAGAAGAAATTTATAAAATTTTATCAAGTTTTTGACCTGCCAGAAAAAAAGCATGTAATGTGACAAATTTGTCCCTTGATCTTGTGTAAAATAGCCTTCAAAGGTAATAATTCCATCCAACAATGCAATCTAGGCAATTTTAATTTAGAAAAAAAATTCATCGATCGCTTTTTACCGGAGTTTCGGTCGAAAGTGCCAATGCACGCTGCAACATTGCCTCCTCAGAATTTGGCTCAGCAGCTGCAGTAACAGCTGGTGGCGCAACAGTTTCAGTGCCAGTAGTTTCCTGTGCTGTGCCATCATTCGATGCGGCCAAAGCAACACGTTGTTCCTCCTCTTGACGCTGTCGCTGTTCCTCCATCGATACACGAAGAGCCTACAAATGAAATTTCACATGTTATTTCAAAATTCATAAAAACCATCACTCCAGCTAATCTCTCACCAAAGCCAATTCAGGATCCTCATTCGGATCAACGCCAAATTCAAATCCAGCACCGCCTAAACCAGCCCCACCCAAACCATCTTCACCCTGAATGATTGGCGACGAGAGAAGCGCCTCATAGAGAGCCGATCCACGTGGTACGCTGACCATATGCGACCCAGTGCCATCTTTGCCGTTCAATGCATTTACAAATGATGTTAAAAGATCATTATTGGAGTTATGATCACCAAAGCTGACAATGTCTACGTTGACCTTTTCCTTTTTCAGACGTTTGGCCAGCTTGACCAATTCATTTTCATCGTTGATTAATGGAGATCCAACAAAAACAACGATTCGCATCTTGTGATTTTTACCCTGACGATGCTTCAAAACTAACTGAAAGTTTTAAATAGGCATTAATTTTTGACTATTGGAAATTGTTTTAGGAAAAACTTACATGAGCGATTCGTATTCCAGTTAATAAATTAATATTTCCCTTCGGCTGAACGAGATGCATCTTGGATAGAATTCGGCCAACGTCGCTGGTTAGAGTTGCTAAGACCTCAACCGTGCTAAAAGACAGAATTTGAAATTGAATTAGCACGCGATTGAACTTGAATAAGATTAACGGGATACTGGCAACATTGAACAAAGGAGTGTGGAAAAACAAATAACTTATACTACTAAAAGGAACATTGGTTCACTTTTCCATACACCCGCTGATTTCCAACATACCTTCGTCAAATAGATTTTTTTTCAATTTCGGTACGTGTCGCTTCGACCGCTTGACGAAGAATGAACGAAACATGAAGTGCTTTAATTGCTTATCTGATACTAATTTATAGAAGGAAAAGTTTTTGTAAATTACAGTAGAGTCTCGTCGGATGTGTGTGATTAAATGGCAATAAAATCTAATTTTTTCACTGACTAAGTTGCCAACTGCACCGGAGCTTCGAAGACAATGGCAAAGTCTAGGCAATCCAAGTAGTTTCAGTTCATACAAAATTATTTATCAAAATGTCGTTGCACTAGTGCGGATGAAAGTAATTTCGGGGGTGCGGTAAAGAGAAATCCATGCCTTTTGGAGTGGGAGGGCATAAAAACAGACAAGGGGCATTCGACTGGCTGTATTGTTTCTTGTTCATACTCAGGAGAAAAGTGTCGCTTCTCTTTCACTCTTAAGGTTTTAAATGGAAGTGAAATTACTTGTATTGACTATACTTTGACAATGGGAAGCGAATTTTCCAAGCGTAAAGCCTATAGTACACGGCATGTAAAAAGCACATATAAATGTGGCTCTGACGTCATTTTGACGTCACCATGTGGTCCCAATGACCACATGCCGTGTACTAGCTCTCTTTGTGACACACACATATGGTACACATACGAATGTGTACTATATGTGGCACTCGTGACACATAAGGATATGTGGCTTTTTCGAATGTCGTGTACTACCTTAGCACATGCAGTTTGTGACTATATGTGACATATTGTCCAGTGGTTACATATAAATGTGGCAGTCACAATATATGTGTCTGCACGAAAACTTGACACAGCATATGGATCGCATGTAGCCCTTATATGTAACTTTTGAATGACATTTCAGGCTGACATATTTAGTGGTTTTAACTAATTTTTTTAATAAATAGTATTTTAGGGGTTTGTTCATCCTGCTTTTAGAAGGAAATTTTTTCTATGGTTGGCAACCCTGATTTCAGCATTCAGTTTTTATACCCGTATGGTGAAACCAAAGGGTATATTAACTTTGCCTTACCGTTTGTAACGCCAAGATCTCGTCATCGCACAAAAAAATGAATTACACCAGTGTGTTTAGAATGATAAAAAAAGTTGAATTTAGCATGTCCGTCCGTCCGTCTGTCTGTCTGTCCGTCCGTCCGTCTGTCTGTGGCGCGGATTGCGGACGCACGGATTGAGCTAGAGACTTGAAATTTTGAGCAGATTCGTTTTTCGTAAAATTCCAGGCTAAGTTCGTTAATGGGCAAAAATGGACCATTAGGGGGGTACCCCCCATACGAACGAAATCGTTTTTTGTGAATATCTCAAAAACGGTGCATCTTATCAAAAAAGTGCAAGAACAAAAGTTATTTAGGATATGATTCTACATAAAACTCCCATACATCAAAATCCGATTGGAAAAAATTTTAAAAAATCTTATTGGAAAGTTTGACTTCAAAGTGGAATTTTGGTATAACTGTTCGAATTTTGATACGAATATCACCATACGGGTCTCCAATGATTGCCAGATTGGCAATTATAGCTTTTGTTATGTTTGTGTTTTGTTGTTTTAGCAGCACGTTGTTTTGGTATTATTTTTGGTTTTTTTTTTTAATTTTCAATTTTAATTGATTTCGGCTATTTTCGTTCGTTTTTCTTTAATTTTATTTTCTTTTTTTCCCTTTGTTTTGCTGTGTGTGTTTTTCAGAATAAAGAAATATGAATGCAAATTTGGATTTCGAGGCGCTCGAACAATCAGTTCACGATGACGGTGATGGTTCCACCGACACTGAATTTGTTGTTCCCTCGCAAGCGAACTAAGCAGAGAAAATCCACTGCAGGGGTCAGAAAAATCCATCACGCATGGGAAGACGAAGAAATCATCCGCTTAATTGCGATCGTTGTGGGAAGGGTGGAGAGGGAAGGGGGGAGAGGGAAGGGGGGAGAGGGAAGGGGGGAGAGGGAAGGGTGGAGTGGGAAGGGGGGAGAGGGAAGGGGGGAGAGGGAAGGGGGGGAGTGGGAAGGGGGGAGAGGGAAGGGGTGGAGTGGGAAGGGGTGAGAAGGAGGGGGTGGGGGAAGGGGGGAGGGGATAAATTATCGATGTTCGTCACACACACACACACACACACACACACACACACACACACACACACATATATATATATATATATATAACGAAAACATTTTGTCTTAAGGAATATTATTTTTACAAATTCGGGCGCCCGAATTTGTAAAAATAATATTCCTTACGACAAAATTTTTACGATAAATTGTCTTACGATAAATTGTTTTACGATAAATTGTTTTACGATAAATTGTTCTTACGATAAATTGTTCTTACGATAAATTGTTTTACGATAAATTGTTCACGATAAATTGTTTTACGATAAATTGTTCACGATAAATTGTCCGCGAATCGCATGTCGCACATCGTGTACTAGAAAACCACATATATATGTGAAATTGTGATGCGCACATGCGATATGAGCATGCTGCGTTGGATACCGTGTACTAGCGATATATATGCAACCATTCATATGTGCACTCAAATGTAACCACAGCATATGCGACCACATTGGTTACATATGGACATATGGATTTTGGGACAAAAGACACATGCCGTGTACTAGCACATTTTTCCCGTATGCAACCACTGTGTCACATACGAAATGTGTACCCAATATGCGACACCTTCTAGTGACGTCAGAGCCACATTTATATGTGGCTTTTTACATGCCGTGTACTATAGGCTTAACTCATAGCGATTTTGACAAAGGAAAAAAATAAGTGGTTTTTACAGTTAGAGCGGCAGCAAGCCGAAGTCCCAGGAGGATGGGAAAGTCTGTCACAGGCAGAGAGGAACGTCAAAGCCGTTGGAAAGTTCTGTATGGATAACACAATTTTCTTCGACCAAATTCGCAGTAGATATTTTACCCCTCCTTCCACATCCTCTCCAAATAAGGACCAATCACAATCTCGGCTGCCAAGTTGGGCGCTTTTTTAACCGACTTCCAAAAAAGGAGGAGGTTATCAATTCGTTTTGGTCCAACTTTATTTATTTATTTATTTTATATCTGTATGTTCACGCAGTACTTGGGTGCCGTTGCATGGATTTTGTTGAAACGTTGGTGGATGACAGAGTTCACTCCCTAGTTGGTCCCATTTTAATTTCCCCTCTCTCCGACGTTTCCCGGCCTTCCCCTCCCCTGTCAACTCCCAATCGGATGGTCCGATCGATCTGAAAATTTGTATGCGTACATTTTGGGGGACGGCTAGTGTTTTCCCCTTATCTATTTTCCCCTACCCCTTTCGCTTCTTAACCCCTCCCCTGTCAACTCCCAATCGGATGATCCGATCGGTCTGAAAATTTGTATGCGTACCTTTTTGGGGGACGGCTAGTGTTTTCCCCTTATCTATTTTCCCCTACCCCTTTCGCTTCTTAACCCCTCCCCTGTCAACTCCCAATCGGATAGTCCGATCGATCTGAAAATTTGTATGCTCACATTTTGGGGGACGGCTAGTGTTTTCCCCTTATCTATTTTCCCCTACCCCTTTCGCTTCTTAACCCCTCCCCTGTCAACTCCCAATCGGATGGTCCGATCGGTCTGAAAATTTGTATGCGTACCTTTTTGGGGGACGGCTAGTGTTTTCCCCTTATCTATTTTCCCCTACCCCTTTCGCTTCTTAACCCCTCCCCTATCAACTCCCAATCGGATGGTCCGATCGATCTGAAAATTTGTATGCTCACATTTTGGGGGACGGCTAGTGTTTTCCCCTTATCTATTTTCCCCTACCCCTTTCGCTTCTTAACCCCTCCCCTGTCCCCTAATCGGATGGTCCGATCGGTCTGAAAATTTTTATGCGTATATTTTGGGGGGCAGCGAATCCTTCAACCCTCAAATTTTCCAGATAAAAAACAAACACATATGGGGGTTTTTAGGGTCGGCTAATCCAATTCTAATGTTTAGAAGTCTGTAAGGTTAACGAAAGGTTTCTGTCGATCTAAAAAATGTTGGTGACCAAAATTTTTGCTGTCGACCTCTAAAATTTAGTTTACAACTTACTGTTGCCATCCCTAAAAATTCGCTGTTTGGAACGATTAAAGTTTTGCTCTACCCATTTCCTAACATTAAATAGGTATATCCTATAATATAATACTAGGACTGTCGTCCTTCTGTCTGTCAGTCTGTCTGTCTGCACAATGGATCTCAAAAACAGGCCTAACGATTTTCATGAAACTTGGGTGTTAGGGATTTTCGGGGACAAAAATACGATCTAGATAGGTATCCCCTCTGAGAAAATTCCCCTTCGACACTCCTCGCGTGATATCTTCGAATTCGGTGGTCCGATCTTAATGAAGCTTTACAGTATTACTAAGAAGGCTAAGGGGTTTGATTTTCCACTACAAAACCTGACTTTTCCCTCCCCTCGATACCCCTCGCCTGGTATCTTCGAATTGGCTGGTCCGATCTTAATGAAACTTTCCAGTGTCACTAAGGGGGTTGAAGGCTATCGATTCGTAACGCCGTTTTCGCACGTGGGGCGCAGCTCTACCCATTTCCTAACATTAAATATATCTATATAATATGTATATACCAAAAGTCACTAAAAATTATAAAATAAAAAACTTTTTAAAAAAAAGTAAAAAAAACCGACTTAAAAATGCACTAAAAAGGAAAAAATAATTTTTTTTTGGAAGTTGGTGCCAAAATAGAAACAAACAATTTGCTCTCTTTTATTGTACAACCTAAAAGTGCACTAAAAAGGAAAAAATAATTTTTTTGGAAGTTGGGGCCAAAATAGAAACTTAAAGAGGACTTCTATTCATATTTCTTGAGTGTTACTTTTACAGCTATCACCAATTCTATTACTGCTATCCAAATGAAAATATTTTATCTTTCGTGACGACATCTGACAAAAGAATATTTTTTTAATTTTAACGGAGCTTACCCAAAAACAAAAGAATATTTGTTAATGTTGACGTGGGTTAAGGGCAACGTGCCAAGTAAGGAACAATACCGCTGAAATTTTTATACCCGTATGGTATGGAATACCAAAGGGTATACTAACTTTGCCTTACCGTTTGTAACGCCAAGATCCCGTCATCACACACAAAAATGAATTACACCAGTGTGTTAGGAATGACAAAAGATTTTGATTTCCGCATGTCCGTCCGTCCGTCTGTCCGTCTGTCTGTGAACTCGATTGCGGACGCACGGATTGAGCTAGAGCCTTGAAATTTTGCGCAGATCCGTTTTTCGTAAAATGCGAGGCTAATGGGCGAAAACGGTCCATTAGGGGGGGTAGGGTACCCCCCATACGAACGAAATCGTTTTTTGCGAATATCTCAAAAACGGTGCATCTTATCAAAAAAGTGCAAGAACAAAAGTTATTTAGGATATGATTCTACATAAAACTCCCATACATCAAAATCCGATTGGAACAAATTTTAAAAAATCTCATTGGAAACTTTGACTTCAAAGTGTAATTTTGGTACAACTGTTCACTTAAATCACCATACGGGTTTTCAATAATTGCCAGATTGGCAAATATAGCTTTTGTTATGTTTATATTATGTAGGTAGGCTGTAAAAAAATAATGGTTTGAATCTCATCTCTGTGACTTATTAGAAAACAAAAACTTTTGGTACAATTCAATAAATAATAATTTTATTTATTAGAAATTTTTTAATTTTATATATTGTACAATAAAAGAGAGCAAATTGTTTGTTTCTATTTTGGCACCAACTTCCAAAAAAAAATTATTTTTTCCTTTTTAGTGCATTTTTAAGTCGGTTTTTTTTACTTTTTTTTAAAAAGTTTTTTTAAAAATTGAATCCATTTATCCGTCTTAGTCCGGTATTACACTTGGCTTATTTAAGCCGGCAACTTTTGGGCTTAATAAGCCAATGTGATTACATTTGTGGCTTAAATAAGCCAATCCTGTTTGCATATGCTACACAAGTTTACATGTGTGTGTGTGTGGACTCAAACCATTGAAATTGCTGCTGCTCATATACTTCCCAAGATCTTTACCTGCTGACGGTCAGAACGAAAATGATTTCTGGCTACTACTTTTCCCAAACCGGTTCACACGCTTTGCATGTGTGCAGATTGTCGTTAAGCCATGATTTCGAGTGACAACTTTTCCCTCCGCAGTCGTTTCTCCCGAAAATCGGCTTAAGTAAGCCCGAAAGTTGCCGTGTGTAATACCGCGCTTAAAAGTCCGGTTCACGATATAAAATATTTACAATATCGTAAACCAGTAGTTTAAGTCGGATCAATGAAAAAAAAAAGTAACTCACTTTACAAACTAGCACAGCCTGGAAGCCGAGGCTGTTATTCGCCTACCTTCGATGAGAGTGTGGCGCCAGCATTGAAGTCTACTGACCTCGATTTTAATGTCAAAATTTTGAAATTGGTGCCCAACGGTTCGGTAAAGACAAGTCTATTTTCTTAAAAGTTGTTAAGACAGATTTTATATTTTTTCCGTACTTTTAAAACCTATACTAAATACAGTAGAATCCCGGAAATTCGTACCCCGATAATTCGTATGAATTTGCTGGTCCCTTGAAATACGAATTATCGGGATTCTACTGTACCTTAACGCGGCAACGACGAGTTTACATCCTAGTTTTCATTAAATGAGAATCTTTCCTTTTAGGAAACAAAATTCGAACATTTTTACGCACGTAAATTTACTTTAACGTAATATTAAAGCTATAAAAAACCGACTTCTTTCAGAATCTTCATCGCCCCCTTCCCCATCCCTTATATTTCAGAAAGAGTGTCTCACTTGTATTGAATTGTGCGCTTTCTTTGTTGCAAGACTAGAAAAAACCTACTTTCTAGGAAAAAATTGACCAAAAATATTAAAAATGATGACATGCCCTTCTACGACTCTTGAAATTGATTTCACAGTCCATTGCTTTGGTAAAACTAAAAAAAAAAAACAGGGAAAAATCATTAAAAAAAACAGTACTTCCCTTAAACGACGTAGCAAATTTGTAAATCAACACCCAACATTACAGAAATCACACCCTATAACCCACTATAATAAAAATGACTGAAAATCTAAAGAATTGCATGAATTCCACGAAAAAAACAAAGAAATCCATTTTACTTACTTGGCGAGAGTCAGGAGGCCGACATTGTTTTCAGGATTCGAACGCACTTTCGTCAAGCAAACCAAGTTAATTCCATCCTTTTGGGCATTTAGACGAGTTGGGAAGTAATCACCATTTCGCTGGTAATCACTGTTATCAAAACTAAAAGAGAAATTGAAAAAATTAGAAAAAACTCTTGTCATTCTAAGCAGACATCTTAGCCATAACCTAAACAGCCGATGCAACTTTGCATCGAAAATTTTCAGTATGGGGGCGGAATTTTTGTGCTTTTATTGAAGTGAAATGGAAATCAAGCTAGTTTTTTGCTATTACGTGAATTAATAGAGCCAAATTAATTGTTTTTTTACTTACCAAATCATAGTACTTTCAAGAACCATTTTTGCTTGTCACTATTACAACAATTTTATTACTTGAGCGGAACTGTCAGATCGTCTAGTTTTGTAGTTACCGTGAAATACCGCAAGGGTCATTTCGTGTGTTGTCAGACTTCTTACAAAATCTGTAGAAAAATGTCCCCAATAAAACTGCTGTAATTAGACGATTTTTTTAATGTTCTTGAGTTATATAGAACTAGAAAGCCTATAATCTAGAGAGTGGACAATTGCACGTGTAAAAATGACCGCCAAGTTGAAAAACGAGCGCGAAAAACTTTAAAAATTTGATTCATTTTTACAAATGACTGCCAAAATAACTGAAATCGATTCATATAAGTATAAAAAACTCATAGCTGCGATATCAAGAAATTTAGAAAGTCGTAATTGTTTGAATAAATTGAAAAAATGTTTACAGACTGTTTTAATCTGGTGAAAAGGCCTATTAGACTGTTCTAATGCCTATTATACTGTTCTAATTGGAGTTAATAGACTGTCCTAATCATTAGGAGACTCTTTTAAGTGCTGATGTCCACTCTCTAGTTTATAGACTCTCTAAGTAGTCCGCCGTGAATATTCAGCTGTCAGAATTTCTTTGTATATTGTTTTTTTAGAATGGTATTCCAATATTTCAATTGTTTCTCACCGTGAAATGTACACTGGTGAGTTTTCAAACACTATACGAAGAAATTTTGAGAGCTGAATATTTACGATGGACTATTTAGCGGTACCAGCACCACACAATTTTCTATCTTCGAACTAAAGATGTTTGCCGATGAATTTGGCGCCATTTTCTATATAGCAATATTAGATATATCTGTTGGCCAACCATTATGTTTGCTAAAAACGCAGAAAATATTGAACTTGTCTGATTTTTTTTTTGTGCGGAGCTAAATGTCTGTAGTGTTGTTTGTCAAACATTGATTATTTGAAATTTAGGGAGCTTTTCCACAAACCGAGTGAATGTTGTACCAACCGCTGTAATATCTGTAAGGAATTATTTTGACAGTCAATTTGTACAACAAGTTGCAACGTCTGTAGGCCCTATTAGAACGCGTTGATGCGTTTGTGTTTTCACCCTCAATCTTACCTCTCAGTTTGACAGTTCGAAATGTGCTTTGGATTTGTACTGAGATTTGCGCGATTTTTGTAGTTCGATTATTTACAGTTTAAGTGATTTTTAAAATGGTAAATATTCTATCGTTGATTAAGCTATCAACTAAATCAAATTAATTACCCGAATCTATTCCCACAGGATATTCTGTCGCGTCCCGTAGAGGAATTCGAAAATGACCAAAGTTTGGAAACTGCTTGGGCAGTCAAAGCCATGGAGCACGCAGAGATTTATTTTAACGTAAATCCGCTACTACTTTTTGAAACTTCCACGAACTTTCTAATTGCTTTATGCATTTTGTAGCTTATTTGTAGTGTAGATCCGGAACATTTGAAGCTCACGCCATACGACGATCAAATCTACACAGCGTTCCGGCACGACTTCCCCGATTTGGACATTGCAGTTCTAACAGACGATGACCTCAAGAGCACTGAAGAAAAGACAAAGTGGCGGGCTTTTATAACGAAATTTGATAGAATCGAAGACTTCTCGTACGGCACTTTGTTGCGCTGCAATTGCAGGGAGGAATTTTCACCGGATAACGTGATGCTAGTGGTTCGCGTGCAATTCCTGGCCATAGAAATCGCTCGAAACCGTGAAGGATGCAACAATGACGTGCGACAGAAATACTCCCCAAAAGCAGTTGCGGAGTCGAAGGGGGTCCCTGTGGAATAGCTTTTTATTGACTCGATATTTTTTTTTCAATTGTGATCCATTTTGTACGAAACGAGAATAGATTTAATAACGATTTTCCTTAATTTGCTAACAGTCGTAACATTTAATAAATTATAAACTGATTTTTGTAAAACCTTTCTGAGTTTGATTGTTTTAGACATACGAGTGTTAAACGAATTACTGAAATTATTCACCCCGATTGCGAGTGTCGTGTCGTTTTCGACAAGAGTCGTTTTACGTGTTGTTGTTGGTAGAAAAACACTAACAACAACACGTAAAACGACTCTTGAAGAAAACAACACGACACTCGCAATCGGGGTGAATGTTTCTACATTTTCTCCTTTAACGATTGTTTTAAAATTCAGTTTTTCGAAAATTTCTCGGAAACTAGACGCTTTTTCGAAAATATCCATATAATCAAATTTAAAGAAAATGAAATTTTCTGCATTTTTTTCTTCAACGGTTTTAACGTGTCTTTAACGGCTCTCGAGATATTTCGAAAAATATTTTTTTTCACATATGTATTTTCCGAAACTAAATATTGCAGGGGAAAATTTTGTGTTGATCACAACTGATATTTTTACTATAATTAAGGTAAAAATATCAGTTGTGGTCAACACAAAACTTTCTTCTACAAAATCTACGACCCTGCGCAATTTACGCTAGAGCCCTGTCGCGTTGTCAACCTAAGACGACCTCCCAATAAATTCTTGGTTTATTCAAAAATATCAAAAACGTACAAAATTTTAGATAACTTGAGAACTGTAAAAGATATCAATTTACGGTAAATGGCAAAAATGTAGAAAATGTTAACATCTTTAATTATTCTTTTAACCGATTTGTCGAAAAACCGTTAGTTTGCAAATTATTCGCAAAAATATGATTTTTTACATATTAATGAAAATATCTCAATAACGGTAATATATAACGGATAACGGTAAGAGACAAAATTGTGCAGAATGCCATTTTCATTAATTCACTTCATACATTCAGTCAGCAAAAACCCGTTAATTTTCGAGATAATCGCAAAAAACTGTTTTTTTGGAAATAACGGTTTATCTCGATAACAGGTTGAGATATCGAGTTATAGCTAAAGACGAAAGTGTGGGAAATTTTATTTTCTCCAAGTTTTGTCATACTTAAGGCCACTAAAAAACGCGTAGTTTGGGAGTAAATCGAGAAAAACTAAATTGCGATTTTTGAAAAACCGCCATTTTGGATACTTCCGGTTAACGGATCTTCACCAAAAGTTGATAGGATCGTCCCATTTCAGGACCCAACATGCCTATAAAATTTCATGGCGCTAGCTCTATTAGTTTTTGAGAAATCTTGTACACAGACTGACAGACAGAAAGACATTTTTTAAATATGACTCCAATCGACTCAGGAGTGATCGGGAAATGTTTTTTAGGCAAAATTAAGAGGTCGAAATTTTTCATGAATACAATACTTTATTATACTCCGTAGAAGAAAGTAAAAATGACTTGGTTTCAAATAAATAAGATAAAACAGTGAATTTGGTATTTACCACATGAATTTTACCGTTATTCCGTTATTGGGAATGAATGATCGATGAGAAAACTTTAATATTATCATACTAATATATATAAAAATAAGTTGGTGTCTGTCTGTCTGTCTGTTCCTCTTTCACGCAAAAACGGCTGAACCGATTGACTTGAAATTTGGCATGAGTGTCTGTGGTAGTTCTGGTTCCAACATAGGCATACGGAAAAGTAGCGCGAGGGGTGGGGGGAGTAAGGGGAGGGGGTAAAGTGATTTCGAAACTTAGTTTTTGCGCTATGTTACTCTTTCGCGGGGAAACTACTGAACCGATTGTCCTGAAATTTGGCATAGATGTTCGTTCCAACATAGATTCATTAAAAAGTAGCACGAGTGGTGGGGGGAGTAAGGGGAGGGGGTAAAGTGAATCCGAATGCTGCAATTGATTGTCTTTTTGTTAATTTTTGATAACCATTTTCCGAGGAGAAAAAACTTTAAAGAAAAGCAAAGACCGCCCTACTCTAAGCTACCTAATTTCCAGTCACGCTTTTAGCCGGGCGAAGCCGGGTCCAAATTCTAGTAGTATATAACTTCTTATACTTTCGTATATGTTAAAAAAAACATTTCCTGAATACTTCCCAGTCGATTGGAGTAATTTTACAAAACTGTTAGTCAGTCTGCCAGCGTACAAGATTTCTCAAAATATACTTGAGCTAGAATCATGAAATTTTACAGGAATGTACGGTCATAGAAAGGAACGATCCTATGGTGGAAATCCGTTAGCCGAAAGTAAACACAATGGCGGCTTTTTGAAAGCCGCAATTTAATTTCTTGCAGTATACTCCGAAATTACGCATTTTTCAGTAGTATTATTCACAAAAGTTGAAGATAGTGTAATTTCCCATACTTTTGTCTTTTATGAAGACTCAATATCGCAAACCGCTATTGAAATATACCGTTAATTGGAAAAATCTGTTTTTTTTTTGTCATTACCTTAAAAACTTGGAGCTTTTCGGTGGTTCACTCGACTGATAATGAAAAGAAATCATTGTCTACTAAAACAAAAGGATCACGAAAGATCCTAGGAGCTGGTAAACGATAATTTTTAGGCCGCCTTTAACTTCTGTTCTACAGAAGATCCCATCATTATTTATTTATTTATTTATTTATTTATTTACAATATAAAATCGGAAGAATCTTCTGGTGTTGTCCAAGACTGGGAAAAAGCAATGGAAATTTAGGGCAGTTTTTACCGAATGCTTGCTAGAGATTATCGAAATAGAAGACAAAAAATGATAGAACTTATAAAAATGGACATGACTTTTAAATCTTGAAGGCACTCTTGGTAAAGAAACTTATAAATCGAAGCATTTCATTTAAATTACTAAAAATGACCACAAAAACCTTGCAGATCTCGCAAATCCTTTTCCCTGAAAATGCTCCTGCACCCCACATCAACGCAAGATGTAGCTAAAAGTAAATAAAACAAATTTCGTGATCTTTTTGATGGAATTTAAAATTTATTGTAGTAAAAACTTTCGCTTGCAAGTCACACATTTATGCCGTCTCCATTGGTTGAGCGGCGGTCTCTTCTGTGTATTTGCCCTTGTCCTTGCCAAGCGCTGCCAAACGTCCCTTGCCCCTCCTCTCGAGGATCTTCTTGCGATCCTTGTCCAGCTTCAATTTGACTATTAAACATTTTGATGGATGGATACCGACGTAGACATTGGTTCCATTCGCATTTTCGCGCTGGATCTTCTCGATGTAAACAACGAACTTCTTACGGTAGACCTGGACGACTTTGCCGACTTGGTTACCTTTGAAGTGGCCTCGCACTACCTGAACTTCGTCGTCCTTGCGGATTGGCATCGAGCGGACGTTGTATTTCTGTCGGAGCTCTTTGGACAATGGGGCTGACATTAGTCGCCGCCGAATGTGCGATGGCGCTGTAAAGTGGCGCTTGCGGTTCTTCCTGCGGGAGGATGTCACAAACTTGTTGAACTTCATTTTGTTAGTGTCGCTTTCTGGAAAAGATGGGAAAATGAAACAAGTTTTAATCACACGGAGAGCATGAGAAAGTTAGGTTATGTCACATCACTGCCATGAAAAATGTAATTAATCGCTCGGTTACACAATTTGTCACAGAATTTTCCGCACTTTTGTTAATCGAATTACATTTTCCGACGGATTTGCAATGGAAAATTAACTTCGATAACCAGGAAATTCTCACCTTAACAACGTGGTTTTCCTACGCGTCTTGACAGTTTCACAGTTCAAGAGAAAAGAATTTTCGCATTCTTGATGAGTTGACAACACAGCTGAGTGAGATTCTTCTGCGAATCCTAGGTCTCACAATGAATTGGGTAGCGAAGTTTCTTTTCGAAAATTTTTTTTGTACGAAGCATTTTCCATAAAAATCACTAAAATTAAATTATGTTTGATTGAGAGGTATCAAAAATGGTATCTCTGTCGCAATTAGGTTTTTTTGAATAACATAAATAATCTGAAAATTAAAAATAGCGATGGGTGGGGTGTGGCTAAAAAAAGCAGTTACAATTTTTAGTTGTTGGTAAAGTTTTTTTTTAAATATTTTTTCTAAATATCGATTTTCCGCATTGAGAATAGAAATAACTTTCCACATAAATTACAGATAGAAATGCAGTGAAACATCCATATAACGATATCTCCATAAAAACGAGTTTTTTTCATTCCCCGCCATTTTTTTTTGAAAATGGGTAAAGCTTAAAAGGATATAATTCTTAACAAAATGTTAACGTTTTTTTTTCTCAAAAAGAATTCAACCACATGCTGTTGATTTTTCAAAAAATTTACTGTACAAATAAAAAACCGCTCTTAAGTTTTCAAAACCATAATCGAAACACTTTTTAAATTTCTACGTGTAAGTGAAATTTATTTACCAATTCGGCTCTGAATTAATCAGAAAATTTAAATTTTGTTCGTCAAAACAAGAAAAGTAATTGAGAGAGAAAAAAAACGGTTTAAAATTTATATCAACTACATTGAACATTTGGAAAGTAGGTGTGTCACATCGACGTGTCGTCTATAAAACAATCCAAAATATTATTTAATTCTATCTAGCGTTTGCTTGCGTAGATAAACATACATCAAAATTGGTTATAATTTGACCACAAATACATTGAAAATATTTTAAATGAATACGCATTGAAAAATTTAATGATGGGTATTTGATACAAATTCTGTCCACGCTCGATTTTATTAGAATTTTATTTATGGGCTTCCAAAAGGTCTCATTCATACACTGAAAGTAATTTAAAATTCTTGTTGTGTGTTTTTTTTTTAGAAAAATACACAGAGCCGAGCAACAGAGTATGTAATTTAATGCATTTTGTTATCGGTTTTTTTCAGTTGGATTCAAAGTATAGTAATAAATCTTCGTCTGGGCCGCACACAATCGAAGATTAGGCCGAGGCTCCACCACGTACAGTAAAACGAACAACCCGGGGGACCTTAAAGAAAAGTCACTTTGGAGCAGGTTCTCATTCAAGTTTCGTATTTGGAAGTAGTCAAACCGCGGGACGGCATAGAAATTTAATTTTAGTTGGAATATTGCAGATAATTTAATTTTTATTTGATCTGAATTGCCATTAAAAGTGTAAGATAGAAACAGAAAAAAAATCATGAATCACTTGAGAAGGATTCCATTGAGAGCTGTGAGTGTTTTTAAGGAAAATAAAGGACTTTCCTGGATTATAGTGGAGATTTTTGATTTTTTTTAGATCTCAAACGCCGTTCAAAGGCAACAGGCGATGAAGTTCTCTGCTGAGGGGCAGGTGAAAATGCCACCAGTCACATTTCTTACCGACGATGAGAAAATGATGAAGGAAACTGGTAAGAAACCATACAAGTACACGATATTTTTGTAATTATAATTTTTACAAATTACAAAATCATCTGATGGTTCTAAAATATTTAAAAAAAACTTCTGATTTGATCGTTTTTATCTTTTATCAAAATTTTAATTTGAAAAGCGTTTTTCTTTGCTCTGAATATCGTGTGCTTATTTGCTGATAGTGTCTCTATCTCCGATCTGCTGCCACGATGGCAATTCACTTTCCCCTTATATAGCAGACATTTGAATTGATTTTATTTTAATAAACATTTTATAATGATTTTGATAAGAATCTATTGTTGTTTGTAATTTAATTCAATCACTAGACAATAATTGACCCTCGATTCAAATCTAGAGCAATGTTTTATTTGCATTCTATTTAATTTAAAATTGAATAATCTTTAAGATAGTTGTGGTTTGAATTTGTTACTTAATTTTCTTATTGCTTAAATTGGTTGGAATATTATTATACCCTATTTGATAAGGCTGTCAATTTCGTTATTAGCGAACACAACGAATTTGCAGCCAAACCCCAATTGACCAATGTTGGAATTTTTGTACCGTGTCCAAATGTACCACGCAATTTTCCTTTATAATGTTTAAGAATATTTGTGGGAAAATTTGGAATTATGGACCTTATGGTACAAAAAGGACAATTTTCCCAGGAAAAAATCTTGGATTTTCAGTCAAAATTCCATAAATCGTACCTTCGGTACTTGGTACAAGATGATTGGAAACCCAACTGGTTTTCCAATCAATTTGGTCAATTGGGACAGTGAATATGTTAACGGTTTTAGGATTCTGAAGGCTTTTAACTATTTATTAAAAGTGAAAAACTTTTGTCTTCTTTTAACTATAATCAAAACACACGAAATCAGTAAACCTAACGTTTGAATATATTATAGTAATGTTCATAAAATTGTAGAAATTTTTTAACATTTTCTGCAATTTGCGTCAAAGTTTTTTTCATCAGTCTATTTCGAAAGTGGCTAAGCAGATTGATCTGAAATTTAGCAGGGGTTTTTGTTGGATATTTAGCTGTAATAAGGATAGTTAAAAACTTCATATAGATAAAGAGAAGTTGGGATGAAAAAGAAAACCATTCGCTCGAGTTAATTCGGGGTGCGCGATTAGGGCTCTCAGTGTCTAAAAACATACAAAACCTGTATTTTGTTAAATGGGTTTTGTCACTTTCAAAAACGTTTTACCTAATCTAAAGAGATGGTGTTGTAGGGGTGGAGGGAGGAGAGGCGGGAGGGGGAGGCTCCGGTGGTAATCTCCATACATAAAATCGAGAAAAAGTGGGACGGGGAGAAAGCCTCAAATTTGCGTGACGAATTTCATGGGCAGCCCCTGATATTTTCTAATAGCATAGTTTTTGAATAAAAAAAAATACAATAGAAACTAGCGGGCCCAGCTATTACGTGAGCTTCAAATAATTTCTTAAGTGTGTTGCACATCATGTAAGGTGTTTTAGCATTCGTTCTTGGCATTTTCAGCTCATCTTGAGATAATAATCCCATTATAGCTCTAAATTATCATTCAAAAGCCGGTTAACGCGATTCAATGGAAACTACATGTGCTTCGTACAAATTTTACTTTCGCTTTTTATGTGAATTTACTGACAATACGTTAAAAATTTTAAATTACACAGCCATTGTTTTAAAGCCCATTAAAATTCAAACTATCGCATTGACATTGAATATTTATTGTTTGTATTGTATTTACCTGCGAATTTTCGATCACATACTTTTATTCTAAAGCAATTTCGGAGTTTAGGTTTTTTCGGTACGGTTTTTAGATATTGCGTGCATTTTACATAAATTTTTCATTTCGTGTTTGTTAGAACGTAAAGTTGTTTTCCATGGTACAAAAAATAACTATAATTGACGCACGTAAAAACGCTTGTTTTCGTGTATATCATCTGAGAAATGGAAATTTTAAAAAAGATTTCTTGTTTTCGATGTGTGTCGATGGTGGTTGCCAAGCGAATAGCGTGTTTTAAAGTAGGGTAGCCTATAGTCAGATATTAGAATGACCAGCAAAAATTATTTGATTGGCTAAAAATAATCTGTTTTTATGATAAGTAAATAAAATTCTGCGGTTATTTTGTTTGTGTCTTAGTTGATCGTCTGATCATTTCGATGTTTTTAGCCGAGCACCACTGAAGATCGCCCTGGGATCTGGAAATCGAAATTAAAGTCAAGGAATTGACCTAGAATTTAGCGGTTATATAATATAATCGCACCATTCTGTTGCTATTTCGCATATCTTATCGGTTTAAAAATGCTTTTCAAGAGGCTTGGCGCGAAATATTATGCAGCGAAATACGTTATTCGATCATTGATCTTAGTTAATGCAGCATAAGTAATGCTTTACTTTCCGTTGTGTTTTATATCGAGTTTTTTTGATGATGAAAAATTATATGTTATAAAAAAATTTGGAAACCTTTGGGGCTACCGAAAATTTGATCTCACCTTTTTTGTTGCTTGTAGATACTCTTTTTGAATCTGAAAAAGTACTCCATTTTTTGCACCTTGTTTGAATCTCCGTGCCATCTATAACTGGATAAATGTTTTTTTTAAAAACAGATCCAAAATAAATTTTGTCTGCAATACATTGAATTAAAGTTCAATAGTACACTATTGTCTATAGAATGTGATGATTGTGTGACGAGCACTCAGAAAAATTGAAAAAAGTAGTCGATTTACTTACGCCGTAATTGGGTTCCTGCAGGAAAATTTAACCTATACTAGGCGCGCGTTCACCTACGCAAGGAAAAGTAAATGTCTGTCAACTTGGGGTGCAAACAATTCAAAAATTAAACCTTCTGCAAGTAGGGGGTAATGTGCTGCAGGAGTTGACCCGATATAGGTATTTCGGGGATGTAATGTTATGTAATGGATAACTCCGTCTACCTGTTACAGGCCAGGAATTTACTTGTCAAAAAGTTGACTTGGATCAGCTTTATAATTTTTCTGAGTCTGGGCTTTCAGATTTTAAAAGCTCCTTTTGGTCTCCTCGCGAAATGTCTTTAAATTACGCCACTGGTCGGCATACTTTTTTTCACCAAACAGAGTTGGTCACCTTAACGTGCAATATTTTAAATCCAAATGCTCCTATAGCATTAGTTTTTCTAATGGTACATTTGAAAAATTTCGGCACACTTGATAGATTTCAATTTCTCCGTGGGTATCCTTGCTTGGACCATTACATTTTTCTATATCATACTAATATATAAAAATGAGTTGGTGTCTGTCTGTCTGTCTGTTCCTCTTTCACGCAAAAACGGCTGAACCGATTGACTTGAAATTTGGCATGAGTGTCTATGGTAGTTCTGGTTCCAACATAGGCGTACGGAAAAGTAGCGCGATGGCTGGGGGAGTAAGGGGAGGGGGTAAAATGATTTCGAAACTTAGTTTTTGCGTTATGTTACTCTTTCGCGGGGAAATTACGGAACCGATTGGCCTGAAATTTGGCCTATAGGGTCCAGCCCCAACATAGACCCATTAAAAAGTAGCCCGAGAGGTGGGGGGAGTAAGGGGAGGGGGTGAAGTGATTTCGAAACTTAGTTTTTGCGCTATGATACTCTTTCGCGGGGAAACTACTGAATCGATAGGCCTGAAGTTTAGCTCCAACATACATAGACCATCAAAAAAAAAATTGAAAAAACCCGGCAACGACGGGTATGCAAGCTAGTTTTAGAATAAAAACATAAAAGCTACAATTGCCAGGGGCCAATCGTCGAATACTTTATATGATGACAGACAAAATGCTTATTTAAAGATTGCTTTTGTATAGGACAGGGGGAAAGGAGTGGTCCGATTGGATTTTCATGTATGAATGAGTTATGTAAAATAATATTCTAAATACTTTTGATCTTTATTAAGTTTTCAATATCACTCACCGTTTCCAAGAAAATTGCAAAAAACTGGAAAAAAGAAAATTGGAGAAGGAATGGTCCAATTTTGCCCGTTCAAGAAATTAACCTAACCTTTTACGAGAAACCTTATTATACAATACTTAAAGTCTCTAGCTCAATCCTTTCGAAAGTTATGGTAGAACTAATTTACAGAAAATTTCAAGTCGAGTTATTTAAAATACGTAAAATGGACACATCGACAGACAGATGCAGACATCCTCATGACTGCAATGGATTCCGTACAGATCAGAAAGTTTCTATCTTCCCTCGTTCTCCGTCATGAATACAATAGCAGAGGAAAGTAAAAAGTGACACCAATTGCAAGTAATCTCGAGAGAATTTGAAAATAATGAGAAATAATTAGATCAGTTCTTGATTTTTTATAACAAATTTAAAATACCAATGGCGAATGTCACGAAATTTTTAGCGACCACTAAATTGAGTTAGCGGCCGAATTTTAAGCAAAAAGAGCTAGATCTAGTACAAGTAGTTAAAAGTTTCGTGAAACTTCCCACAAAGCTCCAACCTTTTGCACATAATACTGTTTTTTTTAAATATTTTCTGTAAAACCTTAACAGCAAAAATGATCAATGATCATACTGTTCGTAGTTCATTGCAAATTTTAAATTAACCCAATTGAATCTTCTTCAGTAGATACTATGAGTAAACACATATGGGCAAAGATCTTTTCCAATATCAAATCAATTACATCAATAAAATTGGTGTAAAATAAAATTTTCTGATATTTTTGCATAAAAATGTTTAAATTTTTTAAATTTTCACTCATTTTCTCCAAACTGCCTTAGAAAAAAAGCATTTAAATGTTAAATCAAATTTGAATTGTTAATTTAATTAATCTTGGTTATTGATTATTGCACTTGTTATTTACTGTACAGATTTATATAAGGCTAGTCCTTTTTTTTGTACCATATTAAAATAAATAAATAAATTATTTTTACTTTTATTTTAGTTGCCAAGTTGGCCCAGGAGAAAATCTCACCCTTAGTCAAGAAGATGGACGCTGAAAATCTATTTGATCCATCAGTAATAGAGGCTTTATTCCAAAATGGATTAATGGGAATTGAAATTGAGCCAGACTTGGGCGGAAGTGGTTGCAATTTTATGACAACGATGCTCGTTGTTGAAGAATTATCGAAAGTCGATCCAGCTGTGGCGGCATTAGTTGATATTCACAATACTTTGGTGAACTCACTTTTAATGAAAGTCGGCAATAAACAGCAAAAGGAAAAGTATTTACCACTATTAGCACAGAAATATGTAAGTTTTTTATTTAAAAAAAATCATTGTTCGTCCGTCTTTCAAATCTGTAACTCTACAGAATAAAGGAAGTTGAAATTTTCTTATAAAGCAAGTGTTGAAAAAGCCGCGGATGTTCTAAGTACAAATTTACACAAAATGGCATTCTGTATAAGATAAAAATCTGGAGCACATGAAATAATCGCTTAAATCGAGTTAAAACTCTTAAATTAAATTTTTCACTGTCAACCATTAATGTATAATATGTGAATAAAACTTAAACTTAAACTTAAATCCAGTTAAGTCGAATTTCAATAATTTGTACCTCAAAAAAGAATATTTTAGCTTCACGCGAAAATCGACTTTAGCGGTTATTTCTTGTGGCCACAGAAATAAAGGTCAATTTTTTTAATATTTACTATTTTCAAAAAAAAAATAGCCTGGAAGTTTTGCACTGACGGAACCATCAGCAGGATCAGATGCATTTTCTCTGAAAACAACAGCGAAAAAGGATGGTAAACACTACGTGATTAACGGCACAAAAATGTGGATCTCAAATTCAGATGTCGCTGGACTGTTCTTGGTTATGGCCAACGCTAAGCCAGAAGCTGTAAGAATTTTTTTTAGGTGCCTGTAAGATTAACAAAATTAAAATAAATGTTTCTTTCAGGGCTACAAAGGTATTACAACGTTTATTGTGGAACGAGATACCCCGGGATTAACAGTGGCTAAAAAGGAAGACAAATTGGGTATTCGTGCGTCTGGCACGTGTATGGTGCATTTTGAGAATGTCCGCATTCCAGAAGAGAACCTTTTGGGTAAATTTTGGCAAAGAAAAAAGAATTGAAAAAATCAGAAATTTGAAAATAATGTTTTTTAGGTGAATTTGGCAAGGGTTACCAGTACGCTGCAGGATTCCTGAATGAAGGCCGCATTGGAATTGGCGCCCAAATGGTCGGCTTAGCGCAAGGATGCTTCGATGCAACAATTCCGTATCTCCTAGAACGTAAACAATTTGGCCAGGATGTCTACTCTTTCCAGTCCATGCAACATCAAATCGCGGCAATTGCAACACAGATTGAATGCGCTCGACTTTTGACGTACAATGCCGCTCGGTTACAGGAAGCTGGAGTTCCATTTGTCAAGGAAGCCGCTATGGCAAAGTATTATGCATCGGAAATTGCACAAACGGTCACCATCAAGTGTATTGATTGGATGGGAGGTGTTGGATTCACCAAGGACTTCCCACAGGAAAAATTCTACAGGGACGTTAAAATCGGTGCCATCTACGAGGGAACTACCAATATGCAATTGAGCACAATTGCTAAACTCGTCCGCAAGGAATATTCATCATGAATTTGTTAAAAAAGATATAGAATTTAAAACAGGAATCTATTTGTGATCAGCGAAACGTTTTTTTTTTTGTTTGTATTTTGTAAAAATTGTTACTCCATGAAATTGATACCAATATTGCATTTATTAGAATTTTAGATTTTAACTTTTATGATTTGTGTACCATCGACAGAGATCTGTTAAGAATGAATTTAATTGATTTATCCATAATCTTCCATTTAGAGATTCGTCGAAGTATGATAAAAGTTAAAATGCACCTTTAAGCGTAATTCCTAGATATTAAATTGTAAATTTTATGCCAATAAAATAATTATCCAATTAATTTTTTAAAAAGATATTGCGAGGTTTCATTCTGCTTACAAATTAAAGCAAGGTCATGTAAATACAATAAAACGGTTATTATAAATTTTGCAAAAAAACGGCGCATTCGTTTTAGGAGGCACTCGTTTTGTCGGGGTTAAATCTTGTAATCTAATTTTGACCCACTTTCACTCATCCGATTCGGTTGAAATTTCGCTGTGTATCAGAAATTAAAGCGTAAAAAATAAAATAAAATATTTTTCTCGCTTTTACTTCTGATACACAGCGTTAAAAAAATTATTATTTTCTTTTTAGTATTGTAGATTTTTTAATAAAAGCTTTTTTTTAAAAAAAAAAGTATTAGGGAAGCACTTTTCTGTTCTTGAGATTCACTGGATTTTCGTATCTTGAAAAAATCTTGAATCTGAGCAAATTTTTAGAGTACGAATTCCTTCAAGAATTATTAGGGAACTAATTAAATGTTTTAGGTTTTCCCATCAACCAGGGCACCAATCATGTATTCCGACGCGTCTCTGTATTTCGACTTCGACGCAGCTTTTAACTCTTGACTTCGCCATATCTGCAGTTTGAAATTTCTCGGAATCGTCACTAGAATCCAAACGTGATTCTGACTGTCACTCAAGGAAATTTGAAGCTGATGATATGACGAAGTCAAGAGTTAAAAGCTGCGTCGAAGTCGAAAGACAGAGACGCGTCGGAATACATGATTGCTGCCCAGCAAATTCAAAAACATCTAATGTTTTAAATGTTCTTTTTAATAAGTGATAATGTTAATCGCATATAGCACAATAATTGACCTTAACAAGTAGAAATAGGTATCCCCAATTACCGACCGAGGGTTGAAATTGTACCATAGATAAATAAAACAAAAAAATAACATAATTTTTTGTGTCACTGTGCTATGCTGTTTTGATATTAAAAATTCACTTGTATTCAAAAAAAAATATTTTTCGTCATTCTTAACCACAAAACTAGATAATGGAAGCTCTTTATCGTCCTGTAACTAAAATACATTCAGAATACTTAAAACACTTGAGCGTAACGGATCAAAAAAATATTCTATTGTAATAAAGTGCAATTAAAATTCGTTAAATGGACGGAGTAATTCTCAACATTGAGGATTCATCTGGAAGTGGAAGTGATGTCACTGTCAACAGTGGACCTGATCGAATTTTCTTAGAGGGAATTGAAAAAGACGAACCGGAAACACCTTCAAGCAACGGAAAAGACGTGATCGACTCATCCAGGAGCAAATACACTTTTGCATCAAAGAAGAGTGTTGCAGAAGGTATTTTTTTTTGATAGAAGTTATTAAATTGTTATCCATGTTAAAAGCGTAATTATCTGTTTTAAGGAATGATGGATATTGCTCTACTTACGGCCAATGCGAACCAATTACGTTTTCTGACCACATACAATAGTGAATCTAAGACGTTCTACTTTAGTGTCTCATTGATTGTCTTATCGTTAATTCTTCAAATTGCGGTTGGAATTGCGCTAATTTTCAAAGTACATTCAGTACACATGTGACTATATTCTTTATTTAAATAATTTTAATGGAAATTTTTCTTCTTTGTTTTAAGAGACAAATGAAAAATCGCGGAAAACGTCTTGAGGTCAATCGAACCAATGATTTTCTAGTTGGAGGAGTTTTCATCATTACCGTTATTAATGTTTTTGTGGCGTCATTTACAACAACTGAAAAACATTCTGAATAAGTTTTGGAGTTTTTAAATGTTTATGATTATTAAAAATTATGAATGAAACGTAATTGTAAAATGTTGAAACTGATATTAATTAAATTTTATTCCTGTTAAATTAATTTATATTCAAAAAAAAAATAACTTCAAAGGCATACAAATAAAATAAAATCGGCGCCCAACATTTTTTAAATAATATTTTCGAACTCAATAACTTAAACCGTTCTCGAGCCAAAAACGATTTTTTCCCAAAGGTTTACATTTTTATAGCGTTTTTTTTAAATCTGTTTTCAAATCTGTGGGAATATCTCGAATAAAATTAAGCAGTAAATAAAATTAAAATTTTCAACTGGAATTTGAAATTTGCGCCAAAAGCCAGCTCTGTAATTTATTGTAGTGTAGACATGTTTTAAGTTTTGATACAGAAATATTGCGCAGTATTTTTGAATTGGGCGGTATTTTTGAAACATTCTTGAAGAACTTTTGTTTTAGAAACAAATGAAATTTTATCAACCTGGAGCTGCAAAGATAGCTAATTGTAATTTCAAATTAGATAAAAGTTTCATAGAATAAATAAAGTGGGAATATCTCGGATATTTTAAAGAAAGACATTCATCCGTATAGTGGCGCTTTCATTATTCCAAAGATCTACAAAGACGATACTCCGTACAATGAACTAAACTTTAGTGTAATTAAACAAAACATGAAAAAAATACTTGATATTCAATTTGCTAGGGAACACCAAAATCCGCATAAAGAATTATCCATTCTCGTTGATCAACAAAAAAAGTTTACAATTCTGGTCTGAATCTAAATTAAGATTTCTTTCTTGGTTGCTTCGTTGTGTGTAGTTGGTCTTGGAAGATACTTCGGGAATAGTTCGAAAAAGAGTGTTTTACTCGCATTGGAATGTGTTATTCGGTTTTATTGGAAGTTTATCATAGTTTATACTCGGAGTACTCAATTATTTTTACATTGGACATTTCTGTCGCTACACATTTCTGATAAACGTTTGGTTGGTGTTAGTAAGATGTGGCCATGCGCGAAATTCACGCCAAAAACAGGAACTTGTCAAGAAGTTCATTCGGAGTCGTCTGCACGTTTCAGAGTTTACGTAGACTATGGGGCCTATTGCGGTTATCGATATCTATTCGATCGACCATCGTTGGCCGGAACGATCGAAAAACAATTTGGTATTGCGTAAGGTTCATCGTTCAAGCAATCGCTATTGTGAATTTTTTAGTGTTTGACGTTTGGGATTTCACATTGTTGAAGTTATTTTAATGTTTAAAAATGACTTCAACGCAGAAAATACAATATGAGCTCCCTTAAAACATAGAGGCGGTGGATGACAATGGCGATATGAGCGAAATTACACCAGAAGACGGTTTTACAAACCAACGTCGAGGCGAAAATATTAAACACCGAATGTTGAGTTCTTTGAATTGACCAATATTTCAAATCTATGTGAATAAAACAGTTTTTAAGTTCATTTTTTATTTAAATTATTTTTATACCAGTTTGGTCTTATGTATCTTCATTTTTTCAACCAATTTTTATATTGGATTTTTGATCGAGGTTTTGATCAAGATATTCCTCATTAATAATTTCCTAATGTGTACAAATACTTCCATTTTATTATTCGCCTCTAATTTTGATAAAAAAAAGTAATTGCAATACTTCACCGATCGCTAACTTGACATAAACTTCACAGAACGATCAAACAAATGTCATCGTTCCCAAATGAACGATTTCATCGTTCACGAACGATAAAATCGATGATCGCAATACCGATTTTTCGATTTGACATTTCAACGATCGATTGACGAAGCTCACAATAGGGGCCTATACTTAGCATGCTAGAAACCGAATGGCTGGAAGATAAAATGGTAATTTTATTTTTAAACGAATGAAAACAAATAAACGTTTTTCGAAAAAAAAATAAAGTAAATTTAATGATTTTGAAGGATTAACAATAAATTTATCCATACCTGATAGACTATTTTCTTTAATTATTTTAAGTTGTCCTTTAGCTTTTGAGCAGAAATTTCATTTTGCATCCACCGTATTCACCCAATTTGGCGCCAAAATTAATGCCTAAAGGTGGGTTTAGAAACACGAGCATTTTCATTTTTACTGGCAAAGTGAGCGAGATAGCGAAATTCAAATTTACGTGCGCAAAAAGTCGATCACATCAGTGTCTCACACGTACTTTCCCTTCCACTTTATGGCGAACTGTCACTGCACATCACCTTCTCGCAGCAATACGTTTGTTAGCACTTCAATTTCACCTAACAAAATCATTTTGTGTGATGTTATAATTAGTAACATAATTATTATCACCTCCCGTTTCCATTTAAAATGCGTAGCTTTCAAATAAACATCGAACTTAACCTTACTTTTGCTGGCTGCCATAATTCCCATAATTCAGGGGTAACATTTTGCTGGCAGGGCGGGGAAGTCCAATGTGTTTGTTGTTGTTTACTGCCATAACTTTCCTATCGTCGACGAAAATTATGGATAGTAAAACCACTACATGCAAGCAAAATTTCCAGTAAAATTTTTACTGGGTGGCTTGCCGTCCCCTTCCCACTTGATGAAAAAGTCATAAGAAATCTGGCATTTCACTCACTTTGCCAGTAAAAATGAAAATGCTCGTGTTTCTAAACCCACCTTAAGACTTAGCCATAGTAACACAAGTGGTCGTGATGTGGTCTTCACGACCACAAGTTCTAGGAAGTTCTGGGAGCCTGGTTTATGACTTCTTGTGTTATTTGGAATATCACACATCTGCGAAAAAAAGTCAAAACATTAATTGATTTTCATGCGAAGCCAAAGTGATCTGTAATTGCATTTCAAGAACCATCATTTTAGCTTTTCTTGAAAATGTGTTGAATTGGCTGTATTGCCACAGAAATGTTTCAAAAACATTAATTTTATCCACAATAATTAATTTTGAATTGAAAATGTATTTCACAGAAGTCAAAACTTCTTGAATTCTTTGGTTCACTGGTGTTTAGGCAAAGGTGGTTGCTCCGAAAGAGATCTTTTTGCAGGGTGAAGATTTCGAAATCGTGTAGCAGACAAATTACAAGTGCGCAGTATATTTTTATGAGAATCTGGAAAACACGAAGATTCCAATGAGATGGCAAGTTTCATGGACCCGGATAGATGGTAGTTATTGCGGAGATACTTCATGATAAACGTAGTATTAGCGATCTTATGACTTTGAAACGTCACTTGATTTTGCCAGTTCTACAACTTTGTCTTGCCATTTACGAGAAACGCAACTAATTTGAAGTCTCTAGCTCAATCCTTTCGAAAGTTATGGTGTTCACAGACAGACAAACGGGTAGACAGATGGATGGATGGACGGACATGCCGAAAAAAATCCTTTTATCATCCCAAACATCCTGGTGTAGTACTATTTTGTTTCCGACGATTGGTTACAAACGGTGTACTAAATCTAATATACTCCTGTATGATATATCATGTAGAGTAGAAAAATGCTGGTAGTCTAAAGGTAGTCTAAAGGACTCTTGAGTTTTACGCAAATGAACGGATTAAGGCCTATATTACACACGGCAACTTTAAGCGGCGACTTTTCTTAAGTATAGGCGAGAGAAGTGAGGGAAGCGGTGGCCCGCTTTGGTGTCTGTCTGTCTGTTCCTCTTTCACGCAAAAGCGGCTGAACCGATTGACTTGAAATTTGACATGAGTATCTGTGGTAGTTCTGGTTCCAACATAGGCATACGGAAAAGTAGCGCGAGGGGTGGGGGTAGTAAGGGGAGGGGGTAAAGTGATTTCGAAACTTAGTTTTTCCGCTATGTTACTCTTTCGCGGGGAAACTACTGAACCGGTTGGTCTGAAATTTGGCATAGATTTTCGTTGGGGGTCCAGCCCTATTAAAAAGTAGCCCGAGAGGTGGGGGAGTAAAGGGAGGTGGTAAAGTGATCTCGAAACTTAGTTTTTGCACTATGTTACCCTTTCGCGGGAAACTACCGAGCCGATTGGCCTGAAGTTTAGCTCCAACATAGACCTTCAAAAAATAAAAATTTGAAAAAACTTAACCCGGCAACGACGGGTATGCAAGCTAGTGTTTAAATAAAATTTGATATTGTTGTGGGGAAATAAGAAAAGTCGTCTGCTTTTATCTATTAGGGGCACACATGGTTTTATCATCTATCATCACTGTTGCCAACTCAAAAATATGAATCCGGTCAAATTTGACCGTTTGACAGGATTTTTTTTTGTTGAATCCTGTCAGAAAAAACGGTCAAAAGTTTTAGCGTGTTAGATCCGGCCAAAAAAATCGGTCAAACCCACGCAAACGGCATTTCTGATAACAATAACATAGAAATTAAAAACTAAAATATAAGGAGAAATATAATTTTATTTAGGTACAATCGTCTTAACAAAAAATAACAAAAACAAATTAACAAATTCTTTTTAAAAAATAACATTAACCCTAATCCTCCTAGGGACTCATTTCAACTTTGCTTTGGATGCCACCAAATGGAAATCAAGTCCGTTTACATCTGGACGAACGTGCTCACATAACATTATGTGAAAAAAAAAAATATTCTAATACTGTTAAATTTAGTGTTTTATATATAACTTTCATATGAGAGCGCGGGACTCATCCTAGGTGTTTTTGTTTGTAAATTAACCCAGGATGATTAGGGTTAAAACAAATTCTTTTAAATAATAATAAATAAAAAAACAAAGATCTCCAGAAATATATTATAACTTACATATATGTACCCGAATTATAAGAGTAATTTCATCTTGACAAGAGTCATTTTACTTGTTGTTTGTGCTTTTCAACAACGAACAACACGTAGAATGACTTTTGTCGAGATGAAATTACTCTTATAATTCGGGTATTAACTGTTAAAATTTATTAATCAACCTCACTATCGGAAATATTATGATTCACAATTGCATTAACCCGAAAAGTTCCAATTTCCACTTATAAATCTGTGGTAATTTGCCAAGAGCAATTCAAAATTTAAAAAAAATATGACATGACAAAACTTTCCTTTGGCTGGTTATTTTAAAGTTTAAATTAACGTTTAAAATAAATGTTTAATTAACGAACAAACTAAAAATTTGATCATGTTATATTTTTTTTAAATTTTGAAATTGCTTCGTTCAAAATTTGAAAAATGTAGTTATCAAGTTTTGGCAAATTACCACAGAAATTACAAAGGGTGCGTTCAATTTGTGAACATTTTTTTTACGAAAATTGATATTGTTGATAATATATTATTTGTTTCCCAATTAAAAACTGTTAAAAAAGGTCGAAAACACATTCAGTTCCGGTTAAAAATCCGGTCGACCGGATTTTCATTTTTTCTCCTGTCAAAGTGGACAAAGTCCGGTCAAATTTGACCGGAAAACGGTCAAAATGGCAACACTGTCTATCATACGACTTGCCGGTTTCCAATGAGCGCACATTTAGTCATGCTTTTTTTATCCAATCTTTTTAGTGTAGAAAATTTCTGGAAGTGATATCTTTCAAACACTGATGCAAACTGGTTTCTTTCCAGTCTGGCTGTATAGTTGCTAGCCTACAACTTTTTAACGTTAACAAGAGAGTGCTGAGGAAACTTTAATACCGCATTGATTTTTTCAGTAGTCTTCATCGTGTTTTATTCCCAAATATCACAGGAGACTCGGTTTATTTATCCAATTTTCTGTTTAAAAATTGGCAAATATATCAAATTATTTATTTACTTCCTTTAAAATAAATTAGTTCGTAAGTAATTGACTTTACCGGTTGTCTAGAATAAAATAAAGAAATTTGAATTTTTGCATTATTGTGATCGAATTCGTTTACCAGAAGATTTGCAAAAAGTTGTGTTGAATTGCTGTGAAACAAAAGACCGGGCATTGAAAAACATCATTCAGAAATTGAATTAATTAATGAAAGAAATTGTGAAGAAAGATTTATTTCACATAAAAAGGTGGTGAGGTGTTAATTGAATTTGGTTGGAAATCATTCTAGACTGTTAAAAAAGTAAGTTGAAGGAAAGTTTTAAGGCGGGTGAATCATGAACATTTGTTGGGCTTTTTTGTTGTTGTAACTTGAATCGGATGTTGTGTGGCTTTTAAATGGTATTTTGTTTAAAACAGTTATTTTGTAATTTTCCAATAGCTTTTATTTAAAAATAATATAAATGCGCACGTCATCAGTAAAGTAAAAAAAAATATTTCTTACATAATACTGAAATAAAATATAACAAAGTCAATATAATAAAAACATATAGATAAAAAATTGAAGGTGAAAAAATCATACGATGTCTACCACGGATGCGGAGCCCTAAAAAAATCAATAGTGTGAAAACTACCCTTGAATGGCAGCCGGTCGGTATACAATGTCTGGGCTAGGAAACACATTCAAAAAAAAAAATATGAAGAAAACGCTAATCTGTATATGAAGGGGCTGTGTATGATTTCGGTGCTATTATAATTCAACATTTACGCGGAATGCATTCGAAAGGGGGTGTACAAGGGCTGAGAATTTGATGGTTGATGAATAAGGCACAAGTTTGTTGAATATCGTGAGAATCTCCATATAATTAGAAAGCTTTTTATACCTGATTTACCTTGGATTGAAAACCCTCCTCTTCTCCGAGGGTGTTTATAGTGCTTCTAATCACATCATCTCATCCCCTGGACGCGTCGTGAGTGTGTAAAACATACTAGAAATTGTGCATAGTTCAAAAGCTGTTGCGTTGTTCTACCTAAAAATTTAGACATAATAAAAATCTCTTGCCAAAAAGTGTAGTAATAGAACTTTCACTTTCACCCTATCAAGGGGTGAGACATCAACACAAAGACATTTCCTGGTAAACACATATTGGCAAGATGGCATGTTTTTTTTTAAATATTTCCGTGGCACCCTGTAGATGTTATTCTGCAAATACCACGTTGAATTTGAATGAATTTTCTGGATAGTTGTGTGAAACGTGATAGAAACGCACATGTGGTTCTTATCGATCTCAATATGTTTTTTTTTTTTCATTAAATACTATTATTAAAACGGTGGTTTACTTATTAATCGTGTTTCGTTGAGCTCGAAAAGCAAGAAATTTTTTTTTTTTTATTTTTTTGGGATTTTATGGAGTTTTTGCAGATAATTTATGTATTCTGTAAATAATTGTGGTTCTTATCAGGAGCGTTAAACTGAGTCAATTTTACTTTAATTGTTTTTCATTCTGTGAAAAAATGTATAATGCAAATAAAGCTATTACCGAATTAAATTCATTTCATATGACTAAGATTTTCTTCTAAATTTAGTCTCTTTGGGTGGGAAAATGCCCGAACACACCATAAATGCCCAATTTAGAACATAAATTAGTCATAATTTCATTAGTAAGCAAATAAGCAAGACATTTCCTTTTGAAAATCAATAATTATTTTTAAATGTTCGGGTTTAGGGGCAGTTATGTTTATCTAAATTTATTTTGAAATACTGAACTTTAATAAATAATAATTCATGCAATAAGGCAACAAACAAGTCGAACTCGCGAATTTTTTTTCGCGAAATTTTTTGAATAAATTGTATAAATTTTGAGAGTTTCATTAAATTGCGTGTGAATAATTTATAAAAAAAACAACTGCAAAAATAAGGTTATCAGTAAAAAAGTAAACAAATATCTGCTTCGTGCCAAATTTTAATCTTCATTCTAACGACTTTGTATTCAATTGGAGATTTAAAGTTTAATAAATTCTTAAACATACATATTTATGATGGATTTAAATATTTTATTAAACTAATAATTTAATTTTATTTCAAAATTGTCTAATTTGTTTGGCTATGCATTAAAAACTAACCTTTTCTCTATTTACAATAGGGGTATTCACATTTGCTGTTAAAATGGCTGTTATGGCCGTAAAATACTATTATTTGTTAGTTTTGTAAATAATTAAATACACGGCCACAATTTTTTCAACTTTACCACAATTTATTATGGTATTAACCATACTAAAATTTGGCAAATATTTGAAACTAGCTTGCATACCCGTTGTTGGCGGGTTAAGTTTTTTCAATTTTTTTTTTATGGTCTATGTTGGAGCTAAACTTCAGGCCAATCGGCTCGGTAGTTTCCCCGCGAAAGGGTAACATAGAGGAATAGCTAAGTTTCGAGATCACTTTACCCCCTCCCCTCACCCCTCGCGCTACTTTTCCGTATGCCTATGTTGGAACCAGAGCTACCACAGACACTCATACCAAATTTCAAGTCAATCGGTTCAGCAGTTTTTGCGTGAAAGAGGAACAGACAGACAGACACCAACTCATTTTTATATATTAGTATGATAAGCAAAAATATACGCAGTAAGGAGCTTAGAAATTGGCTCATATTTGACAGTTTTAGTTAATTGTTTAATAATACAAATAGTGTTGAAAAATGTCTATAAGTTCGGTATGCTAACTTTCGCCTCCCTTCGTTACGCTTTTCTAAATTTCTTTCTATGGGATTTAGTTTAAATAATATCGCATACCCCTCCCACTCTTCCCCTAAATGCGTGACGTATTTTATATCTACAATTATGAGTGAAATTTTTTTTGTGTTTCCGTGTGGAAGTTCTAAGGCATCGGAACTGCCGTTTACTAGTAATCCACACCAGCCATGAATCCCGTCACTGTCGCTGTTACGTATAGGAAGATTGAAATGACAGCTGTTACGACAGAAAAGTTTGACAGTTTTTGCTGACATCTTTGCTGACATCTTTGCTAACAGAAATTGAATTCTAATTTTTCACGTGCAGAGACGGTCCGTTCTATAAACGAATCCTGTTAAAAGTAATTTTTACAAAGAAATTATTTGAAAAAGGCATCGTGGGAGCAGCTGGAGCCCGAATTTCATTTTAGTGCGGAGATTTTAAAGAAAAAGTGAAATCACTGAGATCGTCATATTTACTATTCTCAGTTGTTTACTGCTCAACGCATTTCTGGAACTGAAACGTCATGCCAGAATCAGCCCACCTACGTCACAACAGAATTTTCTAATGACATTTCTGTTAACAGTTCTGTCAACGTTCCCGGCAGGTCTGGATGGCGTGTTAGCTGTTATGTCCTAACGATGAGTAAATAATTGTAAAAAAATACAAGAGGTGAAGAGAAATGTGGCAAAAAAGAGAGATTAGCCTATAATGTTCTCTCATTTCTAATCCACATGTAGGAAAAAACCTCATCAAAATCGGTTCAATTATTTTAGTATACCAAATCCTGGTATAGAGACATTTAATTCTTTATTAGTAGATTTATGAAAATATTCCATAATCTTCCAGTTTTAAAATTGCATGAGTGGTATTTTCGAACAATTCACTGTCACACAAAATTTAATTGTAAAACGTAGAATTATTACATAAAATTTCTTCTCGATTAAACATAATATGCGATTTTTTTTAAAACCAAATCTCGCAACTCAATCGAGATCTAAAATAACAGATGTATATTTTGCCTACCCTGTGTTTGCTTAAAAATTCACCTGGTAAACCGGTCTCTATTACTTTTATGACTTTTACCCCAGAATACTCAATTACCTGCATAAATTTCATCTTACCTGTGCAATTATACAAGCATAAAGAGAAGAGTAATTTTAAACACAAGTATCTTTTGAGGAAGATACAAACAATTTTTTAATCCGTTCATGGTTTTTATACCCGTATGATGAAACCAAACGGTGTATTAGATTTGTCTTACCGTTTGTAACGCCAAGATCTCGTCATCACACAAAAAATGAATTACACCAGTGTGTTTAGAATGATAAAAAAAGTTGAATTTAGCATGTCCGTCCTTCTGTCCGTCTGTGGCGCGGATTGCGGACGCACGCATTGAGCTAGAGACTTGAAATTTTGCGCAGATTCGCCAATTGGCAATTATAGCTTTTGTTATGTTTAATCTTACGAAAATTTTTAGGAAAAATATTTAGTTTTGTAACCCGGCCTTTACGCGCAACTATAAAGTCTGTCAGTAGCACATACCCCAAATGTCAAATTACTGACAACGAATTAGAAGACATTTAGCGAACTGGCAGCCAGTTCATTTTCAAAATGACTTTATTTGTAACACAGCTACAGTCCCTCGTATTTCAGAGGCATGAATTTTGCTCGTATGCTTCATTATTTTAATTATCTCGTTCCTAGTTAGTCTTCTTTCGCAAGCTGAGAGTTCTAAAAGTAAAAAAAAAAATAAAAATAGTGAATTCATAATAATTTAATAGATTTACCTCAAATTCTTCATTTTCCGCCATCTTAGAAGTCTGAAATGTCAAATTACTGGCATATCTGTACTGACTACAAAAATGTCCCGTCAGTACAGACTTGTCAGCGCCAGTAAGCATTTACACGAGACTGGGTCAGGGGCTGTGTCAGCTCTTCAGACGCGTGTAAAGGCTGTGTAATAAACTTCGCATTTTTTGTTTTGTTGAACAAATACATCTTCCTGTTAAATGTTTTGCGATATATTTAAAATATAGTTAGATTTGCGATACCTGTCTGGAGCCATTAGCATAACGAATTTTGAGCCAATCGGTTACAGTGTTTTAAGGTCAACGAATTTTACAAACCACCACAAACTTATTTTTTGAATGCTTGTCCGAAAATAAAAAGGACGAAGAAATAGATATCCAAAAATGTTTGATTTACGCTGCTTCTTCCTTAATTTGATTAAAACTGTCTTTACCGCTTGAATAATACATTCAGGATAATAACCTAAACCTCCAAAATAGACATAAATTTATGTCAATAACAAAACTTTCCAGTCCCAAGCACTTAAATGTTTTCATCGACATTCTTTTCTTGTCCAATTCATATCTAAAAATAGTTAAAAAAAACATTAATGCGACAGGCTGGGGTAAAAATAATTTCATTCATTTTATTGTATTGATTTCTGTCTGTAGTTAAAGAGCAAGCCTTACTCAACTGTGGTTGAGTTATAAAAAGAACACTCACCTGTTGCATATTCAGAAAAAGTCATCCAATTAACTTAAAACATGTTCGATTTATTACATAGCTTCACTAAAAATGTATGAAAATGAGAAGTTCTGGACATTTTATGTCAAAGGACGAGAAATTCGTCTTTATTTTTAGGTTATACTGGTTTTTCCATGTAATAACGTGCATTTAGCATGAATTTACGCACGAAATTTTTAAAAATAGTAGTTTTTTTTTAATTATTCATTCAGCGTAGGCTTTTCTTTTACGTTTAGAATTCTTGATTGCTATGTAAAACAAGAGATAAAAGTGTTTGACTCAAAGTCTTTAGTTTAATAGTTGCACTCGTGTATTATGTTTCCGGTAGATATAAGCTTACTTAAAAAGTGTCTGGTATAAGTAAATAATTTTTCGCTAGTGTCAGTATTTAAGAATTTAGCAATTTTTTTAATCAAAAATGATAATTTTTATTTTAGTGTGGTAGAAATAAATTATTCAAATAGTGTTTTTAACTGCGTAGACACAAAAGTTGATTCTGGATTCTCTCTTTTTTCAGTGGATTCCAACATTCTTATAACTTTATACCATTTATAATGGAATTACTGGAAGATATCATTTATTCCATAGCACCTGGAAATTAATTCATATTTAAAAGAAACCTGTTGTTACCGAATGAAAGCTCAAACTTCTTGGTATATCCTATTAAAACAGATCATTATGACCAATATCACACAAATCCGTAAGTATTAATATTTTTTTGGCACAATTTAAAAAAAAAAACCCACAATAAAACAATTAAAAACAACTTGTTAAATGTTGTTCAAAAAGATTTATCTATAAAAAACATACAAAAAAATTCTTTTAAATAAAGTTAAATTCTAAGTTACACAGATATAGTTTTAGGGCGGTTTTTTTCAATTTTTTTTCTAGCCGAAGCAGAAATAATATTTAAAAAGGCGTAACTTTCCGCCTTCAGAGTTAAAACATCTTCTATTTCAAAAAAATGCAAGAGAATCTCTATAGTTAACTTTTGGTGAAATCTGGGAGTTATAAACTAAAAGGTGGCGATTTGAATACCCACATTTTTGAGCAGTGCACGTATTAAAACAAGCTTGTAAAAGCTGCAAGCTACAAGCACGTATTAAAACAAAAGCTTGTAAACGCTGCAAGCTACAAGCACGTATTAAAACACAAGCTTGTAAAAGCTGCAAGCTACAAGCTTGCAAATTATGGAGTCGAAGAGTGTCTACTTTATTCAATGCAATTTGGCTAGAAAAATTTTGTCGAAATTTTCTATTCGATTTAACATCTACATCGAGAAATTTTCGAGCAAAAAGAGTAGGTCATTCGAATACGTAGGGGAGACTGGGGTATTCTGGACCACGGGGAATTGCGGACCAGCGTCATTTTTTTCCCCCTAGTAGTGGTTGGTAGCTGCAAATAACTGTACTCAGTTTGCCTCATGTTAAGCTAATTTTCCTAACAGTTCTCGACTTGTGTATACGCACTATCACCTCGCTTCGATAGCAAATAGAAAAGTGATACTTCGAAATTTTTTTTTTCACTTTGTGTTTCGCTTAAATTTAACCACATTTTTCGAGAATCAACTCAAGTAAATATATTGATAATATTCGCGGAGCCTTAAGCATTCGACACTGACAAGAAATTTTGCATGAAGTTTGCATTGTGTTACTAATAGCTGCCATATTGTAAAAAAGAGCATTCGGGGAATTGTGGACCACTTTTGTCGGGGAATTATGGACCACTCAATTCTTGACATTTGACAAGCAAACTTCGTGTATTTGATGCATATAAGTGTTTTTTCATGCAAAAACACAGCATTAGATTTTCGGCAATCATACTAATACAAATATACAAATGAGTTGGTGTATGTCTGCCTGTCTGTCTGTCTGTCTGTTCCTCTTTCACGCGAAAACGGCTGAACCGATTGCCTTGAAATTTGGCATGAGTGTCTGTGGTAGTTCTGGTTCCAACATAGGCATACGGAAAAGGAGCTCGAGGGGTGGGGGAGTAAGGGGAGGGGGTAAAGTGATTTCGAAACTTAGTTTTCCCTCTATGTTACTCTTTCGCGGGGAAACTACTGAACCGATTGGCCTGAAATTTGGCATAGATGTTCGTCGTGGGTCCAGCCCCAACATAGACCCATTAAAAAGTTTTTAAGTTCTTTCCGGTTTTCTTCGTATTCTAAAATTTAGACAAAAAGCTTAACCCGGCAACGACGGGTATACAAGCTAGTTTCTAAATCGGCCGTTTTGACATCGCCAGAGGATGTAAATGACCTTCGTGAGAAGGCTGCATCGATTTCTGCATAATTTGCAAGAAAAATATGCCAAAAAAAAATGAACCGTCAATCTTCTATTGAATTACTAGACTTTGTAATTTAATTAAATATTCTATTGAATTACTAGACTTTGTAATTTAATTAAATATTTTAGAACACATGTACGCATACATACTGGCGATCGACCGTATGTCTGTCCGTTCGATGGCTGTAATAAAAAATTTGCACAATCAACAAATCTCAAGTCACATATATTAACGCACGCGAAGGCGAAGTAAGTATTTATAAAAAAACAGGATTGGTATTCCGTAATTTGTTTCAAGCGTTTGTTTAGAGTTAGAGTAGAAATAGACGATGCGATGGTCGTACCGACTTACAGTTGTAAAATAATAATATCGTATCGACGGTCGCCTGGCAGACCACAATCTGCCGCATGCGAGCGCAGGTTTTGGCTCAGCAGCATACGACCGTGCGATATCGGGCCCAACCGTCATTTCGTGCGCATACACTATACAATTATCGCTTGCCCGACAATTGTACCGACCATCGCAGTCTATTTCTACTCTTAGAAGAAAAACTAGTATTCTTGTCTCTGTTTTGACCAATATAAGGCCGCAACAAAGATAGCGAATACCACTTTTTCTTCTAGCTCGAAAAAAACGCTTGAAACAAGTTACGGAATACCACAACAGTTTGAGGATGTACCTAATTCCGACTATTGATCATGATTTCAACTGGAATGATTTTTTGTAAATGTTTTTTTTTTAAACAGGCGAAATTCTGTCACAGGTAATCGAAATTCGATAGCAATGTTCACTTGGGATGCTCCGGAATGACTGCAAGTTACTGGACTTGCGAACATTGCGTTTCGGACTGATTTTCATTGCAATTTTTCACTTCATTTCACTTTGTCTGTTATATAATAAATATATGAATCAAAAAAAAAGTTTCTCTATCACATTTTTCCATTTTTAATCGATTTACAAAGTGGTCCACAATACCCCGAGATTTTTCAAAATCGCAAAAACGCCATTTTTGCGCCAACTGATAAAACTTGTATAATTTAATACAATTTGACCGAACTGCTGTGACCCAAAGAGAGGTTATTTATCGTACTACAAATTCAAGCTTTGAAATTTTCAGAAAAAGTTATTTTTTTGCGAGTTTTTAGCCAAAATGAAAATGCGGTCCAGAAAACCCCAGTCTCCCCTACTTAATTTTTTAATTTTATTTTTGTACTTAATTTTTTGAGAAAATCGTAAAGTTTTTGTAACGTTTTTTTTATCTCTTTAGTGTCTACCTATTATATTAAGATTAATTAAAATGTAAAGTGGTTTTTGTGACAGTTAAATTACGTACTAATTTCAATATTTGTAGTACAAAAATTTGTTTCAATTGCTAAATTACACAACTCTTATTGCTTTTAATTGACCTTTTATCGCTTAATTAAAAAACTTTCGCTGCAAATTATGGAAACAATTCAGTAAAACATAGTTGCATTCTTACAAATTAGCTACAAATATATAGGTTATATTTTTATACCAAGATTGTAATAAAATTTATGTAATTTAAAAAGCATAAATTGCTATTAACAGGGTTTTATGAGAGAGATCTTCCAAACAAAATGTTATTCAAGTTCACGAACGTATTTTTTCTGAGATTTCTGAGTGTTGTCACGAAGTCAAAGATCAGATGAGTTTAAATTGCGGTTTTTGTTGGTAATAGAACACATCCAGGTAAATACAGACATATAATTCTGGTTAATTTGGAATTTTATGTTGATTTTAACAACAACAAATATCACATTGCTTACGATAATTAACAACACACTTTCATGACAACTTACTACACTACTGCCTATAGTTCAACTATTAAGCGAATAGAAACATGGATAAGGTGACATATAATTATACCGACTAGTTATGCCACTTTAGTTTTCTTTTAAATTTATTGCAGAAGAAACGATTAAATATTTTATCTGCAGAATGGGGCTAAAGTTGGTCGAATTTGTTGATCTTACGTTTAATTGAAGAAAAGTACTCTTACCAGGCATACGTGAAACTCAGACCGAGTGCGTCAAAAATTCATTCGAGTCGCGTCAATTTCAAAATTTTCTCTCGTCCTAGCAGATCGTCGTACTAAGCAGCAGAATATTTATTTTTAAAATTCGTTCGTGTACATATTCTCGTTAGATTACACTAAAAAAAAGTAAGTGGTGCCTGTTTTGTTTATTTTTTGCATAAACGCACAAAACATGAAGTATGGAAATAAATATTTGAATTGAATATCTTTTATCCGATATTCAGTGATTAATTCAGTGAAATTTAATAACCTTACAATTTGAGATTATCGCACGTTTTTACAAAAAAAATATTCTTATTTTGTTGTTACATTACGAAAAATTCTTCTGGATTTCAAGCCTTTTGAAGAATTGGATACGATTATTTTTCTTTGTGAACGTGTCGCCGTGGCAAGAAAAGAAACTAAATCGCGTACAAAGAACGTGTCGCCGTGGCTACAAAAGGAACTAAATCGCGACAAAGAGAGATTGAAAAATTTAAGTTTTTATACGTTAAAAAAAATAGTGTTAAAAAAAAACGGAAAAGAATTTTAATCTGAGGAAGGAGTTTGGCAAATTTTGAGAAGAAAATTGAATGAATATTTTGCTTTCAAAATTTGGTATAAACGTAGACATTTTTTTGGATCTCTGAAAAAAAAAAATTTTTTAACACACCATACTCGATTTAAGAACGCTTCGTTTTATGAATAATCTTCAGAAACGGATGAGGTTTATATAAACCGAGTAGTATTACTAAAACTAAATTTCGATATAAATGTTTCAACGGTTTTTTTTAGTAACTGACGTTTTTACGGAAGTTTATAAGTTTTTTCACATTCATAAAAAAATTGGTACAAGAGATCCGCTTAATAGGTTTTCAAACAGTTTTTTTTCTTCCTTTGAGTAATGGAAATTTTCATTAATAATATTAGACATTCTAGCGGCTTTTATTGGTTATTTGAGGCGTTAAAAGCTAGAGTGGACCAACCCACATGTCGAAATCGTGAATTTTTTTGTGTTTGCATCACTATTGCGAGTGAGTTTCTAGATAAAAATGTTTGGATGCACAAAAGAACATTTCAACATTGAGTAATAAAGTCCACAGAATTTTTTTTTTCCAAAAATTTACAGTCAATAATAGTACAAAAGTGGAAAAGCTTCAAAAACTCGATTATGTGGCTTGGTTCACTCTAGCTTTTAACGCCTCATTTGTAAAAGATCAAATATTTTTTGTAGCAAAAATAATTTTGAGAGAAGCTCAAAAGCATTTGTGGCAATTTTCTCATCGTTTCGGCTCTTAAAGGGTTAAAAGTATTTATATTCATCATTTTAGCGAATAAGCCTAGTCCTTTTTATATAAAAATTTGTTTATCTTTTCACTTATTAACTTTTTATATATTTATCTATTAATACTTTTATCTATTTATCTATTAATATATTTATCTATTTATCTATCTATTTATCTATCTATTTATCTATTTAATTATCTATTTATCAATTTATCTATTTATCTTTTTATCTATTTACCTATTTATCTATTTATATATTGAAATTTTTATCTATTTATCAATAATCATCTATTTATAGGCTGTCCATAAAACACGTCACAATAATATTCGTCCTTTCAAACCCTCTCCCACTTCCTAAATGTGTAAACGTCGTATATGGACAGCCCTTATCCATTTACCTAATTATCTTCTAGGTATTTTTTTTTTTTGCGAAAATATTACCAAACAATACTTTTATTATATTTCGTATAAAAAAGTAAAAATTGTAATCTGGAATATTAGTATACAAGAAAAAAGTTTAAAAAAGACCACATCCAGCAGTGTACATGTATTATGTGAAAGAAGACATGCATCAGAATTTCGTGCCAATCGTACGAGTGGTTTTCGAGTTAAAGCTTTTTAGAGCGTGTTGCTTTTGTTGTAGGCCGGTTTGTTTTTCGGCTAATATAAGATTTAGTAAATTGGTTTTTATTTTTGACGATTCTCATGAAAACGAATAATTTTTTAGCATTTTGTGCAGCTTGTGTATGCGCAAGTTTTTGATAACTTTTGATATTTTGTTTTTTGAGCCGTTTTTGAAAAAGTCGAAGAACAAAATTAAGTGGAACAGAATTATTCAAAACTGTACTCGGTTTTAAAATTTCTAAAATGAAATTCGCTAGACCGATTGAGTTGCAATTTTGACCCACGTTTTCTGGGGGAAGAGGTGTAGAACGTAGAAGACATTTTTGCACAAATAATGGGTTTCCGTTACGGAATTTTTCACTTTTACATCATGTAACGAGCTGTCCATTAAATATGGATTTCTATTTTCTGCCCCCCCCCCTCCTCTTCTCTTCTCTTCCCAGCCATTTTTAAAAGCATGTTTAAATCTTAACGGAATATACTAAATTTTTTTATGTAAAATAAATTAAAATAATTTAAACGTTAAAAAAAACAAAATTTTCAGTTTAATTAAATTAATTTTTGTTTGAAATTTTCAGTGGATGATGTCGATGGGTACCTCCAGTATTTCGGTGGAACCTTTGGAGCATTAACATTGGCAGGAATTGCTGCTGCATCAGCCTATTACTACGCCTCTCGGCCCGTCCCAGAGAAACCATTAGTGCCTCTTGACAAACAATCGAAAATATTGGAAGTAAGGAAATCTTAATTATCCCACATACCTGATTTACTATATATTAAAAAAAACATTAAATGAAATTTCAATTCCTATGATCGAAAATTTGAAATTCGCAACGTATTTCCACGTTTTTTTCTTTTTCCACATATTATATTCCTTTTATGAGTCTCGTGTAATTGATTGTACGTACCTCGTTTGATTACGCAATTAAAATGTCTATAAATGTGATATTGTGTGATGTGAGGTCATGTGAGGAATACATTAGACCACAATTTCTCAACGTGACGCAAAAATAAATCGTCATTCTCTCAGTTTTAAGCTCGGCTAACAGCTAAAAATAATTCTATTTTCGCTAGTTTCTTTATCGTTTATTTGAATGTTTGTCTATGGATTTTATAATTAATGGGAAACACATAAATATTTTTTTTGCTATTTTAACTATTTTTTATGTTGAAATAATTTCCAAAAACTAGGCAATGATTTTAATAAAAACCTTTTTTTGATTTCGAAATCTTCAACCAAAGATTTTTTTTTTTGAATAATTAAAAGAGATTTCTAAGATCTCTGTCTTGTGATTTTGACATGTTCGTGTATGCTTGTCTACTTCTTTGTAAAAATGATAACTCGCGATGTAACTAAACTTCAGATTTGAAATCCGGATAAGATCCATTTGCAATGTAAAAACCGCAATCGATTTCATGAACCGCAGAATCTACAAAGAATCAATAGCTACCTAAATATCCTTTGCATAATACAAATACTTGGTCAACGATATTCAAAATTTATTAAATTGCGAGCTTTCAGCGAGTTTCACATGTGACTGGCTTAATTTTTGATCGTACAAATCACTAAGGCGTGACTTTTCGTTTTCTTTTGGCACCAATCGTGGGACAAAATAATAATAAAAAAAACTATAATTTTTATTTTTTTTTTGTGTTTTACTTGATTAAGGCGATTGGTATTTTCGAACAGCACAACTCTTTCTGTCACTTGAAGACATTTAGTATAATTTTAGATTAGCGTTGATAGTTATATTAAAATTAGAGCTCATAGCGATCATTGCGACTGTAGTCACAAGATTTCTGCTCGATTAGTGATATTCATGTGAGCCATTAAATCTGTTTATTATTAAAAGTATCAGAGGTTATTGGATTCGTAATAAATAAACTAATTAAATTGATTTATTCGTAAAAGGGTCAGTCATTAATAAATACGAAATTGTAAATTCGAGTGACAATTTTTGCGGTTGGATGCTAATTTCGAAGGAATTTAAAAATCTTTTTTGCAAATGGGGATTTAGTTATTACATTGTAAAATTTTGTAACATTAAATATGGAATTTGGGTTAACATATTTATTTTGTAGTTATTTATATATTTTAGTGAAATGTAACAAACTTTAATTTTCGTTTAATCCATACCCTTCCTACTGTCATTTTTGGTGTATTGCATGTCATTAGATTTGTTTAAGATATGGTAGTACACCACAAAATGGTAAAAGAATTACAGAATTTCCGCTGTCTCATTTCAAAACAGCACCAAAATTTAAAAAAAGGGGATTTTTATCTCTTTTTTTAATTGTTTGGTTTTAACATTGCAGGGCACCAATCGTGTATTCCGACGCGTCTCTGTCTTTCGATTTCGACGCAGCTTTTAACTCTTGACTTCGCCATATCAGCAGCTTCAAATTTTCTAGAATGACAGTCAGAATCACGTTTCGATTCATAGTGACGATTCCGCGAAATTTCAAGCTGCAGATATGGCGAAGTCAAGAGTTAAAAGCTGCGTCGAAGTCGAAAGAGAGAGACGCGTCGGAATACGTGATTGCTGCCCTGTTTTTTTTTTAATTTTTCAAGGGTTCCTAAATTGATATAAGATTTAGGGGCTGTCCATAAAATACGTTTATACTTTTCGGATTTTCGAACCCTCTCCACCTTCGTCTCGTTTTTTTGGAATTTCTTGTATGAAGTTTAGTACTGCAGATCCCCCCCCCCCCCCCTAAAAATTTAACGTATTTTATGGGAAGTTAAAGCTTTAAAAGCAAACAAGAGCTGCTTTAACTATTTTTCTTAGACTCTCTTGAATTTTTTTCGAGTATATCGAAGTTTGAAAAATAATTCGAAATTATAGATATTCGAATCAAGGAGGTGCGCGACTGCATTAATAAACTAAATCAAAGAACTCAGACTTGTCTACTATTGTTTTTCCATATTTCAAGCTGTTTTAAAAAAAAAATAAGAACAATAAAAGAAAAGTTTTGTTACAAAAAATTACATAGAAGTCAAATTGAGAACCTTTTCCTTTTGGAAGTCAGTTAAAAATCAAACGTTTGACTGGATATTAGCGCCATGTAAGTCTAATACTATATTCCGCCAATTTTATTCGTATAATTGGTCATACCACATGTTTAAACATAACAAAAGCTATAATTGCCAATCTGGCAATCATTGGAGACCCGTATGGATGGTGGTATTCGTATCAAAATTCGAACAGTTGTACCAAAATTCCACTTTGAAGTCAAACTTTCCAATAAGATTTTTTAAAATTTATTCCAATCGGATTTTGATATATGGGAGTTTTATGTAGAATCACATCCTGAATAACTTTTGTTCTTGGACTTTTTTTTGATAAAATTCACCGTTTTTGAGATATTCAGAAAAAAAGTTGTCGTTCGTATGAGGGGTACCCCCCTAATGGCCCATTTTTGCCCATTAACGAACTTAGCCTCGCATTTTACGAAAAACGAATCTGCGCAAAATTTCAAGTCTCTAGCTCAATCCGTGCGCCCGCAATCCGCGCCACAGACAGACGGACAGACGGACAGACAGACGGACGGACAGACAGACGGACGGACAGACAGACGGACGAACAGACAGACGTACGGACATGCAGAAATTAATTATTTTTATCATTCTAAACACACTGGTGTAATTCATTTTTGTGTGTGATGACGGGATCTTGTCGTTACAAACGGTAAGGACCCCTTGGTTTCACCATACGGGTATAAAAAACTCAAATTGTCACTTTATTATCATTCTACTTGCTTAGCACTTTCTTAGTGCGCGCCTAGCCTTGAAACTTTGAGACTATGGAAAAAAGTCCAACTCTCTACAAAATTATTGTTTTTATACCCGTATGGTGAAACCAAAGGGTATATTAACTTTGCCTTACCGTTTGTAACGCCAAGATCCCGTCATCGCACACAAAAATGAATTACACCAGTGTGTTTAGAATGATAAAAATATTTAATTTCTGCATGTCCGTCCGTCTGTCTGTCTGTCCGTCTGTCCGTCTGTCCGTCTGTCCGTCTGTCCGTCCGTCTGTCTGTCTGTGGCGCGGATTGCGGGCGTACGGATTGAGCTAGAGACTTGAAAGTTTGCACAGATCCGTTTTTCGTAAAATGCGAGGCTAATTTCGTTAATGGGCAAAAATGGACCAGTAGGGGGGGTACCCCCCATACGAACGAAATCGTTTTTTGTGAATATCTCAAAAACGGTGCATCTTATCAAAAAAGTCTAAGAACAAAAGTTATTTAGGATGTGATTCTACATAAAACTCCCATACATCAAAATCCGATTGGAAAAATTTTTAAAAAATCTTATTGGAAAGTTTGACTTCAAAGTGGAATTTTGGTATAACTGTTCGAATTTTGATACGAATATCACCATACGGGTCTCCAATGATTGCCAGATTGGCAATTATAGCTTTTGTTATGTTTAAATAATCTTTTTGTCCACAGTGTAAACATTCAAATAATCAACAAATTGATCAAATGCCGGGCTGTCCATAAAATACGTCACGCTAATTTTTGGGACTTTCAATTTTCCCTTGCCCGCCATTTCGTCACGATTTTTTTTCGTGGATTTTTGTGTGGAGTTTAGTACCGCCGTCACACTACCGCAAACCCTCCCCCCCCCCCCCCCCCGCCCATGTAACGTATTTTAAAATCTTTTTGGCGATTTTTTGTAAAAAAAAGTTAATCATACTAATCATACTAATATATAAAAATGAGTTGGTGTCTGTCTGTGTCTGTTCCTCTTTCACGCAAAAACGGCTGAACCGATTGACTTGAAATTTGGCATGAGTGTTTGTGGTAGTTCTGGTTCCAACATAGGCATACGGAAAAGTAGCGCGAGGGGTGGGGGTAAGGGGAAGGGGTAAAGTGATTTCGAAACTTAGTTTTTGCGCTATGTTACTCTTTCGCGGGGAAACTACTGAACCGATTGGCCTGAAATTTGGCATAGATGTTAGTCGGGGGTCCAGACCCAACATAGACCCATTAAAAAGAAGCCCGAGAGATGGGGGAGTAAGGGGAGGGGGTAAAGTGATCTCGAAACTTAGCTCTTCCTCTATGTTATCCTTTCGCGGGGAAACTACCGAGCCGATTGGCCTGAAGTTTAGCTCCAACACAGACCATCAAAAAAAAAAATTTGAAAAAACTTAACCCGGCAACGACGGGTATGCAAGCTAGTATGTACTTAAAATATAAAACCTGTCATTTTTCCTGTCGCATGGCCTACAATAAAGTAGTTGTGTTGAAAATATATTTACAGATTCCTCCAAATTCTTATAAGAAATACCAAGGGTTAAAATTTTTAAATATGAAGAAAATTGTTTATGAAAATCTAACAATGTATTCATTGATAAATTCATTTCACTTTTCTTTTCAAAAGTTTAAATTTATTTATAAATTGCTCAACTTGATATTCGTCTTGTCAATACTCTTCGCTAAATGATGTTCAAAAGACTGAAAAAAATTACTAAAGACTGATTTAAAACATAATTAGAAAATACTTGGACTCTTGGCAAATTGCTTTATTTAACCAGACACTTTAAAAAAAACATACGAAAAAAGCACAATCAACTGACAACATTGACACCAGTGAAGGAGACCAAATATTTCACTCATTATTGATGAGGAAATACCGAAATATGTCCACTTAGCTTTTCCGACTCATTATTTTCACAGTATATGATCAAAAGTAATTACTCAAGATCGATAGTTTTGAAAACAAACATGTCTGTGTGTAATAAGTTTAGAAAATTATTTGACTATAGTTTTGGGTTTATTGTGGAAATTCTATCAAGTGTTTGTTTGTTGTGCGAAATTTTTGATATAAACTCAAATGCCAAATCATTGCTACACGACTGTGTATTAATTTTCTTGGTATAGTCGGTGGTTCTTATGCTGAAGATTCCCGAAAATAGTTTCCGACTGTCGAGTCCTCGGCAATTGCAAAGCATCGCGCTGACCACAAGAAAGTTTTAGTAGGCAACCGTTTGCTCTACAAATCGGAGTGGTTCCGAACGGGGACCAAAGAAAATCGGTGGTTTTTCCGATTTTTTTCCGTGGTACCGAAACAAAAGAAAAATTCCAATCTGTAGTATACTAGAAATTCTTTTTCAATTCAGGAAAATTCATTTGGAAATTTTCTCCGAATCTGTGGTTTTTTCCTAATTCTTTACACCAATTGATTGAAAACTGAAAACTTATTATGTAAACGTTTTTATGTGACATTTTTTCGGGATTGTAACCAAAAAAGCAATTTAATAAAACGGGGTCATTAGATCGGTGTGCGTCCGTCGCCAAATTGATGTTGATTGAAGATTGTTCGGTTTCGCGGTTCTCAAAAGAAAAGTGAGGAAAATGCTTGAAATTTTCGGGTTATAAAAATTCTTTTTAGCTTATGTCGGCCACTTGAGAGTTAAAAAGGCCCACTTTGACTGGCAAGGTCATTACTAAATGGAAAATTAATCTATTTTTTCCATTCAGTTTTGTTCACAATACAAATATGAGGAAAAATACTGAATCAACGGCTAAGCATAGTTAAAGTGATTTCTTTAAAGAAGCTATCAGAAGAAAAAAAAAATTTTAATTTTATAATTTGAAGGACAAGAAAATTGTCACCGTTCCCATGCAATTGCTATTTTTGAATTTAAAGCGTTATAAAATTTATCACGTTTTAATATTTTCCTTTCGTCTGTCCGTGTGTCGTCCACAAATTTTTTCTATTTGCCTATTTTTAAAAATCGCTTCTGTTTTTATCATATAAACGTTGTTAAATCTATAAATTTTGGTTGAGAATTTTCGCTATTTTTAAGTATTTTTCTCATTTTCTACCTCATTGAACAATCGTTTCTATGTGACTAAATTTTTTTTTATGATTCTGAACTTTGTAAATCTTCGCTAAAAAGACATTCGGGATTAAGTAGTGTGAAATCACGGTCGCAGAAAAAAAAATTCTATTCTGAAAAAATTCTATTTCATTTTTCTGTTTTTTTTCGAATGTATTATTGTGTTGGATTTGTTGTAGGCCCGAAGGAATTTTAAATAGTGTTTTGTTTATGCTACAAATACGAAATGATGTGAGAGACCTTTAAAATTTTTGGTCGTCACAAAAATAGTAACAAAAATAAAAGAAGAAAAAATGTGTTTTAAATGTGAATCAGTTTTATGACGAAGGATAAATAAATAATACAAGTTACAGTTGAATTTAATCAAATATTTTTAAATCACACCCGGAAATTGTTGTCGCGAGCAAATTGGATACACATTTTTTTGGATACAGTGTTTTTTGGGATATACATTTGGAGATAATAATCAATAGAAAAAATGGCTTGCTGCGGAACTATGACAACAATTAGGCCTCCAATTGATTTGGCGAAACAAACTGAAATTTTAAGGGTAATATTACAACCTTATCCTGTTTATAGTCGTTTGCATCAACGAAACTTATTAACCTAAGCCCAACTTAAATGATTTATGTCCCAGAATTTTTTTTGGTTTAACCCTTAATTTATGAGGTGAAAATCATATGCGTAAATGATGAGGTGGTTTCCAATGGACTTGTTCTAATCGCATACCAAATCCGCGCTTTTAACTCGGCATACGACACCATACTGTATGAATGTACTGAAGATTTCAGAGTCACTGTGCTGAAAACATGAGAAATAGCCACTGGACCCACCTCATCAATTAAGGGTTAAATAGGCTAAGTGCGACTTATTTTTTTAAGAATAGTTGGCTCAAACGGGCCTTAGTGAATCGTTCGTGGTGTTAAGGGCTCGAAGTTTTGAATTTTTTTTATTGCTTGAACAGATTTTCACGTGTCGATGGTTTCTCTTTAAAGAAAAATTATTAGAATTTCTGTGCATCTGTTTGTCTGTCCGTTAGTGTCGATCTGTCTGACGGTCTGTCGGTGTCGGTCTGTCTAACGGTCTGTCTGTCGGTCTGTCTGTCGGTCTGTCTGTCGGCTTGTCTGTCGGTCTGTTTGTCGATCTGTCTGTCTGTTGATCTGTCTGTCGGTGTCGGTCTGTCTGACGGTCTGTCTGTCGGTTTGTCTGACGGTCTGTCTGACGGTCTAGCTGTCGGTCTGTCGGTTTGTTTGTCTGTCGGCCTGTCTGTCTGTCTGTCGGTGTCGGTCTGTCTAACGGTCTGTCGGTCTGTCGGTGTCGGTCTGTCTAACGGTCTGTCTGTCGGCTTGTCTGTCGGCTTGTCTGTCGGCTTGTCTGTCGGCTTGTCTGTCGGTCTGTCTGTCTGTGTCGGTCTGTTTGACGGTCTGTCTGACGGTCTGTCTGTCGGTTTGTCTGACGGTCTGTCTGACGGTCTAACTGTCGGTCTGTCGACCTGTCTGTCTGTCGGCCTGTCTGTCTATCGGCCTGTCTGTCTATCGGCCTGTCTGTCTATCGGACTGTCTGTCTGTCGGTCGGTCGGTCGGTCGGTCGGTCGGTCGGTCGGTCTTTCTGTCGGTCTGTCTGTTGGTCTGTTTGTCCGTTATACGTTCCTTTAATAACTCGAGAGCGCGTTGAGCTAGCGGCTTGAAATTTTTTGTGAATGGGTTTTACCAGAATCGTAATTTTTCATCAACTTTTGAGAAAGTAACGTTTACTATAACGGGTACCTTCCATAAAACAAACAATTCGGTTTTGTGAAAATTTCTCAAAACTTTGGCGCTTTTGGGAAAATTGTATAAAACTAAATTTCCTATACTTTTTAATTCAACGGTTTTTACGTATCTCTAATGCCGCGGTCACACGACGGTGTTTTGCCAGCCGCTGGCTGCTGTTGGTTAGTAGCGCTGGCAAATAGCGACAGCAGCCAGCGTACTGAGAGGCTTCACACGATTTATATTTGAGTAGCGCTGGCAAGTAGCAAAACAGTGGTTTGGCATTTAAATCTGGGAGATTTTTTAAATAATGAACGTAACACCCAACTTTAAATAAATAAACGTAAAATAATAACTTACAATAAACAAATTTTACTACTTATCAGACTTTTGGCACCTCAGAAACCATGTGACAGGGTCACGTGATCCCTAGTAGCGCTGGCAAAGTAGAACGGTCTCTACTTCACTAGCGCTGCTAAAATCATCACGCTGCTGCTGGTAGTAGCAACGCACTAGGGTTCACACGGGGCTGCTAAAACGGCTGCTAATAGCCACTAGCGCTGGCAAAACAGCGTCATGTGACCGCGGCGTAACGGATTTTGAGATATTTGAAAAAAATATTTGTTCTTTACATATTTTTTCTAAACTTTAAATATTGCAAAAGAAAGTCATGTCCAAACGATTCAAGATGGTTTTTTTTGAAGGAATATTTAAAAAAAATGAAAACATGAACTTAACCTTCAGACTGCCGTATGCTGGGCATGGCTCCGAACCGAGCCACAGATTTTCAGCGACTCCACGCGAAGATTCCAAATATCTAACAAATATTCAAACCAAAAACCTGTGATTTTAATGAAAAAAAAAATATCTGTATTCTAGAAGTTAAGGATCAAAGATAATTGTAGAGGATTGGAAAATTGATTGTAGCTAATTTCAATTGCCTTTAATTATTGTAATCAAAATTCCTTAAGTAATCCTTCTGAAAAAGGTCTTCTCTTCCTTTAATACAAAAGTTATTTTGTAAGCGAAAAACCGCTCTAAACTTTTCTTCCATCATCTGTAATCATATTTTAATGCTATAAGAAAAGTTTTTATCTAGAGTTGGCCTACCAAAACCAACTTTGAAACAAGTTTCCTTCATCCAATATTTCTATTAAATTACATCAAATGGAATTTTGTTGGAGTTTCTCAAGGACAGTCAAAGTTTCTTAAAGGTGTGAAAGTATGTGACGCACGTCGCCGGCAGAAAAATTTTATAGGGCGCGTCCTAAATGGATCAATGGTTATACAATTTTTTTTTGCAATAGGCGCAAAGTAAATTCAAAAAAATAATCAAAATATGCAAATAAAAATATTTCACAAATATTTATAACAGATGACTGGGCGAATGGAATGAAAAGTAAATGCATATCGAATTATGTTTGTTATTTTTGGCCAAAAAGTGATGCTATTGAGTGAAATGTTAATGCAACTCACACCATAAATCTGTCATATCGCTGAAATTTTCAAACAAACCATCAGAAAATTCAAAATTTCAAAAGAGTCCATAAATATTTCTTGCAATTTAATTTAGTGTTCTTTGTGGAAATAGAAGTTTCGATTGGTGAACGGAAATTTTCCATTTTATTTAACACGTTGAAAGATTTGAACTTTGGTAATGGATATCGCTAAAAAACTTTTCTTTGCACTCTAAAAAAGACCGTATAAAAAAAAAAATTTTGATATGACACAACAGTTTTTATTTAATTTGAAAATTTCATGGGCCGAAAAAATGTTTGGGATTTTTATACCCGTATGGTGAAACCAAAGGGTATATTAACTTTGCTTTACCGTTTGTAACGCCAAGATCCCGTCATCACACACAAAAATGAATTACATGTTGAGAATGATAAAAAAAATTGAATTTTGCATGTCCGTCCGTCTGCCTGTCCGTCTGTCTGTCTGTCCGTCCGTCCGTCCGTCTGTGGCGCAGATTGCGGGCGCACGGATTGAGCTAGAGACTTGAAATTTTGCGTGGATCCGTTTTTCGTAAAATGCCAGGCTAAGTTCGTTCATTGGCAAAAAATGACATTAGGGGGGGTACCCCCCATACGAACGAAAATGTTTTTTGTGAATATCTCAAAAACGGTGCATGTTATCAAAAAAGTCCAAGAACAAAAGTTATTTAGGATATGATTCTACATAAAACTCCCATACATCAAAATCCAATTGGAACCGATTTTAAAAAAATCTTTTTGGAAAGTTTGACTTCAAAGTGGAATTTTGGTAAAACTGCTCGAATTTTGATACGAATATCACCATACGAGTTTTCAATAATTGCCAGATTGGCAATTATAGCTTTAGTTATGTTTTCAACTAAATTTATTCGATCATTTTTTCCAGGAATACAAGAATCCCGCGATTCACAAGAATCCCGTGATTTTGCGTTGTATGTCGAAACGTCATATATCGAGATCTTGAAATTTTGTTGGCCATTATTGCTTTCCTCTGCGTTGACAATTTTTGCTTTTCTAAGAAGGAAAGTATTGTATTTATGATGGTGACCGATTTGAGAACGGGGCAGATAGAAACTTTCTGATCAGTACGAAATCCGTTTCACGAAAATGATGAGGTTGTCCGTGTAACTATCTCTCTCTCCTGTCTGTATGTCGGTCTGTCCGATGTACGTATCTTAAATAATTCGAGAACACGTTGAGCTAAATTTTTATTTTTTTTTTATTTGTATAACATTTTGGTTTTTCGCTATATATTTCGAAACTACGTGTTTTCGATATTGTTTTGAATGACAGAAGTTTGTATGTCACCAGATATACAATTATTTCAAAAATGTCAGTTTTTGGAGGTTTTTCCGAAAACTAACGGGTTTCCATGGTTTTATGTAAGATAAATTCCCGCAACTTCTTTTTTTACAGCCAATCCCCATCCGTTCTCGAGATATTCTGATTACAGTGTGGAAAAATTGATTTGAACCATTTTCTTGCAAACTAAAGGCTACCAGACACCAACAATTTTCAAAACCACTTAAAATATGTTTCACTCAAAAATTACGAGTAAAATTAATTTAAGAAAATAAAAATATATCTTCATAAAATTTTATTCAAATGAAAATAACATTTCTTTGAAATAGGAAAAAAAAAACTCAAACGCACTTCAAATTTTGACCAAGCTTTTAAGAACAACATTTGTCTTTTGATCCAGTTTTGCATTTGCAATCGCAATTTCTGTCGCAGGGGCAGTTATCGCCACACTTTTGGGTAGTGCATTTGCATCCTATAATTAAGTAAAAATAATCAAAAAATAGTTTTTTTTATTTAAAAATCTTTAGAAAAAATCTTACCAGTTGTACATGCCTTGCAGACCATTTTGTTGTAAAAAGTGTTTGAAAACTTGTGAATAAAAAATAGATTTTATTAGTATATCAACCTCTTGTTAGGCTAGTGTGACTGAATGATGAAATCGTTTAAAGAGCTTCAAGTTTATATACTGTTAGTAATTTTGTGAAAGAATTGCACACTACACTATCTGGTTTCGCTTAATAAAGTGGTGGATGCTACAATTTTGTTAGTCAACTCTGCTGGCATTTTGCACACAACTATGACGTTTGATATGGGAATTTCTTTGCACTCTGCTTATGATTAGAGCTTCGACCTGAAATTGAAAAATCTGCTGATAAGGTTGTTTTTACTTTTTCAATTCACACGAGTATGTTTTATTTATTCAACTTATCAGTAGTTTACTAAAACAAGAAAGAAAAAAGAAATACAGTGAAATATGTTTAGATTCTCAATTGATTGATTCATAGAAAATCTTATGAAATTTAAATATTTTTACAATATTAATTTTTATAACTATGGTGACCATACGTCCCGGAATGCCGGAGACAGTCCCGAACTTAGGCATGTTGCCCTAGCATTCCGGAAATTACACTTTTGTACGGGAATTTTGCAACCTAGTGTTGTAACTTTGTAATCAACAAAAAAAATGGACCACGAAACCCAAAAATTGCCCCCTGCGACGCGAATTCCTGAGAAAGTGCTGCCTGTAGCCTGCGGCGCATTTGATTCAATGATTTTTAATGCTGAGATGTTTGTTTCTAAGAATTTTGCCTGTGGTTCAATTAACTTTGCAAGTTGAAAACATCCACGTACATTGAGTGAAATGGTAGAGCTGTAAATTTTGAATAATGGCTCCATTTAGAATCATATCATACTAATATATAAAAATGAGTTGGTGTCTGTCTGTCTGTTCCTCTTTCACGCAAAAATGGCTGAACCGATTGACTTGAAATTTGGCATGAGTGTCTGTGGTAGTTCTGGTTCCAACATAGGCATACGGAAAAGTAGCGCGAGGGGTGGGGGAGCAAGGGGAGGGGGTAAAGTGATCTCGAAACTTAGCTGTTCCTCTATGTTAGCCTTTCGCGGGGAAACTACCGAGCCGATTGGCCTGAAGTTTAGCTCCAACATATACCATCAAAAAAAGAAAAAAAAAATTGAAAAAACTTAACCCGGCAACGACGGGTATGCAAGCTAGTGTAGAATATATAAAAGTGCAAACTTTTGAGAACTAAAAGAAATCCTGGAACTTTAACGTTGTAGGTCGAATTTTTGTCAGCGTTGTTTATCGAAACTTTTCAAAATGAGGTGTTGTAAATGGAGGGTTTCCTGTAATAATTACTGAGAATGACCTGAAAAGACTAATCAAACTGCTGTTTTCACCCTTGCCCTTTTAGTGTTTAAACTTTGCCGTAGTGTGAAATTCTCACTGGGTCAGAAGTAATTAGGAGCATGGCTACAGGGAACAGATCTGGTTATAGATACAAAAAATTTCGTGAGAAACTTTCTGTTTAGTATTTAGAATCAGACCAAAATTATTTCAAAGGGGGAGGCGACATAAAAAGAATATTCCTGTCCCAACTCAATGGGCAATCCTAATTGGTTAAACATTTCAAGAGTTAGTTGGTGAGGGGTTGTTAACGTGGGCAAAAGAGTTGACTGAGCTTGATTTTTACCTATCATTAGTTCTAACTTCAACACATCTCGAAAGGTTTTCTTGGAAAAAATATTGAGAGATCATTACTTAGCCTTGAATTTTTCAAACTAAGTTCTTAGATTAATACAATAATTAAGTCGATTTTTATGTGAAGCTAAAATGGAGTTCATATTGGAAATTGGACTTGAGTCGACTTAAGCGGTTATTGTTTATTGCCATAGTAATATTATCCAAAATATTCTTTGTTATTTGATGTCGAAGGACCTAAAAAACTTTTCACATCAAACACTACTTACCCGGCCTTTACACGCGGCTGTAAAGTCTGTCAGTAGCACAGACTTCAAATGTCAAATTACAGACAACGAAGAAAAATACATTTAGCGAACTGGCAGTCAGTGCATTTTCACGAGTCTGTGTCAACGACTGTGGCAGCTCTACAGACGCGTGTAAGAGCCGGGTAAGTCCAACTAGAATCTTTGGTGTATGCCACGTAACTGCCGCTAAATAAGACACACTTTTAATAACAGAAACGTTCTTTAGACGAAAAATGCTAATGGGGAGATCATTGCACAAAACATTGAAAAAATACGACAACTTAAAAAATATTTAAAAAAATCTTCCACAATTAAATACACTATTAACGGTTTATGGTCACATAAAATATATTTTAAAGCAATAAAATTGTTGTACGCAAAACTCGCACATTTTGCAATAAATTTTACTTTTACCAATTAATGTTTTTATGCAAAACAACATTGAATCAGCTGCCCACATTTTATTGATGTTTTCGATTTCGTTGGGGTAAATGGAAATTTCTACTCCTAGATAATTTTTTCAATGTTAAAATCTGCTTTGTGGTAATGCTGAAATTTTCTATTTTCATTTTACAACAGTATAATCTTTTATGAAAATCAAAACGGAAGGAAACGGTAATGATTATTTGGCATGGAATTATTTAAATTCTTTATTAAAATTCCCATAAGCCAATCAGAAAATTCCTTATAGAATAATTTTGATATTACATGTTATTGAAATTAGAACATGTTTGAGGCCGGCGAATAATTTATAAGGTTTCCTTGCTACACTTGAAATCAATTGACGTTGCATTCAAATATCGATCTTAGATTGTTGAAAGACTTAATGATGGTCAGTTGTCCAAATGCATTTATTGGCAAATGCGAACCGGAAATAACCTCATGTACTTTCGTTAAGTGACCAATTGCCAATAAAATGCATATTTAATCTATTATTGCTTGTAGTTTTTGTAGAAGATTTGTGAATTTTATATCAGATAGTAAAATTGCTAAAAATTTTCTGAGAGATAATGTAGGTTTTGTTGGTGATTATCATACTAATCATACTAATATATAAAAAAAAAATTTTCTAAAAAAAATAAAACCGACTTTAAAAAAAAACTGAAAAGAGAAAAAAGCACTAAAAAGAAAAAAATAATTTCAAACTATGTCCATTAATAGCGTATTTGAAATTTGGCTTTTTTGGAGTGGCGTTAAATTTACACTAAATAAAATCGTTGTAAAATTTCTATTGTAAGAGCCGTGTCTATAGTTAATCTGTTTGACACCAAAATTTTTGGGGTCGATCTTAGTTCTTAGTTAGCCTTAAGGGTTAGAAAGTATGTAAACGATTAGCCTTAAGGGTTAGAAAGTATGTAATTTATTTTAGTTGCAAATTTAACGCCACTCCAAAAAAGCCAAATTTTAAATACGCTATTAATGGACATAGTTTGAAATTATTTTTTTCTTTTTAGTGCTTTTTTCTCTTTTCAGTTTTTTTTAAAGTCGGTTTTATTTTTTTTAGAAAATTTTTTTTTTATTTCGAACGTTTTTAGTTTCAATTTTTAATATAGGTAAAATTACAAAGGGTTTGAGGGGATAAGTCCGCAGATGAGAAATATATAAAAGAATCTTCCAAATATTGTACTGAACACAATACAAAGAATTTTACTCGATATCCCAAGCAGGGAGGGGTTTGAAGGGGTAGGTTAACACGGGGGAAATATATAAAAGAACCTTCCTTGTGTTGTACTGAACACAACGTAAAAACATAACAAAAGCTATAATTGCCAATCTGGCAATTATTGAAAACCTGTATGGTGATATTGGTATCTTAATTTGAGCACTTGTACCAAAATTACACTTTGAAGTCGAACTTTCCAATCAGATTTTTTAAAATTTATTCCAATCGGATTTTGATGTATGGGAGTTTTATGTAGAATCATATTCTAAATAACTTTTGTTCTTAGACTTTTTTGATAAGATGCACCGTTTTTGAGAAATTCGGAAAAAACGTTTTCGTTTGTATGGGGGGTACCCCCCCTAATGGTCCATTTTTGCCCATGAATGAACCAGGGTCCAACCAGGAACTTTCTCTACAACTTTCTCTTTGGGATGATCAAAATCGGTCCACCCAGTAAAAAGTTAGGCGTGAACATACATTAAAAAAAAAAAAAAATATTCAGGTGGAATTGAGAACCTTTTCCTTTTTGGAAGTCGGTTAAAAATGAGTTGGTGTCTGTCTGTCTGTTCCTCTTTCACGCAAAAACGGCTGAACCGATTGGCCTGAAATTTGGCATAGATGTTCATCGGGGGTTCAGCCCCAACATAGACCCATTAAAAAGTAGCCCGATTGGTGGGGGGAGTAAGGGGAGGGGGTAAAGTGATCTCGAAACTTAGCTCTTCCTCTATGTTGCCCCTTCGCGGGGAAACTACCTAGCCGATTGGCCTGAAGTTTAGCTCCAACATAAACCATCAAAAAAAAAAATGAAATTGAAAAAACTTAATCCGGTAACGACGGGTATGCTAGCTAGTAACGCATCGAACGAATCGTCGGACATAAAAATTAACTACACCAGGAATTTTGGGATGACAAAAGGTTTGGATTTCCGCATGTCCGTCCGTCTGTCTGTCTATCTGTCCGTGAACACCATAACTTTTGCAAGGATTGGAGGTAGAGACTTGAAATTTTGTATATTTGCGTTTCTCGTAAATAGCAAGGCTAAGTTCTGAACGGGCAAAATCGGACCGTTCCTTCTCCCCTCCCCCCATACAAATGAACAGTTTTTTTTTAAATTATCTCGAAAACGGTGAGTCGTATTGTAAAATTTATGTAGGTAAAATGTGTTTAGAACGAGATTCTGCATAACTCGTCCATACATTGAAATCCAGTTTGACCGCTCCTTGTTCCCTCCCATATACAAATGGGATACTTTTTTTCTATTTTCTAAAGACAAAATGTATTTAGAATATCGCACCAATCCTTCCCCCTCTGGCTTCCTCTCCCACCCACACAAACGCATTTTGTAATAAAAATTTTCGTCTGCCCTCATATAGAATATTTGACGATTGGCACCTGGCAATTGTAGCTTTTCTTATTTTTATTTTTATTTTTAATCATTCTAATAGCGTTGTAACCCGGCGCTTGTGACAATCACGCCAACCACGGTTTATTGATGTTAAAAATAATCACACCCTAAGATATTGTAATTACTTTTGACCTTGTGTTCTAAATTTCATGGGGCAAGGACAAAAGATCTGTTCTTTTTTTCAAGATTTCATGCTAGATTAGAAAGAAAGAACTTCGAAATTAATCACACAATCGTTGGTTAATGCATATAAAAGCGTGTTGATTGATTTTATTTTCAGAGGCGACGAATTGATGCCACTGATCTTGATTTTATTTTATAAACCCATAGATTTTGTTGTTAATGCATTTTTTTCGAATTGTGCATTGACCATTGACGTTATGTGAAATTTCAAGAAAATTTATGTAGTCGCTAGAGAGAATTTATTTATGATGCGCATTTCGTATTCAATGTTGTTATAAACAACAAATCGAATTTATTTTAAAAAGACTTGAATAATTTATGTATTGTAGATATTCAATTTTACAATCCTTTTATTGGAAACGGTTTCAGTTATTAGGAAACGGTTTCAAGCAGTGTTAAAATAAGTCACAAATTTATTCCCATCTATCTGCTATCCATTGTATCTAAAAAAATACTGTAGAAATATTTTTTTTTTGTATTGACATGAGTTTTCCAAAAGTCGACAGAAAAGTGCGATTTCCCCCAAAAAAAAAAATTCAAGTCGCTAGCTCAACTCGTTCTCGAGTTATTTAAAATACGTACATTGGACAGACCGACATACATATGGCCGGACATTTTCATCATTTTTCCTGAAACGGATTTCTTATTGATCGGAAAGTTTCTATCTGCCCTCGTTCTCGAGTCGGTGGGGGTCCTAAATGAAAAAGATTGCACTCAGAAAAATGGAGGCTAACTCGACGACCTACATACGGCGTAACTGGCCTCGGGCAGGCGCGCGTTCGCCTGCATGAGGGAAAGTAAAACTTGTATTGATCTGTGGCCGGAGAAATTCTGAAATTAAGCCACGAGCAGGTGAAATAGGGCATTGGGAGCTGCACGAGTTGACCTTAGATAGGCATTTTGAGGATGTAAAGTCATGTAATGGAAACCTCGGTCAGAGTTAACCTGACAAAAAGTTGACCTGGACATTTTTCTGAGTGTGGAAAAACAATCATAAATTCGTTTTTCGAACCTCGGCAAAAACAGAATGGCCACTAATTTTTCGAAATTTAGATTTTATTGATTATGATTTTGAATAATATTTGCTTCTATCGAAACTAATTTTTTATTCATTTGTACCGGATTTCTCACTCCGAACAACAAAACTCCGTCCAATTTTTCTAGCTTTACTCATCAAACCTACGAAATCTTTTTTTCGAAAACAATATTTGGAAAACTGCCAATTTCGTCCACACCGCAAGCATAATTTTGTTGTGATATAAGATAAAAAAAAAACACAAATTTCAAAAAGAATTTATGAATGTCGTAAATTTGAGTCTTGAGAGTCAAGGTTGAGTATTGGACACGTGTAAAAATGTGGATTTTCTCTCAAGTTTTCCACATGGAATTGCTCAAAATTCGACCTTTTTCTTTTTTACATGAAAATTTGAAAAAAGTGTGGCGTGATAAGGCCCACGTGACCTTCTTGTTAAGCCCCTTCTTCACCTAACCATACTTTTCTATGTTTAAAATAAATAAAACAATTATTAATTTTCTATTTTTTTTTAATTTTAGGGGCCCGAGCAAATACGAGTTTCAAAATTCTATAAAGAATCAAAAACTGGGAAATTTATAAGCTATCTAAGTGAAGATGTACGGACATTATATCAAACATTTCGAGTCGGCGCCTACACCTCAAATAATGGCCCTTGTCTAGGATATAGGGATAACATAGGCTTACCATTTTCGGTAATTACACTGAAATAAACAAATTTTTGTCATAATATTCATATTTTATACTTTTAGTGGATGAATTACGATGAGACGCTTTTACGAGCGAAAAACTTTGGTTCTGGGATGGTCGGCCTTGGTGTTAGTGCACGCCATTTAGTTGGGATATACTCACAGAATCGTCCTGAATGGATCCTATTTGAGCAAGGATGCTATAGTTACTCGCTAGTCGTAGTTCCTTTGTACGATACCCTTGGTCCCGATGCATGCGGTTTTATCATGAAGCAAACGGAAATGTCTTTGGTTGTTGTTGAAGACGATCGAAAGGCGAACTTATTGCTGGATAAGGCACCGAGGACGTTAACTAAATTAATCACAGTGAAACCGGTCAGACCGGCAACACTGCAACGGGCTAAAAATCGTGGCGTTGATATTCATACGTTCGATGAAGTTGAAAAGCTTGGAGCGAAACTTAATCATATAGAAGTGCCTCCGAAACCAGAAGATCTATGCACAGTTTGCTATACATCGGGAACAACTGGCAATCCAAAGGGTGTTATGCTGACCCATGGCAATGTTGTCGCTGGTGTCTGTGCTGTGCTGCTTCAATTAGGTAAATATATGTTGAAAATCGCAAAAAAAAGTTGGCCATGAAATTTGTTTGAGAGCTGAGGGTTCCATAGAAATTTTTATATGGAAGGTCTATATTTTTTATGGAAGGTAAATTTTAGAACGTCTCTGGTCTAAATTTGCTAAGGCTGCAGTTTTGCTCCTCGAAAAATTCTGGGAGCCTCTTTAACACGTTCGTGACATCGTGTACTACCAGTGGTACATGCATAGTGCAATCGATTTTTGAATATTCCTGACAGTCGTAAGTATAAAAACATAGTTTTAACATAAATTGTCAGTATTTTATGCAGTAATATAAAAACACGCACCGAGTACCACCGATGGCGCACAACTGCCATAAAACAAATCGCTAGTGTACCACCCGTGGTGCACGATGTCCAAATGTAAAAAAAGTTGAAAAAGCAAATGTCACGAACGTGTTAACAGTTAAAACTTTTGTTAAGTGTAGTCTCGACGACCGACATGGCCGAGACCGTTTTTTTTTGGAAACCAAAATTTAAAAACCGTTCTTTAGGACAGCCTACAAGTTTGTACCTACACGCAGAGAAAAAAATAGTGAATCTAACTCAATTATAATGGGAAAACGGGTCTATCACTAAAATAGTTAATTTCCATTACAAAATAGTTAATTTGAATTGAAAAAATAGTCAATTTAAATACAAAATAGCAAATTTTACTACTAAGAAGTCAAACATCTTTAAAAATAGTCGATTTTTGCTATTTTCGTAATTCAAATTAACAATTTTAGTGACACTCAGGATTCCACATTATAAAATAGTTAAATTTACTGTCTTTTCTCTGCCAAGAATAATAAATTTATTTGAAATTAAAAAAGTGCCTTGGTTGTAAAATGAAGAACAAATAAGTTTAATGTCGTTTTGTTTATCCCTGATTTTTTTTTTCAAAATTGTAATAACTAGAAACAGTTTTTACTAATTAAGATGTTTTAATAAAATTTTTAGGTGAGCATAAGCCAAAAGTCGGTGACATAATGATGTCATTTTTGCCACTGGCGCATATGTTTGAAAGATGTTGCGAAAATGCATTATATTATGCCGGTGGAAGTGTTGGCTTTTACTCAGGTGAGATAAAGCAACTAACAATTGACTTTAAGGCGCTGAAGCCGACTGTTATTCCTGTTGTACCAAGACTATTGAATCGTGTATATGATAAGATCCAGCAAGAAATATCTCATTCAGCACTCAAACGAACACTATTTAGGATGGCATTAAATTCCAAAGAAGCAGAATTACGACGAGGCATCCTAAGAAGAAATAGTCTCTGGGATAAACTAGTCTTTAAAAAAGTTCAAGATGGTAAGAACTAATTGGAAATCACTTGAGAAATTAATAAATATTTGATTATTCTAGCATTTGGCGGTAATTTACGTTTAGTGGTGGTGGCATCGGCGCCATTAGCTGGTAATGTTCTTACATTTATGCGTTGTGCTCTCGGTTGCCTAATTGTGGAAGGATACGGACAGACTGAGTGCACAGGTGCAATTTCTTTAACAGTTCAAGGAGATCATAATCCAGACCATGTTGGCCCACCAGTCGCATGCAATGCAATAAAAGTAATTCCACTAAATTTGATTTGAGTTTCTCCAAACTTTACCAAATATCCTTTTCAGCTCGTTGATGTCCCCGAAATGGAATACTATGCAAATCAAAATATCGGCGAGGTCTGCGTTCGAGGATCGAATGTGTTTCACGGGTGATTGATTAATTCTTCGCACAATTATTTTGTTAAGCTAATTGGGAATTTTTGCTTTCAATTTTAGATACTTTAAGGATCATGAGAAGACAACAGAGGCAATAGACGCGGACGGATGGCATCATACTGGCGATGTTGGCAAATGGCTGCCAAATGGAACTTTGAAGATTGTCGATAGGAGAAAACATATTTTCAAATTGAGCCAGGGTGAATATATAGTCCCAGAGAAAATAGAAAATATCTACATTAGTAGTAAATTTGTGGACCAAGTTTTTGTTTACGGAGAGAGTTTAAAGGTAGTGTAGAAATTCATATGCCAGTTGTATTTTTTATTAATGCAATGTTTTTATTTTCAGAGCTGTATTGTAGCTGTTGTAGTTCCAGATGTTGAAACATTAAAAGCTTGGGCCAAGAACAATAGTGTACCTGGCACATTAACGGTTTTATGCAATAATAGGAAAGTTAAAGAGCTGATATTCAATGATATGCTGGCATGGGGCAAGGAATCCGGTCTCAAATCGTTTGAGCAGGTAAAAAAATATACGAAGAAACCTTAATTTTAAATCCGCGAAAGACTTGAATATTGAAATTATGCCCAGAGTGGTTTCTTGTTAAAAACATAACAAAAGCTATAATTACCAATCTGGCAATTATTGAAAACCCGTATGGTGATATTCGTATCAAAATTCGAGCAGTTCTACCAAAATTCCACTTTGAAGTCAAACTTTCCAAAAAAAAATTTTTAAAATCGGTTCCAATTGGATTTTGATGTATGGGAGTTTTATGTAGAATCATATCCTAAATAACTTTTGTTCTTGGACTTTTTTGATAACATGCACCGTTTTTGAGATATTCACGAAAACAGTTTTCGTTCGTATGGGGGGTAGGGTACCCCCTAATGGTCCATTTTTGCCCATTAACTTAGCCTCGCATTTTACGAAAAACGGATCTGCGCAAAATTTTAAGTCTCTAGCTCAATCCATGCGCCCGCAATCCGCGCCACAGACAGACAGACAGACAGACGGACGGACGGACAGACAGACGGAGGGACGGACGGACATGCTAAATTCAACTTTTTTTTATTATTCTAAACACACTGGTGTAATTCATTTTTGTGTGTGATGACGGGATCTTGGCGTTACAAACGGTAAGGCAAAGTTAATACACCCTTTGGTTTCACCATACGGGTATAAATACGATGACCGAACGGACACCTTTAAAGACTTTGGAAGCTGTTATTCCCAGAAGTCTTTTGTCCATATGAATTATTCCAAAACTTGTAACCGGAAAAAGTGGACTTTTAATCGGAAAAAGTGGACTTTTAACCGGAAAAGTGGACTTTTAACCTTAAAAAGTGGACTTTTAACCTTAAAAAGTGGACTTTTAACCGGAAAAAGTGGACTTTTAACCGGAAAAAATGGACTTTTAACCTGAAAAGGTGGACTTTTAACCTGAAAAGGTGGACTTTTAACCAGAAAAAGTGGACTTTTAATCAGAAAAAGTGGACTTTTAACCGGAAAAAGTGGATTTTGGTCCAGAAAAAAAATGCATCATTTTATGAAATCTTTTTGAGACGATCCATAATTTAGGGACTCTTTTTTGGAGTTTGACCTTAGGAGCTCACTTCACGAAACTGCTGAAAACTAATTCCTATTTGAGTGCTATTCATAAACGTTTCAGTTTTTTTATTAACCCCCTTCTTTTATATTGTGAAAAAATCGTTGAAAATTTGTATGCTCTCGAATGATAGAAATCCAAGTTTCAAAAATCTACTATGATTTTGTGTGAAAAATTTACGTATAAAAATTCTTTCCTGTTATTTCTAATCACAACTAATTTCAATATTTGATTTTTTTTCAGGTGAAAGATATTTACTTACATCCTGATCCATTTTCGGTACAAAATGGACTTTTAACACCAACTTTGAAGACAAAACGGCCGCAATTGAAGAACTACTTTAAGCCGCAGCTTGAAGACATGTATAGACATTTAGATTGAAAACCTAAGCGAAAAACAATGAATTATAAAAAATAATAATGCAGAATCTTACAAATATATTCAATTATTTCGAAATAGAATTTTAGCAAATTAAAGAAGGTAACATATTGAGAAAAAACAAATGTAAACTAAATTTAAATTAATTTTTCTCTAACCGAATGTAGATAAAACAATGAGAGCTAATTTTATATAATTTTCTAATTGGGTGTATTTATTTATACCATTATTTCCACTATTTTCATATGTTCTATGATATCAAAAAACAATTGCTTTCAGAAAAATGAGTTTAATAGTAGGCCAGGTCAGATAGAATTTTATTTGCGAATCAATTTTTAGATTCTAATTGAATTTTTTGAATGCCCACCAAGTTTGCTATTTAATTTAAATGAATTAACAGTAAAATGCATGTGCAATTTTAAATATATCCATCTGTAAATTTAATAAATTTAATTGCCTACCTGATGTGATCTCAAAAAATTCTTTTTGAATAGAAACAAACTTCACGATATCAAAATACAATCTTTTATACTAAATCTAAGAATATATGAATGCTAATGTGAAGTACATACATAGTAAATTCAACTATTTCAATTGTTTATAAATGTTCAAAAATTTGTTAACATTAAAATAAATTTTCTAAAAAAATTGTTTTTCTTTTGTGTTTAGTAGGTTTTGTGAGTTTAAACTCACATATTTCAGTAGTGAATATTTTTTTTAGATAAATTTTTTTGAATTTTGTTTTAGTTTTTCTTTTTTAAATGAAATCTAGTTAAACATAATTCAATAAATACCTCTCACATCATATAACTAAATCAATATCCAAATAATTGAAATTACAAAATCAAACAAAGATGTAAAAAAAAAACAAATTTTTAAAAATTAAAAAAAAACGCATCAAAAAATAGTAAAACATGGTGAAAGGAAACATTTAAATTTATTATAAATAGACCATTTAGCACTTTTTACTACTTAAACTATACCTAAATAAGGAAAATCTTTTATGTATCCAGGTGAAGTTTGAAATAATAAAAATAAGTAAATTTGAGAATATGATCAAAGCACATGACCTATCAAAAACTATACGCAATAATTGTGTGGCGCGATATTGCGATGTAAAAAATTGCTTATGTGCCGGGATGGTAATTGGAGATTCTTTTTAAAAAAAAAATAGATGAGATAAACGAAAAAAAAAATCAGAAATAAATTAAGTTGATCGTTGCTTCATTTACAATATTACAGTCAATTTGGAATATGTAAAAGCAAGGTTAATCAGGAAATTGTAGAATAACTGAGTTATAATGTGTAATGCAAAAATTAAAATTTAATAAGAGATTTGTTATGTAAGAGAGCTGCTGAGCAGCTTATCTAAATGCTAAATCCAAATGTTGAAGTCTACGATAAATGAAAAGAAAAATTCATAAATAAAATGAACACTTTTAGACATAGTTTGGTTTTATTAAAATATTAATTTTTGTTTTATTCAGTTTCACTTTCAGTTAAGATTTCGATCTTTATATCCTGAGGTATTTAATCGATGAAGATTCAGCAAAAATGAAAATTTAACGAATTTAAAAAAAGGTGAGTTGAGTTTCTTTACTAAAAAAATCGTACATCTTCACGTACTGCATGTGATCTTTGTTTGGCGCGAAAACTGTTTTCCCGGAAAGTCACATTTTGCAAAAGATAGACATGAAATGAGACTATTAGCATTTTTACATTAAAACAGAAGCGGAAGGGTACATTGTTTACGGTAAAACTTAGTCATTTCAGTAATCATAGAACCTGAATCGACGTCCAAAAGTAGTATCCACTAAATTTTTTCAAAAGTTGACAATATTACGAGCAAATCAAACGTCAAAAAATAATCTGACTTTTGACAATGCGTTGACATGCGATGAAACAGAGAGTTTAACTTCCAATTCGAGAATAGCAATTATGTGGAGAGTCAATTTATCGCGTTTGATTATACCTCGTGATTGTGTATTCGAGAATAAAGGTAGAACCAGAAACATACGTCCGTGCGTGCGGCATGATTTTGTTTTGGCATCTACTAGTAGTTGTCACCGCGTCTAAAAGTAGAGACTGAGCCTACTCTACGCGGCTCGGACGCGGCAACGCGTCTGAGCAACGCGCAATTATACATTTACTCATATAAATGCGTAGTTTTTACCTTCACCGCGTGGGTGCCGCACACACGAACGCGTAAAGGTAGAACCAGAAACATACGTCCGTGCGTCCGCCATGCGTCCGTCGCGTTGACAGTTCGATGCGGTCAAAGTAAAATCGACGGGCTGCTATGAGTACTCCCCTAATAATGCGTTTGTCCGATGCGGCAACGCACCGTCACCGCATAGAGTAGGTCGAATTTGTACTTTTACAACGCACGGAAATGTCATTTCGCAAAAAAGTTTGTTTACGATTTAAGCAATTTAAGTATGGAACAAATTGAAAGTAATTGTTTCGACGATAAACTAATAGAAGAAGTGCAAAAAAATGGAAGAAGAAGTGATTCGTTGCCGTACTCAACTGTCACCGCATAAAACTGTCTACCGGACGGACGCATGACGGACGCATCGACGTACGATTCAGGTTCTAGCTTAATTGTGGTTGAGGCTTAAGAGTAATTAGGTGAACTTACTCCGCAATTGAAATTTTTTTAGTCCAAAATCAACATTTATGACCCGAAATGCAATATTTTTCTTTTTGCTAATCAAATTCAGCATTTTACAAGTAAAATTTAACCTTATCACATCGAATTCGAAATTTTACCAATCAAATTTGCCTAACAAAAAATAGGCGTCTTCCCTTTTTTCGGACGCCACTGAGAATTTGGGTTTGTTACACGGTTTTTTGCGTCTACGACTCAAACCACACGAAATCTAGGATTCAAACCAGAATCCAAGGGTTCAATTTATTGTCATTTTTCGCCGCGCTCGGCGCCACGGTCTTTGTCTACGGAAAAGTTCCCTATTCAAATCATAAATAAAAACAATTATGCGGCAGTTTTTCTTTTAATTTTTAGTGACCACAAATCAATTATTCATTTGAACGTTATTCATTTTCATTCTTTTTCGCAGAGTTGAGTTAATCTTGTTCCCGAATTTACATTTAAAATAGAAACTCACACTTTCCTAAAGTTTTTTTAGGTCTTTTTTCTGTTAGGTTTTTATTCTATAATTTAAATTTTTCAAGATTACGCATCAATTGTGAGATTAATTTAGTAATTTCTGTTTGTCCGTAGCCAATTTTTGAATGGAAAATAGTGGAAACTAAGAACTTAGCTTGCAAATAATGAAAATAAGGCTTCTATTCTAATGAATAATCAGATGAATAATCACAACTGGCTAACAACATAAAATTTTCATGGTATAATAATTCCCCCTACCTTGGATCTCTCCAAGGAGCCTTGGATTTGAAACAAAAGAAAACCTACAATTGCCAGGGGCCAATCGTCAAATGCTATACCTATATGAGGACCAACTAAAAATTTCAAAAAAAAATTGCATGGAAGATGGGAGAAGGAGTGGTCCGATTGGATTTTGATGTGTGGAACGGTTGTGTAGAATCACATTCTAAACACATTTTATGATCATAGATTTTTTAGTACGATCCACCGTTTTCGAGAAAATCGAATTAAACTATATCATTTGTATGGGGGTGAGGAGAAGCAATAATCATTTTGATGCATAAAAAAGTTATGTAAAATCTTAATTTAAACACAAAAATTTGTAATTATTTCGTAAAGACTAACCAATTTTGAGAAAAGGACAAAATAATGTTTCGTTTGTATGGGAGAGAGAAGGAATGGTCAAAAACCTAGCTTTTCTATTTACGAGAAACACAATTGTAAAAAAATTCAAGTCTCTAGCTCATTTCCTTCGAACGTTATAGGGTTCATGGACAGACAGACAGTCGGACACACAAACAGACGGACATCCGGAAATCAGAATCATTTGTAATACCAAACACCTTGGTGTACTTCATTTTTGTGTCCAACGATTGGTTCGATGTCTTGCAAACGGTATACTAAATCTAATATACTTCCACATGATTCTCTTATAGAATACTAGCTTGCATACCCGTCGTTGCCGGGTTAAGTTTTTTCAAATCTTTTTTTTGATGGTCTATGTTGGAGCTAAACTTCAGGCCAATCGGTTCAGTAGTTTCCCTACGAAAGAGTAACATAGAGGAAAACTAAGTTTCGTGATTACTTTACCCCCTCCCCTTACTCCCCCCACCTCTCGGGCTACTTTTTAATTGGTCTATGTTGGGGCTGGACCACCGACGAACATCTATGCCAAATTTCAGGCCAATCGGTTCAGTAGTTCCCCGCGAAAGAGTAACATGGCGCAAAAACTAAGTTTCGAAATCATTTTACTCCCTCCCCTTACTCCCCCCACCCATCGCGCTACTTTTCCATACGACTATGTTGGAACCAGAACTACCACAGATACTCATGCCAAATTTCAAGTCAATCGGTTCAGCCGTTTTTGCGTAAAAGAAGAACAGACAGACAGACAGACAAGCAGACAGGCAGACAGACAGGCAGACAGACAGACACCAACTCATTTTTATATATTAGTATGATATGATGATATGATAAAAACTTCCATTTTATCGAACACAGAAAAAAATCGCTGGAAAATTATCAGTTTTTTGCAAAATCGCTGCAAAAATTGTGAATTGTGACCGTCCACAACGTCAAAATAAGGGTGTACTCTGAAAATTAGCCTTATTTTCACTATTCGATTTAAAAAGGAAAGAAAAAAAGACTATGTGCAGACAATAAAAATAAACAGAAATATCACTTCACAAAAAGATTCTAAAAAAACATATTTTTAAATATCCTTTATTTCTAGAAATCCTTTGAATTACTTCGTATTATTATCTATTACTTTTAGGTGGAAATCAATTTTTTTCTTATTGTTTTTCCAAAACATAATAAATCTTAGCTTCCATCTATTAAGAGGAAAATGCGATGACCAAAGTATATTTTCTCATTAAAAATATTTTCTCGAAAAAATATTGAGTCCAAATCTGTATGCGAATATTTAATAGATATGAAGTTATACTTTTTTAATTAAAATTTTATTTGAATAGTTTCCGGAATTACAAAAAAATAATGAATTAAAAAAGTATTCATATTTCACAAAAATGTAGATGACGAATTGTACAGTACATTTCCACCACCATGGTTCAGCCGACCGTAAGGAATTAATTCAGAATATTGAAAGCATTAAAAGGACCCTTCGACTATTTTACCTGTCGCCGCTGTTTATAACTTTGTAAAGGACTCCACTCGACCTAAAAAAATTCCCTTATTCTTTTTCAGCGTTTCAATTTTTTTTTCTTCTTCTCCGCTGTGGCGTCTTAATTAAAAATGAATTCTCAAATTATGCGCCAGCTTTGTGGCCTTCGTCAATTAAAATAATTACGAAATCACAGACCCAGTGAAAAAAAAATATTCGAAAGTGAAAATACTTATTTCTTAGCGTTCAAAGAGAAATGTCGGCAAAAGTTCATTCCTTTCAGCAAATTATAAGCTTAACAGGAGAAAAACCTGAAGAAAAAAAAACCAAACCAAACAAACGAGACGAACATGCTGTGGCCTTAAGGATACCACCATGAAGTAAAGTTTAAGACGACCAAAAGTCTTTTCGAGGGCTGGGAAATCAAAATCCTTGTAAAAATATGTAATGCGAGGGTATTTTGGACCAGAAGGAGGGCAATAAAACCGGAAAATTTCACAATTAAAAAAAAATCTACTTGGCAATTTATTTTATTTACGTTTCCTCCGTTTGGAAAAAGAGAGAAATATGGGAAAACAAACTCTCAATTAAAACTTCCTTTCAGATGTCCTTGTCGCTGCCGGCCTTTAATTACTCCGTTTACTTTGACAAAGTCTTTTAATTATTTCGATGGAATGGAATAAAGTCCGAAACAACTTTATCGTCGCCCGTTCCTCCATCCGCCAAAAATTGAAAAAAAAACAATATAGAAAAGCTATACTGTAACTGAATCTTTTGATATTACTATGAACTGTCCTGTAATGGTGAAAATTTTGCACTCGGTAAAATTTTCCCAAAGGAGAGAAAATTTATTTCTCATACCAGCAGACGACAGACGTTTTACGAATCCTTTTTGCTGCTAACTGATTGCTATTGGCTGCTGGCTGGCTGTTTCGCCTCCTTTTCAAAATCTCAATAAGCGGTCATTAAGGGATTTAAAAGTCTTTTGCTAATCGTATCTCGTTGGAAAAATCTCTTTCACAAAATAGTTCATTTGGAAATTTTTGATGTAACCATTTTGTGAAAAGGATTCTGGTTACCCAGAAGTTTTTTTTTCTCTCGGTTGCCTTTCGTTTTTCGCTTTGGTTAATATTTTATCCATAAAAGCCGCTTACGTAAGTTGAATTAAATCTGGTTGGCCAAGATTTCGAAAGCAACATCAAAGTAAATTTTTAGCTCCATATTCTGTAAAAAAAAAAGATCATTACTAATATTAATTCTGGTAGAGTAAAAATGTAATAGAATATTGGAAATTTTTAATATTTTTCACAATTTTTTTTTGTTTTGGATATCAGGGCCGTAACGACAAATTTGGGTCTTCCAGTTTCGGATGCATCGATATTTCAATATTTAAGAGATTTAGATAAAAACAGGACACCACTCTGTTGGCTTTTCCAACAAAAAAAAAAATATTTATTTTCATTGGTTTTTTTTGTGTCCTGTTTAAGAAATAGGTACTCGTTAAAAAGTCTGACAAAATTTCAAGTGGCCCCAAAAAAGGTCCTAAGAATGAGATAGATTGATCTAAGAGACTCCGACAAATTTTCAATCGTCTAAGGCCTATGTTACACACGGTAACTTTAAGCGGCGACTTTTCTTAAGTATAGGCGAGAGAAGTAAGGGAAGCGGTGGCCCCTCACTTCTCTCGCCTATACTTAACCCTCTAACCGGAATATTACCGAGAAAAATTCACTAAAATATGACTTTCAACTTGCGACAGACCGTAACCAAGACAACGTACAGGGCTAAATTTTTTCCAGCATGTAAAGCGATAACTTACAAAAGTCAGTGTAAGACGTTCCGGCGATTTTCGGCGATTAAAATTGTTACCCGTTATAAACAAGCGAATTCCCTGAAGCCCGCCTTAAGGCGGGCATTCCGGCTAGAGGGTTAAGAAAAGTTGCCGCTTAAAGTTGCCGTGTGTAACATAGGCCTAAAGATTATACTATTTAGGAATTTTAACCGATATTTTCCAATTTTAGGAGTCCCATGGCACGTTTCACGGAATTTTTAGCGCTTGCTAAATCGAGTTAGCTGGCGATTTCAAGCAAAAAAAAAAAAGGGACCGCTAAAGTTTCGTGAAAATCGTCTTTAAACATCATTTTTCGCTAGAGGTGCCCACAATTTGTAGGTACCAGACTATGTAGAGAGCAATTTTTACCCAACATTTTCTATGGTGAAAAAACTTACCCAGAAATTCAAGTAGAATCCAATATTTTAGTATGGCTTCTGTTACGAAAGCTTTATTTACCTCTTATAAATATTTTTTTTTACACGAATTGAGCCTCCTGAAATCAGGGCACCAATCATGTATTCCGACGCGTCTCTGTCTTTCGACTTCGACGCACCTTTTAACTCTTGACTTCGCCATATCAGCAGCCTCAAATTTCCTGGAGTGACAGTCAGAATCACGTTTCGATTCATAGTGACGATTCCGCGAAATTTCAAGCTGCAGATATGGCGAAGTCAAGAGTTAACCCTTTCAGTCACCACGTACACTATAGTGTACACACTTTTCAGAAGCCATAACTCATAACTTGACTTGGTAGAAAGTGTGTACACTATAGTGTACGTGGTGACTGAAAGGGTTAAATGCATTTGTGACCCAATTTTGATTTTTTGAATAAAAAGCTGGACTACAGTGGACGTAATTTAAGAAAAATCAAATTTTTTGATTTTTTTTTTGTTTTAAATGAATACTAATAGCTTAAACATCATTAATTTGTATAGAGAGTATTTTTAACCCCCATAGAAAAAAATATGTACTGAAAGGGTTAAAAGGTGCGTCGAAGTCGAAAGACAGAGACGCGTCGGAATACATGATTGGTGCCCAGGTTTTAAAAAAATATTCTTTTTCGCTCTGGAACTACAGATTTTTATAGCGAGTTATGGATAAACTGTCATATTTGAAAGGTATTGCAGTTTATAAATGGTAGAAATCGTAATGTCATCAAGGACTGATGAGAAAGGAGGGTGTTAGGATGAGAGGAGATAGTAGAATTAACAAGTTGGGTGGTTTGCTATTGAGCCACATTGAGATAATCGATCACTGCTTTAAATAAATAGCTTTATAACAGTTTAACACGTTCGTGACATTTGCTTTTTCACCTTTTTTTAAATTTGGACTTCGTGTACCACGGGTGGTACACTAGCGATTTGTTTTGTGGCGGTTGTGCGCCATCGGTGGTACACGGTGCCTGTTTTTATATTACTTCATAAAATACTGACAATTTTTGTTAAAACTATATACTTACGACTGTCAGGAATATTCCAAAAATCGATTGCACTATGCATGTACCACTGGTGGTACACGATGTCACGAACGTGTTAAATTATTAATCTTCTTTTTGAAACCTTTTAAAAGGAAAATTTTCAGATTTGAAAAAGCACGTAATATTTATGATACGAGGTTATATGAAAATAAATGATTGAAATTCCCAAATTTTGAATGCAATTTTCTCGAAAACGGTTGGTAGCATCACATGGCATTTTAGTTCTCAGATGATGGGTGCAGATTGACAAATGATTGAAATTCCCAAATTTTGAATGCAATTTTCTCGAAAACGGTTGGTAGCATCACATGGCATTTTGGTCCTCAGATGATGGGTGCAGATTGTTCTTTCTTCTGCAGTCATATCTAAATTTCTTAAAACACAATGACCCGAAATACTTTTCTTATTTTTTTTTTAAATCTGAGAAAGTGTTATCATAAAAAATTCTTTTATCTTCCCGTTCTAAGATTCTCCTTTTTATTATTGGAGTGCACTTAAATTTGAGTTCATTCTTAAAGTTAACACAAAGAATACAAAATTCTCTATAGGTACATATATGAAAGCAAAAAATCTCGCACCAAAAGAATTCTTCCCATTTTTTTATACAAACACATTTTCAAAGCATATAAACGGCTATATAAATTTTCCTTGCTGTCCTAGTATGCGTACAAGTTCACCATCGATTTTTCCAACTTTCTTCAAAACAGCTGAACGCAGGAACCATCTGTTTTTAATGATTCAAGCGGCGACTTACGTGAATAACTGGAGAAAATTTCTTGATTCCTTTTGGAGTGGATAACTTTTCAGAGGTGGGAGTGCGAAAATAAATTAAGAATATTAAAAATCTCATAAATTCTTGAAGTGTAATGATTTTCGATTGAAAGCCTTAAAATACAAAAGAAAATCCTTTTGGACGTATTTCGAATCCTGTAAGCTTTTGGGATGATCAGCTGTCTGTGTATATGAATAGGAATTGACGTTGGGCACCAAATTTTATATTTTCCCCGGCCATGTGCTATGGTTATATTTTCCGTATCCCACATATACATGTATGTGTGACTAAAAATAAAATATGGTCTCACACATTGACAGGCAAGGACATACATTTGTATACTGAGTCCCCCATAATAGATGCACATAAATAAATGTGAATTTTCTTATAGTTTTGTTAAAGCGATGTCCTTGTGTCATTGAGTTTTCCCGATATGGGGTAATAACTTTTGTTGGTGGTGTGCAAGTTTATTGATAGTGTTAAAATAACAAACATAATATTTAGCTCAACGGTTTGTTGCTAGGGACTGAGTTTTTGCATCCGTATATCTGCTATAGCTGCGACCTGTGAAACGGAAATGTCGAAAATATCTCAACAGAACGAAATTCGTCCTTTTCCCTGTTGGGAGGTCATTCGAAGGTTTAGAGCCAAGGAAGGGGTGGGGATGATAACAAATGGACAATTTTCTGACTTTTTTTTTGCTGTGAAAGATGACATAAAAATGTATTTTTGCCATTACTTTCGTACTTTTAAAACGATGAAAAGTTTATGTTTAACTTCCAAACAGTTTTTCGTACTTGTTTTTCATTTTGTTGTTTTTCCCGGGATGGGAAAGACTTTTCTTCGAATATGTTTCCACTTTTCGTTCGATTTAGTAATTTACTTCAATGTATTTGTGTGTAAATTCAAGTTGTTTTATCTAATTCTGACAGTGCGTGCGTCCTTTTTTGGCAAAGTAAATGTAGGATCCTTAGTTTTTCTTGTATTCGCAATATATTTATAAATATATATACCGAAATTCATGCTTAGTGTTTGTGATATAATACACAAATAAATGTATTTATAAAGAAATAGGAAAGAATATCTTGGATAAGGGCCCTTGAAGGGTGGAATCTGTAAATAGGGTTGGTTAGCATGAATGGGCTAGAATTTCATTCAAGAAAAATACCAATGATAAATATTGAAGGCCATTAGATTAGCAGTCACGTAGCTTGATTTAATTTATATTATGTACAAGAATATCTGAATTTCTTTTTGGGTTTGTTTTTTTTTCTTTCAATGTAGAGATTAGCTTTCTTTTATTGTAATTTTTATAAATAGACAAATAGTTTTAAAATACACTTAAATTATTTTTATATTGAATTTCTCACAGGTATAAAAGTAGTGGATTTTTTTTATTTGTGAAACGTTTTTAAAAAAAGGTTTTATTGAAAAAGATGTGCTGAAAAGAAGAAAAAATAATTTTGTTGGGCGTTGTCTATTAGGAATAAAGCGAGATAAATATTTGTTTTATTTTAGAGATTTTCAAACAATTTAATTTTTTTCTTGAATTTATTGAGAACTAGCTTGCATACCCGTCGTTGCCGGGTTAAGTTTTTCCAATTTTTTTTTTTTTTTTGATGGTCTATGTTGGAGCTAAACTTCAGGCTACTCGGCTCGGTAGTTTCCCCGCAAAAGGGTAACATAGAGGAAGAGCTAAGTTTTGAAATCACTTTACCCCCTCCCCTTACCCCCCACCCCTCGCGCTACTTTTCCGTATGCCTATGTTGGAACCAGAACTACCACAGACACTTATGCCAAATTTCAAGTCAATCGGTTCAGCCGTTTTTGCGTGAAAGAGGAACAGACAGACAGACAGACAGACACCAACTCATTTTTATATATTAGTATGAGTATGATTGTACGAAATTCGAGAGAAATCGGGCATGTAGTAGAATAAAGAACCGTCATTTGATTTAACTATTTCTCACATATTCTACAAAATCAAATATTTTTATTTGAATTAAAAGACAAAGTAGTAAAAACAAATACCTAACCATTCATTTTAAATACATGTATTTGATTTAAATGCATCTAAAATTATTTAAATGAAAAGTATTAACAACAAAAACCCAATCAATTAATTTAACTGTCTTGCAGAGAGCGTTATTTACATGAGGCAGTCAGGCAGTCAAAACAAATAATCGAGTATTTGTTTTGAATGCATAGGCAGTTTATCGGGGCTATTAACAATGGTGAACATAAAAGAGAACGAGAACGAATCATCGTCATGAATGTTAAAAAGACTAATTTAAGGCATAAAATATTCTAACAATTATTTTGAGTCATTTGATCATTTGGTTTAAATACTTTTCATTTAAATCAAATACAAAAACCGTTGGCACAAATTTTGCGATTTTTTTTATTTGATTTAACTGCTTTTTCGCTGAATCTAATGGCAATTTTCCTTCATTGTAAAAAACCGTTAAATTATAAAAGGTAGAAAATTTTATATCCTTAAAAATTTTGTTATATTCATTTTTTCCCAAAAGCGCGTTTCGAGAAATCTTCAAAAAACTGTATTTTTTCAAAATAATTGTATGGGAGGTACCCGTTATAGCTTACGTTACTTTAAAGTTAATAGAAAACTACGATTTTTGTAAAACTCATTCATTAAAAATTTCAAGTCGCTAGCTCAACGCGTTTTTGAGTTATTTGAGATACGTAAAATGGACAGACCTACCCCAAGTAACCAAATAGGGCGTAAAGTGGTCGTGGCGACTTTAACATCGAATCTTTATGGTCGCCACGACCACTTTACGCCCTATTTGGTTACTTGGGACAGACAGATTCATGCATATCCTCATAATTGGGCCTGAAACGGATTTCATAGTGCCTGTTTACATTAGGAATCATTTTGAGGCGGCACGTCTTTTGTCACTTTTCTGCCGTGTGCACACGGTTCGTTTTATCTGGATTCATAAACCGGTTTCATCAACAAAACTAAAGACACAAGTTTCAACGACCAGACTCAAAAACCGGTTTGCGACCGATAATTTTAAGTGAATCTAAACTTCGTTCGCTCTTTTTGGTTTCCCTCCCCACTGCGTCCCTCATCCTCACGAATGACGTGCCGCCTCAAAGTGAGTCCTAATGTAAACACAGTCATATTGATCAGAAAGTGTCTATCTGCGCCCATTCTTGATTCGGTCTCCGTCAGGAACACAATACTTTCCTTATATAGGAGACGAATGTAAAGATCTGAAAAATTTGAATAGGTCCTTTTTTTTAAATTTAAGGACTTTTAGCCCATCGGACCTCACCTAAAGAACTCATTCAATTTTATGCAGTTTAAAAATAATTAAAACATTATTAACAGAAATAAATTTCAATGCGTCCCAATTCCAAAGGCCATTTCAAAGTCTAATGTGGTTGAAAATTTTGAAATTGCATTAACTTTCCATTATTTTTTCACGCGACTTGTCTTGAATTTGAAATTACCATAAACATAGCAATAATCAGATTAACAATTCATTAAACATAATCATTATTTTAAACAATTTATTTGAATTTCATGTCTGTTAAGCTTTCCATTTCAAGAGAGAATCTCATTTTGAAATACGAAAACGAAATTGGATCACTCTATTTTTATTTCAATATCGTTATATTACTGTTTTGTCAACCCTATTATCATTCTTACACACAATATCCTGTTTATGGACTTATTTTGATCAACTAATAACTTTACAACGACGACATAAGTAAACATAAAATTTGTTTAAGGACACAAAAAAAAAAATAACATTCCGTTTAACATTTTCCCAATAAAATTCAAATATGTGTAATCGAAGGACAAAGAGAAAATTCCAATTTCTACTGGTTATAACTTTGTGAAAATTCTATATTGCCGATGGTGATGATGATGATGGCTGTGATCCTTTGGGAATTCGAACCGGAGCCGATCCTTCCGTCGATGGAGCTACTAAAAACATTTGAATGGCTGTAAATAGTTATAAAATGCTTTTCAGCAAGTTAAGTTAGCCAGAATAATTTTCGTAGCAGAGTCATCAAAACCACATCATTTTATTCTAAGCATAAAAAGCCTAAAAATTTTCCAGTTGAAGTGAGTGGACATGAAAATCTGTATAGTAGAAAATAACATCCCCCTTAGGGGTAATATTCACGAATACATTAGAAAGACCAGCGACAAAGAAGTCAAAGACGGACGAACGAAATGCTCGTAAGGGCATTTTTTTTTCTTCTTTTGGAAAAAAAGGCCGAAGAACTACAACGATGCGAATGGGGATGGAACGATGGCCACAATATACGATTGTTGCTAGATGAGGAGATTTTGAAGGGTTATACATTTTTACCCGATTTCCAAAAAAATTTCTTCTTTCGTTTTATTTGTGTCCATTTATTTACGCCATTGTTGCTTTTGTAGTACAGATTGGTAGCATCGACATTTCTTAACACTTTCGCTGCCATTGTTATTTTTCAAAGAAATTTGTGTTGGAGTTTTAGTCACAAATGATTTAGTAAATCGACAAAAATACTGTGCAGTTGTAAAGCAAAGTTTGACTTAAAATGGTGGCATTCCTCCCAGTTTTCCCTCCTCCCGTCATCGATATTAATATTTTCCGACATTAAAAGTTTTGCTGGATGTTTTTTGCGTTTTTAGAGGTTTTCCTTGTAAAAATTTTGTTTTTATGATTTACCGCAATAATTTTTAGGGAAATACTAACCACCCTCGCTTTGTGCGTAAACCCCTTTTCTACCACCACATGAACCAAGGAACGGGTTTTGACGCAGGTATCACTATTTAGCGGATCATTCATCTTGGGAAATTCTGGCCGACTAAACCCCCTCCCACTTTGGTTTTTGTGGACTCCTTCTTTTCGATCTAATTAACAGTTGAAGGCGTAAAGATTTGAATTCCATAATAAGGCACATGGAATTCAAGGATAATTAAGGTCCCACCAAAATACCACAATCTCTATAAAAAATGAGCGTGGGTTGCGTAAAGAAATAAAGAGCAGCATCCAGCCTCCTAATAATATGAAAAAAATAGTTAAAAAGAACTTTTTTCAAAAAAACTGCTACTTAACGTGTTAAATATTTTAGAATTTTGGCTGACCTAAAGGGTAGAAAGAGTCACAAATTGGACATTTGCGTTGCTTTCGTTGAAATCTCTGATAAAATTTTGATTTTCCAATGAAACCAGAGATTTCTCTGGGCTTTGGTGAGATTCGACATGTTGCGTAGCCATTGGCATATATTTACTTCGATAGCCGGACGATGTTATAACCCTGTTCAGAGACATAACAAAAATACTTTCACTCGGCCGATGGTTCTAAGGAGCAGTAGTACTCACATTAAGTACACAAACATTCCGTCCTCCAGACCCCCCAAGAATGATTACGTCTTTGTCCTCGTCCTGCGAGTTTTTTTTTATCATGCCCCCCCACATTCATCCCTTATTTGCGTGGTTGTTACAAAGTATAAAAGCATGCCTTTGGAGTCCTTATATAGCTTTAGCTCAATTTTACTCTTCGTGTGGAATTTTATGGTCATACAGATACGAAATGAACGTGAAATGACTCTTTTTATGCGTTCATAGGCCCCATTTAGATAAACCATCTGTTTTTGTTGTTGTTTTCAAAGACAAATTACGCAAATTTTTTTTTCGTTTGCTCAATTTTGCCCACGTCTTTCTATTTTTTTTTTTTTTTTTTGGTTTGTGCGTGTGTATGGCTGTGTTTCGTAAACGGTCGATACTGAAAATGTTTTTCTGTTTGTATATTACGCAGATTTTTTCTTGTTTCGTTCGTTTCGATCTGAACATTTTTAGTATGGAACTTGTAATGTCCATAAAGAAGCTTTATTCATGTTTATGTGTTGGATGGTTTCGAATACATAGTAAGACAGGAAGTGCAGAGTCCTTGTAGGATTTTGATTTGGTTAATTTTTCCAAGAACATTTCTTTTTTGCATTGAATCTGGTTGAGAGGCAAAAAGGGCGAAAATAAGGGATGACAAGATGAAAATATTTTTGTTATGACTGTGTCAAGGCAAGTTTCATTATAAATTTGAAGTGATTTCTTTAAGAGAGATATTTCCTTATACAAAACAAAATAATTTGTCTAAAGGGCAAAAAAGTTTAGCAATTTTTTTTTTTAGTTAAACAGAGAAATAACAAGTTATTATTTGATTTTTCTTTTGATTTTGCAGTGTTGATAAAGTAGTGCTTTTTATGCGTTACATATATCTGTTGTAACAAGTAAAAGTAGCTTAAGTCGATTTTCAGGCGAAGCCAAACTGATCCGTATTAGCATTTTTACACAGATCACTTTGACTTCGCCTGAAAATCGACTTAAGCTAGTTTAACTTATCACCAAATATTTATTAGATTTTACGTGACTTATATTGAAATATTTAAGATGAATTACTATAAAATACTTTCTCGAAATCAATCTATCTCGAAAAAAACATTTGAAAAAAATTCTCTTGGAAAATTTTTTACCGTTAAGGAAATTTCAAGGAAACAGAGTTTTTATTTTAGGCCTTATTCCTCAACTGGTTTTACTAGATTGGAAATCCCACCTATTATAACCCAATTGACCAATGTTGGAATTTTTGTACCGTGTCCAAATGTACCACGCAATTTTCCTTTATAAAGTTTAAGAATATTTGTGGGAACATTTGGAATTATGGACCTTATGGTACAAAAAGGACCATTTCCACAGGAAAAAATCTTGGATTTCCAGTCAAAATTTCATAAATCGTACCTTCGGTACTTGGTACAAGATGATTGGAAATCCAATTGGTTTTCCAACCAATTTGGTCAATTGGGAACTGTGGCGAAAAGCCAAAACATCTTATGTCGATTTTCAGGCGTAGTCAAAGTGATCTGTATTTGCATTTCCAGACATCTCATTTTAGCTTCGCCTGAGAATCGACTTAAGATATTTTGGTTTTTGCCACCGATATAATAGTCTTGTGTGTCTGTCTGGCTGCCTGTCTGTTGTTTGTTTGTTGAAAACTCGGAAACCACTGAACCGATTTGGATGAAACTTTCATCAGGAGCTTACTGATACCAAGGAGCGGGTGCTGGACCATAGGTAAACTTGAATTTTTCCTTTATCTCTTACAGACTATCCCAATTTATTTCTGTTTGTTTATACCCGTATGGTGAAACCAAAGGGTATATTAACTTTGCCTTACCGTTTGTAACGCCAAGATCCCGTCATCACACATAAAAATGAATTACACCAGTGTGTTTAGAATGATAAAAATAATTAATTTCTGCATGTCTGTCCGTCTGTCCGTCTGTCCGTCTGTCCGTCTGTCTGTCCGTCTGTCTGTCTGTCCGTCTGTCTGTCTGTCTGTCTGTGGCGGGGATTGCGGGCGCACGGATTGAGCTAGAGACTTGAAATTTTGCGCAGATCCGTTTTTCGTAAAATGTGAGGCTAAGTTCGTTAATGGGCAAAAATGGACCATTAGGGGGGTACCCCCCATACGAACGAAAACGGTTTTTGTGAATATCTCGAAAACGGTGCATCTTATCAAAAAAGTCTAAGAACAAATGTTATTTAGGATATGATTCTACATAAAACACCCATACATCAAAATCCGACTGGAATAAATTTTAAAAAATCTTATTGGAAAGTTTGACTTCAAAGTGGAATTTTGGTACAACTGTTCGAATTTTGATACGAATATCACCATACGGGTTTTCAGTAATTGCCAGATTGGCGATTATAGCTTTCGTTATGTTTTTTTTTCTTTTCGTCTGTTTGCATCTTATGAAAAATTACTATTAAATCGGGCGGAGCATATGAATGTCATCATATCGACCTAGAACCTATCGAAAAGGATAAATAGCTGGCCAAAAAAGTTGTCTACAATTGAAACCTGGTAAGACAATAAATTTTCGGAATGTCTATGTGGTCTGAAACGTGATTCATACCTGTCTAATCACTAATCAAGACATTTATAACACCGAATAAACTATAGATGTAAAAATATGTGAAAAAGGATAACAAATGCTATATGAATGTATTTACATATCTACCTACGTATGCCTGTTACCTTTTAAATCGCTTCCGGATGTAGCTACTTTTAACCTACCTATCTACATTTTACATATATGCATTATAACCTTTTATAAGCGAAAAACGTTTTTGCGTGACCAACCTGAATAGATCGTTTGTTTTGGGGAAGATGTCAGAAAATCCCTTCAGTTCCACATCTCCATTCATGAGTTCAACCCTCAAAAAAGTGGTCAGATTAAAGGTACCTCGTATACACGCATGAATACGTGCGTGGCACAAGATTTTATGTTATATTCACCTATGTGGAGACTACCATAAGAATACCAAATATATTGAAGCCATATTCAGCGAACGGTCGAAAAAAAGTTACTTACTATTCTTGTACATACACATATGTGCAGGGGGGTAGGAAAATATATCCCACGCGAAGAGAGACGCCAGAAGCTGTGTACCAGAAAACGTGATGAAAATTTCTTATCATATACTATCCTTTCATACATTTTGATGTGCTGGGTGGGCCAAGAAACTACCAACAACCCCGACTTCTTCAACCCCCAACATGTCGGCGTTGCTATTATTGCTATGCCATCAAAGATTGTGATTCTATATTCGAACTACACAAGCCAGTGGCCACCGGGATTCTTTCGTTGTTCCAAAAACCTCGAATAGGGAATACGAGACAAAAGCTTCAGGTATTCAAAGAAAGACATCAGAACAAAACAAAAAAAAAGTAATATTTGAACCTGAATTGATTTTTAATGACCATTAATTAAATGATCGCTTTTTGGACTTATTTTCAGCACCTGGCAATTTATCTTGTCTTTGTTCTTTAATCTTAGCTTTCACTATTCTCAATTTGTTTGTGATAAGAATACAAAATTTCAGGCAGTCATGTTTTTGTGTTCCATATGTGAATAAATAAAATTATCAGTTTGTGTGTTACTATTTACTCAATTATGCGGAAATCGATTTGTTTCACTTTCTGATCGAATGGCATTTGGGGTTGACCATTGAATCGCAATTTTCGGGATTTCGAACGCCTCCCATCCCTTCCTTCTATCCCGTCGTAGTTCCCAAGTACTATAATTAAAACACAACAAAAGCTATAATTGCCAATCTGGCAATTATTGAAAACCCGTATGGTGATATTCGTATCAAAATTCGAACAGTTGTACCAAAATTCCACTTTGAAGTCAAACTTTCCAATAAGATTTTTTAAAATTTATTCCAATCGGATTTTGATGTATGGGAGTTTTATGTAGAATCATATCCTAAATAACTTTTGTTCTTAGACTTTTTTGATAAGATGCACCGTTTTCGAGATATTCACAAAAACCGTTTTCGTTCGTATGGGGGGTATGTGTGATGACGGAATCTTGGCGTTACAAACGGTAAGGCAAAGTTAATATACCCTTTGGTTTCACCATACGGGTATAAAAATTAATTTCATTGTATTCAATCGTTCGCGAGCAATCCGGCACTGGAATTTAAATGGTTTCGAGAGAAACAAAAAAAATATTCCAGATGACCAAAAAGCTCGAAGATTTTTCTGTGGCCGAAACAAAAATATTGTGGAAATCATAAAAATTTAAACTCTTTGTGAATTTTGTTTTGATGACTAAAAGTTGGAAATCTCTCTATATAGGAAGCTAAAAATTTCTTTATATTTAGTTGAATTAAAAATTTAACCTACTACTAGAATTTTAGGTGTATGGCGGTGATTTGCCTCTATATTAGATACACTTTTAGTAGCAGATACGTACCATGCACTAAAACTTCTAGGGCTATCGTCAGAATCCCCAAAACCTTGGATTTTTCTTACGATGATGTCGTAGGAATATCGCATGTTTTTTAGACCGATTCGTCAACTCTCGAGTCGTTTTCGAGAAAAACGAGCCGTAAATAAAAAAAAGGTATGCCATTTTTACCCGCTATCCCCTTCTTCGACAGATTGTTTCGCGAATTTTTGTATGGATTTTAGGATCTCTACCACCCGACCGCAGAGCCCTTTCCTCGGATTTTAGGGACAGGCTTTTTTCTTCCATTTTATTTCAAAAAAAAAAAAACACTATCTTCAACTTAGCAGAAATTTGAAAATTACAGCGACTAAATTAAAACCGCAATCAAATATGTGGTATTCAAATCAATTTTTCATATGTAAACACATTTTTCCACTAGAATAACAATATTCTTTCAAACAATTGGATTTGATTTGAATAATTGTTGCCTGCCTTCTTCCATATTCCATTACAGCATTTTTTGCCCAAACTCCGTAACAGCAAAAAAAGGTCTTTGAAGATGGAAAAATTATGTTTCGTTTTTACAATCTTGATAAATTAAACACATCTAGACAGATAAACTAACACCTAGTTGTGTGATTAATTTTTCATGATTTTTGGGGAAAAGTCTACATCGTTTACTCCTGATGGAAATTATACAGCTATGAAAATTTACAACAATAGTAATATGTAGAAAAGAAAAATTAAAATGAAAGTAACTTACATTAGTCGCCATTTTTGAGACTCTTCTTGCATGTGGATAAGCTAAAAAGCTAAAAGCAATGCCTTTTAATTTTGCTTGGTCAGCATATTTTCCGATGGGCTTCTTTTGTATTCTGTATTTTGTATACAATATAAAACTAGGTAAAAAATATAGTATGGTAATAAGACAGAATCGCAGTCATCCGTATACACGCTCATATTTACGTCCGATTATATGGTATTGTGTGTATATTTTACATACGTTATATGCCTGAACTATGAATATTAGAAGAAAAACTGAAACTCACGATTGCTAATAGGAATATTAAAACTTTATACTTCACCCAACATAAGTTTATGCTGACCATAGAAACCTTTTAAAGTAATTAAAACTTGCAATCAGCTAATTACTCGAGAATGGAATCATATCTATATTAGTTTTTATTATTAAAAAAAAAAATTTTTCCACTTTTTCTCAATCTCTATTATTGTATTGCCATTGAGGTATCGCAATGGTTAGTTTATTGTTAGAATAGACACCTACGCGACAAAAATGCGATTTTTTTTGTTTTCAAATAAAATGGTTTGCTTGCGAATATCTTCAGATTTTTCTTTAAAAAACTGTGCTTTTTTTAAAAACTTGTCTAAGGGTGCGATAGTGTGACGGCGGTACTCTAGATGTAGTATACCGTTTGTAACGCATCGAAGCAATCATCGAACACAAAAATGAAGGCGTTAGGGATGATAAAAGATTGTGATTTTCGCATGCCCGTCCGTCTGTCTATCCGTTTGTCTGTCTATGCGTTTGTGTATCTGTTCGAGAACATCACAACTTTCGAAAGGATTGAGCTAGAGACTTGAAATTTTGTATAGTTCCGATTCTCGTAAAAAGCAAGGCTAATTTTTTCAACGGGAAAAATCGGACCGTTCTTTCCCCCCTCCACAATACAAAACGAAACAGTTTTTTGCAATTTTCTCGACAACGGTGAGTCGCATTGAAAAATTTATAAAGGTAAAATGTATTTAAAATAGGATTTTACATAACTCATCCATACAACAAAATCCAATCGGACCACTGCTTCCCCCCTCTCCCGTACAAATGGAATCCTTTTTTCCTGTTTTCTCGAAAACTGTGCATCGTATCAAAACATTTGTAAAGATTATATTTTGTGTGATTAGGCTTATTGGTCAATTAAAACAATTTCTCATCAATTTCTCAAATGTTACATTTATTATCAACGTTTCGTCCGTTTTCACAGGACGTCTTCAGGATAATTTTGAAAATTTTTTGGACACTTTTAAAAAACAAATTTAACTTTAAATACAAATAAATAAATAAATAAATAATTAAATTAAACATATGACAAGTAAAAAATATATTTGTAAAGATGAAATGTGTTTAAAATATGACTATGCATAACCGTTCCCTACATCAAAATCCAATCGGACTAATCCTTTCCCCCTCTTCTATATAAATGGATTTTTTTAAAAAAGCATTTTGTCCATCATCATATAGAGTATTTGAAGATTGACCCCTGGCAATTGTAGCTTTTCTTATGTTTCATATCTTAGTTGCGACGGTATTCAACAGCAAAGACGGACCCGGATACGCATTAGAGAAAGCACAGAAAATATTAACCGTGGTAGACTTCAAACTAAAAAAAATAGCTTGAATCATAAAGGAATTATGATCTCAAAATGAATTTTTATTATTCATTGATAAGCTTTAGGTGGAGATAACCCAGCGGGGGCTTCTTTTTATGCGTTTTAACAAACATATCCTTAAGTTTGCTTATAAGGTGTGAAGAAAAGCCAACATGATAAAAGATTGAATAAACGATTTGAAAAACATATTCCTCGATTCTGTTGATAAACAACGGAGCGAGGATTCTTTTGTGTATACGCACGTACGTTTGCTATTATAATATTTTGCCCGCAATGTACGCGGATTACAGGTTGTATGACAAACATATTTTTTTTTTCTTTTCAAATAATATGTATCCTCTTAACGTTATCCTGCGAAAGGGTCGATCCCATACCCCGATTGGCTAGGCTGCCTTATGTTATATGCAGATGTTGTTGCTGTCATCTTATGTGAATATTTGCCACGATAAGTGTCTGCTACCACCTCTCATCTTTATCAAGACTTTAGCCCATTCACTTTGATGTTTCACGCTCTGTTTATTATTTTCTTATCTCGTTTAGCACCTCAGTTTCGTATATAGTGGCTAGTATTAGTATAGTTCCAACGTCAATTCCACGTGTCTACCAACTGTATGGTTATGTGTACAGCGAATCAAGCAAATCAACCAAAGAAAACCCTCAAGTTGACTTTATTTGCCGACAAAGCCGTCTCCCCTCATCGCTTTATATATGGTGGAAAATTTACAGAATTTTGTATTTTGGAAGATTCCTCACTTTCCATTTGATAGAATAACCCCAGACCCCGGATCGCACCAGCACCACCCCATTAGAAAAACACCACTTCCTACAAATATATATAGTCTCGTACGGATGGATATGTATATGACTTGCGTTTTCCAGGCACAAGTGTTTGCCTTCTTCGTGGTAAATATTGAATTTTCCAAGTTACATGATTAGCTTATATTCCGTTCCAAACAATAACATATTTCACTTTTAGCTGTGTAGCAATTATAATCCACGTTAAGATATCTTTTAGGAAAAGGGACTAATAACATTATCATCTAGAAAGCATATTATCTTGGGTAAACCTTTTTCATTATTATTATGAAATTTTTTTCCTCATCCTTCTCTTACTCTTTGGCCAATTTATCAAAATACCAAGCTATATTTATGAATAAAGTGAATTTCACATAATTTACCTTTTTTTTCTTTGCCTTTTACTTGCTTAGATAAACATATTCCCATACCGCACACGCCTTGGCTTAATGCTGTTATTTCTTGAAAGTTCGATGCCGCTTTTTTGAGATGAAATTTTTGTTGTTGGTTTGGTTAACGGGGTAAACAGATATATCCATTTGGTTTTTATTAACTTAGAGAAATATGGGGTAGACGATTGTATTTTCGGTAAAATATCGCAAATACTTGAAGATGTAAAGGATTCTTTGAATTGCGATATGATAGATATATTAGCTCCAGATGAACTTGGAAATTACTTTAATATGGAGTGGAATGGAAATAGTAACCCCGGTAAGAAACCCGTTAGATTTCATTATGTATCATCTACATCAGAAGGTGGTTTACAGAAGGTAGTTAAAAAAATTAAGGGCATTTTTGGTTTGTTAGGTGCTAGCCAGAAAATATGTCACACTAATTTGCACAGTTTTGAAAATCTACCCATATCTCATCATGCTTTCCTACAATTTTTTGTATGAAATATACTAGTGCCGTCTCAACCCTCTCTCTCTTCCTAAAAATATGACGTATTTAATGGACAGTGCACGAAAAACCCTTTCCTTAGTCACCGATTTTCATGAAAATTTTTGACCGATTTTCATGAAATTGAATTACAGTCGGACATCTGTGCTGGAAAATTTTGTTTTGAAAACGAAAATGCTAGAACATTTTGTTTTCTCACTGAGAATAAGTTATTTTCCTGAAACTATTATTTTCCAGATGGCTTTCTTAAGTATTTTTACTTTCTTATACGAAGTATAATAAAGTATTGCATTCATAAAAAATTTCGACCTCTTAATTTTGCCTAAAACACATTTCCTAAGCATTCCTGAGTCGATTGGAGCAAAAATATATGTCTGTCTGTTAATTTGTTAGTCTGTTTGTCTGTTAGTCTGTTAGTCTGTTAGTCTGTTAGTCTGTTAGTCTGTTAGTCTGTTAGTCTGTTAGTCTGTTAGTCTGTTAGTCTGTTAGTCTGTTAGTCTGTTAGTCTATTAGTCTGTTAGTCTGTTAGTCTGTTAGTCTGTTAGTCTGTTAGTCTGTTAGTCTGTTGGTCTGTTAGTCTGTTAGTCTGTTAGTCTGTTGGTCTATTAGTCTATTAGTCTGTTAGTCTGTTAGTCTGTTAGTCTGTTAGTCTGTTAGTCTGTTAGTCTGTTAGTCTGTTAGTCTGTTAGTCTGTTAGTCTGTTAGTCTGTTAGTCTGTTAGTCTGTTAGTCTGTTAGTCTGTTAGTAGTCTGTTAGTCTGTCAGTCTGAGACGATCCGGAAGTTCCCAAATCGGCGATTTTTAAAAAATTCCAAATATCGTTTTTCGCAAACCACGAGTTTTATTTAGGACTAAAGTTAGAGAAAATCTTCCTAATTTTTGTATTTTACTAGAATTCAATATCGCAAGTCGTTATCGAGATATATCGTTATTTCCAAAAAAAATCGGTTTTCCGTGATTATCTGTTTTCTGTGGTTCAATATATGAAGTGAATAAAAGAGAACAGAATTCTCCACAAATTTGTCTTGCACCGGTAGCCGCTTTATTTGACCATTTTTCAAAAAAATATTTTCATTAAAAATTTAAAAAAAATGGTTTCTGTGAATTGCTTGCAGACTCAAGGCTTGTTTCTTATGATTTTATATTAAAAAAAATCTTCATGATTTTGTCAATAAAATGTGTATGGAATATTTACTGTAATTTTTTTTAATAGTAAATGTGGGGCGCACAAACCCAAAATAATTAATTAAACTTTTAATTTTCCTTCACACTTTCAGACTTGGAATAATATTTTTGCATAATGCGATTTGAACGACAAGAAAGTATCAAAACTAAATCACAACTTAAAACTTGTTAATTTTTGAGAGGGTTGACCGATTTCCATCATATGCTCAAAGTATGTTATATAAACCTAATTATCTCCCATATGGCTCAGTCCTCTCCTATATTTGAAGTTTTCTTTATGAACCACACGTGAATAAAACATTGAACGACACAACATATCCTGGTTGTGGATAAGGAAAGATGCTAACGAAACGATCCAGGCCAAAGGGTACAAAATGTATGGAGCTCTGGTTTTATTGGTATTGAGATAGAGGACCCATTTCGATGCTTATGGCTGTTATCGCGAAACTTAATGTCGGCTGGGTTTGATATATGAATCTTAAGAGTTAACTTCCGTACCGCTTTTGTTAATCAAGCAAGTAAACTGGGCAAAAACAACTACAAACAGGGGAGTATTAAAATCAAATAGGTTAGGGCCCCGAAGCTAAACAAAGCAAGATTTTGCCACATCTTTTCCCATTTTGTACCATATTTCCATCGTGATCTCAGCATAACCTTGTCTCTAGCCGCATGTCTCCCTCTCTCTCACTCTGTCCATGTCACCATGTTGTGCCTGATATTCATAGAAAATCCGCAAAGTTCAATTGCCATATCATGCGGAGCGATACACAAGGACATAAATTGAGAAATCCCCATTTTGTTACAAAGATAAGGGATAAGTTTATATAGCAAAGATATTTTGGAAAAAGGGGTTAACCTCGTGTGGTGTTAGGCCTAAGATTTTACAAATAATTTATAAGCGAAGATGTTTATTAAGCGAAATAACGTAAACTTTATTAATTTTCTAATTAATGCCACTAAAATTAGATCCTTTAGGCGAAATCATTTCTCTTTTAGTATTTTCTGCTCAAGTTTCGCTTGTATCAAGTTTTTGGGAAAAAATCTTTCGGGGGTTGGAAATTTGTTTAAAAAAATTTACTAATTTTTTGAATTAAAAATCAATATTCAAAAAAAAAAAATGAAAAAACTGAGTGTCAAAACTTTATTTGATCTACGACCCGTAAAATTTCGTGAGTTTGGTCCCGTTAAATTTGGTGATTTTGTATTTTATACCGAAAGGTCGTATATCAAGGTGTTGTGTTTTTGCTTTTATTTTTTATACCCGTATGGTGAAACCAAAGGGTATATTAATTTTGCCTTACCGTTTGTAACGCCAAGATCCCGTCATCACACACAAAAATGAATTACACCAGTGTGTTTAGAATGATAAAAATAATTAATTTTTGCATGTCCGTCCGTCTGTCCGTTTGTCTGTCCGTCCGTCTGTCTGTCCGTCTGTCTGTCCGTCTGTGGCGCGGATTGCGGGCGCACGGATTGAGCTAGAGACTTGAAATTTTTCGCAGATTCGTTTTTCGTAAAATGCGAGGCTAAGTTCGTTAATGGGCAAAAATGGACCATTAGGGGGGGTACCCCCCATACGAACGAAAACGTTTTTTGTAAATATCTCAAAAACGGTGCATCTTATCAAAAAAGTCCAAGAACAAAAGTTATTTAGGATATGATTCTACATAAAACTTCCATACATCAAAATCCGATTGGAATAAATTTTAAAAAATCTTATTGGAAAGTTTGACTTCAAAGTGGAATTTTGGTACAACTGTTCGAATTTTGATACGAATATCACCATACGGGTTTTCAATAATTGCCAGATTGGCAATTATAGCTTTTGTTATGTTTATGTATGCATCTTGTGGAAATGACTGATGCGTGGCAAAAAGTGGATTAAATTAAAAATTCCATGATTTAAAAATTTAGGAAAACATCTTAATCCACCTAATGGTCACATAATTAAACTTCATATGATGATTATAATATTGAAAGTTTTTACACAAAATCAGTCAAGCAGTGGCAAAAAGAATCCCCCTTCCCCCTCCCTTCTGGCATTTTCCCTTCCCTTAAAAAATGTTATCTGAATATTTCGATTTCGTAAGATGTTATGAGTTATTAATGTTGTTTCTATTAATGGGCGATTTGGTTTATGAACAGCCTTTAGGAATGTGTGAAGTTTATGTGGCACTAAATTTAACAGCTATATTTTTAATTCTCTTGAAAATTGACGTCAAGTATATGCAGTTCAAAGTTCAATTTTTCTTCCCTTCAGTATGCAGTTTTAAAGCTTCCAATTTAATTGATGGGATTAATGATTAATAAAACTGCTTCAGCACTAATGATATTTAAAATTCTTTCCTACTGGCAGCATAAATCGATATTTCCAACGACCGTTAAGTGAAGGATTAAAAATGAAAAGCTTAAAACGTGGAAAAAAAACTTTTAAGTGGTTTTTCAGTTAGTATAAGGACTTAAAATGCAAACCTGGCTGAACATTGAACATGTCAGTGGATAATCTCATTAAACGGATTTGTGGATATACGCGAAAAATATCTACATAGTCAGGTGTATGCGGTAGGAATGTGGAATAAGCTTAAATTAATGCTTTAAGAAAAATGTCATGTCATAATCCAATCGATGAGGCCCAAAAACAAGAAATATTTTGTAGGTACGTGGAATTTTTTTTTACTCGAAAACATTCTTGTAGTTTTTCGGATTTTTCCATATTACAGAAAATGTTTTACTGTACAGGTGGACCTGCTAAGGGGCGATAGTGGAGTTCTTGGAAAGTACTTCATTATAGGAGGTCTACCAGCGAATCTGTTTGGTTCCTAATTTTTTTTGCCTTTTGGACAATCCCATAAAATACGTCACACTTTTAGGGGCAGTGCGGCGCTACTAAACCCCCTACAAAATATCAGGAAAATTTCTGATGTGGCCCCCATCCCCACTCGAATGCAAAAAACTCGAATTGAGCGTATTGTGAAACCAATTTTACTTTTACAAGTTAAGAAACTGTCTAATGAAGAATTCCTCGTGGAGTTGAAACAACGACCTCAACTTAAGACAGAAGCTTACAAAGCAAAGTGACAAATCAACATAAAGATAATACTAATCGTTAGTTATTAACAAATCAAGGCATTTCAACAACACATAATCAAGTATATTTAATGTTGCATTTTATATTTTCATATTGTTCTCTTCAGATCCGCCATATCATATTTAATTAATAAGCAAATCATCGATCGACGAATTATGGCCGCTTTTAATTGTGACAATTGAGTGGCGAATGACTAAATTATTAAAATCATTTAATGAAACCATCGTGGTATCAAAGAATCATAATAAAAGAACACAAATTGCACAAAGCAATATTTAAACGACCTGTGCCAATGTGATTTGCATTAAACAGAACTTGTGCATTACTGTCCATAATTGAATAACCTATTTATTAATTTCTATTTTTCCACTATAATATTATGGTAATCTGCCTATTCACCTAAAGTTGGTAAAAGAGAATTCATTGAAGTTTCATTGCTAATTTATTGATAAGAATTAAAATTAAAATTCAGTTAGCGATTCCAATTCTGTAGAATGGAAGAATATTTATTGTTAATAAATAGAAAATGTCTATACTGAATATATGTTGGTAGTAATCGATGAAAATAATGGAATTTTTTTTATAATAAACATTATGCTTTTGTTTATTATAGTCACGATCTATTAAAGTGATTATTCAAATTATTTTTTTGTGTCACTTTTTAACACGGACTATGACTATGACAGACATTTTAAAAATGATGTACGTTACTTCCAAGAATTTTAAATTTATAGGCATATGTTGTACGCACAGAAAAAATAATTAATACGCCTAAATAGTTAATACTCAAGTACTAAAAGAGCCAATTACACAATAAATCAATTAAAATCTACTATTTTCGTTAACCCATTCGGTAAAAATAAGGCATATTGCGGAGTAATTATGTCGTGGTGTCATCAAAAATTTTGACCATCGAGTTGAGGTGTGCAAAATAAAAAAATCAAAAAGATTTAATAAATAACATTGTCTTATTTCCTGACAACATCGGTTCAAGCCATTGGAATATCCGTTATTTAAATCTATTTTTAATATACTGTCGATTAAATAGTATTAGCAATAGTTGGAAAAAAAAACTTTTCGAAAATAACTTACTAATGGCGTATCTAATGGCGTATCTAATGGTACATATAGGGAAGAATGGGACGCCTTGATCCCTTGGGAGACTTGATTCCTCCCAAAAATGGGGAGACATGATCTCGGGATCAACGCAATTTGACGCGTTTTTATTTACAAACATCTCGCACAACTATAAAACGAAGTGAGGAATTAAAAAGAGAATATTTTTAGAGGGCCTGGAATTATTATGTACAGATTATTTTCGTATAAAACGAGAGCTAAATAGATCCAAAAAGGCATTTTGTTCATATAACAAAATTAGTTTGTTTAGTCCAAATTTAACGAAAGTTTTCTTCATATAACAAAAAGTTTTGTCCATAGAGCAAAATCTGCCAATATGACAAAATCCCTGGTGAAATCAAGAAAAATTTTGTGAATTTTGAACTTTTGTGGAGGAAGACTTTAACTTTTTGTTTGTATTTATTGGCTTTTTAGAGAAAGTATTTATGTTCCTTGAAATTATGTATTCCTTTTTGATAGTTATGAACAACTAAAGACCATTTTGTTGAATTACTCTCGATTTTATTTAAACAGAGAGATTTGATCCCCCAGGATCAAGTCTTCCAGACGGGTGGATCAAGTACCCCATCATGTGGTAAGACTTAATCGTTTTATAACTTTTCGCTTTTTTTATAGTATTAAAAGTCCATTTTTCACTAAAACTTCACAATTCATGGTATAAAATCATTCGACCCATGACAAAATAAGAGATGTCTGAAGTAATAAAAAAAGTTGTAGCTAAAAGAAAAAATGAATTCAAGTCTGCCTATTCTACCCTACTATCTATTTCCGATTTGTTTCAGTCGTGTTTAGTTTTTCAGTTGAAGATGGCGTTTAGAAAAAATTTGGTTGTTAAATTATTCATTTTCTGCTTAGCAATTGCAGAGATGCAAGGAAAAGTATGATATTAAAAGCATTAAAAATATGATTGGTCAATGAAATGTAGAATATTGGTTATAGGTAGTCAATTGGATTAAATTTTCAAAAATCCAGTGTGAAATGTTCACAAATTATGTCAATGTAACATGCGAAATTCATGCTATAAATCGATATCTCTCAACTGTTTATGTGAATTTTACCCTTGGAAAGCCATTGGACAATATCACAGTACTTTTTTTTAAAAATATAGTTTTTGCCATAAAACATTGATTTATTTTTATTAGATAAACGTTGAATTATTTAAGAAAAACACAGTCAGCTATCAGCCATTTTTAATAAATGTGACGATGCATTTATGCGAGTTACTTGTTGGGAAAAAGGGCAATTTTTTTGCGAATTTTTTAATTAACTTGGTTAAAGACTTCTCAAATGTCGGTCAACCGTGTCCTTTAATGGTAAATCTTTGGTTCTTACAATTACATAAATAAAGTTTCAATATTTCGTTCTAGGGTGAATATTGGATTAGAAATCTCTCAATATCCAGTGAAAGATTACCGGTCATGTTTCCCACCGGTGAATATAAACTTGTTTTTAAACACTATGATGGGGGCGGCATATGTCTGACATATATTCCGGTCTGGGCAACATTAAAATCTAAAATATATGAATGAAGCACTTGGCACACATAAACCGGCCGGCAGGCCATCAGTTTTTTAGCTTCACGTTTTTGGGAACAAATTTTAACATTTTTAACAAAATAATGTTACAGAAATAAATGCAATGGGTTAAACAAGAACGATTTTTTGTGCTGCAGTTCGAGTAAACGTCCTAAAAGCGTATAACAATCGAAAAGCATCTAATCAAAACGTATAAAAATATTTTATAAATCCTCCATGCAAAAGTTCGAAAATGTGTTTAAAAAAATGGGAGCCAATCCGCTGATTTGACGCTAAATATGGAAATTCATTTTTTGTGTATGCATAGAACTCCGTAAAATATTTTATTAATTTAGGGGGAAGTGTGGCCAGCGGTAGTGTTACGATGGTAATTAATCCCATTAGAAAATGACAACATTAGAACATTAGAAAAGGGGATTAGAAAATGTGAAAATTGGTGTGACGTATTTGTGACGTATGAAAGTTTTTTTTAGCGCAGAAGTGAATACCGTAATTTTTACTTTATTTATTTGAATTTCTCGACCATATAAATCTTTATTATTATTTCATAATTTTCGGACTATATGTCATATTGGAATATTTTTGCGTCTTTCGAGACAACGCTTTCTATTCAAGTATCAGATTTCTCATGGCAACAATTGAATAGTTCAATGAAATTAAATGAAAACAATTAGGAATCGGAAAAGATTCTTTTGAAAAGAAACATCAAGTTTCGATCCTGAGAATCTAATGGCTGGATCTCCTTAGAGTGACGCCATAGATCTTTGTCACTGACCTGATCATGAAAGATGTGGAATTAACTCTATTTGTGAATTATATTGATATTCGAACAATTTTTACTTTGTAAAGAAAGTTTTGTTTGCTGAGTCAAGTCTAAATGTTAATTCTGAAACGGAATGGTGGTTCTAGAATTAATTGAATTAATGAGAATGGAATTCTTCCTAAATTTTCAATTTTACCAATATCCGTTATCTTCTACCGTTATTGGGATATTTTCATTAAACGGTAAAAAATTAGATTTTTGCAAATTGCTTGACGGTTTAAAAAACCGTCAAAGGAGGAAATAAGGATATTAAAATTCTACACATTTTCTCTTTTTACCGTAAATCGATATATTTTACCGTTATCGAGACATTTAAGATTTTATAGAAAAAATTTAAAGTTTTATATAAACTAAAATTTTATTGGTCGAATTGTAGTGTAAATTGTGCACAAATGTAGATTTTGTATAAGAAAGTCATTTGATGTGAACAAGATAAGGTTTCTGTTAACAGTTTTTGTTAGCAAAATCTCAAAAAATATATGGATTACCGGTTACTTTCTAACCGGTTACTTACCAATGAAAATATCAGAGATCAGACCATATGCAAATTATAGGAAAAATTAAAAAAATATTGAAAAATTATACAAATTTTATTAAAAAAAATATCGAATTCTAGAACTAAGATTAAAAGTTAATACAAAAATAATTGAAAATATACCCATTTAATGCTAATACTTTTTTTTATATACTGTAAAAAAGTATTGAAAAATATTGCAAGTTTGATACATTTTCAGTAGTTAATCATTTTAGAGAATTGAAATTTAATAGAAAAAGTATTACAAAATGTCGAATTCCGCAAATGGGATTAAAAGTTAGTCCAATAATTTTAACCGTGCAATTGCCTCCCTCGTTCATATCAAGAGATGTAAAAAATTGTGTAGTTGGCAACACTAAATGCATTCGAAACGATTTGCTTTTATCGATGATCTCTTTAATATCTGGTGAAAAAGATCACTAAACCAGAGAACAAATAATCTAGAGAATAAACTCTTAGAACAAATTTTTAGAGAAAATTTTTCCACTGTGAGATGAAGCAAGAGGATCCGATGTAACACGGAAAAAATTATCCATTCGATTCCTCCATCTCATTGAATAGATACGACGAGAAATGTTCTCTCTGCTTCGTGCTCCTTAGTCTAAAAGTAATTAATTTTTAGCATAGTTTAACTAGTTAGGAAACGTAGGGCTTTTTACGTGTACCTACGTTGGAGTAAAGATAACCGATATACTCTGGACGCGGTTTTTCTTTCTTTCCTATGCGTAAATTACCAACAAAACACAACACATGTAAAACCTAGCCATATTTTAATACACCACCAACACATGCAATTTTCCGACAGCGGGAGATTGCATGTGTTGGTGGTGTATTAAAATATGGCTAATTTTTGAAATTTAAATAAATATCTACTATGTATTTCCGACCTGTTCCAGTCATGTCTAGTTAATCAGTTGAAGATGCCGTTTAAAAAATATTTCGTTGTTAAATTATTCATTTTTTGCTTAGTCATTGCAGGTATGCAAGGAAAAGTATGATATTACAAGTATTAAAAAATATGATTGGTGAATAAAATGTAAAATATTTGTTATAGGTAGTCAACATGATTAAATTTACAAAAATCGACTGTAAAACCTTCACAAATTATGTCAATATAACATGCAAAATTCGTGCTATAAATCGATATCTCTCAACTATTTATGCGAATTTTACCCTTGGAAAGCCGATGAATAATATCACAGTATTTTTTTTAAATATAGTTTTTGCCATAAAACATTGATATATTCTTATTAGGTAAACATTCAATTATTTAAGAAGAACACAGTCAGCTATCAGCCATTTTTAATAAATGTGACGGTGAATATTTGCGAATTATTTGATGGACAAAAGGGGAATTTTTTTGCGAATTTTTTACTTAACTTGGTTAAAGACTTCTCAAATATCGGTCATCCGTGTCCTTTAATGGTAAATCTTTGGTTCTTACAATTACATAAATAAAGTTTCAATATTTCGTTCTAGGGTGAATATTGGATTAGAAATCTCTCAATATTCAGTGAAAGATTACCGGTCATATTTCCCACCGGTGAATATAAACTGGTTTTTAAAGGCTATGATGTGGGCGGTGTATATTTGGGATATGTTCCGATCTGGGCAACATTAAAGTCCGAAATATTTGATTAAGGTTTTTACCACACATAAGCCGGAAGTTTTTTATTTTTATGTTTTTGGGGATAAATTTTAACATTTTCAACAAAAAACTTTGGTGACAATAAAAACAAATGTTTCAGGTTTAACACGGGCGTTTTTTTGTGCTGCCAGAAAGAGTTTGGTATGTTGATTTTGGTAAATTTAATTTCGCTGAGCGAAAACACCCCTGCCGTTTGAACACATGCCATTTAGCCAATGAAATAATGTCTTTATTGAATGAGAAGTTGACAGGTCGCATCATATCGCGAAACAGCGAAGTCAATTGGCTACCAAGAACGTGACGCCTTTGGACTTCGTCCTTTGGGGTTATCTTAAGAGAAAAGTCTATGCCAACAAACCAACAACAATTCAATAGTTGAAGAATGAGAAAATAAGGCATATTTGTGGCATCGCGGAGCAATGATGCCGATCATAGAGTTGAGGTGTGCAAATCACATGATTCAATAAAAAAATCAAAAAAATTTAATAATCAACAGTGTCTTATTTCCTGTCAACATCGGTCCAAGCTATTGGAATACCTGTTATTTAAATCTTTTTTTAATATGCTGTCGATTAAATACTATCAGCGATAGTTGGAAAATAATTGTTCGAAAAAAACTTACTCGTAGCGTATCTAATTGTAGATTGAATATATATAGGGAAGAATGGGACACCTTAATCCCTTGGGAGACTTGATTCCTCCCAAAAATGGGGAGACATGATCCCGGGATCAACGTAAGTTGACGCGTTTTTATTTACAAACATCTCGCACAACTATTTGTTTAAGTGAGGAATTAAACATAACAAAAGCTAAACGCTACACCCCTCCCACCTCCTCCCCCATCCTAATGGTCTATTTTTGCCCATTAACGAACTTAGCCTTGTATTTTACGAAAAACGAATCTGCGTTAAATTTCAAGTCTCTAGCTCAATCCGTGCGCCCGTAATCCGCGCCACAGACGGACGGACGGGCGGACATGCAAAATTCAATTTTCTTTATCATTCCAAACACACTGGTGTAATTCATTTTTGTGTGTAATGACGGGATCTTGGCGTTACAAACGGTAAGGCAAATTTAATATACCCTTTGGTTTCACCATACGGGTATAACAAGAGAATATTTTTAGAGGGCCTGGATTTATTATGTACAGACTATTTTCGTATAAAATGACAGCTAAATAGACCCAAAAAGGCATTTTGTTCATATAACAAAATTAGTTTGTTTAGTCCAAATTTAACGAAAGTTTTCTTCATATAACAAAAAAATTTGTCCATAGAGCAAATTTTGCATATATGACAAAATCCCTGATGAAATCAAGAAAAATTTTGTGAATTTTCAACTTTTGTGGAGGAAGACTTTAACTTTTTGTTTGTATTTATTGGCTTTTTAGAGAAAATATTTATGTTCCTTGAAATTATGTATTCCTTTTTATACCCGTATGGTGAAACCAAAGGGTATATTAACTTTGCCTTACCGTTTGTAACGCCAAGATCCCGTCATCACACACAAAAATGAATTACACCAGTGTGTTTAGAATGATAAAAATAATTGATTTTTGCATGTCCGTCCGTCTGTCTGTCTGTCTGTCCGTCCGTCCGTCTGTCTGTCCGTCCGTCTGTCTGTCTGTGGCGCGGATTGCGGGCGCACGGATTGAGCTAGAGACTTGAAATTTTGCGCAGATCCGTTTTTCGTAAAATACGAGGCTAAGTTCGTTAATGGGCAAAAACGGACCATTAGGGGGGGGGGGGGGGGTACCCCCCATACAAACGAAAACGGTTTTTGTGAATATCTCAAAAACGGTGCATCTTATCAAAAAAGTCCAAGAACAAAAGTTATTTAGGATATGATTCTACATAAAACTCCCATACATAAAAATCCGATTGGAATAAATTTTAAAAATCTTATTGGAAAGTTTGACTTCAAAGTGGAATTTTGGTACAACTGTTCGAATTTTGATACGAATATCACCATACGGGTCTCCAATGATTGCCAGATTGGCAATTATAGCTTTTGTTATGTTTGATAGTTATGAACAACTAAAGACCATTTTGTTAAATTACTCTCGATTTTATTTATACAGAGAGATTTGATCCCCCAGGATCAAGTCATCTAGCCAGGGGGATCAAGTACCAAATCATGTGGTGAGACCTAATTGTTTTAAAGCTTTTCGATTTTTTTTAAATGTATTAAAAGTCTATGTTTCCCTAAATTTCACAATTCATGGTATAAAATCATTTGACCCATGACAAAATAAGAGATGTCTGAAGTAATAAAAAAAAGTTGTAGCTAAAAGAAAAAATGAATTCAAGTCTGCCTATTCTCCCCTACTATCTATTTCCGATTTGTTTCAGTTGTGTTTAGTTTTTCAGTTGAAGATGGCGTTTAGAAAAAATTTAGTTGCTAAATTATTCTTTTTCTCCCTAGCAATTGTAGGGATGCAAGGAAAAGTATGATATTAAAAGTATTAAAAATATGATTGGTTAATGAAATGTAGAATATTTGTTATAGATAGTCAACATGATTAAATTTACAAAAATCGACTGTAAAGCCTTCACAAATTATGTCAATATGACATGCAAAATCCGTGCTATAAATCGATATCTCTCAACCATTTATACGAATTTTATCCTTGGAAAGCCGTTGAATAATATCACAGTATTTTTTTAAAATATAGTTTTTGCCATAAAACATTGATATATTCTTATTAGGCAAATTTTGAATTATTTAAGAAAAACACAGTCAGCTATCAGCCATTTTTAATAAATGTGACGATGAATATTTGCGAATTTTTTGATGGGAAAAAGGGCAATTTTATTGGGAATTTTATAATTAACTTGATTAAAGAATTCTCAAATCTCGGTCATCCGTGTCCTTTAATGGTAAATCTTTGGTTCTTACAATTGCATAAATAAAGTTTCTATATTTTGTTCTAGGGTGAATATTGGATTAGAAATTTCTCAATATTCAGTGAAAGATTACCGGTCATGTTTCCCACCGGTGAATATAAAGGGGTTTTCAATACCTATGACGGCGATGGTGTTCATCAGACATATATTGGGATCTCGGCAACATTAAAGTCCGAGTTATTTGAATAAGAGACACGGTACACATTAGCCGGCCGCAGGCCAGCAGTTTTTTTATTTTCACGATTTTGGGGACAAATTTTAACCTTTTTAACAAAAGAATGTCACAGAAATAAAAACGATTGATTTTTTGTCCTGCCAGTTTTAGTTAACGTTCTAAAAGCGTATAAAAATCTAAAAGCGTCTAAGAAATCACAACGTATGAAAATATTTTATATATATTTTATATATTGGGTGTACAAATATGTTTCGTCTGTTTTTTATCCAAAACTGCCCATTTTTGTGAAAGAATGGTACATTTCGAAGTACACTCTAGAAAATTTTATTGTAATTTTACCCCTATTATCGTAGGAAACCATTTTCCTACGATAATAGGGGTAAAATTACACCGAGTCGTAATGGCTTAAAAGCTATGCATTTTTACTCATTTTGTGGCGTACAAAAGCCTATTTTACGGGGGAACTTTAAGCTAAATAAGAAGTAAAAGTACAATACGGGTGTAATTTTACGACATGGATGTTTAAAATTACCACATTTTTGTTGTAATTTTCCTCCTATTTGGTAGCAAAACCGCGTCTTAAAGGTGTAATTTTACGACATTTTTTGTTTAAAATTACACCGAAAATGGTATTAGAATTTCTCGGCTTATACCAGTGATGCTATATCGAGGGGAATTCCCCTTTTTGCGGGGAATTTGACTATAAAAATTGTTAATAGGGGAAAAGGGGAAAACGCTTCAAAACGAGGGGAAACGATTTACAACGAGGGGAAAATATTCGCCTTTCAACTAAATCCGAAATAACTTTTAAAAAATTACGGAAAAGTAGAAATACAAATAAATAAAAACAATTACAATCCAATTCCAAGCTTAGACAAAGGTAAAGAGTGAAGGAAATGCCCTTATTTATGCATTTGCCACTTTATAATGATCTTATTGCAATTGTAAAGTACACACCAATCTTTTAAACGAAAGCACTTTAAAATGGCTTTGGAATGTACGTTTAACCGATTTTTCAGTGTACTTTTTAACCGCTTTGAAAAAAGCACATTAAGCGAGAACTCCAATTGGGCAGAGGCAGCAGCAGAGGCAGAAGCAGAACTTTAGAACACATAGCGTCTTATGTGATGAGCTCCAATAAAGCAGCAGCAGAGGCAGAAGCAGAAACACATTTTAGCTCTAATCTCTAAATTTCTGCTTTCAATTTAACCTCACAAATCGTTGTTGATATTTTTCGCATATATGGACGGAAGTAAATATTTGTAATACTTGAAATGGAGGAGAAATTAATTGAATATGTTAAAAACAACAAAATATTATACGACAAATCATGCCGCGGATATAAATACGTACAACGATTTGACAGGTTTCTGCTATTTTCGTCAGAATTCAAATTTCATTGTGGGACTGAAAGCAGATTCTGCTTCTGCTTCTGCCACTGCTACTGCTTCTGCCTCTGCTGCTGCCTCTGCTCAATTGGAGTTCTCCCTTTAAAAAGTACAATTTCTCATCTTATTCAAAGTAATTACTTTAAACTACTTTAAAAGACTTTGATGGAAAGTAGTTTTGTTCGTTTTTCGGATTTCTTAAATATATTTTCAATAGAAATATTTTAAATTGCAAATCAACAGAAGTGCTTTGTTTAAATTATGTAAAAATCAACTAAATCGGTAATTTCTTGGTCATCTTTAAAATTTGGCTTAATGTACTAATTTCGACCAATATTCACCAGAAGATTGCATGGACCAGGGGCAAAGTGCCCGGAATACAAAAATCGAGTTCCAGTCGCGACTTTATTTCGTTTTTTTCCCTTTTTTTATATTTTTTAAATTCAAAATATGGAAATAATTTTTATCAAAGCAAGTCACAAAAAAATGATCCTGCCCTCCTTAAATGGACAGGATCATTTTTCTGTGACTTGCTTTGATTATTATCCAATTGTGAATCCTGGCTTCTTTTCATATCTTATTTGACGTTTGGTTGGAGACCCGTGACGTTGTTATCGGGAATACAATTAACGAGTATTTTATTAAAGCTTTACAAAATATAAAATTATTTCCTAATTTGTGCTTCTTTCTCTTAAAAGACATGAGTCCAGATGACAATAATTTTTGGGTTTAATAAATGAATTCTTTATTTAAAATTCGTTGTTTTTATAGGGGAAAAACGAGGGGAATTTCGTCATTGAAAAAGGGGAAAAAGGGGAATTTCATCATTTGAAAAGGGGAATGTCACTAAAGGTACATAGCATCACTGGCTTATACGGTCTGCAAAAACAAAAATATTATTTTTGCGGATGTTTTCACATCCAAATTTCCCGGGCATGTCTGCCATGTGGCAGGCGCCACACAGGATTTTGGTAGAGCAAAACTCGATTCGAGTATTTATACTCCGATGCCACAAACCTTATGCGAATTATAAGGTTAAGGTTAAATTGTCCGTACAATAATGCAAAAATACCCTGCGAGCGTGTTTTTACACCAAAATGAGAGTAAAAATACGAATATTGGTCGAAATTTTACGCAAGGTTTAAAATTACCCTATTTCTAGTGTAATATTAATGTTTTTTGGGTGATTTTACAACTTAAATGGTGTGCGAGCTAAATTCTGATTTTTTTCGAAATTTTACGACGTTTTTGCAAATTTACCCCGTTTTTACCCCATTTTTCGGTTTAAATTCAAATCCATTTTCTACAGTGTATGTTCGAAGTATTGTCCATCGTTTGCCATTACTTTTTCCCGTCTTTTTGACCGCATACGGACACCGCATCGGGAAAATGGTTCATCTTTTGAGGCTATCCACGAATCGACACAATTTTTAGCTTCTTCGTAAGAACGGAAGTGCTGCTCAGCCAGTCCATGTGTCATTGATCTGAACAAGTGGTAGTCGGAAGGGGCAATGTCTGGAGAATATGGCGGGTGGGGTAGGACGTCCCATTTTAGTGTTTCCAGGTAGGTTTGGTTTCGTTCTGTTTGAGCGAAAAAAAATTGAAAAAATCAAAAGTTCCCGCAAATGACGCTTATTCGGCTCAAAACTCGACATTTTTGCACACAAAAGAATAAATTATACTGATAAAAATCTTCTAATATTTCAAGGTTATGTTGTCGACAGATGTCAATTCTTACGATAATGACGTTTTACATCTGACAACACCCAATATTTTATATTTTTACCCCCGACGGAACGGAAATGGTACATGCGACTGGCTCGAAGTTTGTGCTTCCTTCCCTCATAACTTTTGAACCACTCAACCGATTTCGGTCCCGTTTTTGGCATTCGGCTGGATATGGGTGTCGCAAGGTTCTTGCGTTTAAAAATTCCGCCTTCCCCCATGAATTTAAACCCCTTCTCCTTGTATCTCCGGATACACTGAACCGATTCCGATCTCGCTTCCGCCATTTCCTTGTAAATAATGAAAGGAATATTTTAGTGTACAAGAGTTCCCCCTCCCCCTCAATTTACACTCCCTCTCCAAGTACCTTCTGATCCACTGAACCGATTTCGGTCCGGCTTTCGGTCCCGCTTTCGGTCCCGCTTTCGCCATTCCGTTGTAAATAATGGAAGAATTCACTCTCCCCTTAACGTTACCTCTCCTCTCCCTGTGTATTTTGATTCCCTGAACCGTTTTCGATCCCACTTCGGCATTCGAGGGACATTACTTGAAAAAAATTGTTAATCTTTAAATAATTATTACAATACAAAATGGTCACAAAAAAAAAAATAATTTAAATTCAATCGGACATAAAAAGTTTGTTCAATGTTATCTTTAAAAAGAGTGAAAAAACAAACAAAATAAAAATTTTGAAAAACCCCCAACTGAAGAAAAACCCTAAAAAATTGAAAAACTCCTGAATAAAAAAAATCCTTTAAAAAGCATAAAATAAGCATTACAGTAAATTAAAATTTTTTTTGCGTCGGGAAAGCCTATTGGTCGTTGAATTTGTGTGGACTTGGACTATAATCTAGAGAATAAACAATGGGACGTGTAAAAATGGCCGTCGAGCTGAAAAATCAGTAAGAAGAGCTTTAAAAATTTAATCCTTTGCCACAAATATCTAATTAGTAAAATAACTGAAATCGGTCAATATCAATAAAATAAAACTCATATCAAAATTTGGAAAGTTGTATTTGTTGACATGCCATCATGTGTGTAGCCGCCAAGCTGAAAAACGAGCGCGGAAAGCTTTAAAAATGTCGTTCTTTGACACATTATGTCTAGTCGCTCTAGTCCGGATGTCCACTCTCTATATTATGGGCTCTATACACACATGCTGGTGTCATAACGCCGACGTTGAATCCCAATTTCGTTTTACTCCGTAGTCTTATTACTGGTGTTTTGCAGTAGTCTTATTACTGGCAAAATTTGAAGACAATAAAATGTCTTAGTGCGAGCGCACACGCTTCTTCTCGTAGCGGCAACTTTTGGTCCTCAAAATGCCTTTCCGACGTACACGCTTCTTCACTTTTTAGTAGGAAAAACTTGTGTACAACAAGCGATCGCTCATGTGTCTGTGGTTCTCATATATGTGTTGTATTTCCAGCTCAGTCCCTTTCTAGCTAGCACCGAGGCAACATCAATTGCCACAATAGAAATTGCAAACAATAGAAGAATAAGGACTGGTAATTTGTTATTTACCTACCTACCTGAAAAATAAAACTACCTGCAATTGGGATTTCATTATTTGCATTCAATTTTTGTTTATTTGGGATATGTTTACGAGTCGGTGGCTAAGCACCGACTGCCGCAATGAAATTACGCACACATGCATGCTGACGTGCTACACGAGCGACTTCGTTTGTGTGCGTAAAAGATGAAGTGAAGAACACTTTTCGAGTGGCGACTTGGCGCACTCGTTTCTTTCTCACAATTTGGTAAAGTTGCGGCATGCTGATGACCGAAAGTTGCTCCGTATACGCCCATACTTACACTTTTTGTGAACTCGATATCTCAAACCGTTATCGAAATATACCGTTATATCGTGTTTTTTGCGATTATTTCGAAAAATAATGGCTTTTTTGAGAGGAATTGATATCCGCTATCTTTTACCGTTATAGAGATATTGTCATTAAAAAGAAAAAAAAACAGATCATTGCAAATTGCTTGCAAACGAACGGTGTATCGAAAAAAATAGTCAAAGTAAAAATTAAAGATATTTAAATTTTCCCACTTTTTTTTCATTTTGCCGTAAAGCGATATCTTTTCCCGTTATCGATACATTTTAGAGTTTGTAAAAAAAATCATATTTCTATATAAACTAATATTTTATTCGTCGGGTTTGTAGTATAAATTGTACACAAACGTAGATTTGGTACAAGAAAGTCATGCGCTGTTCACGTAAGATCTTTTTTAAACCTGCTTATATCAATTGTGATTTGCTCTCCAAGATTGTGGTTTTGTAATTTCTTAAGAATTTTATTTAATTAAAATCAAAAAGCAAACTCAAAAAGAAAACATTGAAAAAAATAGCGGTATTTTCTGCAAATTCATCAAATTTTCAATTCAATTTCACTAACATCGTCTTCAATTTAAGTATCGTAAATATAATTTTAAATTAATTGACAGCTTAAAGTGGAAAATTACAATTGCTCCATTGAAATAACTCAATGAATGCTCGTCATCGCATCAAGTAAAAGATTTTTAGTTTTCAGTAAACAAATACAAAAAGTTCATTTAGTCTAATATCCAATCAGATGAAGATTTTTCAAATTAATTGAATCTTCAACACATACTTTTATATAAACCAAACTATAAATAAGAGAAATCGAAATTCTCGATGGGGTAAATTATCTCATCATCATTTTGATATCATCGCCACCATAATTCATAATAGTATGAATTCTTATTATATCAAAATATTCCATGTCAGTAGAATTGTAGAACCACTAGAATAGTTATTGTTAGTTGTGGGTAAATTAATCACTTTTTCTTAACTTTTCGACTGTGGCAAAGAACAAAAAAAAAACTCTTCTTAGAAACTTGTTATTTCGAAATTGAAAAGAAAAAGTTATTTATTTCTTTTTTTTATACAATCTCAATTTTTTTTTCAACTTGTCTTGTGGTATCTCAGAATGAATTGCATAACTTTGGGGCCGTCTATGACTTTAAATTTCCGTAATTTAATTTTTAAGTTAATTTTTTGTTACAAAAAAACCACATCATCTCCCACACTTGGATTTAGGTTTATACAAAAGTGCTATAAGCATGAAGAGAACAAACAACAACTTTTAAAAAGTTTTTCCAAATGACTGGGCAGCATTAAAATGTTGAATTTCCCCCTTTGACTCCACATTTGTCCGCTGGCTGCCATACAAGGACAGCTGACTGACTAAATTTCAGTATCTATTTGGTAAGTTCAAGTTCAAGAACCGTACAAAAGTAATATATCAAAATGATCTGTCAACGATTTCTCTAAGAAACATCTTTAAGAATTTATTTTGATTTGGTGGTTGTTTTTGTTTTTGCTTTCTTAATTTCAGTTTAGTATAAAGACTTTTTTTTTCGTTTGATTTCTCGATGTTTCCTTTTTGTCTGCCTATGCTAACTCAGCTGCTCTACACGCTTAATGGCAATCGCTATGGTTCCTATACTGATCATGATGATGATGGCAATGATGACGCTGGTCAAAAGTCCTTCATTCAAAGTCAAAAATTTGCCATGACTTTCACAAAATAGATTTTCTTTAAAAAGTCTATCAAGTTTGGCAAATATACCATAGCCGAGCTAAACATACTCTGTCGATTTCGTAATTTCGCAAAACAAAAAAAGAAAAAAATCCACAACCATTAGCTTAATTTTATTTTGTACACAATATTTGATCAAATTCTAGCAAAAAAAAAAACACACACACACACAACCATATTCTATGTGTTGGGAAAATTTTGTATGTCAATTGAGAATTTTAGTGTGCAATTTTTTTTCCCTGTCGAGAAAATTAACTTTTGTGAAAATAGAAACGGTAGACAGCTTGGTGCCAAAAACAACCCAACCTGAGTAAATTACTATAGAAAGCTGCCTAGGTAAGTTCTAAAGCATCAGCCAGCCAACACAGGTAAATACGAATAGATATTGCGAAAATTGTTGGAACGTGCAAGTTTTGCTTTAGCTTCGTTAAGTCGTGATTTTATGGGGAAAAATTAAATCAACTATCACGCGTTAATGAGACAAATTGCATTCTGCCATGCGATGTTTTATGTAAGAATTTTATTTTTTACTCATGCTTTTATTAGTTTGTATTTTTGTATGTTTTGTAGGTTTTAATGCATTGAGATCATCCCATGGGATGACACGCTAAAATATAAATAGCGATGGGCCAAGAAGAAGGAACGAATTCAAGTCTTTTGATGTTTTCGAATTTCAGCCAAAAAATCGTTACCAATGGTAGAACAGGCAAATTAACATCATATTTTAAATTAGGGTTAAGGACGTCATCTCATACGGTTTATGTAAGTTTCCTGATCTTTATGGTAATTAAAACCGACGAGTTACACTTAATTTATTTGATGTGGCCTGCTGATACGATGTACAGAGCGAAAATTATGCCAAATTAAATGAATTTTTGTCGGTAAATTTCGGATGCATTTCTTTTTGATAGAATTGTAAGATAAAGTTTTTTATTGAAGGAAAAATTTGAAAAATATGGAAAAAAACTTGACAATTTTTATATTTCCAATCTTGGCGATGAAACTTTTTAAGTGTTTTCATTATTTTCAAAAGACTACCATAAAGGACAAAAATCTTATTTGAATTGCAAATTCACAGGCAAAGATAAAAGTTTAAATTTTTCTTGAATATTTCATAAAATAGTGCTTGAAAGAATTCTGGAAAGTTTTGCAATAATTTTAATGGAGTATTTTTTTTAAATTACAAGACATTGTTTTACATTATAAATTTTAATCCAATATATTAACTATCTAATAAGAAATTCGAAAGTGAGATTGAGATTTTATAGCTGATTTTTACTTACCTCCAACGCCAGCAGTCTTACACATGCACAGAGAGGAATCCAAATAGGAATATACTAAACAGTAGACTCTTCTGCAATTATTTCTTAAAAATAAATATTTTTTTCCAAAAATTTTCGTAAAAAACCCCTTTTTTTCATCAAAAAATTTCACTGTCTCGTATATTCCCATTTTTTGTAGGAACATGTCCTGTTATTTCTTTCAGGTGGATAGTGAACCATGGATTTTGCAAGCATTTATATGGTTTTTAACGAATTAAAAACAGAAACCGTAATTCTACAACACACACAAAAAATTCAAACACGTGGTTCATAAAAATTCCATTTAAAAACCAAATGTGTGGTTTTTGATAACACTGCAAATGCCTGTTCTGCTCCATTTGTATGTCACCAGGACCGTGCCAAAACAAAACGGCTGCTGGGGCAAAATCTGTCCCCCCTATATTTCTAAAAAACGCCCCCTATATTTCTAAAAAAATTGCTAAAAATGCAATTTTGTGTGCTTGAAAATTTTTAAAAGACCAATGGGGAAAGAAGAGAGTTTTTCTCTATTTTTGATTGTGATAATCTAGATAACAGTTCCTCGGTGCACAACAAAAATGACGCCGCAGGCAAATTTTGTTTATAAAAATGCATCATAGGCAGAAATTATTTAAAAAAATGTGTTGTCTACATTTTAATTTCAAAAAATGTGCTGTAGGCAGCAATTATAAAAAAAATGCGCAAGTGAAAGATTTTAGCAAATTAAAGATTAGTATATCGTTAACGTATCGGCCCAATAACGTATCGAACCAATCATCGGACACAAAAATGAACTACACCACGGTGTTAGGGATGACAAAAAATTTTAATTCCCGGATGTTCGTCCGTATGTCTGTCTGTCTGTCCGTCTGTGAACACCATAACTTTCGAAAGGATTGAGCTAGAGACCTGAAATTTTTTATAGTTACGTTTTTCGTAAATGGCTAGGCTAAGCTTTTGAACGGGCAAAATCGGATAATTCTTCTTTCCTCCCCCATACTAACGAAATAGTTATTTGCAATTTACTTGAAATCGGTGAGTTATATTGAATATTTTATATTTTATAGTGGCAAAATTAGTTTAGAATAGGATTTTACATAACTCATCCATACATCAAAATCCATTTGGACCACCTTTTCCCCCCTCTCCTATAAAAAATGGATTTTTTTGAATAAACATTTTGTCTGTCATCATATAGAGTATTTGACGGTTGGCCCCTAGCTTTTCTTGTGTTTTTAAATGAATTTTTGACAAAATCAGACTAAGAAAATATCGGGAAATTCATGTGTAGCAACCAGAAGTATTTTTGTATTTAGTTTATAGCTAGGATGACCATACGTCCCGGATTTAGGCACGTTGTCCCGGGGCGTTACGGAAATCAAAGTTTTTTTTTCACGCAATGATGCATTCTAGTGTTATTATTTCTTAATCACTAAAAAAATTGAACTCTAAACACAACATTTTTTTAAATTACTATCTTTACCGCATTTTTCTTAAAAAAATCACCTGCGGCGCATTTCATAAAGTAGTTTTCAATAATGGGATATTTGTTTTTAAAAGTTTTGCTCGTGGTGCAATGTTTTTTTTTCGTATTTTTAAAACATTAAACCCCTATAACACTTTTTTATATTTATAATCACAAACAAAAAAACTAACCCTTTTCCCTCTGATTGGGTTTTCATGCTAAATCTCAATCGTCACCCCTCCCTCGCCTTTCTTCAGTAATTTGTCCTGGATTCACACAATAAAAATATGGTCATTCTATTTAAGGCTCCAAAACCGTAATGAAAAACGATTATAAGTAGACCGTGTGGTGGACAGTCTGAGGTGGAGTAAAGTGGCTATGAAACTAAGTTTAGTCAATACTCGGGAAAAGTTCCTGTACCAAATTTGGTCTCGTTCAAATTTTTTCTGAAATTCAAAATTCTTTGCTTCACTGTTTCTTTATTGTTTTTATCGCTTCACATAATTTTTTTTGCCGTTTCATTAATAACAAAATGCTACATGGCACGTGTAGTTGATATCTGGTCTCTTAATTAATACAAAAACAATTTTTTTTGTCACTGGTTCTCAATTACAATTTGATATCTACTATGAACAAAAAAGAAATTGTGATTAACTCAATTACTTAATTCGTACAATATTTAATTAGGCGTATCTTATAAGTTGATTTGATGCATGAAATTCTTCCATTATCCAAGCATATGAGAATACTATGTCCCAAAAATAAAACTTTTCCACTATTTTGTTTGTTCCAAAAAAGGGGAGAAAAGATTACAGAAAAACTATGTAGAGAACAAAACGAAATAGAGGTAAGCTGGAGGATGATGGGGGTAAATGTTTGCTTAGAAATGCAATAGACATAAAAAAAAACACTCAACCAGTCGTCCACTTTGACTGACAAATCCCATGTCCAATTGTCATATAAAAAAGATCAATTCAAAAGGCAAAAATGTTGGAAAACAACATTTAACTAAACTAAGTAGAAATTTAAAAAAAAGACACTCGCTCGACTGTATTATCTCTGACCTCTAAAAGTTGCTTTGGCAAAGCATAAAAATTACGTCACAGGTTCAAAACAACGATAATTCTCTAAAAATATATCATTTAAATTCTTATATATATACATAGCTTCAAGCAAAATGAAAAGTACAAAATGATTTATGTTGGTTTCATTCTGTGTACGTGAATTTGTCCAATTGCCAAGCGTTAGTTAAGTAACACCACACCTCTTAAAAATTGCCCCCCATTGACCATCACTTTGTTGAAACATTGCTGAGCTTTTTATACCCTCTTTGCGCTTTACAAAACAGGAGTACCCACAATAGCCACTATTGTGCCAAATATATTTTACTTTTCAACCCCGTTCAGCTATCTCCCCGTACAAGATCTTAGCAGTTTATAGATATCAATGTGTGTTTTTCCATTAATATATCGAAAAAAAAGCCTTTACCATTTACACAGTGAAAAATCTGCAGCTCAGATTTTCCACTTTAGTGGTGGATCTCCCTTAAGTTTTTCATTGTTCAGCATATATTCGATTGCCCGATTTTTATGTTTCAAACTGCGCAAGTTTCGCTGCTCCTCCGGCATCCAAGTATTATTATATTGTGCTCTGTATTTGAATTGTCAACATATGTACATATTTAATGTTGATTTCATAGAGCATAAAAGTATATAAGGACCCGGCATTAAAATGCATTTGTATTTGAGAGCATAGAATCAGCTGTTGTTTTATTTTGCCGGCTGTTCTCTCACCCAGTCTTATGTAATAAGAAAATATGTTTGTATACCTTTTGAAATTGTATTAAATATATTTTTATTTATCTATATTGTATGTTTAACTAGAGTTAATTTTTAACTCGTTTATACATACCTACCTACAATGCTTCAAGCGAAGAGAAAATTTTATAATCATATCTAAATTAACTATATGTGAATTTCATGCACATGAACACCCACCACAGTATAGGTGGTAGTTTGATATAAAAAGCTTTTTCAAGCTTTGCAAACATGTTTAAATATATGTTAGTCAAATCAAATTAAAAAAGAAATACTTTTTGATTATCAAAGTGTTGGTGTTTGTACATAACTTTTATAACGTGGTCGACCCGGTGTCTGGCAGTGCAATTGTATGTCATCGGGAGTTTCTTACTTCAATAAAAAAAAATTGTGTTACAGAAGAAAAAAAATGCTAAAAAAAACCCAACGAGAAGGCAAAACATTTATAACTCAAACATTGACAAAGCTCTTCAAAACCGAAATAGATGTTCATGTACGGTTGTGTTGCCATGCTCGGTAAAAGTATATCAAAAATTTACCTTATAATTGGATAATGGAATATAATAAGACTTTTTCGAAAATTCACTTAAATTAGCTTTTAAATAAAATAAAAGAAATGCTACAATATAATGTTTTGTATTTAAGTATGCTACACGCATATCGTAGAGAGATACAAAAATATTTTTTTATGATTAATTAGAGAGAATGACATAACTTTAAGGTAAATAAATAATCATTAATATCGGTTTCGTAAGTAATTTATTTAAAAACATAAGAAAAGCTACTTGCCAGCGGCCAATCGTCAAATACTTTATTTGATGACAGACAAAATGTTTATTTAAAACAAATCCATTTGTATGGGAGAGGGAGAAAGGAGTGGTCCGAAAGGATTTTGATGTATGGATGAGTTATGTAAAATCCTATTCTAAACTAATTTTGCCACTATAAAATATAAAATATTCAATATGACTCACCGTTTTCGAGGAAATTGAAAAAATCTATTTCGTTTGTATGGGGGAAGGGGGAAGGAATGGTCCAATTTTGCCCGTTCTAGCCTAGCCATTTACGAGAAACGTGACATACAAAATTTTAAGTCTCTAACTCAATCCTTTCAAATTTTATGGTGCTTACTAACAGACAGACGGACGGACATCTGGAAATCAAAATCTTTTGTCATTCCTAACACCCTGGTGGAGTTCATTTTTGTGTCCGACGATGGGTTCGATCCGTTACTAACGGTATACTAAATCTAATATACTATATTTATCTCATACTAGCTTGCATACCTGTCGTTGCCGGGCTAAAGTTTTTTTAACTCTTAATTTATGAGGTGAAAATCATATGCGTAAATGATGAGGTGGTTTCCAATGGACTTGTTCTAATCACATATCAAATCCGTGCTTTTAACTCGGCATACAACACCATACTGTATGAAGGTACTGAAGATTTCAGAGTCACTGTACTGAAAACATGAGAAATAGCAAAGAGAGAAAAGTCAATGTGGGTCCACTGGACCCACCTCATCAATTAAGCGTTAAAAAAGTTTTTTGTACAAAAAACCCAGAAATAGCTTAAAAACTATCGGAAAAAATCGTGATGCTTCAGAACCTCCCGTTTCGAATTTCAAAATTCTAATACCAGATTCGTGATCAGCGCCTCCGAAACCCCCTTATTGCCAGTTGTTTCGAGGAAAAATGGTAAAAAAGATATTTGGGTTAACCTTACAGGAGCTTCCGTTGGCAATTTCGTCACCAGATTCGTGATCAGCGTCTGCAAAAACCGAAAAAAAATGAAAAAAGGATATTTTCGTTATCCTTATAGGTCTATTCGAATTATGAAATTTCAACACCAGATTCGTGATCAGCGACACCGAAAACCCCCTAATGCCACTTTTCCCCGGGAAAAATGGGAAAAAGGATATTTGCGTTATCCTTACAGGACTTTCCGTTTTGAATTTCGAAAATCTAACACCGGATTCGTGATCAGCGACCCCGAAAACCCCCGAGTGAAACTTTTCAGCCTCCTATTGACCAGGATTAATGGCGAAAATCACGGTTTAAAAACACCCAAACCCCCTTTACCCCCCGTTCACCCCATTAGGGGTAAAATTTCGCAAAACCCCGCCTTAGGTTAGGTTAGGTTGAGAAGACCGCGCGCGCCCAGGCGTAAGCACAGCGCTACACTCGGAGGCCTACAGGCCCATTGTGAAACCCCGCCTTAGTAAGCGCCTACGCGATGGTTGGGACATATTGTGAAAGTTTTAAGTCTCTAGCTTCAGGGGTTTGGGCTGGGCGTTGATGAGTCAGTCACTCAGTCAGGTTGAACGATTTTATATATATAGATAAAGTATAAACATAACAAAAGCTATAATTGCCAATCTGGCAATCATTGGAGACCCGTATGGTGATATTCGTATCAAAATTCAAACAGTTGTACCAAAAATTCCACTTTGAAGTCACATTTTCCAATAAGATTTTTTAAAATTTATTCCAATCGGATTTTGATGTATGGGAGTTTTATGTAGAATCATATCCTCAAAAACTTTTGTTCTTGGACTTTTTTGATAAGATGCACCGTTTTTGAGATATTCGCAAAAAACGTTTTCGTTCGTATATTCCATTTTTGCCCATTAACGAACTTAGCCTTTTTTACGAAAAACGGATCTGTGCAAACTTTCAAGTCTCTAGCTCAATCCGTGCGCCCGCAATCCGCGCCACAGACAGACAGACAGACGGACGGACAGACAGACAGACGGACAGACGGACGGACGGACATGCAAAATTAAATATTTTTATCATTCTAAACACACTGGTGTAATTCATTTTTGTGTGTGATGACAGGATCTTGGCGTTACAAACGGTAAGGCAAAGTTAATATACCCTTTGGTTTCACCATACGGGTATAAAAATAATCGATTTTGATTATTTTTGTAATTGAAATTAACTATTTTAGTTGTATTCTCGAGTCTCCATTTTAAATGGCTAGATTTACTAGTTTTTCTCTGCGCGTAAAAAATCGAATTTAGATTTTTTGAAGTTGTTTCTTTAAACTAGAATCAAGGATTGCAATAAATTGCCTTAGAAACAATATTGAGGTTACTCGTCATAATTCTAGTACTTTTCAAAAAAAAAAAAAAATTGCCAACTCCCATCGTGGCAACACTAAATTATATTTATTAAAAAACTTGCAGTTCCCTCAAAAAATCAAATTTGTGCCGAGTGAAAGGAAGAACCAGAGACAGAGGAAAATAGAGATGAAAAGGTAAAACGCCTACTACATATGCACAGGACTCCTCCGCATCTATCTATCTGAAAAGGGGTTCACAGGATAAGGTAGCAGAATGCACAAATGAATATAACCTGCAGCAGTTAACCGTTGCTGTTGCCAACCGGAATAGCGCCCTAAAAAGTATCAAAAAGCTCAGTCAGAAATGAAATGAATCCTTAGCTTAATATGGAGCTGTTTTTTTGTGTGTGTTTTTTTTAATATATAGCATTAACCCTATATGTATGCACTTTTGAAATATGTTGCTTGCAACTTTTCATGAATCTTGGGACGTGAGATGGATGCATTTATGCACTGATTTTTAGAATTACAATAAGAAGAATCTATTAAGGAGCTGCTGGAAACAGGAATAAAATCCTTTTGCACGTTCAAACATTTTATTTCTAGAAATGGATAAGTATATTAAAAAGTTTTTATTTATAAGTGAGAACTTGTTATTTAAATTAATTTTACTTTTATATATTTGTAGCTTGTTATAAATGACAGCATAGAAGAACAGATGTTTCTGACTTGAATTTTATCTGTTAAGAAATAACAACCCACGCGATTCAATGTTCATTCGTCTTTTAGAAGTGTCCAGAAATACTTTACACATACTTGCTACCAATATCTATAGATTTTTCCTTCTGCTGGACAACGGAAACCACTTCAAGGATATTGAAGGCCTCAGGCCAATGAAGCTTACTTTTTTCTGAGATATTTTCGATTTGCCATGGGCTCAGAGAACTACTACTGTTTTTGCAAAAAAGTTATTGCTGACTGAGTTCTATAAGATAGATTTTAGCTTAAGCTAAAAGTTTTCCTTCACAGAAGAGTTTAAGTTGTAAAACAAAAAAAAACGAATAAAAAAACATGAACAAAATGAGCGAAAGCGAGGAAAACTTATTCCAGTGATTTTCTCCAGATATTACTTACAACAAAATAAACTGAAATGATTTTCCTAGAGAAAAGTTTTTCTGAATATTAACTGACTATGTTCGTATATGTTTGGCAATGAGTTTTCTCAATTTCAAACTAAGGACTTTAGGTTTTTCCCCCCATTGAGAGAAAGAGTAAGGCAAGCAAGCAAAAAAAAAATATAGAAATCAGAAAAATGTTGAGAAAAAATTATCGCTTAGCAAGGATAAGGATTTGAAAAGTTTATCTAAGATTTCTGTTTTTCAGCTCACAAGTCAGTTTTTATATCTTTTCTTTTCAAGTCTTAACAGTTTTATAAATCTTAAAAGAATTCAAAAAGTTATTAGTCGATATGCTGAAAAGTGGTTTTTTTTTCTATTTTGCTTTTAAATTTAAATGTTACTAAGTTTAAGATTTATCAATCTATATGAGAAATTGATGTTTCTTCTATATTTTTTAAGATCTATTTTTTTATTACATGTAATTGCAATTTTTCTCTATTGCTTTCCTAAAAGGAATTTCTTTGAAGTTTTTATTCTTGGAAATTTCGTTATGAATATTTACAATAACCTCAGGTTTATCAAGAAAAGTTTGAATTTAAAATAAATACCAATTTATTCACGACACTACCTTAAGTTGACTGATCTTGCAGCAATGTAAGCAATTCAGGTACTGACCTTTTATTAAAGAAATTGACCTGAACTCATTCTTAGAAACAAATTTTCAAATTCATATCGACGTCTTCTTGCTTAACAGATACTATTGAACTGCTTTATTTGAATAAAGAATCGTGTCATGTGTTTCTAGGATGGAATATTAAAATCAGTTCCATTGAATTGCGTAAAAGGTTCCCAGTTTGAAAATATCTAGATTAGGAAATCACAGTCAGAAAATTGAGATCAGATATTTTAATATTTTTTTTTGGGAAAAGTTGTCAAATTAGTTTTCAAAGAATACGGAAATAATTTCCTTGAACGATGAAAATTTAATGAAATTTTCCAATTTGGTTTTTTTTTGGTTTTTTTTATGTTTTTAATGAATGTTACAAAAACACATACATTCTGAATTCAAAAAGAATTGTTAATATAAAATAATTTTTTCCGTGTTACATTTTTATTCTTCCTGTGAATGTGCGTAGGTTTTTAGTGAATGAAACTATTTATTTCTGCTACCAGTTTTTTCTTAGAAATTATTTAAAAATTTCTGCTCTTACGTCATGTTTTGAACATTTATTTATACTTCTTCCTGTTTTTCAGGAAATATCGCTTTGTTTTTAAGTTTGGAAACCTTTCCGCATATTTTTCACAATGAAAGCACCTCTATCTTAAATCAACGGTGGTGCTAATAGGACGATTTTAGTTACAAAAAGAAAATTGTTTAATCGAAATCTAATTGAAAATTTAGATTCACTCCGTGCTTGCTTACGACTTAACCAGCTTACGTAGGAAAATTGTTTCATCTTCAAATTGATTTCGCTTTGAAACACGCGATGTGCCTTAGATAGAATTGAATTTGGTAGAATAGATACGAGTATCTATGATCCAATTTGAATTGTATGCTAAGCAGAATCACAGTCTCACCCATTTTATAACATGTCGGTGGAATTTATTAACTATACATAATACTAGAAACGAGGCAGAAGTATGCTAGTTGTTTTATTTAAGCAAATTCCTCGACCTTGGACTGTGACAATGTCATAAATAATGCAGTCAAATCAGATCAATTGATGGAATAGAATAACCTCCAGCACGATTAACCTCCTCCTATGCTATTCGAGTATATTGTGTAGAAAAAAAATGATTAATCTTCCGAATGTATCTGTCGTTTGCATTTTGAGAAATTGTTGCATTCAAAAAGTGATAAAAAAATTAAAATTGTAAAGAGTCTGAACTTTAAAAAAGTCATTTAAAATTATATTCTTAATATTTCTTATATTAAGAATATATATTTTACATAACTTTGGATAACGAAATCATAAAACACCACTTTGAATAAAATCATAAAATAAAACGGTTTCGGTTGGACAGTAACGAAAGAATGGTCTAGACTTTTATATATTAGTACCAGGAAGACCGTACCGTGCTCGGCGAGCTCAAAATCGTATTTTTGGTGATTTTTGGGGAAAAACTAAATTCACATTATCTTTACAGAGCTTTTCCAGAGTTTTTAAATTCCCGACCTAGAAAGCTAGAACTAAAACTAACGCGCGACAACAAAATTTCATAGAAATCGGTTGAGTGGTTATTGAGTAATCGCTGTGACACCAATCGAGGGTTATCGAGGGGAGGGAAAAGTCAGGTTTGTAGTGGAAAAATCGAAAGCCCCTAGCCCCCTTAGTAATACTGTAAAGTTTCATTAAGATCGGACCACCCAATTCGAAGATACCAGGCGAGGGTTATCGAGGGGAGGGAAATGTCAGGTTTGTAGTGAGAAAATCGAAAGCCCTTAGCCCCCTTAGTAATACTGTAAAGTTTCATTAAGATCGGAACACCCAATTCGAAGATACCAGGCGAGGGGTATCGAGGGGGAATTTTCTCAGAGGTGAGACCTATCTAGATCGATTCCTTGTTCCCGAAAATCCCTAACCACCAAGTTTCGTGAAAATCGTTAGGCGGGTTTTCCAGATCGTTTGTGCAGACAGACGGACAGACAGACAGACAGACAGACAGACAGACAGACAGACATTCCTCGTGTTATATTATAGGATAACTTGCATATCCATCGCTGACGAGTTAATGTTGACAATGGTCAACATTTTTAATGACATCTCTGCATAATCCCACAAATATGCCTTATTATGTCATCCTTCAGTGCTTGAAAATCGACATTTCTCTTGTCGATAACCTCAAAGGAAGAAGTCACAGGCGTCAAATCACACGATCTTGGTGACCAATTGACTTCGCTGTTTTCAGAGATGATGCAACCTGGCAACTTCTCATTTAATAAAACCATTATTATAATGACTGTGGGGCATGTGGAGCCATTTTTATACCCGTATGGTGAAACCAAAGGGTATACTAACTTTGCCTTACCGTTTGTAACGCCAAGATCCCGTCATCACACACAAAAATGAATTACACCAGTGTGTTTAGAATGATAAAAATAATTAATTTCTGCATGTCCGTCCGTCCGTCTGTCTGTCTGTCTGTCTGTCTGTCCTTCCGTCTGTCTGTGGCGCGGATTGCGGGCGCAGGGATTGAGCTACAGACTTTAAATTTTGCATAGATCCGTTTTTCGTAACATGCGAGGCTAAGTTCGTTAATGGGTAAAAATGGACCATTAGGGGGGGTACCCCCCATAATATCTCAAAAACGGTGCATCTTATCAAAAAAGTCCAAGAACAAAAGTTGTTTAGAACATGATTCTACATTAAAGTACCATACATAAAAATCCAATTGGAACAAGTTTTAAAAAATCTTATTGGAAAGTTTGACTTCTTACTGAAATTTTCATACAACTGTTTGCCGTTCACTTAAAGGAGCCGCTCCATTACCATGACTTTTTACCATGACAAAAAAAAATGAGACACATTTATGTGAAGATGCTTTGGCGAGAAAGGGAGATAAGAATCAACTGCAAAAATTTGTCGGCAAATGCAAAAATAATTTCCCCTCTTTTGTTATGGCGATTTTATGGCGATTTCTACTACAACCACACATTGTCCCTGTAAGTGAATAGTAAGCACGGACACATTCAAACTGTTATTATAGCGTGATGTCATTTTAAAAGCTTTTTCTCCTTCGCATGCATAGTCAAAAGCTTTGTTACCATGCCAATTTGAACATTATATTCATAGCATAAGGTTTGATATGATTGCTATAAAATTGTAAAACTGGAAGGGATAGCGTTTAACTTGTATTCAGTTATTCCTATTTAGATCTAAATAAGTCTATCTTGCTCTAGTTTCCTGCATTTTTTTTGTCATGGTAAAAAGTCATGGTAATGGAGCGGCTCCTTAAATCACCATACGGGTTTTCAATAATTGCCAGATTGGCAATTATAGCTTTTGTTATGTTTTAAATAATAGTTCCACCCAGAGCTTAGGGGAAGACCCTTTAATTCTCAGGATGGTGAAACCACAAATCGTGACGTATTTTTTAGCGTGACGTATTTTATGGACAACCCCTAATATATATCTCGTTTGTGTGGCGCTACATCCCACAGTGGGACTGGGCTTCAATAGTTGAGACTTCTAACAATTTCTCGTCCCTGTTACGCACCTACAATTCCACATGGAATACGCATAATGGATGATTTGTAACATTTGTAAGGTTTTTTTTGTTGAAACCCATCAACATATGTATGATGTCGTTAACATCAAGTAGTAGTTACCTCTATTCAGTTTTACAGAAAAAGTAAAACTATAGCATTTCGCAGGTTTAAAGCCACTGCCTACAGATTATAGTCTTGAGTCATACTACCGGTCTGATTTTGCCGGTCAAATGTGCCAAATGTCAAATATCGAACTAAGTTTGTTCGCGAGTTATTGTATTCACGATGGCTAGACATAGCCATGCATAAAGGAAACCTTCTTGGTTTCACTATCGGGGATGTAAATATTGTAAGAACATAGCTAATTCCAGCTAAGATTGCCTTTTCTAACCATAAATGCGGCATACAGTGCTGAGAAAAAATTTAAGTTTTAGTCCGGATATGACCTTTATGAAAAGGTAGACTACGACCAAAAATGGGGAGAAATAAACCACTTCTCCCATATAAATGGAGAATCATTTTACAATTTCCTTAAAAACGGATTGCATGATACCAATTAAAATTTATTACCACCCGCACAGCACAGCTTCGCCTAAAGTATCCTTAAGTTTTGTTGATAAGAAGGCGATTGTTTCACCTTCTCTGAAATTAATATTTAAACAGCAAATCAAAGCAAACAAATGACCGAAAACAGCTTCTGGTTAAGAACCCCATAAAAATACACCGGATTCTACTAGTGTTGGTGGTAAGGATTTTTTTTTGCGTGGGTCAACCTAAAGTTAAAGCTTAAGTAAACTTCTAATCTACCACCACCGGTAAGAACTGGAATGACTGGTGGTGATGATGATGAGTTTAGTTGGTTTGACATTTGACCAAAGTCATGGCGTGATTTGACAGAAAAAAATTGTTTTTAAAATAAAATAAATGACCACCGGTGGATGACCACCCTCTCATTTAATACTTAGCCATACAGAATTTGGAACAAGCCCTGGTGTATAAATAAATAATAATATGTGATTTAAGAGCATAAAATAAATAAATAAAGTAAATGGCATTAGGCAAATTATTCCGATTGGAATGGGACGGTTGGTGAATTCAATTTTGAATTAGTTATTTGTGTGAGCGAATCACTTCTGGGTTCGCCTTCGCTAAAATATTTCGATTCGAATCTAAGGGAAAATTGTTAAATTGTTTGGAAACACAGCACAGTCGCTTTGACGTCAGAATGACGTTGGAATTTGGTCTCACCTAATACATACTTTGGTAAGGATGGTATTATGACATTTTTAGATGCTATCTTCAATTGCTGGTGAATTCATTTGAACGTGAAAAGGTGAATTTTCGTATTGCCTTGTGGTTAATTTAATTCGGGTAAGAAAGGAGCAAAAACAATGGCATCATATCACGAAATCGACTTAAAATAGACGAACCACTATTAGGGTTGGAAATGTGGCCTGGACTTTGACCATGTAAAGGTCATACGATTGGGTATCGAATTCGGATGTGGCAAAATGAATGAATGACGTAAAATGAATTAATTTTTTTCCCTCAAAATCAGGGGTGGGAAACATTGTCGTAACATAACGAAACAATGAAATGATTTTTTGGCCTTTTCTTCAAAGTTGCGTTATAACGCTATAGAAATTTAACTCCGTTTAAATAACGAAAAACTGAATTACTTTGTAATAAATAAAATATTAATAATGTGATTTTTTTAAATTTTCTGTTTCAATACAATGCGTAATGAAATAAAAACGTTATAACATAACGAAATGACACTTTTTATCATTACAAAACGAAATAACGTAACGAAGCAAAACTTTAATTTTTTTACGTAACGAAATGTATAACGTTACGACTTTTTTTGGTTTGCCATTCCTGCCAACCCTGCTTAAAAAAGACATGATTTCGTAAAACTTAAGATTTTATTGTAAATTCTGATTTTATTACTAGGGTTAAAAATGACGTATTATCATCAGACGTTGACTTTAATCGGTCTTGTTTTGTATTTATACCCTATGTGAAAAAAAACTGTTGGTTTACCTCGAGTCAATCCACGTCAAAAAATTCGCATTAGATTTCTGTCAAATTTACCTCACCTACTGCAAAAGCTTGTTAAACATGCGGAAATTCCAGAAATTTTCACAGTTGTAGCACTTTAACAGGTCGATTATCTTAGACGCGTCACTTTTTGTGACTCGAAATTGCCTGTTGTTGTTGGTACAAAACAACAAATACAATAGGCAAAATTCGAGTCACGAAAAGTGACGCGTCTAAGATAATCGACCTGTTAAATGTTTTGAAAATGGTCTATGTTGGAGCTAAACTTCAGGCCAATCGGCTCGGTAGTTTCCCCGCCAAAGGGTAGCATAGAGGGAAAACTAAGTTTCGAGATGACTTTACCCCCTCCCCTTACTCCCCCCAACTCTCGGGCTACTTTCTAATGGGTCTATGTTGGGGCTGGACCCCCGACGAACATCTATGCCAAAGTTCAGGCCAATCAGTTCACTCGTTTCCCCGCTAAAGAGTAACATAGCGCAAAAACTAAGTTTCGAAATCACTTTACCCCCTCCCCTTACTCCCCCCACCCCTCGCGCTACTTTTCCGTATATCTATGTTGGAACCAGAACTACCACAGACAATCATGCCAAATTTCAAGTCAATCGGTTCAGTCGTTTTTGCGTGAAAGAGGAACAGACAGACAGACAGACAGACAGACACCAACTCATTTTTATATATTAGTATTAGTATAACATCATGAGTTTTAAACAGATTTTTATTTTTTGGTGACACCATATAATATTTGACCGGAAAGCTGCATTTTAAAAAGTAGGAGGGTTAGAAGTAAGGGGCATCTTGCGTTAACGCATATACTAAAACACTTCTCCTGTGTATATGAAGCTCTTTCCAAAGTTTAGTTCAAATCGGTCCAGTCTTTTAAGGGTTAAGGACGAACATACAAACAGAGGGACAGACTAACACCGCTATTAGCTGTTTTATCTGGAGTATTAAAAAACGTAGGGACATTTATCATGGGTAAAATAAAAACCGATAAAACTTGAGTTACGAATTTGTATGAGAATTTATCGAGATCTCTGATGGGATCATTAAAACAAAAACAGCTATTATTACAGGTAATAAATTTTAAGTTTAAAAATTACATCATAGCGGGTATCTTATTTCTGTTACCTGGTAATTGTAGTTGATTTTATGATTTTTAAATGTGAATTGAACAGATTAGGCAACAATTTTAAATTTTCACCTTTGAAATAGGGGAATTATTTGGATTGAATTTTCAATAAAAGATAATATCGAAAAATTGACGCAAATCTACGAATCTTTGCGTCATCGTTTGTCAATAGATTGTGATATAAAAAATCCTTGTTCCACAAGATCAAGATTTCGGATTCTATAAAATTTTCCATTCAATTGTATTTGGTTCATATATTGGTCTGTATTTCACATTTTAAATGCAAAAAAATGCTTGAAACTGTTTTTTTTTTCAAACTTTGTATTTAAACTGCAATTTGTAAAAAATATTATAGCTTAGAACTAACAATTTTTTTTATTTATGCCCACAAATTAAAAAAAAATCCTAATAAAATATCAACATTTTTCATTCGTTCATTGTATGGAAAAATTTATGATTCAAACATACGATTGTAAATTAAGTACGCTATTATGTACATAAGAATGATTTTTCTTCCGCAACTATTAAGTATTTTTCCATAGATTTGTATCGAATGCACAAGGAAAATTCCATAAAGTGTTTAAATTTTACTCAAACACCACTTATCCGATTTTCTATTCTGCATTCATGTAAACTGCATGATGTGAAATTGTGGAATAATTCTTCGAACGATTTTTCTAAGGAACCGATTATTAGCCATTTAAATGGAAGAAAATAATATATACCCGTAATTAGTGGTTTGATTTTAACATATGGTAGAGTATTACACCTGGCCAATGGTCTCATAGCTGATGCAATAACACCAATGTAAAGCAAGTGAAAATTTTTCCATTTTTCACTTTTCGCAGAGCTATTATTAGTGGAAATGTCATCATATAAATTGTGTATGATTTTCTAGTTGGTATTAATTTTTTCTGCATGCAAGAGTCGTGCTAAGATTTTTTTCTTTTCTATGGAAAATGACACCCATCGCACGTAACCTGGAAATGTTGAATTCTTAAAAAATCATAAAAAATAACACCATCTTTATCATACGTAACAAAACCTAAAGAAAGTTTTTAACGATTTTTTTTAAATTTACAAAAAAAACCATAAAAAAATTTTAGCACAAAAAATTTTCAACATTTTCCTATTAGATTTGAATAAATAGAAATTTTCATTTAAAATAGCATAACTCTCAGTGCAATAAACTTCTTCTTATGAAAAAAAAATATCGAAGCTTACACGTGTTTCGGATTCACGTAACTTTAGAAAGCCTGCATGTGTCCCCAGTGACGTCAAATCGTATCGTATGATGCCTTGTCTCAAAAGCAAATATTGAGGTGGTTTCCTGAGGTGGGTCTGGTAAATTATGTGTTGTACTAATATTTAACATTACCTTTTTTTACTCCTCAATAAACCGCTGCTGGCTGGGCTCGAATAGTTTTGGTCGCACTTGTTTGGTTTTCTAGAAAATGGAGCCGTGTCTGTTGGTAAAAGCACCATGCTGTGAATGAAACCCTTTCTGAGAATAAACTCAGCATTGCATAACATATACTTACGTAGATAGATGCCAGGAACGACCCAAAGAATATCTACTAGTATCTAACACTGTAAATTTTAGGTTGACTGGAAAGTTTAACTGGATTTTTTGGAAGGCACATCAGTTGGTGACCACATATTTTTCCTCCTCCCTCCCTTTCCCAGTGGTTTTTTGTCCCACAAAGACATGAGCTAAAATTTCACCGCAATCGGTTGAGAAGTTTTCGAGTTAGACTTTTTCAAAAGCGAGCAAACTTCATTTTTGGTTTAGATTTTGCACTTTATTTTTTCTAGATTTTTCTAATAACCGATTTTCCCAATAACAGGCCCAGAAACAGTACAAAAAAAGAAAAGTTACAATTACCAGGGGGCAATTAAAGATTCTAATTCGTCAATTATATGTGATAGATACGCTTGAATGTTGATGTGTGGAAGAATTATGTAATAACATATTCTAAACATATATGATTTATATAAATTTTTCGATTTTGTTGGCCGACAGACCCATCTTGGGCTTCTTCGGCTTCGCCAGGGGAAGTCCACTGTTTCCTTGATCTCTGGCGTGTTGTGATAGATCCATGTTTCGTCCAAGGTTACAAAATGGCGCAAAAACTCCTTATCGCAGTGAAACTTCGCCAAACACTTCTTTGAAGTTGTCACACGGTCGAAGCTTGTTGTCAACAGAGACCAAACGCTATAATGTTTGCCACAATTTTTGTTTTTTACTTTTTTGCAAACTTATTTATTTTTAGTAACAAAAAAAAGGGTCACAAAAATATTTTTACATTATTTTCAATACAATCTAATAAATGTATGCTTAAGTGGATATTGTGTAAAGTAGTAAATTCTACTTGTTACATAATTTTAAAACAAAACCGACGCGAATGAACCTTTTGAGAAATGCCCCTATAAAACTTTTCATTTCAAACAGTTCCTTTTTCTTATTTTAGCTGAATTCCAACTATAGTGAGAAGTTTTAGGTATTAAACAAATGTGTGTTCTTGTGTATATATACACCCCTATTTTAGTTATCATATTGTTTGTATAAGAAAATACGTAACATGAATTTAATACAAGGGGGTGGTGGGTGGGTAGGTGTATGTTAAGGTGATTAGTGAACAACACAGTAGGAAAGCAAAAAGCACTAAAAGCGATAAGGACCCCTAAATATCATATAGAAGGTGTATGTAGTTTTGAAATAGATTCCAAAATATTTTCACATGCACTGGTAGACCGATATTGTTTAAACACTGAATAGTCCTCAGCAAATATTATCATAAATATCTTTATTTTTGTTGGTATTTGTCGTATTTTATTAAGTTTATCATTTGTTAAACAATAAAAATATTGTTTGTAATACAAATAAATACGAAAAGTAAAATATTTTTAAGAATTTTTAACATTTAACATTTTTCTTGTGTGGTCAAAGTCCAATTTGATTATAAAACTTTTATAGATTAAAAATTTATTAGTCGAAATATTATCTGTGCTCACCCTGCCGACGAGAAAAAACTTTTGTGATCTTCCCTAAAGTTATGCAACTGTTGGACGACGAAAATTTATAGGCTTTTCTAGGGAATCTACAATCAGTAGACCTTTATAAGAGTGATCTTTCGAGTCCTCTAAAATCAAGATTATTTAATGGTGCAGTAATCCCTCCAACTGCGCGGTAGATACGTTCCACAAAAAGAGTGCGCAAACCGAAACCGCGCACTGTGAACCCTACTTTGTAGGAAATTTTGGGGTTAGAAACATGTTTTTTTAAACGAAAACTATAAAAAAACCGCGCAGCAGCGAAATTTTTACCGCACAGTTCGAAATTTTGGTGTTAAATACTTAACCGCGCAGTTGCGAAACCGCGCAGTTAGAACCCGCGCAGTGGGAGGGATTACTGTATATGATAGCAAGGCAATCGCAGGACTTGAGATGAAAAAACATCCCCTCCACCTCGCGTGCTCTCTTGGAAGACATTATCAAAATTACACTACATTCGGTAGAGCCGTTTTTGGGTCAAAAGTTTCAAAAACAAGTTTGAGACAATTTAAAAACTACGTCATGCTAGTTTTCACCTTTTTATACCCGTATGGTGAAACCAAAGGGTATATTAACTTTGCCTTACCGTTTGTAACGCTAAGATCCCGTTATCGCACAAAAAAATGAATTACACCAGTGTGTTTAGAATGATAAAAATATTTAATTTTTGCATGTCCGTCCGTCCGTCTGTCTGTCTGTCCGTCTGTCTGTCTGTCCGTCTGTCCGTCTGTCCGTCCGTCCGTCCGTCTGTCTGTCTGTCTGTGGCGCGGATTGCGGGCGCACGGATTGAGCTAGAGAATTGAAAGTTTGCACAGATCCGTTTTTCGTAAAATGCGAGGCTAAGTTCGTTAATGGGCAAAAATGGACCATTAGGGGGGGTACCCCCCATACGAACGAAAACGGTTTTTGTGAATATCTCAAAAACGGTGCATCTTATCAAAAAAGTCCCAGAACAAAAGTAATTTAGGATATGATTCTACATAAAACTCCCATACATCAAAATCCGATTGGAATAAATTTTAAAAAATCTTTTTGGAAAGTTTGACTTCAAATTCGAATTTTGGTATAACTGTTCGAATTTTGATACGAATATCACCATATGGGTCTCCAATGATTGCCAGATTGGCAATTATAGCTTTTGTTATGTTTGGTTATTCCTCCACCTCCTCGTAACGCTTTTTCGAAATCATAAAAATTTATTAAAAGCCAAAAAAAAGAAATGCGTTAAAACAAACGCTACGAAATAGGAAATTGGCAGGTTTTTTTTATTTAAAAAAAAAGCCCAATCTTACTAAATATATTACAGAGTAAGTATTTTTTCTCGGTCAATTGACGTCTCCCACTGTTTTCAAATTTTTGATTGGATTATTCTGTCATGTGGAAATGAAATAATTCCACAGTATCTACAGAGAAATTTCTTCGATATTTTAATAGGATTTATAGCTGACGAAAGCTTTTGTTAACTTGATGATTGTAGGTTTCATACTAATGCAATTGTCCACATTAGAAAATCGACATGGTAGCATTTACTGACATATGAGTGATTCCATACGAAATCGCACAGCAGATTTTGCGAGCTCCTCTGATTTCGATGAAATTTGGCACACACAATAATGACAAAACTCTCAAAAAAAAACACAACAAAAGCTATAATTGCCAATCTGGCAATTATTGAAAACCCGTATGGTGATATTCGTATCAAAATTCGAACAGTTGTATCAAAATTCCACTTTAAAGTCAAATTTTTCAATAAGAATCTGCGTAAAATTTCAAGTCTCTAGCTCATTCCGTGAGCTCGCAATCCGCGCCACAGGCGGACGGACGGACGGACGGACAGACGGACAGACGGACAGACGGACAGACGGACGGACGGACATGCAAAAATTAATTATTTTCATCCTTCTAAACACACTGGTGTAATTCATTTTTGTGTGAGATGTCGAGATCTTGGCGTTACAAACGGTAAGGCAAATCTAATATACCCTTTGGTTTCACCATACGGATATAAAAACGTAAGATAACTACAGTTTCCAGAGGTCATTTCTAAAAAGTGGTTTCGCTTGTAAGGGGAAGGAGAAAAGGAAGGGTCCGATTTTGCCCATTCAAGAACTTGGTCTTGTCATTTACGATAAACGTAACCACACTGCATTTCAAGTCTCTAGCTCAACCCTTTCGAAAGGTATGCTGCTCGCGGACGTACAAATAGACGGAGAGACAGACAGACGGACAGACGGACAGACGGGCGGACTTATGGAGATTAAAATCTTTTGATCCCGAACACTCTGGTGTAATTAATTTTTGTGCCCGGTGTAGTTCATTTGTGGTTACAAACGGTATACTAAATCGAATATAATCCTATATAACAGGCCTGCCCAACCTTTTTGTACTAAAGTTCGACTTTTTTTAATCCAACTACATCGAGATCTACCCATATGCAAAAAAATAGATCTTTAATTGGTATAACTTCAGTTTATTTCATTTCAATTTAAAATAAGGTATCTAAGTTGCTTTAACAGCAAAAAAAAAACAAAAAAACGGAGGAGTAGATAGTGTGATTACTTAATTTTCACTTTTAATTTTCATTATTTGTGTTTACAAAAAATTTTTTTTTTGACATTTTCAGTCTGTAGTAGAAGATCGACCCAAATTCGTGTCGAGATCGAGATCGCGATCGCCTGGTTGGGCAGCACTGCTATATAATATTATAAAAAAGCGGTTCTTGTGATATTTAAGGTGAATTAAAGAAAAACTTTTTCGTCCTTCTACCAAACATTTCAAAGAAAACGATGTCTTTAATATTTTTGGGTAAGTTTGGAAAATGCGAATTTTTGAAAGCGGGCAGAATTGACGAAAAAATGGTTTTTAGTCTTCTTCAAGCGTGGATCACATGGTCAAACAAAAAATACAGGTATTTTATTTTTCCATAAAAACGTGACTGCCAAATTTCATTGAAATCGGAGGGCCCACGAAACCCGCTGTGCGATGTCGTATGGAATACCTCATATGCAAATTTATAGCATTCTTATGCATTAAGTTTTAATATGTCTTGTAGAACATAGAACTGTATAACAACTCAGTCACCTTCAATTCTATTTAATATCTATTCGTATATGCTTTTAGCTTGCGGTGTGTAAATAAGTGGAATAAGACCGATGGCGGGTGCTGGCGTCTTTATGTCTAGTTGAAATTCAATGGTACCGACCAGTCAACAATGGAATAACTTGAGAGGTAGTTAGACAGATACCAGTACATTTCAATTGCACAAGAAGAACTAAAGTAAAGTTACGTGCCTGTAACAACACTCGTAAAACTATATATGGATTCCTAATGCTATAAGCAAATATCTATATCTAGATGTGTAGATTTATGAATCCCTCATATTTGACTTTTGTACTCATTGGATTATTATTTGTTTAAAACAGAAAGCCATATATGCGTCGGAAGTGGCGAGGGACGAACAAACTAGCCTATAGTTTTTTTTTCTTCTTTGTATTTACAAGTTGAAATTGTATTCAGATGTTTACTCATCGTAATACCTGTCTATTTTCAAGGTGGTACACTTTTTTCGTAGTCAATTAGATTAGTTTGAAAATTTGTTATGCTTTTACTTCCAACAAAATAGATTATAGCAAAAAACTCATAAATAAATGTTATTTTTGCTGAATTAACTTATTACAGTGGCTACCATTAAAAAAAAGGTTTTTTTTCCTTTGATTTTTTTTTGCGTTTTTCTCAATTGATTTTTTTTTCTCAATTGTTTTTTTTTCGCCAAGATATTTGAATGGTTTTTGACATTTCCAGTCCCGGAATGGTCGGGACAATCCCGGATTTATGCGTATTATACCGACGCATCCCCGAAAATAAACCTTTGTCCCGGAATCATGCATATAGTGTTGTAATTTCTTTATTCACCTCGAAATCCAAAGATTTTTGCATGCGGCGCAATATTTAGTGAATTCACTAAACAATTTTTCAATTTTCAATATTGGATTGTTTGTTTCTAAAAGTTTGGCTTGAGGCGCAATTTGTGAAAACATACATCATACTAATATATAAAAATGAGTTGGTGTCTGTCTGTCAGTCTGTCTGTCAGTCTGTCTGTCGTTTCCTCTTTCACGCAAAAACGGGTAAACCGATTGACTTGAAATTTGGCACGAATGTCTGTGGTAGTTCTGGTTTCAACATAGGCATACGGAAAAGTAGCGCGATGGGTGGGCTTACTCCCCCACCCATGGGGGTAAAGTGATTTCGAAACTTAGTTTTTCCGCTATGTTACTCTTTCGCGGGGAAACTACTGAACTGATTGGCCTGCAATTTAGCACAGATGTTCGTCGGGGGTCCAACCTTTAACATAGACCCATTAAAAAGTAGCTCGAGAGGTGGGGGAGTAAGGGGAGGGGGTAAAGTGATCTCGAAACTTAGCTCTTCCTCTATGTTACCCTATCGCGATAAACTACCGAGCCGATTGGCCTGAAGTTTAGCTCCAGCATAGACCATAAAAAAAAAAAAAAATAAAAATAAAAATTTGAAAAAACTTAACCCGGCAACAACGGGTATGCAAGCTAGTCTACAATATTTTTTCACAAACAAAACACGAAAATTGCAAGAAACCCCCAAAACTTTTACGATTAATTTAGAAGTATGAAAAATCGGCCCACACTTCGTGACTATCCTCCCTGCTCGTAACGTTTTTTTCATCATACGGATTTGGGCCAATGGGTTATCGATTTTGTGTCTTTAATCCTAGACTTTAACCCTAGAACGATTTTTTGGGGTTATATTTTCCCATTGTATTTCTTACTTGTTTAACCACATTTTTATGATTTTTAAACAAACAAGCCATACATTTTGTATTAGAATTACATCTGAGTGCAATATATGGAAGTTTTATAGTACACGGGTCTAGGGTTAAATGATTAGTATGGACAATATGTAATTAAATAAAAAATTAATGTAAAATGTTGGACAGAAAAAGGGGTTTCGTGTAATTTTCAAGAATTTTGCGCGTTGCAAGAACATAAATTTAGACAAAAAATCAAACAAATTTATTGAATTTCGATTTTATCAATCTATGATAAAACGTAATAAACCGAACTAAACCTTCCCCGGAACCAAACCAAAAAGTCGGAACTTTAATTTTCTTGAAAATGGTTGTTCATGACCAAAAAAAACGGCTTTAAATGCGATTTTTTATAACTTTCCAATCCATCAGATTTTGATGATTCTAAAAAAAAAACTTAAATTCACAAGCTTTATAATTCCAATAGAGTTTTCCTTCAATATTTTTTTTCGTGTAGGGTTTTTTGACAATTGCACTATCTATCTATATTAATATGATTACGTACTTATTAACATTCGCAAAATAAAAATAACTTTTCTGTATTCCTATAAAATCTTAATTAAAAGCTATCGAAAACAAATAAAAGTCCTTGAGAAATGTTTAAGATGTCTAATTCAGTGGTTTCGTTGAAATTTCATTTCATTACAACATATTTTATTTCACTTTGTGTCTTGGAAATCATAAAACGAATTCCATATAAAGGAAATGTAAGTTGTTTTTTACTTGTTTTCTTTTTTCTTTGTTGGAATGAGAAAAACAAAATGGAAAAATCGATATAAAGGAAAATTTTGCTGGTAGAGTCTTATGTCAACGAAATTGTGATATTCAAAGGTGTCGTCTTGCCTTGTCTATTTAAGGCAGACAAAAGGTAAAACAAAAACAGAGATATCCTATAGTAATTTCCCTTTATACAAACAGTTGCCTTATACTCGTGTATGGTTCATATAATGTTTCTTGTATCCTGTAAGACAGACATAAGTGGTTGTCAGGTGAATTACCCGAGACATTTTAGCAACTCCTTCAGATAGTCAAATAAGCGAGAATATGAGACCAATATTTGTATAGTTGTGTGTATAATACATATTTTGCCAAGCTTTCATCTTCCAAATCTACCTATTCAGAATTATTTCAAAATATAGCCTATACCATGGATTAGAAGTGTATATATTTATCGTATATGCGCAAGTATTGCTTTTATTAAAAGGATGTATCGTTGATATATGCACATTTCATCGTTTATTCGTCAGCTCAACGTTATATCTAAAACTCTATGCTAGATTGTGCGAAACAATAATTTAAGATATGTGTGAGCTTTTGTCACCTTATCAACCGACGACGTCGACTTATGTGTGTAAGTATTTTGGAATGGAATGGAATGGTTGGATGTTGTTTGGTCCGACGTGTGATATGTTGGCAGGATCTTTTATTATGTATAAAGAATCCATATTTGTTAGATATACATATTCGCATGAATGGTGATATTATGATGACATTTATGACAATATAAGCACAAAAACCCTCAGTCACTCATTCAGTATGGCATGCATCAGTTCACTTTCTCTCGTAGCAAGCCAAGCAATCTAGCGAAAGGTAAAGCCAGGCAACGAAGCGAGGTATTTTAAGCCAATCAAAAGATACATCGCTTTGAATTAAACATGGATAAATCTCGCCACTTGGTATCTTCTTCAAAATGTACGTTGCACGAGTAGCAAATACAGGTACTATGTGTCGACATGTCATAGATAACAGATATGCATATAGTTATCTATATATTGTATCTAAGCATCTATATTTGCAATAGACTCCTATTATGACAACATGCAGATTATATGAGTATAGACCGCTCATAGTGAACCTGCGAAGTTTGCATATCACAATTTTAATGACCTCATACATTCACAATGAGTCAGAGAGAAGTGTGGGCGCTGTGATATACAAAATATACCTAAATACGTGCATACGTTTTTGAAAAGTTTACCCAGAAATTCACAATCTTTTCAGTTTATTTGTGCTCTTTGTTTAATCATAGGATAAATTTAAAAGGATGTCTACTAAAATAGCACACATCACAAGAAAATTATGGAATACCTACTTATGATAAGAAGTGGTTGTCGAGAAAAAGATGTGGTCGGTGTTAAGTCGGAATTGGATAAAATTGGGGAAAAGAATTGGCAGCCAGTATGGGATTATTAAAGAGATTTCAATAACATGGAAATTTTTTTTGGAATTGATTTTAGTCATTTTTTGAAACCTTTTTTCCTTGTATGTTTTTCGCCCTTTTTATAGCATTTTACGATTCCTTGTTGGAGCGACCAAACTTTGAGCTGTGTTTCGGCATTAAAGCGCCTTCCCCCAAACTGTGGCTGGAACTATTGAAAAAAAAACTGCGACGCTTCGGAATACATTCCTGATGGGGCCATCCAGGAAGCGTTGACCTATTAGTTATTTAGCGCACTTTTTTTTTTTAAATCTTGAAACTTGGAGGTCTGAATCAGGCGCTGCCAATCACCTTCTGCGCTGATATTTTCTTCACGATGGCAAACAGACAACTAAATACAATTAGGCGGGTGAGAGATAGAGAGAGAAAGAGATAGAGAAGAAGAAAAAAAAAGAAAGTAAGAAAGAAAGAGAGAGAGAGAGGCAGATTTATCACTTATTTTTTTTTTATTTGCCAAAGTGCGGCTTAGCCCACCTTAAACGAATCACCCTCATGTTCACCGTGATTCGCGTAGATTCGCCAAACGTGTGGAATCGTCAAAATATCGACTGACAAACAGAGATGTAAGTTGGTTTTTTGAACTACGAACCAAAAACGACTGAACCATTGACATTTTAGTGCGAGCGCACACGCTTCTTCTCGTCGCGGCAAGTTTTGGTCCTCAAAATGCCTTTCCGACGTACACGCTTCTTCACTTTTTAGTAGGAAAAACTTGTTTACAACAAGCGATCGCTCATGTGTTTGTGGTTCTCATATATGTGTTGTATTTCCAGCTCATTCCTTTATTAGCTAGCACCGAGGCAACATCAATTGCCACAATAGAAACTGCCAACAATAGAAGAATAAGGATTGGTTATTTTGTTATTTACCTACCTACCTGAAAAATAAAACTACCTGTAATTGGGATTTCATTATTTGCATTCAATTTTTGTTTATTTGGGATATGTTTACGAGTCGGTGGCTAAGCACCGACTGACTCAATGAAATTACGCACACATGCATTCTGACGTGCTGCACGAGCGACTTCGTTTGTGTGCGTAAAAGAAGACGAGGCGCGGTATTTCAAACGGCAACTTTCGGGCTTACTTAAGCCGATTTTTGGGAGAAACGACTGATAAGGGAAAAGTTGCCACTCGAAATCATGGCTTATCGACAATCTGCATACATGCAAAGCGTGTGAACCGGTTTGGGAAAAGTAGTAGGCAGAAATCATTTTCGTTCTGACCGTCAGCAGGTAAAGATCGTGGGAAGTATATGAGCAGCAGCAATTTCAATGGTTTGAGTCCACACATACCCATGTAAACTTGTGTAGCATATGCAAACAGGATTGGCTTATTTAAGCCACAAATGTAAGCACATTGGCTTATTAAGCCCAAAAGTTGCCAGCTTAAGTAAGCCCGAAAGTTGCCGTGTGTAATATCGCGCGAGAAGAACACTTTTCGACTATGTTTACACACAGATTGGGCATGAACATGGGACTGAACGAAACTGTAAAATACAGGCAAGACGAGGAAGTGTGGGGACACCCGAGTGGCAACTTTTCCCCTGTTGCCGCACTCCTTTCTTTCTCACAATTTGGTGAAGTTGCGGCATGCTGATGACCGAAAGTTGCTCCGTGTACGCCCATACCAAGAAATTTAACTACTATGAGCATGAAACGCAATAAACACTGAACAGGAACCAAAAATCAAAACCAAACATCACTGAACCATTAAAATTTTGAACCAGAACCAAATTTCAGAAATTTTAGAAACCAGAACCAAATTTTCAAACGTGAGGAATCAAAACTAAAAATCAAGAAATCCAATTCACCCTTGAACCAACACCGAACCAAATTCAAAAAACTTTTGATTTGCATCTGGCAAACTAAAAAAAAAATATTGTTCCCCAAATATTGTTCCCCATCCCCATTTTCATAAAATCAAAATTTCAAATCAAGGATTTTTGGGAGTACAATTGTATTTAATTTTGAGATATATTTTTAAAAAGACTTTTCTTAACAATGTTGTTCGAATCTTTATGACTTTTTTATACAGAAAATTCTTTTAGCTATGAAAATGTCTAAAGAGACTTTTCTTAACAATGTTCTTCGAATTCTTATAATTTTTTATGCAGAAAATTCTTTTTTTCGATAGAAAACTCGAAAAACACGTTATCCAAAAGGTCGAATTTTTTTGCTCCAATAGAAAAGCCCTTAAAAATCAACCGAAATTAAATTTGAAAAAAAAAAGATGTTTCAAAGAAAAAGCAAAATTATTCATTGAGAAAATATTTTTCATTTTCCGAAATTGTAAATAAAATTAATCAACAATTTTCCAGGAAAAAGCATAAAAGTTCCCCTTTTCAATTTTCCCGGAAAAATGTGCAATTTTCGCTTTGGGAAAGGTTTTTTCTACATTTTTGTTATTTTTCCCCGTTCATTAAATTAAATCCATTAACATTTCTACATTTAACGCTAATTCTAATATCAAATAAGTGAGAATGGTGCTGTGACTCAACAAAATTCCCAATCTGAGGGAAAACTTTCTTTGTTCTTTACAAAATAGCACGACATTAAATATTTGTGTTGTTGTAAACATTTTATGTCCTTTCCTTAGTTCAACAATTGCATGAAACCACATGTGAATATTGCATTTACCTTCGTTTAACATTGAAATCATTGCCATAATATAATTCTAAAGTAGAGTGGGGTGGAATGGCATCTGCACTTTCCGTGTGAATTAAAGTGATATATAACTTTACTTACTGGCATTTTATGGATTCTCCTTACTGTGTCCAATGATGAATAATTTAAAAACTCATATTAGTCCGTTGTAAATTGTTGCGTTGGAATTTTCATTGTTTAACATAAGTATAAATGATATGGATTTCCCAGCATGAATGCAATATCATATATTTTTCTATTTAATTTTCCCTAATAAATTTTGGATCTTCACTTGAGTTGAATTGAATATTAATATAACAAGTAATGATCCACTAAAGATGAGAAATAGAGACTTAAAAAACTAATAGAAAGATTTTTCTAAACGTTTAGGATAAATTCCATGCTTTTAGAGGATCATTGCATGAAAACATACCGTATTATAGATACATCAGAATTTTTTTGTGAAGAATTTTTCCTTTATTTCCGTCAGGAATTAATATTTTTACTGTCGAATTTATTTATTCTCTACAAAAAATAGACAATATATAATGTCACAAACTATGTCTGTCACTATGCTGCTAAAAATTGTCGTTATTGCAATCAATTTTTTTTTTTCAAAAACGGTAAAAGATACAAACTTACAGGAAAACGCGAAAATGTAGAAATATTTTATTTTTAAAATAAGTATCTACAGGAAGTGAACCCGCCTCTGCTGGGTTTAAGTATTTTGCATGCGTTTTAGAAGTTCTGAAAAAAAATCCATAAAACCGGTATTACAAACTTTACTGGAAAAAGAATAAAAATACCTCTGAATTGTGCAATTTTGCCAAAAAATGGTGGTTTCGTCTTCCTTCCCTTTAAGCTGCGGGCGACGAGCTAAGCGCGGTATTACACTTGGCTTATTAAAGCGGGAAAATTTTGGGCTTAAGTAAGGCAATGTGCTAACATTTGGCTTAAATAACCCAACCCTGTTTGCATATGCTACACAAGTTTACATGTGTGTGTGTGGACTCAACATCAGTCGTCCTTCAGTTGCCAAACAGTTATATATGGGAAAAACCATTGAAATTGCTGCTGTTTCAGATACTTCCCAAGATCTTTACCTGCTGACGGTCAGAAAGAAAATGATTTCTCCCTACTACTTGTCCCAAACCGGTTCACACGCTTTGCAGGTATGCAGAAAGTTGTCGATAAGCTATGATTTCGAGTGGCAACTTTTCCCTTCCATCTCCGCAGTCGTTTCTCCCGAAGCCCGAAAGTTGCCATGTGTAATACCGCGCTAAGACTACCTAACTATTAGTAAATACCTGGTGAAAATCGCTTTAGCGGATTAGGAGATAGCTGGGAATGGGTTACAAAGAAAGCGGTGGTAGGAAGTGTAAATTTAACTGAGCGAGCTGAGAAAATTTGGCTGTATGCGAAGGAGAACCAATCATTTTTTTCAAAAAAACCCTGAGGTCGTAATTTTTTACAAATTTTCATGAACATATGAAAATGTAAGCTAATTAATTTAAAATACTTCACCTAGTTTTCACAAATTTCCACAGCCATATTATTTAGTTGGAAAGTAACAATTTAGTTGCATATCTAAAATCTAGCAATTAGTGTTATTTATCTAAACTTCATTGCAAAGCATGTAATGTCAGTTATGATTTTATGCTGAGCTGATCTCATTGTATTCTTTGTATTTATTCTCTTGGGAGATGTTTGGCGACAAAAAAGAAAACTAATAGTATAGTTGGAGCCTATATATATACACTGTATAATCACAGCATCCATTATAAATGTGCACATAGTTTTATGCGGATACAACGGGCCAAAGTTGTAAAGCGGTTGTGGGGCTGAGGGAAGAATTACACAGATGAGGACAATGGATTCAGTTGAGTTGAATTAAGTTGAGAGACAACGTAAAATGCTTGGGCAGTTATTGTAAAATTGCCAGCAATTCTGTCTGACGCTGCTTTTGTGTACGGCACCATTTACCATTTTCAGGCGAATATGAAGAGCGCAGAGATGTGTCCGGCCATTATTTTCATACAACATTACATTGCAGATAGTGCAATTTGTACGAGAGCAACATAGTTGCGCACTTTTGTAGGATATATGGACCGATAAATGACGTTGGCTGATGCTGAGACTGTCAGGCCGAGCCTCAAAGTTACTTTACTTATTCTCTTCCTATCTGTTGGATGCACGCTCGCTGGATATATCTATTTTCCCGATGTATACAATTATGTACAGTGCACGATTTGTAGTTAATGTGCAGTTACTGTATTTTAGAGCCAAGTAAACGTCATAGCCAAAGAGATTTTCACAAATTACAGTTGTTACATGGAAATCATGGATGCTGTGCCAGTACTAGATATCACTTATTTTCGGTTATTACCCAAAGATTTTCCGTTTTTGCATGTTGCTTGTACAGGATTGGTCCTATGGAGTGAGTGAACGTTATACATTTACCAGTATTTTTTTTAAGTAATTTCAACAATTGTATTGTTGCTCTTTAATTTCAAAAAAATAAAATGGAAAACGTGATGCGATTGCGAAGATTTGCTTTACCATTGAGTATTTTGCACAGTTGAACCTTCGGGGAAATAACCTGAATGGGAATACAAGCTTTCAAAAAAATATCGAAAAATGTGTGGTGCACTTTAGGAACCCTTATTTTTGATCAAATGTACTCCAGATTTTTTTTTTTTTGAACCCAGAAGTTTTCACAAATTAAATTCAACTAAGCCACACGCAGAGAAAAAAATAGTAAATTTAACTAATTTTTAATGGAAAATCGGGACTTTTACTAAAATAGTGAAATTACAAAATAGTAAATTTCATTTAAAAAATAGTCAAATTAACCACAAAATAGAACATTTTTACTACTATGTATTTAAATTTATTATAAAAATATTCGATTTTGATTATTTTTGTAATTGAAATTAAAAATTTCAGTTATAGTCACGATTCTCTATTATGGAATAGTTAGATTTATTGTATTTTTTCTGAGTTTAGTTGTGTGAATACTTTAAGGTGAGCTTTTCTGTTACATACGAAATCTTTGGCTCATTTTGGCTCATCTTTGGCTCATCTTTGGCTCATCTCTGGCCTGTCCATAAAATGCGGTGGTTTGAGCTAGTGTGCCGTGTTCCCAACTAAAGTATGAAAATCCCGAATAAAACATGACGTGTTCAAAATGGTGGAAATAAGCGTGGGGTGTTTTAAATATAAACCTAAATTCCCATTTGGGATTCGCACTTGGTTTTTGACAGTCAAAAACATTTTCTTTGTGTCAATCCGTGACAAGATGGATGATTGGAGGATGTGGGTGTGTGTGGGGGAGGGGTGGGGAGGAGGAGGAGGAGGGGGGGAGGGTGGAGGGGAGGGAGGATAAATGAAAGGCAAAAACAAATTTTATATACGAAATTTATAAAAAGTCAAGCCAAAAAATTTATTTTAACAGGTAAAAAATCACCAATTATGCGCCGCAGACGAAACGATTTTTTAACCAGAACCCGGCGCAATGATTTATATCAAGCGGGACATAATCCCTATTTCGAAACGCATCTAATTCTTGGGCTTTTTCAAATTTCAGAAATATATGCAACTGGAATTATACCTAATAATAAAAATGACCCGCAGGCGAAAATTTATATTTTTTCAGCTAAAATAAGTTAATAAATTTCGTCACGGGTAGAATAAGGTAGAAATTACATATTTCCCTTAGCCGAAAGTGTTACGGATTAGGGTAATTATTATAAATAATTAGGGATTCGCTATATATGTAGCTTACTCAAATATACTTGGTTTTGCATATCGTGGTTGGCTACTAGTAGTCAGAGTAGTGATGGCTGGCCGCTGCCTCAAATATGGATTGCAAAACGAGTGAGTGGTTTATAATTAAATATAGTTATTGTGAGTGCTTATAGTTAAATATTCTGTAGTGTAGATACATTAGTTTATTAATATTGTTAGTGTTTTGGGGATGGACCGAGAATGGACCGAGAGTATTAAGTGGTTAAGTTGTTTCCGTCCGTCGGATTGATATCGTTGGGCTAGATGGCGAAACAGGGAAGGTGAACGTGTGTCGTTCACCTGTAAGTGTGTCGCTTGTCCGCGTGTGTTGCCGACTACCCTGTCATCTGGGGTCCGAAAGATAGAGTATTGGGGGTCCGGGCGAGAAGGCGAATCAGGGAAAGTAAACGTGTGTCGTTCGCTTGTGCGTGTGTCGCTTGTCCGCGTATGTCGCCGACTACCCTATCGTCTGAGGTCCGAAAGGAAGAGACACGTCCGTCATGTCCTTCTTGATCCGTCCGAGTTAATGGGAGGGTAATCATAAGCCCTCACTAAGTCTTTTAGACTTACGTGTTATTTTATTTTTATTTACAGGAGTGAACTGGACCGGCGCACGAAAGCAGAATATTCATCTTTACCCTCAGAAGTAATCATCTTGCGCTCTGAGATTTTGTCGTCCTAACAAAAGTAACATATGATTAGCATATTTAACGAGTGTTCTCTCAAAACTCAATAAATTATAACCCTAAATTGAATATACCTAATAAAAATCGGGATAGTTCTCTAGCTTCCTATGTATGTGTATAAAAAAATATTTTTGACTATTATTTCACAGATAACATTTTTTAGCCGTGCTTTTCGTTCTTAGATTTTTTTTTTCACTGTGTCGTTTTTTAAAAACTGGGTGGGGTTTCACTGTCTTCAGTTTGCGTTGCAAAAAAGCATCAAAAGTCCAAGATTTTAGCTAAAATTCTGGATTATATGCCATATTGAACAGATTATTCTGAACAGATTATTTCGCAGTAATATAAAAATGAAAATATGATTCCATTTTGGAAAAAAAAATCTACTGTGACATTTCATATACCAAACGTAGAAAGACCAAAATAAAGGAAAAGGACTAGAAATATTTTCAAATGGTAAAATTGTGAAATTTTCCCCTTGTTTGTTATTGAAAGGGACAAGTGTTCGTAAGTACGAAATGAATAAGTATTTTGACCTTTTCGGAATTAAATTTCTCCCCTTTTTGGTTGCTGTTTTCTTTCTTTTTTTTTTGTAAAATTGTTACAGCATGCCACATTGTAGATTACAACCATTATAATAGAAAAGCTGGGAAATGTTCCTTTGTTGAAAATGATTACGAGTACGTACAAGCGTAAAATGCTACCCAAATGAATGTTCTGCTGGTTTGCTGTTTTCATTTTCGATTTGCATTCAACCTGCCAAATGTTTTATCGACAGAATAAAAACTCACGTTTTCAAATTACGAAAAAATGGCCGGAATTGTTATAAATCGACAAAAGAAGCTTTTGATTAATGTTGTATCAATGAAATGTCAAAACCAGACAATCGTGATAGCAAAGCAGTGGCCATAGTGGTTTTGCATCGAATGAAATTTTCGGTTTTTATTTACGACCACTTTAAATACTCATTCAGATGGAGTAAAAAAAAAGAACAGAAAAAAAAAACAATTCACCTATAAAATATAAATGGTCATATAAACGATTTATCTTTATCTATAGATGTTGTATGTCGTGTAGATTGATATACAATTTATGTTGTTCCTGATGTAAAGCATGATGCGGCGATACCCTTGGCTGGCCCTGTCCCAATCCACGATTAGCACCGCGTCCTCGTTTGACGTTCGCAATGATACAGCATAAAACATAAAACATAAAACTGGGGAGAATAATATTCGAAATTAGTTTCTATGTCAGGTATGGTATCAATACCTATTTTCAAAACATACGTCTCTTTGATGCATACACACTAGGTTCAACTCTCCACAGTTTGAGTCCAATAGAATTGAAACCGGCTAATGGTTTCTTCTAACTTTTTGATTTTCTGATTTTATTTTTGTGATTTGGCCATCAGTTCTCATTTCTATCGGTTTGGGTATTTTTCCATACCTGGCGATAACAATCGAAGGAAATTGATTTTTATTTTTATCCAACCTTTAATGTTTTCCAACATCATTCGAGCATACAGCATTAAAGAAAGGGGATGTACACCGCTTAGCAATAAAATTTTAATGATTAAAAATTATTTTGATGATGGGTGTTTAGATATGCATCAATGATTTATTCTTTTGGTCTTCTATAATTTTTTATCTATCACATGAGATTATTTTAAATTTGTTTGACAAATGCATTCAGTAATAAATTTATCCGCAAATAATATTGAATCAAGTTTTTTTTATTTTATTTGCAATTTGAAGATATAAGGAAAGCACAAAAAAAAAACAATAGCCAAAAAATTCATCGGAGATTCGAGAAATATTTTTAGTTATTGTGGTGATTTTCAAGATTTAATTTTGATTAATTTTTTATTATCAGTTTTTATCAAGTTTTGGTAAATTCCTATTCAGTAAGACTCTAACTATACAGAATGATTTTCAATTTTTTGTGGACAATCACAAAATATAAAATTCGACGTCCACCTGACGACTACCTCTGAACCGCCTGACGACATCCTGATAACCACCTGAAGGCTGAACATAGAAACTAGTTTGAAATATGAACTTTTGCTTACATAGGATTTGTTAAAAAAATCTGATGTGTGCAGCAATAGTATATTACGCAACAAGGGGTGAAAGTCAACGATTTCACGAGTGTGAAGTTAGCTGCGCGAGCGAAGCGAGGGCAGATATCACGCGAGTGACATCGTTGACTCGCTCCGAGTTGCGTATACAATTTTTCATAACAAATTCATTGAGAATATGACTTGAGATCAGAGTTGGGCGTATTCAATTCAAAATTGAATGCATTCAAAATTCCATTCCCATTCACTTACTGAATGGTATTTGAAATTTTTACTCCATTACCATTCAGTAGTGAATGGTAATGGCCAAAAAATTCAACTCTCCATTCACTGAATGGGAATGTAAATTTATTTCCATTCCCATTCGATTTGAGTTGAGATTTTATGATTTTAAGTGAATGGTAATTCAATTTAGTCAAATGATTTTTTTATATGGAAAAATGCTCGAAATCGATCGAAATGAGGGAAAAGTTAATTTGCCTCAAAACGACAGGACCGATTTTTATGATCCATATCACATTGGATAGAGATCAGTGTGGCCTATAGTACTAGATATGAGGCATTCTAGAAAAACCAAAATGGCGGCTATTAGACGCCATTTTGTCCAAATTATCCCAATAAAGGCCTATCAAGATGGGTATCAAATGAAAGAGATCTGGAAGAAACTTACAAATATCTATATCATGGGTATCAAAAAACAAAATGGCGGCTGTTAGACGACATTTTGTCCAAATTACCCCAATAAAGACCCATCAAGATGGGTATCAAATGAAAGAGCTCTGGAAGAAACTTACAAATATCTATATCATGGGTATCAAAAAAACAAAATGGCGGCTGTTAGACGACATTTTGTCCAAATTACCCCAATAAAGACCCATCAAGATGGGTATCAAATGAAAGAGATCTGGAAGAAACTTACAAATATCTATATCATGGGTATCAAAAAAACAAAATGGCGGCTGTTAGACGACATTTTGTCCAAATTACCCCAATAAAGACCCATTAAGATGGATATCAAATGAAAGAGATCTGGAAGAAACTTACAAATATCTATAACATATTTATCAAAAACCAAAATGGCGGCTATTAGACGCCATTTTGTCTAAAATACCACAATAAAGACCCATCAAGATAGGTATCAAATGAAAGAGCTCTGGAGGAAACTTATAAATATCCATAACATGGTTATCAAAAAAAAGAAAATGGCGACTAAACATCGTAATAAAGATCCATCAAGATGGGTATCAAATGAAAGAGTTTGGGAGGAAACTTATAAATCCCTATATTTTATTTTATTTTTTGAAGAAACAATTGACTTATTTTTTGTTTTATTCAATTTTGCTTTCATGAAAAATTAGTGATAATGAAAGCAAAATTGAATAAAAAAAAATAAGTCAATTGTTTCTTCAAAAAATAAAATAAAATATAGGGATTTATAAGTTTCCTCCCAAACTCTTTCATTTGATACCCATCTTGATGGATCTTTATTACGATGTTTAGTCGCCATTTTCTTTTTTTTGATAACCATGTTATGGATATTTATAAGTTTCCTCCAGAGCTCTTTCATTTGATACCCATCTTGATGGGTCTTTATTGGGGTAATTTGGACAAAATGTTGTCTAACAGCCGCCATTTTGTTTTTTTGATACCCATGATATAGATATTTGTAAGCTTCTTCCAGAGCTCTTTCATTTGATACCCATCTTGATGGGTCTTTATTGGGGTAATTTGGACAAAATGTCGTCTAACAGCCGCCATTTTGTTTTTTTGATACCCATGATATAGATATTTGTAAGTTTCTTCCAGAGCTCTTTCATTTGATACCCATCTTGATGGGTCTTTATTGGGGTAATTTGGACAAAATGTCGTCTAACAGCCGCCATTTTGTTTTTTGATACCCATGATATAGATATTTATAAGTTTCCTCCAGAGCTCTTTCATTTGATACCTATCTTGATAGGCCTTTATTGGGATAATTTGGACAAAATGGCGTCTAATAGCCGCCATTTTGGTTTTTCTAGAATGCCTCATATCTAGTACTATAGGCCACACTGATCCCTATCCAATGTGATATGGATCATAAAAATCGGTCTTGTCGTTTTGAGGCAAATTAACTTTTCCCTCATTTCGATCGATTTCGAGCATTTTTCCATATAAAAAAATCATTTGACTAAATTGAATTACCATTCACTTAAAATCATAAAATCTCAACTCAAATCGAATGGGAATGGAAATGGATTGACATTCCCATTCAGTGAATGGAGAGTTGAATTTTTTGGCCATTACCATTCACTACTGAATGGTAATGGAGTAAAAATTTCAAATACCATTCAGTAAGTGAATGGGAATTGAAATTGAATGGGAATTGAAAACGCCCGACTATGCTTGAGATGCAATTTAAGCGCGATTTTCGTATTGGAGAACAACGCAAAAGGGGGGTTCACTTCAGCAGAAGTAATTTTTTAAAAGAAACAAAACAACTATATTCTATATATTCATTTTATTACTAAGAAATGTTGGTCAAAACAGATTTTAATTTTTAAATTTCTTTCCTCTGAAATAAAAAATCAACATAACAAAAAATGGAAATCGGCAATGCTCAACTAAATCACACTTCGCTCTTGCAGCTAACTTCACACTCGTTCAGTTTTATTCACAAATTTTCGGTTAGAAGCATATATAGCTGTAATGCTTACTCTAGTGTTTTCTGCCTATGAAGTTTCTGTTCTGTATTCTGTGGTATTCTGTGGTACGAGAAACACGTCGCGAAAACACACTTTCGGTCAGCTAATCGCATTTTCGCCCCTAGGGCCGAAAACGCAACTTTCGGCCCGCTACGGAGGCATCGAAAGGTATATTTTGGATGCATGTGTTATGAAATAGACTTTCTCATACAAAATCCATGTATACCTTACGCAAATTACAATAAACTACGGAGACCATATTTTCATATTTGTTTGTGTGAATTCGAGATAGTATTACTGGAGGAGAGCGTCAGCGGAGGGGGTGGAGGGGCGTGTGCAACAAAATGGAGGTCATTTTTAATGCTTCACAATTGACCGGGAAAATATTGAAAGCCCGATCAGAGGGAAGTTTTTTTTTGTTTTGTCGTTTGTGATTATACCGAGCCGATTGGCCTGAAGTTTAGCTCCAACATAGACCATCAAAAAAAAAATTGAAAAAACTTAACCCGGCAACGACGGGTATGTTATTTAATAAAATTGTACCGCAGGTGAATGTTTTTGGATTTTGATCTAAGATTTTTCAGTTGTTAAGAAATCACAACACTATATTGCATAATTCCGAGATAAAAGTTTAGTTTCCATGACGCAGGCATGGCATGCCTAAATCCGCCTAATAATAAAACATGCCTAAGAATATACATATGTATTTTTCCATTTTTTAGAGATAATATTTTATTGCAAAATTGAAGAAATGGGCCTTCAACTAACTATAATTGCTCCCAGGATAAGAATTTCCTGAAAGAAACGACAATAAATTGCTTGTGGAATTTTCTGTTTAGAAATTTCCGTCCAAGTAAAAAATTCTCCCCATGCTGGTTATAAGAACAAACATTTTGTGTCGGGTATATTTTCAGAATTAATACATTTTAATATTATGTAACCATAATTTTACTAGCCTACATAACGGCAACATTAAGAAATATTACGCAACTTCATTTTATACAGTATTTTAATAAATTTCATTCTATTACCGATTAAAGCTTTCAATATCTTACTCAACTTCATCTTTGTTATCTATTTTCCAAAGATAAGAATTCCCCAGAGTTGTGAGTTTTATAGGCTTTTATATCTCATTCTATCGTGTCAACAAAGTTGACCGAAACTCATTTCCATCAGACAAGGAAACTTCACACAGGGGAAAAAAATGGAAAAACCCACAGAAAGAAAAAAATTATATGAAATGTTTTTGTAGTAAAATGGGAATAAGGAAACGCAAGGGAAAATATCATAATGAAAACATTTTGAAATTGTAGTGTACGTGGTAGGGCGAGAAAAAGAAACTTTTCCCTATCTTATCGTGTCGTGCGCCCAACTACTTCCTTGATAATGTTCTCTAGTGTCACTTACTCGACAAAAGAACGAAATAATCGTCTAAAAGTCTTCAAGAAGTAGCAGAAAAACACCAACAGTATAACAAATGCGAACGACACTATATTTGAAGCATGAAAAAAGATATAGAGAAAATTACGCAAAACGTTTGGACGTTCGTTCGTTTTGGGCCGAATACAAGAACTAATCCCATTAGTGAAAATTCATTTCGTCTCTTTTGCATATCTTTACTATATCTGTAAGAAAATACTGTATATTATACATCAATTGTGTACAAAATAGAAATGCGAATGGAAGATTTTCCCTCTGGGCTTTCGGGTCTTTTTTGTGCAAATTTGATGAAAGTTGAAAGTCCAATTCGACCATTCCATAAACTGTGGGTCGTCCGAGGTAAAAAGGATCCATTCCTATCCGAAACACTAAAGCCGAGAAATATCAGCAACAAAAATAACCGGATGTGGCAGAGACACCTAGTATAGTAGTGATGGCGGTGGTGTAATGGAAAATCCCTCGAACAAAACACTACTTGCTGTTGGGGGTAAAAAAAAAACAAAAATAATAACAGCAAGAAACAGAACAAGAAAAGGACAAGAAACAAAACGTTTTTCGAGCTGGTCGAGGATATCCTTTTGTAGACAATGAATAACGCTAGCAATTACGGAATGACCGTAAAGTAGGAAACAGAATTTCAAACTCCAAAAACACCACAACCAGCACTCTATATAATAATATCTATTGGAATTGTTATACACATGAAAATGGAAACAAAAACAACGGCAATAGTAACAAAAGTGCAATAACACTAACTGACCCGGTTTTTTTCCCCTAAACATTTCTAAATAGCTTAACTGATAAAACCTCTTATCAAGATTGAAGTGAAATTCCTTCGGTTTTCGGAATGTTGATAGGAGCTATAGAAGAGCAAAACCAACCAACAAACCACCAATCGAAATCTGAACACAATACACTACCTTCTATTTATATAGCAATCCGTATACTAATAGTACATACTCGCATATTGAAAATCCGAAACTGTGTAGTTTTGTTTACGAGAATTGCTTTGAATGTCGTCTTAGTGCCAAATTATAATCATGCTTATTCTTTTTCTAGCGGCTAATTTCAAGAAAATTTGTTTACTTGCAAATTCTTCTAAATTATGTTAATTGTGCAATTACCCAAGCGCGATGAAACGAATTAAAAAAAATGGGTCAAGTGATTCATGTTCACAAATTGGATGATTTCATATACTTATTGCTTTCTATTGTTGGTAAAGAAATGGAAATTATTGCGGAAAATGTCCTTAATCTTTTAAGTGATTTGAAGAATTGTTTTCCATCTTATTTTTTTACCAACAATTATAATGCAAAACGCATGGGTTTGTGTGATTTCTCATCCTCCTAATGGGCAGGCTTCATGGCAAAAACCAATGTTTTAAAACACAAACCCCTATTCATCTTCCGTTCACCCCCTTAGGAGCAGAATTTCGAAAAACCCCGCCTTAGTGTGCATATGGTGATGAAGGGAACATGAATGGAACAATTCAGGTTTCTAGCTTCAGGGGTATTTGCCGGGCGTTGATCAGGGCGTTGGTCAGTCAGGATAAAAGATTTAATATTATATAGATTTTACAGCGTAGTCCAAGTGGTAAAGCACTTGGTTCGTATTCCGGAGGTCGGTGGTTCAATTCTCGACTGTCGCACGCTGTCCACTTAACTTGCTTTACGAATATGAGTAGTGATAGTTGCCGCTTGGTGTTAACGACATCATCGGTCTAGATTGCTATCACGGTCTCTGCTGTTGATGGGTTGCAACGTAAAAACCCTACAAATGGTGTAATTCATCCATCGTTCGCAATCCATGTAAAACTGTAGGTGCGAAGCAGGGAAATTATTCTTATGAAGGCTCAATTGTAGCGCCAAGGATGATGATAGATTTGACAATTGACCTTTGGCAATTGTACACAGAAAGAAAAAAAAAATAGTTAAAATAGCGTCAACCTACGAGAATAGTGGTTTAACCATGCTTACGTGGTAAAATCTTCTCAAAACTTACTACACACGTACTTAATCCAACTATTACAGACATTTTTGACCATTTAATAGTTGAATTAAGTACGTTTGTAGTAAGTTTTGAGAAGAATAAGCATGGTTAAACAACTATTTTCGTAGGTTGACGCAATTTTAACTATTTTTACTATTTTTTTCTTTCTGTGTAGTTTTTGTTCCATTTTTTCACTTTCCTCTGATATAGAGGGAAAGTATTGTATTCAGGACGGAGACCGACTCGACAACGGGGGCAGATAATGACTTTCTCATCACTTCGTTTCAGGCAAAATTATGAGGTTATCCGTGCATTTGTCGTTGGTCTGTCCGTTTTATGTATTTTAAATAACTCGAGAACGCGTTGACCTGGCGACTTGAAATTTTTCGTAAATAAGTTTTACAAAAATCGTAGTTTTCTGTCAACTTTTGGAAATGTTCCGTCAGTATAACGAGTATCTTCGGTACATTTTTTTTTTTTTTGAAAAATACAGTTTTTTGAAAATTTTTCGCAACTTATGAACTTTTGGGAAAAAACGCATATTACCAAATTCAAAAAAAATAAAATTTCGTGTATTTTTTTTCTTTTAACGGCTTATCTTTACGGTCCCTAAAAAAATTTTGAAAAAATATGTTTTTTTTACATATTTCTTCCTAAACACTTATTTTGCAGAGGCAAGTTTTTTGTTGTATAACTACTGATATTTTTTATTGGAACTATTTTATTACCTGATTAGATATAATTCAAAAAGAAAAACGTTTTTGCCACAAAGAAATCTAAACCGACTTAGTTTTATCAACAAAACCATGTCAAGAGATAATAAATGCCATTTAGTTACTCTAAATTTACAATCTTGGAAGTGTAGATTTATTAATACATGGCTGACAGGGGTATTACAACTAAACCCAACTAAACTCAAGTGTCTGAACTGGAGTGGTCACTTTAGTTTCGTGTTACGTGTTACCTTAATCTCAGTAATTAATGATGATCACGTTGCATCCAATTGACTTTGTTTAATTACCTAATTCTACAAATAGTACTATAGGTAGAGGAATGCGTTTGAACCAATATATATAAAGATATGATTTGCAATTAGTCAATTACAAAATGATTTGAAAATAAAACTTTATCCAAAAAATCCACATTAATATGTTTACCAGTACTTTTAATAACTCTTTTTAAAGTCGATAGAATTATCTTCAAGTTTGGAGACTAATAAAAATTTCTGCAAACGATACAACATAAATTCTACTATCTGATAACATACACATTTTTCCGCCTAACAAAATGATTAGCACTTTCAAATCAAAATGGTAATACGCGGTAATTTTTATTGAATTGGTTTTTTGAATTATAAAAATCAAGTATAATCGCAAATTTGATATTTCACCGGTTGTAAATTATATTTTAATTGCTGGGAAAGACCTGCAATTGCAAAATTTCCGAAAAGTCATACTCAAACTTTTACAACTCACCGTTAAGATTGTTTGGTTATCTTTCATACATGATAAATTAATAAGTTAATTAGTATTTGAGTGGCGATATTATTTATTGTACTTATTATAACATGAGATCTGAAAATAGCAATTTTCAATCATTCAATGTCTGTCGGATGCGTAGTAATTATGAATATTTAAGAAGATTATAAAATTATTACTTTTATAAATCAGGTTCGCACATCAAAACTGTACAAAATTGAAAAAAAAAATGTTTTTTTTAAAGAAATTTAAAAATTTATATACATTGCACATTGTGTGGCTATAATTTTCCTAATTTCACGGATAATTTTTGCATATTACAATGCCAGGGTCATAAATTCATGCACATTACATGTCGATATTAGCAATTAGATGACACTGCCAGTATTGTACATTCACTTACCTTCATCTACCGTCATAATCGCAAAAGGTGTCTTGAACGAAAGAAAATCATGGCTCAAAATTAACCAAAGATGATATTTAGTTATAACTCAAGGTGGCCATTTAATATTGCGAATAGCGATTCGGTTTCGATCTTCATATACTAAATCACTCTTTGCAGGTGTCTAAAATCTAACATAAAACTGTGGTTAAATCTAAAAATATATGAAAACCATTCTATTTGAGGAAACAAAACTTGATTCCGTTGACGGTAAGAATAATTAAAATCTCAACGATATTTCTTATGCTCGTGAAGTTACATTATGTTCGGTGAGTAGATACTTGTATATCTACTAGATACCACTTCTGGGTTAACTGTCGATTGCCGTTTTTCATTACATGACCGTCGATTAACTCAAGGAAAAACCTTCCATTGTGCTCGATTTTTCACAATTCCATAATTTATTCGCACACGATTTTATATCGCATCTCGTATTATAAGAACACGTTTTTAAAAGGCCTTTTTTATAACATACTCATAAGATAAATTTAATCGAGATATCTTAAATCTACGGAAGTTAAACTATTTTCCCAGCCAAACCTTAAAAGTACACGGAAAATTGTCTCGTCTAAACCAATCAACATTTAATAGTATAGTAAATAAAACAACTGTAATTACTTTTAACAGCAATGGAAATAGGAAAATCATAAAGATTAATATGGAAGTAAATTATATCATTATAAGTTTAATATCTTAGGTTTATTAATTGTCCCCTTTCATATTTCAACTTCAATTTCTAATGTTTAGGGACCTTTTTAGTAAAAATAATTAAAAAAGGGTTTTGTTAAGCATTTTTTGAGCGTTATGTATCAGAAATAAAAGCGATATAATTATTTATTTTATTTTATTTTTTATGCTTTTATCTCCCTTTATTGTGATACAAGGCGTCCAAAAACTTTCTTTTCCCTTTTTAGTATATTTTTTTAATAAATGCTTTTTGTAAAGAATGTTTTTTTTAATTTTTTTAAATTCTTTTTAGTCATTTTGTATTCGATTAGTACGGTTAAAGACCCAAAATAACGTCTGTCTTTCGCCACGCTTGAATGTATGTATATCCTTTTTAATCTTCGAATATATATCCTTACCTTTCAAATATCCTTACCGATTTTTGATATATCCTTCCCTTTCAGATATACGAGGGCAGTCCAATAAGTACTTAGCCTACAAAAAAAAACGAAAATTTTGGAAAAGTGACCATTCATTTCTCAACATAGTCTCCTTTTAGCTCGATACACTTGACCCAGCGATGCTCCAACTTCTTTAACCCGTCTGAAAAATACGTTTTCTCGAGGTCTGCAAAGTACGCCTCCGTAGCGGCGATGACCTCCTCATTCGACTCAAATTTCTGCCCGGCGAGTGACTTTTTCAAGTTTGGAAACAAAAAGAAGTCGCACGGGGCCAAATCTGGAGAATACGGTGGATGGGGCAGCAGTTCGTAGGATCGTAGCAGTTCGTAGCAGATAGGACAGTCTTCGCCTTCTTCGGAGCACGTTCGCCGGGTAAAGTCCACTGTTTCGACTGTTCCTTAGTCTCTGGTATGTACCAGTGGATCCACGTTTCGTCGACGGTCACGAAACGACGCAGAAACTCCTTCGGATTGTGCTTAAACAGCGTCAAACACTGCTGGGAAGTGGTTTCACGGTTGCGCTTGTTGTCCGGAGTGAGCAAACGCGGCACCCATAGCGCCGACAGCTTTCTCATGCCCAAAATTTCATGCAGGATATGACCCACGCGGTCTTTTGAGATGCCTACTGTCAGCTATCTCGCGCACCTTCAATCGGCGGTCGGACAATACGAGATCGTGGATTTTTGTTATGTTATCCTCCGTGGTAGCCGTTTTCGTAGCACCTGGGCGTGGCTCATCAAAAACTGACGTGCGACCACGTTGAAACTCGTTACACCAATTTTTGACGGTCGCCATCGAAGGAGAAGAGTCACCGTACATAGCATCCAAGCGCTCTTTGATTTCGCTGCGCGATTTCTCTTCCAGAAACAAGAATCGAATCACCGACCGATATTGCTCTTTTTCCATTTTTCTGAAATCCGCAGACACGCCCTTCCATACGCGGTCAAAACAAAACTACGAGTTCGATTCGGCTGAAATTTTGACTGTAGCCGTCTATGAGAATGTACTACACGATAGTAAATTTCTCCTGCGATAGTGGCGCCATCGGGCGGTGAGGGTAAGTACTTATCGGACTGCCCTCGTAATTACGGTTTTTTTAAGAATCGGATTCAACGACTCCAAAAAGACTCAGAGGAGATTCTTTCCGAAAAATTTGAAAAAAACGATCACCACGTCGTGCTTACAGGACGGAACCTTCCTATCCATACAAATAACGAAGAAGTGAAAATATCGTGTTCCGATACGTAATCGGAGTTACGTATTAGGACAACATTTCAAATCAATCGGATGGGGTCAAAATTAGCTTACAAGATTTGACAAACAAAGAAGCTAAATAAAAGCCTTTAAAAAACTTCATGCTGACTTTTCCGAAAACAAGTTTTGTAGGACTCTTTCAGATCGGTCGTTTAAAAAGAAGGTTTTAAATTCGCAGTCGTCGAAAGAAAAATTTGGCTATAATTTTTAGGACCCCATCATATATTTTTTTTGAGGGAAGAATGATAATAAAGTTTGTAGTTACGTTCCTGATGTTGAACTTTTCTTTATCTAGCACATTAAAATACCAATGAAATTTCCTTATGTTAAATAAAAATTGTGTTTTAAGGCAGAGAAATTTTGGCGCCAATTCGAATCGCCTAAAAAATCGCGTAGGAATTTTGATGTCAATTCAAATCGCATAAATATAATCAGGTTCAACCACCGAAAATTACTTTAGGTTTGGTTAAGAAGACAGATTGTGATATTTTTCAAGAAATTTTTTTAATAATGCATTTTGTTCACAAAAAGAAAATTTATTCATCGATTTGTAACAAATTTTTCCTTTTTTTCTCAGCCGACTAGACCAACCGCTCACCGCGCCCCTCACCCCACCGGGGGATTTTCGAATTAAATATGTTAAAAACTATAAATCTCAGGCCTGTTTTTGCTACGGTTTTCATGAAAACCAGGCATAATGTAATTTTATGGATTTTTTAATCATTTTATAATTGTAACACGAAACAATTTGAAAATACTTTTGAGTCATGAAGATATAGAATTTCTTTTACTGCCGTGAAACCCAAAACGGCGTTGATAACTACTCTAATTTATGGTGAGTTTTTCAATGTTGTAAATCATTTAATATTATCGCCCAGTTTGAATGAAAAGTGGCCATCTTATCGCGACTACTATATGATTTAAGATTGGCAGAAATTTTTGAATAAAAGGAAACATTTCAGGTTGAATTCTTCAGTTTACAAAACGGTGTGACTAAAGTAAAAATGAAACTTCTTGTTGTATTCGCATTGGTAGCCGTCGCCTACGGTAGGGATGTTCCCATCCTTAAAAAGATCAGTTTCCCAACTGGTCGTGTTGTTGGAGGTGTGGAAGCTCCAGTCGGTGCTGCACCCTATATTGTATCACTTCGGGGTGGATTCATGGGATCACACTTCTGCGGTGGATCAATCTTGAACAAAAATACCATCATCACAGCAGCTCACTGTCTTAGCGGACAGGCATCATCGATCAAGGCTGTAGCTGGAGCCCACGATATCGGCAATAACGCTGGAACACAAAGCTTGACCGCATCCAGTTATATCAAGCACAGCGGCTACACAGGTGGAGTTGGACCGTATGATATTGGATTGATTTTCCTCCATGGAGAATTCGAATTTAACGATCGTGTCCAGCCAGTCGCCCTCCCAGGAGCAAATGTTATCCACTCTGGCGATGTTACTCTCTACGGATGGGGCAGCACATCCAGCAGCAGCTTCCCAACTATGCCAAAGAAATTGCAAACCGTCACTAAACCAATTGTCGAGTACTCGAAATGCCAGGAAGCCATCCCCAACTCTCCGCTCCACGAGACAAATGTCTGCACTGGACCGCTGACTGGAGGTGTGTCAGCATGTTCTGGAGATTCTGGTGGTCCTTTGGTACAGCAAAGCAAACGCACCGGTGACGTGGAACTCATTGGTATTGTGTCATGGGGATACATTCCCTGCGGACAAGCTAACGCACCTTCCGTTTACACACGCACGTCCGCTCACATCGAATGGATTGAAAAGAATACACTCTAATTGTTGACATTTATTTTAGTCTAATAAAAAAACTTTTACTGGTTTAATTTTTGTCTTTTTTGCATTTTTTTCCTCGTAAAATTAGTTTTTGACTTCGTAAAATTGTTTAGTTTACACTGAAAAAGTTTTAAGGTTATGAAAACTTGGCCTACCTGTTCTATATCACTAGCCCTATTCTGGTGACTGTCAGGGACCGATGACTAATCATTGCTGGGTCACAACATTTTCATGTTTTCGGGAAATAATTCTCCCGATCTTTCTGAATTGAGATTTGAAAAACTTTTCATATTATATACCGTGATTTTCGTCTTAAGGTTTTTTTTAGAGGAAATTTTTTTCCGAGCTGCTTTCCTTTCGATCAGTTTTGCAAGAAAACCACAAAAAAAATCAAAAGCTCACTGTAAAAAAGAAACTATCCTGCTATGTGTGCTCTCTTGAGCTACATTTTCCCGTAACATGAAGAAATATTTACGTTTCAATTTTATCGCTGGACTTCTTAAGAAATTTATTACTCTTAGATAACAAAACGGTATCAAGTGCAACTTAAACAATTGACACAAAACTTAAAGTGTCTCAGAAAGAACTATCGACAAATTCCTTTAAAATATTGAAATCGAAAATGCAGTTTTTGCCTTTAGAAAATTGCCTTTTATAGGGGTATTCTTTTTAATTGTATTTGGTAAACGTCTAACCTCCGGATTAATATTTTGAGATAATAAACTTTAAATTGAAAATAAATCAATATAATGAATTTTCAATAAAAGGCATTGGATGGAAATTGTTTGTTTTAATCAGTAGGTAGTCGTCTTAAGAAAATTGTCGCCATGAAATTTCTTCTGAGATTTTGTTTTCTCTTCGTAATTGTTGCGGTTCGGGGTCGCGATATTCCCGTGACGAGCCGTGCGAGTTTTCCCACAGGACGAATTGTTGGCGGGAAGGATGCAGTTGCACATTCAGCACCATATATTGTGTCCTTACGACGGGGTTTTCTTGAGCAACATTTCTGTGCCGGTTCATTAATTTCGCGAAATTGGATTTTGACTGCCGGTCACTGTTTAATTGGACTTCCAAATCAGGTGCTCGTTGTCGCCGGTGCGCACGATATTCGGAATGATCAGGGAACGCAAGCGATCAAAGCAGACCGATTCGTCCAGCATCCACAGTATCAGGGAGGCGTTGGTCCAAACGATATTGGACTTATTCACCTGGAATCTGCATTGGAATTTAATTCGAACGTCCAGCCGGTCAATTTACCGGAAGCTGAAAAAGTCCATTCTGGCGACGTTGTCCTCTATGGATGGGGCAGCACTTCCAAAACAATTTTTCCGAGTTTGCCAAGATATTTGCAAACTGTGACACTGCCCCTTGTTAAATATTCGGACTGTGCAGCGGCTATTCCTAATTCGCCTATTCACAAGACAAATGTTTGCACAGGTCCTTTAAATGGAGGTGTTTCGGCATGCAGTGGAGATTCCGGAGGTCCTTTGGTGCAACAAAATAATACTCAAGTGGAACTCGTAGGTATTGTGTCCTGGGGCTACATTCCTTGTGGGCAGGCTAACGCGCCTTCAGTTTACACTCGGGTGTCAGCGCATATCAAATGGATTCAGGATAATCAGAAATAAGTTTAAGGCATTTTACATGCTAATGAGGTTATCCAGTGTAAACTTAAAAAAATATAAACATAATCAACATTACTTTGTTTAGTTTAAATACGATTATATGTAATTTTTTCATACATTAAAATTCAATTTGAACAAATATTTGTAAATTTCAATTTATTTACGAGGAATAGGCTGATAGAGCAATTCCAAATCTGATAGAGGAAGCACGTTGTTTGTGGCGATTTGCTTTGGGCGCTTTTTCGCTGTCCATACATTTAGGGGATAGGGGGATTACATAAGTGTAACTGTGATGCTAACCATACAAAAAGTGAGGAATACGCGTTCGAAGGGAACGAGGTTCGAAAAAATTAGCGTGATTCATTTTGGAGATAGCTCCCCTTTTAGTAAAAAAATATGTACCGAAATTTAACCAATCGTCGGACACAAAAATGAACTATACCAGGGTGTTAGGGATGATAAAAGATTTCATCTGTCTGTCCGCCCGTCTATCTGTATGTCTGCCCGTGAACACCATATCTTTCGAGAGGATTGAGATAGAGGCTTGAAATTTGGTACACTTCCGTTTCTAGTAAATCATTCTGGAACGTGATAAATTCGACCCTTACTCCTCCCGTTTTTGTCTGTCCTTAAATAGAGTACTTGACGATTGGCCCCTAGCAATTGTAGCTTTTCTTGTGTTTCTTTAGCTGAAATATATTCCTCACACTTTTCATTTTTTTAAAATTAAGTATAGATTTTTTTTTTCACAATTTCTGATTGTAATTGTTTTTTCCAGCAATTTAAAGCGCCTAAAGAATAAATAAAATTACCCTAAAATCTTTATTGCATCGATTAAATTTTTAATTCCATTTCCAAACAATTCTGTCACGTAGACTTACGTGTCACCAAAACGTTTCAACGAATTTAAAGAAACCCACTTTCTGTTTGGCTTTTAATTTAAAACTAATTGAAAATTCTAGTTGAGTAGAAATAATTAAGCGATATAAAGACCTACATTTGTTGCGCCTCAATATAAAATCAGGTAATATGGTTTGAATCTCACCATGAAACTTTTCAGCAGGTCCCCAGCTAGGGGCACCTTATCACCTTTTCAAACTTATTTGAAAATAGTGAAATTTTCTATAAAAGCTAAACACGTCAGAAAATTCGTATTAGTGTAAGGAAAAGTCATGAGATTCAACGTAGTTATAATCAGTTTCATTGCCATCACGTATGGCCAAGAAGAGTCTGTGGAAAGTCGCGTGAGTTTACCAACTGGTCGAATTGTGGGTGGAAAGGAGGCGATCGCACATGAAGCACCCTACATTGTGTCCTTACGAAATCGAAATTCGGGACGGCATTTCTGCGGTGGATCGATAATTGCAGAAAGTTGGATCCTTACCGCTGCCCATTGCCTTGGAAGGTCGGCGAGTAGTATAAAAGTGGTCGCTGGCGCCCATAATTTGGACCAGGAGGTGGATATTCAAACTGCCTTTGGAGATCTTTTGATTAAGCATGAGAAATATAGGGGAGACGTGGGACCCTACGATGTGGGGCTCATTCACCTAGCGGAGCCATTTAGCTTCAATGGAAATGTGAAGGCCATACGCATACCCGAATTTGGTAAAATTCATTCCGGTTCTGTAACTTTGTTTGGCTGGGGCAGCACATCAACCACATCGTTTCCGATCCTTCCAAGGATCCTCCAAACGGTTACACTACCGATCGTTGAGTATTCCGAGTGTAAGGCGGCTATTCCCAATTCGCCATTGCACGAGACAAATGTTTGCTCCGGTCCTCTTACTGGTGGTGTTTCAGCGTGCAGCGGAGATTCTGGAGGTCCTTTAGTTCAGGCTAGCGGCACAGACATGGATAATGTAGAATTGGTCGGCATCGTGTCCTGGGGATACATTCCATGCGGTAGTCGGAATTCACCATCGGTTTATACGCGAACATCTGCATACAATGACTGGATTGATCAGAAAAAAGAACTCTCACCTGAAAGTACTGTTAAGAATTTTCTAAAAAATTGAGTAAAAATTGCTGTAATTTTTGTGAATCTAATATTAAAATAGATAAGATATTTTACAGTATCGCAGGCTAGATTTGAATGCGACATTTTAGGCTAATTTGAGACCCTGCGGTGTAAATAATTGGACCACTTTTTTTTTGTGAAATTGCATGGAAATTAAGACATAAAACTTCATAAAACTTCTGGTATAAAAAACTCACGTGTTGTTAGCATCATAGATTTAATGTAATGGTTAAAAGTAGTTTTAAATCTCATAAGTTTATTTAATTGAACTTAAATTTAGCGTTCAGTTTCGAGCCAATCAAAATTAAACAGATTAACCAGCAATGTTAATTTATTTCTTTTTTTTTTTGTTCCACGAAAATTTGATCTCTACTTCAACATTTGTTGCTTGTGAAATTTCATTTCGCAAATCATTATTATGCACCCTTAGTTTATATTATTTTACCAAAAATCAATAAAGCATGAAATCATTGAAATCAACATCGATAGCTCTTGGCAACAGAGAATATTTGGTATACGTTCGTCCTTGCCGCATAATTACTAGAATATTTTAATGGAAATCAATATAATATTCGTATATGTTTGCATAATAACACAAACATGAAATAAAAAATATCTGATGTGAACGGCACATGACTTTCTTATACAAAATCTAGGTTCCTGCGTAATCTATTATAAAATAGGCTTGTTTGTTTGTCTGTCATCTGTTCGGTTAAAACTCGAGACTACTGAGCCGATTTGGATGAAACTTTTAGGGGGGCTTACTAGTGTCACTGGAAGTGTTTTGGACCACGGTATAACCCAAGGTTACCCTGCTTTCTTATAAGTTTCCTGGATTTATGTATGTATAACTTTTTGTTTTTCAGACAGAAAGAGATTTTTGTAGTATCGCTCCAATCGACTCAGGAGTACTCCGGAAGTGTTTTCCCAGGCAAAATTAAGATCTCGAAATTTTTCATAAATACAATACTTTATTATACTTCGTATAAAAAAGTAAAAATTATAGATATGTACTTATGTGAGTAAATATATATAATATCTGTGTATTTATTTGTTAATGCAGAATGAAATTATTTGAAAAGGATTGAATTATGAGTTAATATGGAGTTGATATGATTATGTGGTTAACTGTTAAAGTGTAATTACCTCCTTGAACCTTGTGGTAATTTCTCTACCTCAATGCAATTTATTGTAAGTGCAATTGATTGAACACTTGGTATCTTTAAATCAATGTTATAGGAATTATTTGCTTGAACACTTGAATCGGACAATTTGTATTTACTTACATTTACTTACATTGTATTTACTTGCGGAATCCAAACGTAATTAATGTTAATCACACAATTTAACTCATGTTATTTAAATAGGACACTTAAAATATTCAAAGGCGATTTGATTTCAATAATACTACCAATGATGGTTCCAAAGCCTAGGGCGAAGTATATTGATGTTAAAAAATGTGGCAAATGAAGTTAAAGTAAAGCTTCAATTACTAAATTGCCCCTAGACGTTCAATCTTGCAGTCAATCATGCTGTCACAGCAAATAGCTTATTTGCACTAGACGCTCAATCATACACGCAAGCATCAGTTAATTCGAAACAGCCAAACCGACAGTTTATGAATTTAAACAATTTTTGTCCTTATATTTTTCGCTTTTCGTCATCCACAACTCACTTCTTTGTCTGTATAACTCGAAAAAGGATTCCCAATAAACTTTGTCTTTTATATGCGACATCTTTTCATTACTAAAAATTACGCAGAAATGACGAATTGATTGACAGCATCGCCATACACGTTCAAGCATGCTATCATTCACAAAGCTACCTCGAAAATATCAAAATGATCTTGATATTGGCCAGCATGCTGGCAATCATGGAATTTTGCATGACAGCATCACCATAGACGTTCAAAATGCTGTCACAGCATGCGATGATTGACTGCAAGATTGAACGTGTAGAGGCCGCTTAACAGATATGTTAACCGGTTTTGAGAATCGAACCAAAAATCACTGAAATTTTGGTGAACCAAAACCAGAACCAAATTTTTGAAGTCTTCACTGATAACTAAAGACAAGACATACTTTTTATTTTTATATAATTTAGGTCTTCAAACACTTTTATTAATTACTTTGAATAATTTTACATTGGCCTTAAAACTCAGCCCTCTTTATCTTCTTCTTGAGTGCCAGGTGCCTTTGTGTTCACCCAAATATTCCAGCATTGCCAGACCGACCTCCTACAATAACTTTTCTAATGTATAGAAGACACTGTAAAATCAGTGTAGAATTTAATTGTTTACAGTTTAGCGTCAAAACATAAAAATTATGGAACGAAAAATAAAATTTTAATTACAATAGCCGAACCGCAACAGCAATTTCATTGGCTAAAAGCCCCTCTGACGTCATAATGTTAGCGAAAAAACCCTCACTGTCATGTTATTATTTAATCGTAACTTTGCTACCGCATGATTTTTGAGAGCATGTTTCGAGTGGCTTCAGTTTCATGGAAAAACAGGCGAAGACACATTTTAATGAAATCATCCATGAAAAATCAACAAAAACTAAATTTTATTGAAAAAAAAAACCAAAATTCTCACTGCGGTCAAGTCAATGTATTTCACACGGCAGGGTTTTTGTTGTCACTGTCGCTGTTTTGGTATCACAAATGTCTGCCACCAGAAGTGTGTCGAATTAAGTGGCAAATACGTGCCATACGCCAAAAACAAGACAAAAATACGTGGAGATGTTTTTAAGGGGTTGGTTTTCCCAAGGATCACAAAAGGTCGTAAAGTGGTCGTGGCGACTTTAACACCGAATCATTATGGTCGCGACGACCACTTTTTGACCTTTTGTGCTACTTGGGTTCCGCCATCAAATGTAATTTTGATTTCCGAGAAAGTTCAGTAAAACGCATTTTGATACGCTATTTGAGTGTAAAAACAGTTGTTTGATTGTGAAAATTGGGCAAACCTGAAAATATTTTGAAAAGCTAGAGAAACATTAAATATTTCCAAAATTTCGATAATCCCAGGGAAGAACAGCATTTTGCATGATTTGGCATAAATAACTTTACAATAATTTCAATTTAACTGCAGTCAAATCACGAAAAAATGGACTACACATATCGCGTAATAAAATTACTGCAATTTCTCTTCATTTAGTTTCCATCGTCAGGCCAACATTTTACATTCAACTATTCAGCATTGCGTTTATTACGACGTTATTACACGATTTATAGTTTGTTACTTTGCATCCTGATGCACACACCATTCTGAAACATCCTAAAGTGCATCGAAAACAGCGATTTCAAAATAAAATTTATTACTACAGATGGACTTGACATATGCAGTAATTGCCATTGTCCCCAATCGTATGTAAAATTTTTGTTACTTTCCCATTTTCCAGTCCAGTCTGTGGCAAATGTCCAGCAAAAGATTACAGGAAAAAAACCTCCCAATCAAAAAAAAAAAACTAAAAATGAAAATATACTCGTATTCCGATTTTTTTTTCATTGCAATAACAAATTATTCAGAAATGAAATCCATCTTGGATGTTACTGCATTGTGAAATACGTACAGAATGGCAGCAATGACAGACATGTGTGAATTTATGTAATGCAGACGTACAACTTTTTGGTAAAATATTGCTACAATATATCCAAAGGTTTTTCCATATTTCGTAGTACTGAAATTTAAAAAATCCATCGGTTTTATAAAAAAAACTTTTAAAAAAATGTTTAAAAAAGCTTTTTTTTTAAATGTACTAAAATAGAAAAAATATTTTTTTTGGGATCTGTTTTTCAGAAATAAAAGCGAGATAAATGTTTATTTTGTTTTAGTTTTTATGCTTTTATCAAGCTTTTTTTCGCCAAAAAAATTATTTTTACCTTTTAATACATTTTTTTCATGAAATATTTTTGTAGAAAATATTTTTTTAATTTTATCCTTTTTAGTCATTTTGTATGAGTCATACTAATCAAGACTCTTTCGCCACACTTTTGTTTTTCGCCACGCTTGTACCTTTTTAGTCACCGAATATATCTAGACATCCTTACGGACTTTTTGGCGCCCGAATCGGATTCAGCGACCCCAAAAACCTCCAGATGAGATTTTTTCCAGAAATGATAATTACGTTGTCTTTACAGGATCATTCGTTATCCTTACAGACTTCTTGACATCAGAATGGGATTCGGCGGCCCAAAAAACTACCAGATAACATTTTTCTTTGAAAATTTGAGAGAAAGGAAAATAACGTTATCCTTACAGGGCCTTCCGTAATCCTTACAGCGCCTTCCGTAATCCTTACAAGGACGGAGTAGTAAAAATATCGTATTGTTATCGAATTTACGTAGGTGTGCAAAATTTCAAGTCAATCGAATGAGTAAAAGTTGGTTTTAAAATTAGATTACAAGATTTTACCCTGGTAGACAAACAAATAAACCAACAGACAAAAAAGGACGTTATGCTGCGTTTACACAAATGACAAATTTGTCATTTTTTTGTCATAAATTGTCATTATCGTGTAAATAGTATCATTTTTGTCATTATTTCTGTCAGAAAAATGACAATCTCTCATAAAAGTATGAACTTGTCCATTCTTTTATGACAGATTGTCATTATCTGTCATTCGTGTAAACCCAGCATTATATATTAGCTTTTAAAAACCTGAATTTCTAGTTTATGTCTTAAAAATCGCTACTAGAATTTTCGTTGCTTAGTACGTATCCGCCACCCAAAGTGTATTTTTTTTTTGGGTGGCAGAATACCAAACGAAAACATTACTACCTCAAAAATATTTCAACCCATGTAATTTTCTCTGAATATAAGTATTACAATTTTCGCTAGGAGGCAACATTGTCATTACTATGTTTGCTAATTAAAGTGCAATTTCAATAATAACTTTATTACTCAAGGGGCGTTATAAAATATTGGTGATAGCTTAATTAAATAGCATCCCTCAGATATGAATCAATCAACAATAAAACTGGCATCCATATTTAATTACATACATCTGCACACTATGATATATATGGTTTCAATATGATAAAATGTGATATTGAAGGTACATCCGTTGATTAATAGTCAACACATGCATTATCGTATAACCCTTTTTATATATGAATCAAATTATTCGCCCCATGTGCAAAATTACAGGCAATTCATTTAATTTCAATAAATTTTATCCATATATGTATGCGGATGGTGGATGTGTTTTTGTTGCTCAGTTTCTAATCAATAAGCGAAAAACGGTCATGTTCTACCGGTGAACAACGCAACCACTTCATTACACGGCAACCAATCGAAACCCCGTAGTAATTATCCCCTAATTATATCGCTAACCAACATTCACTCTAATAAAAGGGCACTGAAATTTTAATGATCATATCTTTTGTAAATTGAGAAGTAAATCAAAATCACTAAACATTAATGGATCTGAAATTACAATGTGGTCAAATTTGACCGAATAAATAATTAATATTTATTTTGTATTTCGTTGAAAATTGATTAAACATAATTTTTAATGCATTTCATAATTTCAAATAGAATATTATTAGCGGTTATATTGAAATGGCCACGAAATATTTTTAAAATATGATAAAAAATGGCGGCCATAAAATGAGGGATACCAATTATTTTTTTGCTGCAAGCTGCGAGATCGGAGAATCGAGCCACCCAAGCAACCAGTTGCGATTTAGGTTACAATGGGACCTCGCAAAGTAACGGTTGCAAATCAGTTTGTGTGAGGGTTGCCTTGGGACCGGTCATAATAAAACCAGTTACAAATTGGTTACTCTGTCACCGAGCGCGAAAGAACCGTTACAAATCGGTTACTTTGTGACCGAGCGCAAAAGAACCGTTACAAATCGGTTACTTTATGACCGAATGCAAAATAACCGTTACAAATTGGTTACTCTGTGGCCGAGCGCAAAAGAACCGTTACAAATCGGTTACTTTGTGACCGAGCGCAAAAGAACCGTTGCAAATCGGTTACTTTGTGACCGAGCGCAAGAGAACCATTATAAATCGGTTACTTTGTGACCGAGCGCAAAAGAACCGTTACAAATCGGTTACTTTGTGACCAATCGAAAACTTTTTTGGGGTTATGTATCGAGTTATGGACCATTAGTGCTATTCCTTACAACTGTAGAGTGTAGAAACTTTGAAAATCGTTTATAACTATTTTTCAAAAATTTGTTTTTATTGATCAACAAAAAAATATTGATGAAAGTGCTCGGATTATGTAAAAAATGTATTGAATTTTCGATCTGGCTACACGTTTTCGGTAAAATTGCAAAAAAACTGTATCGTATGTATGGGAGAGAAGAGAAGCAATTGTCCGATTTTGCCTGTTCAAGAACTTAGCCTAGCCATTTACGAGAAACGTAACTATACAAAATTTCAAGTCTCTAGCTCAATCCTTTCGAAAGTTGTGGTGTTCACGGACAGACAGACAGACGGACAGACAGACATATGGAATAAAATGGGCAAGACAGACTGACGGACATGCGGAAATCAAAATATTTTGTCATCTCTAACACTCTGGGGTAGTCAATTTTTGTGTCCGACGGTTGGTTCGATGCGTTACAAATGGTATACTAAATCTAATAAATCTATAAATGATTCTCATATAAGAGTATAAGTACCAGGAAGACCGAGCCATGCTCGGCGACCTGAAAATCCTACTTTTGCTGATTTTGGGAAAAAACTAAATTCACGTTATCTTTACAGAGCTTTTCCAGAGTTTTTAAATTCCCGACCTAGAAAGTTAGAACTAAAACTAACGCGCGATAACAAAATTTCATAGAATCGGTTGAGTGGTTATTGAGTAATCGCTGTCACCGATTTTTGAAACCTTTTGAGACACCAAGTGGGGGTTATCGAGGGGAGGGAAAAGTCAGGTTTGTAGTCGAAAAATCGAAAGCCCTTAGCCCCCTTAGTGATACTGTACAGTTTCATTAAGATCGGACAACCCAATTCGAAGATACCCGGCGAGGGGTATCGAGGGGAATTTTCTCAGAGGTGAGACCTATCTAGATCGGTTTTTTGTCCACGAAAATCCGTAGCCCCCAAGTTTCGTGAAAATCGTTAGGTGGGTTTTCAAGATCGTTTGTGCAGACAGACAGACAGACAGACATTCCTCGTATTATATTATAGGATAAGGTATTAGGAAATTGGTATTACAATGATTTAGGGAAATTGCCGAAAAATGGCGACAATAATTTAAATATCACATTTGATAAAGTTTAAATATTTTACATTTACTGGTTGTTTTAATCGCTGAAATTACCAAAATAGTAAAATAAATATTAATGTTTACAAGATTAATTTCTTGAAAATTACGATGAAATATTGAAATAATTTAGCGGGAGAAGATTTTTGATGGTTGGCATTCAGCTGATACCACATAACGTCCCACATTTATAATATTTCGTTATTTTATATGAGAAATAATATTGTAACAAATATTCTATCTTAGTTCTATTTTATTATCGTATAACAAATTAAAGTTTGTCGTAAAAGGATGAAAATGGAATTGAGGAGCTTTTATATGATACCCCAACAATACGGGAATACAAGTTTATTGTTACATGAACCGGATATTCCAAAGTGTCTCCCATCCATTAACTTTTCCTCTTTTATCTCAATAGTATTTCTTTATAGTCCTTATAATACGAGATACAATCCTTATATATATATATATATAGATACATGAATGTCCCAAAAAAATATATATAGATACTGATTCGCTGGTTAGTATGTTGATATATTTGTTTGGATTGTGTAATTCATTTGAAACTATGTATATTTTTCTTTTAATGGCTATAGAAATATATACTTATATAGGAGGAAAATAGTGCTACTAGTCATAATCATTCGCAATTTTCATGTCAGCTCATGTTATATCCTAATTGTTGGCGAAACTATTTACAGCTACGACACTATCATGTTTGTTATATTTTATCATAGTACTATAGAATATAAAAGGAATAGCGTAGCCTAGAATATAAATATAGTATTTGTTATATTTGTACTTACATCTCTATCTGAAATTAGTATAGTGTGATGGTATGAAAACCATAAGACGTTTCGCCCGGAATTAATTTCCATCTACAAATTACGGTTGACATTCAGCCATGCAACTAAAGAAAAACGTTAATTGGTTCTGCGTAACCAACAAAACCGACATTCCATTCTATTACCATGACATCGCTAGATTCTATATTCCTTCCCATCCTCCATCCCATATCCATCCATTCATAGTGTATGCGAATGTCATTCTCCCTGATGATGGTCTTGCCAGCCATTCCTTTCTCCTGTCGAGTCCACCTTAAATACCCTTTCTATACCGTATATTCGGTCTCATATCGTATCCAATGTTACTTTATAACTCACACCCACCATCCTCTTGATACTGATTCCGGCTGCCACATAACAGAAGAACACTCTCCTCTTATTACTGCCAGGATTGAAACGTAGGTTGATTACATACAACATACAAGTATCAGCAATTTATCCTTTATATCCCATTTAGTTTGAAGAAGGTAGATTCGAATGAATACGTACCATAATGTCAGGCTTTTCATCCTTACCCAAGTACAAGTTACATCAAGTACGTATACTATGTCTACTATATTTGCAAATGCGAGCAAAACAAATTGATACGTGTACCTACTTACGTGTATAACTTGAAATATATCAATGTATCTACATGTGTTCAATTCAATCTCGTCGTATATACATACTATATGTAGATAATCATGTGTTACAGGAAAACTCCATATATATCTATCCAAGTGTAGTGTAAAGTCTAGATATATTATTGAAGGGTGTATGAGGAAATTATCCTGGAACCCAATCTTACATACATATGAACACATTTATGTCCATTCACTTTAAATAGAATGAATAAGTATGAAAGTAATTGAACGAAATTATGGGCCATCTGTGTCCACTATGACTAAATGGGTTTAATATTACATTTCCCATATACACGTTTACATATTCGTTTCATTTTCGGTATTCATATAGGAATCAACTTTTTCAATATATTGTCGCATAGATACAGGCAAACCTGACCACTTTGAATTCTCGTTTCTTTTCTCGACATTTTGGGTGAAAAATTTCATTCTAAAATTGGACAGCTAAGATAAATTGTAAATATTAGCGTACAGGTAAAGTTTATCGTATTAGTTTGGCGGGTTTAGCGGTTCAGTTTTCTGAAACAAAAAAAAATTGATTTTCGAGCCGGATATTTGAAAAATTTAGTTATATTTCAGTTAGAACGATGATAATTTCCGCGCGCGGAGCGTTTCCGTTTTTAATACCAGAAAAAAAAAATTAAAAGAAATAGTGTATCTTTATATCAGCCAAAAAAAAAATTGCGAAATTCTAGCTTGCAGAATTTTCGAGACAACCGCTACAATATTTTCCCATTTTTCATATAGGTTTTCCTAAAATTTCTTATTTTGTATGTCGTGGACTAATGACATCATTTATGGACAACCCCTAGTGCACATTCTTAACGTTGAGAAGCGAGATACACTCAGAAAAATGTCAGGTCAACTTTTTGTCAGGTTAACTCTGACGTTACAGAGGTGTCTGTAAGCCAGCTAGCGGTCAGAGTTAACCTATCTAAGGTCAACTCGTGCAGCTCCCAATGCCCTACTTCACCTGCTCGTGGCTTAATTTCAGATTTTCTCCGGCCACAGGTCAACACAAGTTTTACTTTCCCTCATGTAGGGGAACGCGCGCCTCGCATAGGCTAAATTTTCCTGCCCGAGGCCAATTACGCCGTATGTAGGTCGTCGAGTTAGCCTCCATTTTTCTGAGTGTATTTATCTGAACTTTAAAAAATATAGTTTAAGAAAATAATTTCAACAAAATTATACTTATAAAAGGTAATTATAATTCAGAAATGCGTCGAAAATAATAATTCAGAATTGTGCATTTTCTACAGTAGAGAAAAATATATTACGTAGTTAAAAAACAATGGTAATACAAATCTTCGTTAGGACACGGTTTCTGAAGGTGCATTTAAGATTTACAAGTCCTTTTTCTACAATAGTTCTTCAGCCTTAAGGCCCAACTATGATAAACATAAGAACGCATATGTAAATGTCAAATTCCCAACGAATGTAGACATACATAGCTGTCAACATAAAAGCTAATCTTCATTTTACCTCAAGTGGAAATTAATATGGCCACAATATTATTAAATTCACACTAAAATTTTAGGTTATGTTCACTATTTACAAATGCCAGTTCCATTTGTATCGAATTATTCATGCTTAATGAAAGTTTAACGAAGGTTTGAAAGTGGTAACACTATTGTGGGTAATAACATTGACTTTCTTATTCTGGAAATGACATATGCAGCTACATATGCGCTCTTATGTCGATCGTAGTTGGGCCTTTAGTTTTAAAATACCTGAGGCACCCTTGAGAGATGACCACTCTGATGGTGGAAACCGCGCTATAATTCTCTTTATTAATATTGAAATAAAAACGTGGTTACCAACCTTATTGCTTCCGCGAAGCAATTTCATTAAATTTTGCGTTAAAAATAAAATTGGGACAATAGTCGAAAAATTTTCCCTTAAAAAAAAACGAGCTGTAGGCGAAATTTAAAAAAAAATCACAATTTCGCCTGCGGCAGATTTCCTTTTCCTCGAATTTCCTGAAATAAAAATCTCATCTTGGGGTTTTGGGCTTGCTGGATTCGATTCTCATAAAAAAATGTTCTAAACACAAAAGCGAGATAAAAGCATAAAAAATAAAATAAATATTTATCGCGTTATCATTTCTGATATATACCCAATTGACCAATGTTGGAATTTTTGTACCGTGTCCAAATGTACCACGCAATTTTCCTTTAAAAAGTTGAAGAATATTTGTGGGAACATTTGGAATTATGGACCTTATGGTACAAAAAGGACCATTTTCACAGAAAAAAATCTTGGATTTCCAGTCAAAATTCCATAAATCGTACCTTCGGTACTTGGTCAATTGGTTTTCCAACCAATTTGGTCAATTGGGTAGTGCCCAAAAATAAATTTTTTTTATTTTTAGTATATTTAAGAAAAATGGTTTTGAAAACTTTTTTTTCCTGTATTTTTTATCGTGATTTTACTGTATTATCCGAATAGTATCTATGATTGAATTTATGCGAGTCCTTCTGACCTGTTCTACTGCCTATCTATAATAAAAAAAAACTCTGCTTTTGGCTAGATATCGCTGTTCAGTCAACATATGCTTAATACCACTATTATATCTATAGAGTGTATCTACAATACACAAATAAAGATACGTTTAGAGATGAGAATAATCTGCACATGCGAAAAGAACCGAAATATGCCCGTATGAATTCTGCCCAGCATTGGCTAAACAAGGACTGTGAGTAGCCTAAATTCTCCAATGTCCTTCAATCCAAGTCCTAGTCAACATAACGGACTCGCCTATCTCATCTTGCCCCCCTCCCCCTCCCCACTAACCAAAGGACAGGATGTGAATAATTCCTATGTACCCATGCATATCAACATATCCATACAAAATGTTTTACCGGTTTCAAAATGGAAAAAAAGGGAAGATATGAGGAGTGTTGGTTGTGGCGGAGCATCGTCATGTCCTTTGGAGAAACGAAGCGAAGGATACCCGATAAAGGGTTGATATACATATTTGAAAACTGAAATGTCCAGAGGACTCAATTAAGTGAATTTACTTGTATCAAAGGATTTCACTGGGTTCTGATTTTATTTTTACACTCCAGCCGGAGGTTTTTTTTCTGCCTCGAAACGAGAGAATTTTTGTTGTTTTTCATTTGTTGGCTGTTTTTATACTTTTTACATTTTTCGTTATGTATCTGTGGCAAAGTTTTTCCACTCTCTGTTTTTTTTTATTCCTTTTATGCCCTTACGAAACAAGAGAAAAAACTCTATCCCTGCGGTGTTTTACAAGTGGAATTGGATATAGATTAGAGGGAAAATGAAACAGCATACGAAATTGGATACATGTACGATTGAGGGAGTCATTTTTGTGATCAATAAAATGTAAATTGTAGCCAAAGTAATGTCGTACATTTTCACTGAGGACAGTTCTTATTAGGTACAAAAGTTAATGTAATTGAGAAATAAATTTACCGGATATTTGTTACAAATAAATTTCTCAATTTGAGACCATCACACACACACATGGTAATCGAAAATTGTTAATTAAATAAAAACAAGAAACTTATAAAAGGCCAAATGATTAATTAGTCAACCGATTTACGTTTGACGTGTGTATGTGCGTTTGTTTATGTGAGATGGAAAATCGAAAATCCTGCTTAATTTGTTACATAAGCTGTTTTTGCTAAATTAGAAAACGTAATGAGTCTCATTTCATGGTTTGCCAGTGATTTAGCAATGAAGTGTGTATTTAAGCGTTAGTGGTTTTTTCAATGTATGAATAAATCACTGTTTTGTTTTAAATTTTAAAAACTTTTATATAAACCAGATTCGAGATAGAAAGAAAATTTTAAGAACAATTTGCAATGACGTAGCAAGGATAACTGACGCAAGGGCGAATGTAAAAATTATCTGCAACCAAGTGCAGGCGCGCACTGTGCGGATAAACGTTAAATGGTCTCAAAGCGGTAATTTGAGTTTTCGAAACATATGAAAATCAGTATCCCAAGGAGCTCAAGAGGACCTAAAGTGGTCGTAGCGACTTTAACATCGACACTTTATGGTCGCGACGACCACTTTTTGACCTTTTGTGCTACTTGGGATGTCGCTTCTAAATACACTTAATTTTATTGAAGTCTATTTCAATGCGCGATGCCATATTGGCTATCACATGTTTCAAAAGTTCAAACTGCAACTTTAGCATCCTTTTATACTTATCATCGCAGTGCGCACCTTCACTAACACTTCTTTCGGCGAAAATTTGCAGACCTTTTACGTGATCTGCACAATAACTATTTGCTGTCATAGTAAAAATGCCTCCCACCCTTAAAACGTATTGCCCCGAACGCATCCCCCCCCCTTCCTCTCTTCGGCCTTGCTTTATTACTCTACTGTTTTCTAATATTTTTATGAAAGCGCCTAAAAGTATACAACTTTGAGCAAAAAATAACAATAATCAGTCTACAAACATTACTTAAAAAACTTAAATTGAATTGAATTCGGTCTATAATCACTAAAATATTATCTCATATCAGTTGAAAGGTATTTTGCTATTATCGCATCAATATTATAGCCATATTTTAACACATTCGCTGTCATACTCTGTAAATTTTGCTTTTGCATTAATAGCTAGTATTTGCGTAAAATTTTGATTCGGTAATCCGAAAGGATAGCTTACGTGTATAGCAGGAAAGGGGGAGTTTTCTAAAAAGTTTTTCCTGTAATTAAACTGAACACAACACAAAACTATTTAACTCGATATTTCTGACGATGCAGAATCTAGTACAGGAATTGTTTTGAAGGGACAGACCTTCGGGAGCAAGGAGAGGGTAACAGGAGGAAATATGTAAAAGGTCCTTAAAAAAATTAAAACTCAATATATGTTACGGTATAGAATCTAGCAGGAGAGGGGATAGTACAACAGAAGGGATATATGTGAAAAGCCTCTCTTGGTGCTATATGAAATGATGTAGAAGCTAGCGGAAGAGGAGGTTTGATAGAAAAGCGCCAGAGGGGATGGATGTATGAACAGTCTTTCTTAATGAGGAATTTTTCAACTCCATTTCTACTATATAATGGCTCTCATTAAAATTACATGTCATACACGGCAAAAAATAATTTCCTGGTTCATCTACCTCTGAACCACCCGAAAAAATATTTAAAAAAATTAAAATTGTAAAATACTTTTTTTCCCTAAAGGAGATATACTTAATGTTTTTTTTGCTAATACCCCTATATCTCTAACATATATTAACAACTAGCTTGCATACCCGTCGATGCCGGGTTAAGTTTTTTCAATTTTTTTTTATTGTCTATGTTGGAGTTAAATTTCAGGCCAATCGGCTCGGTAGTTTCCCCGCGAAAGGGTAACATAGAGGAAGAGCTAAGTTTCGATATCACTTTACCCCCTCCCCTTACTCCCCCATTTCTCGGGCTACTTTTTAATGGGTCTATGTTGGGGTTGGATCCCCGGCGAACATCTATCCCAAATTTCAAGTCAATCGGTTCAGCCGTTTTTGCGTGAAAGAGGAACAGACAGACAGACAGACAGACAGACAGACAGACAGACAGACAGACAGACAGACAGACAGACAGACATACAGACAGACAGGCAGACAGACAGACAGACACCAACTCATTTTTATATATTAGTATGATATACATTAACCACAAGTAGCTAGATTGTTTCGATTTGGGAGTAAAAATATTTCCTTGAAAATTATTTTTTCGGTTTGCTCGGCAACACTGGCCTCCAGAGAGCAAACTGCTAAGAAGTTTTCATTCTAAAGCCAAGGGCAGTTTCAGTTTCAGTATGGTTACCCGGCTATCCCCTTTGTAATAAGCCCTTCAGTTGAAATAGGTTGAAAATGCGAATTCATACATTATTATGTTACCATAGATAACTTGGAATAAAAACTTAAGTTGAGATAAGCCTCAAGTTATAATCGACTTAAATGATAATGTTTTTTTTTATAGATAACTTCGGTTAGACCACCGAGTATATATAAACGGTGGTTAGACTACAGTAGCAACACAAATTGTGTGTGTATATGCATTGAGATATGAAGAATACGGTGGTATTAGTAAGTCAGTTTGCCTCAGTTTGCCTTACGTCGACTTAAGCGATATTCTCAGTTAACGGAAACCACTTGAGCTGGTCGGACGCACGGCGGTAGTTGCTAAAATATTAAAGACGAAACCAAACAGGTGAACGAAATCTCACGAGGAAAAAAAATGTTATCGAGGGTTCATACATCATACGAACAGAATACAGCATGTTACTTGGAAAATGGTAAGCCATAGTTGTTTTCAATCATAAAACTCATAGTCTAACTGATAAAAATCTTCAGATATAATGAAACCAACAAGAATCAGGTCGCTAAGAAATTTTCTGTTTCAATTATCTTTCAGTTGTAAGAAATGAAACATTTTCATCATTTGTAAATGGACTGGAATTTGATGTTGAAAAACTTAAAAGGGAATTGTCGTGGTTTGATTATGGGGAGGATGATGATGGCAACAGTCGTGATACAAATTTTTCGCCAAGTTCGATTAAACTTGAAATTAGCAGCGAAGAAATGCTAGAAATTTGCTATGAAGCAGAGCCAATTGAAGCAAACTTGAAGGATTCTCAGTCGCCCTATCAGGACTCGGGGACACAGGAACGTTCCGGGGCGGAGGAGGAAAAACCCACCAGGAAATCTCGACAAAAACGTAGAAACCTCGGAGAGTCCTATCGGACAAATACGGGTAAGTGTGTGCCGCAAAGAAAAATCAAAGAATTGACACACTGCAGAAAACAATGCAAAAATAAAATCACAAGATCACAACAAGAAGAAATTTTTAGTAGTTACTGGGCATTAGGATCTTATAATCTCCGAACGACATACATATCTGGATTGATTGAAGTACAACCCAAAAAAACTGAACTAAAAATTAAACATACTGTTTCTCCGCGAAATAGAACGCATTCAAATTATTTCTTCATAGATATTCAGGACCAACGAATTTCAGTTTGTCAAAAGTGTTTCCGCAACATATTTTGTGAAACGGAGCAGTTTATAAAAACGGTGGTAAGAAAGAAACTCCAATCATCTGGTACAGCGATTGCAGTCGATAAACGTGGCAAGACTGTCCCCACACACAAGATATCGGAAGAAAAAGAAAAGGAAGTGTACCACCATATTAACAGTTGTGTTTCTTATGAAAGTCACTATATCAGGCGTCAAACTGGGAAAAAATATCTGTCGTCAGATTTATCCGTTTCCTTAATGTACAGATTTTACAAGGAGAAACATAACAAGCCAGTTTCATATTCAAAATATAATGAAATATTTAAAACCATGAATTTGGAATTTAAGGCGCCAATGTTGGAGGTGTGAAATTCTAAAAATGAAAAAAAAACGACCTCAGTTCTCTCAGGACCTCAACACGGTGGACGATTTGCCAGACTTCCACCCAGACTCAACCGAGACGAATGAAGACGTCAATTAAACTACAAATTATGAAAAAATGTAAAATTTTCCAAATGAATGTATTTTTGTTTTTGTAATATGAATAATGAAATGCTTTTTAATTTCCTATGCATAGCTAAGAAGGAAACTATTGTATTCAAGACGGTGATGAAATGGAGATTCAGGACGGGGGCAAATAGAAACTTTCTGATTGTACGAAATTCGTTGTAGGGAAAATGATGAAAATGCCCGTGCATCTGTCGGTCTGTCGATCTGTCAGTTTGTCGGTCTGTCTCTTCAAAAAAGGATTTGTGCGAGTTTCAAGTTTCTACCTCAATTCGTTCTCGAGTTTTGTAGTGCTTTTGTAAATTTCAATATGATAGGCGACTTTTTAACGTATTGAGGTTTAATTATGTAAGGTATCGTCTCACCGCTTCGTAGATTAAGCGATATTTACTTTACAAAATTTTGACATTTGCCTCTTTGTCTTAAGGTGCCGCTCCATATGAGAGTAAATGCCGGCGAGAACCTCTCGATAGCAGCTACTCGCAAATGGACACGTCTCTGAAAGTCGCTCGCAGAAACTAGCTCGCGAGTTTTTGCGAGTTTCTGCGAATTTCTAAAAGTCGCTCGCAGAAACTCGCAAAAACTCGCGAGCTAGTTTCTGCGAGCTGTCAAAAGTGATTCTACTCTCTAGTCGACACGCACCCACTGAACTCTCGGGGAGTTGCTCGCCAGATACGAACGGTGTTTGATTTTCGCTAGTAGCTCTCGAGAACTCGCCAAAGCAAGATGTCCAAAAAAATCAAGATATTGGCAATGATTACCTAATATAGATGGGAAGTAAACGGAAGTTTCCGTTTACCTACGGCAGAGAAAAGAGATGCGCGATAAAAAAAAGTCACCGAGCAACACCATCTTTCCCTTTTTTTCCTTCATGTCATATGGAGTTAAAGAAAAAACAAGAAACTTGTCGTTTAGTCAGGGCTAAACCAAGCGAGATTTTCATATCCTTATAGCAGTCAAAAACTTGTATTATATTTATACAACCCTTGCACTAACACCATCATGCTTCCGACAGCGGCCTGACAGCTCACGAAAATTTTCAAGCAAATTATAACACTTTTTTAGTATTTAAATCGCGAAATACACTAAAAATCAACGAAATTAACACGAAAACTAAATTTTCCACCGAAATTGATGGTTTGTTTTGATTTTTAACTAACTGACTGCTGAGAATCAAATTTGTGTGTTGCCATTGTGCGATTTTTTTATGGTTTTTTCGAGGCGCATTACAACTAATTACGCATTACAACTGAGATGTGGGAACACTTGAGATGAGGCCGCACACATAAATAACTCAGTATTCACACAGAAATTGAAACCGCCAGCATGTCGCTAGTTGTCCCTCTCTCAAACCAAATATTTTAGGAGAACTTTCTTATCTATATTAGGTAATCATTGATATTGGTCTTGAAAAGAGAAAAATCGTCGAAATTAACTCTCAAATGGACAACCTCCTGCGAGTAACTCTCGAGAGTTATTAAGAGTTACTCGCGTATTTACTCTCATGTGGAGCGGCACCTTAACAGAGCTTGTAGAGAAATTATAAAATTATTCAGTCAATGGCAACCAAATCTTAAGACGTCGCAGCCATGATTGAGAATAGTGGAAATAATAAATTCAGTAACTTGAAATGAGGCGTTAAAAGCTAGAGTGGACCAACCCACATGTCGGAATCGTGATTTTTTTTGTGCTTGAATCACTATTGCGAGTGAGTTTTAGATAAAAATGTTTCGATCTACAAAAGAACATTTCAACATTGAGTAATAAAGTCCAAAGAATTTTTTTTCCAAAAATTTACAGTCAATAATAGTACAAAAGTGGAAAAGCGTCAAAAACTCGATTATGTGGTTTGGTCCACACTAGCTTTTAACGCCTCAAATGGTTTCCATCAAATTTTAAAAAATCAAAATTTTCAAATTTTTTATTATAATGGGAATTTTTTATCGCTTTGTAATTTTGATGTTAGATTTTTAGATTTGTAAATTTGATAATAAAAATTAATGAATTTCTCCTTATCTGCCTCGGTGTTTTTGTTATCCAGTATTTTTCTTAAAGTTTTCTTTGTAACTATAAAACCAGCTTTATTTGAAAGAATATTAAAACATTCGATGGCGGTGACGGAAATTTCCCATGAATTTCAGTCAAAAAAATAATGCCACCGGCAGCGAACATATTAAGAGAATTTGTGTGAATTTCTATTATTTATTTATTTTTTATTTTGACAATATTGTCCAATCAATTTTCATGATTTTATAAATATGAGGTTCTAATTTGATCTTTTGTCGAAAAATACAGTTACGCTAGTTAGCCCAATTTTGTTATTATGTAATAAACTTTTCCAAAAATGGGTATCACAGCTAATTAAAAAGTTGAAACACGTTCTTTTGTTATTCCATATCAATCATCTATTATTGTCACAAAACTATGGACGATTATTTTCAAACACACATTTGATAAAATTCGTGAGAAAAGCAACATTTAAAAAAACATTTCAAATTCATGCAAATATTAGAAGTAAAGTTCTGAATTTCTTTTATGTTACTTTCATAAAATTTGAATATAGCCAAAAATACAAAATCAACATTATTACCGCGATTGTTGTTGTTTTATGTTTTTCATCTGTTAATTTATTCATTTATTTATTTAGTATCATTATTTTGGCTCTTTTGTTGTTGATTTTTGAGTGTATATGTAGTGCTAGTCGGAGCGTAAAATTCAGACATTGTTTGGCCTCTTCGTTTATGTCAGCTCTTATGCTAATTAAGCTCTTGGCTTCATGCGTTAATTATGCACGTTCGTATGGTTTTTCATAGACCTATATTTTCATGTATCCTAAAAATTATTTCTATTATAGATACTCGGTGTTGTACAAAACAGTGTGTCTGAAAACAAAAGCCGATTTTTGTTTTTTCGTGGGTAAACGCTGTATGCGTTTTTGCATTTTTGGCTGAGGCTTTTCAAATCATAAATGTGAGAGCTCCATTTTAATGGTTAAATTATGGTAATTATGAATTCATACACTTTTTTTTCCATCCAATAACCATAGTTTAAAATTGTTCAAGTCTTCAGAATTATTGCTACACAAAGTGTACAATACACACTTTTAATTACGGATACCTACATATTTTTCAAACAATTTCTGTACACTATAAAATCTGCTGAACGAGCAAACAAACAAAAAAAAAAATAATCTGCATATTCATGAATATATATATTCATGAATATAGAGATTAATATACACGTATTCAGGTGTACACGCATTTTTTTCGTGCATAAATCGCAGTCTACACTCGTATGGTTATATTAACCGCATATACGTATGTTGCCCAAAAGCATAAAATCATGTTTAAATTTTTTTCCACTGGTAGAAGTTGATTTTTATTTAAATTAATTGGCTATTCAGACCTACTGGTACATGGCTTCTCGAATAATTTATTCATCTTATTTTGAAGCTACCGCATATCCAAAAACAATCATAATAATACAGTAAAAAAAAACAATGTAATACATTTATATGACCGTAAAATGCCGAAAAATGTAATTTCAATGGTGTTTACAAAATTTTAACTGATTTGCAAACTCTTTTGTATCATTTCCATATTTACTTTGGGGTGATTTAAATAACCGTTTTGTTTATAGGAATATATTACGAAAATCTGATTTTAATTTCTCGTTTATACATGCATGGTAGAAATTTGTTTATTAATATTTTTATTTTATTATCTACCGTTATAATGTTTTTGTAACACCTCAATACCCAAGGAGCACAAAAGGTCGTAAAGTGGTCGTCGCGACTTTAGTTTCGTGACTGTATGGTTGCGACGACCACTTTACGACCTTTTTTGCTACTTGGGATATATTTAATGACGACCTAGCGTGTTAAAAAGATTTTTTGATGTTTTTAACAAAGCAAAACAAAAAAAAATACAACACAAAATGCGTTCTCCTAATTTGTAATTAAAATTTAAGCTTCTGAATAATGTCTCTTGACTTTTAGAAAATTTGATATCGATTTGATCTGAAATTTGAGGGCCCCAAAATTTCTTCGATCGAAAAAAAACTACAGTCAGAAAAATGGAGGCTAACTCGACGACCTACATACGGCGTAATTGGCCTCGGGCAGGCGCGCGTTCGCCTGCATGTGGGCAAGTAAAACTGAGTTGACCTGTGGTCGGAGAAATTCTGAAATTAAGCCACCAGCAGGTGAAGTAGGGCATTGGGAGCTGCACGAGTTGACCTTAGATAGGTTAACTCTGACCGCTAGCTGGATTACAGACACCTCTGTAAGGTCAGAGTAAACCTGACAAAAAGTTGACCTGGACATTTTTCTGAGTGTATTTAAGTCTTAAAAACGGGTAGATTTTAACATCTTCGGTATAAAATGATTAAGAAATCAGACTAAACATTTGCAGGGTGTAGTAAAAGATTGGCTTATTGAGTTAGACACCCATTGCACACGAAGGTTGAAGGGCGAACGTCTCCAAATTTTAACCGCATGCGACAGAAATCTTGTTATATCAAAATTAGTGACAAATAGGGTATTAGGCTCTGTTTTTGCAAGCGTGCGAAAGGACCTTTTTCTGGAGGTGATTTGCGCTGACAGTTGACTTTAAAACGGACGCGATTTTCTTCGGAATCGGGTTTTTTTAAACTTCGGTCCGGCCAGGACAGCATGCACGGTGCATAGTATCGAAAAATTTATAAAGGTACAATTAGTTTAAAACATAATTTTACATAACCGTTCCATACATCAAAATCCAGTTGGACTACTCGTTCGCCACTTTCCCACAGAAATGGCATTTTTTTTCATAAAAAATTTGTGTGGTTTCAAAGCTACAATTATAAAGTACTAGCTTGCATACCCGTCGTTGCCGGGCTAAAGTTTTTTTCAAAAAAGTTTTTTGCACAAAAAATCCTTAAAAACGATTGGAAAAAATCGTTATGCCTTCAGAACCTCCCGTTCCGAATTTTAAAAGATTCGTGATCAGCGGTTCCGAAACCCCCTTATTGCCAGTCTTTTCGAGGAAAAATGGTAAAAAGGATATTTGGGTTAACCTTACAGGAGCTTCCGTTGGCAATTTCGTCACCAGATTCGTGATCAGCGTCTGCAAAAAAACGAAAAAAAAATGAAAAAAAGATATTTTCGTAATCCTTATAGGTCTATTCGAATTATGAAATTTCAACACCAGATTCGTGATCAGCGACACCGAAAACCCCCGAGTGAAACTTTTCAGCCTCCTATTGTGCAGGATTAACCCTTAGAGGCACAGAAAACTAGCAAATATCTTTACCCATCCGGCACACCGAAAAGAACTTTTTTTTTGAATTTTGTTGGTGGTGTCAGTTCAAAGTTTCATGCGGCAATGGAAGACGATTTAATCGGTGGTACACTTTTGGTACCACCATGCAGCATTTGTTGAGATAAAGGTGGTAAATCGAATGTACCACCAAGCCTTTAAGGGTTAATGGCGAAAATCACAGTTTAAAAATACCCAAATCCCCTTTACCCCATGTTCTCCACCTTAGGGGTAAAATTTCGGAAAACCCCGCCTTAGTGAGTGTCTACGCAATGGTTGGGACATACTGTGAAAGTTTCAAGTTTCTAGCTTCAGGGGTTTGGGCTGGGCGTTGATGAGTCAGTCACTCACTCAGTCAGGTTAAACGATTTTATATATAGAGATAAGAAGAGTATTTGACTATTGGCCCTGGCAATTGTAGGCTTTCTTAATGTCCAGGTCAACTTTTTGTCAGGTTAACTCTGACCTTACAGAGGTGTCTGTAAGCCAGCTAGCGGTCAGAGTTAACCTATCTAAGGTCAACTCGTGCAGCTCCCAATGCCCTACTTCACCTGCTGGTGGCTTAATTTCAGAATTTCTTCGACCACAGGTCAACTCAGTTTTACTTGTCCACATGCAGGCGAACGCGCGCCTGCCCGAGGCCAATTACGCCGTATGTAGGTCGTCGAGTTAGCCTCCATTTTAAAGAAAATGTCAGCTTCGAAGTTTTCTCGGGAAATCTTCGGGTGGATGGCAGAATGACGCGGCGTGACAAGACGGCGTTGACGAGGACGGAAAGAGAATTGGAGTGCAAAAAATAAAACTTTTTTTATAATTTTAATGATATTTTTTTCGAAATACATTTTTTATGCTTTTTGAATTTTATTCACAAGTTGTATCTCAAATGTCATACAATTTCTTAGAAAACCAATAAGTAATTGGACGAAAATTTGAAGGGATTTTCCTCAATGTTGTATTATAGTCGAACCTGGATAAGTGGGATCTCAGCAGTTTTCCATTTACCATGAGTTCACACTTGTATATAGAAACGTTTTGTCCGAACAATCCATCCCAGTTATAGAGGCTTCCCACTTACGCAGGTCCCACTTATCCAGGTTCGACTGCATAGTCTTTTTTGCCACTTGATCGAATGAATTTCTAGTTTCAAGCAAACTCTACTGGATCAAGATAAACAAAAAGTGGTTCTGTTTTAAAAACATTACGAAATGACAAGGCAACTGACATAAAATAAACGGACATAAAGTAAATAAGACTTAACTGCAGAACAGCTCTCAACTTTTATTGGGGCGATAGCATAACCTTTAAGTGCACTCGTTAGTCGGTTACAGTACGAGTATTCTGGGTGCTATTCTTATATTGTTGGCAGTCGTTTTTAGAAATGAAAAGCTGTAAATGTGTACTCATAGAAAATAATACAACCCAAATAGTACTGTGTAAACTGTCCAATTCGTTTAGATATCTTCCAGTAGAATTTCTCTTGTATCTGGCAAAGAGTTGCCCTTAATATAGAAAACACTTCTGGATCGTCCTTAGCCTCCGTCGCCACCTCTTCCTTTTCGGTTGTCGGTCTACAAAAAAGGATGAGTTACCATTTGATAGTTTTTCAATTTCTATGGTGTAGATTTTTCTCACATAGTACTAAAATATCTACAAATACACATTGTATGTTTGTGAAAATGCTTCATCATGCTTGGCAACTTGTTTATTGTGTGTTCGTTATGCCACTTCAAATCTATGCAAACGTCCATTCTAATAATAAATATCATTTTACTGATGGAAAAATATAAGCAATACTTTTATACAAGATCTGATAATTCTCAACGTGTAAAATGCTACAAATTTATCTAATGATTGCAATTCCTTCTTTTTTTTGGATCTATAACTAACAACTGGATGGTATGACCGCAGTGATATTCGTTTCGAGGGAGCCACTTACATTTCGAACTCATCCATCGTGGTTGCTGGTTTAACTCTTTCTCAACATTGATATAGAAAATCTATAGAATATGTAGTTACATAAATAATAGTATCTCTGGTAGAAATTGCAGTTAGATTGGCCGCCAATTGCATTTTCGACGAAACGCAGCACAACGGATCTAATGAAAAACCGGGTTTCCAAGTAACAAAACAAGGAGTGTATCTAAATGTACATCTTGAGGTGTCGGTGGCGGAGTTGGGCTTCATTTGGCCTTTGGCTGGATTTAATGTACTCATTGTCTTCTATCTTTGCTAAACTTAACTGAAAAGATGTTGAAACTCGTTTTATTCCGCTTTTTTTCGTCTTCATCTCCCTTATAAATGATCATCTGTTTCGTCTTCGTCATCGTCTTTTAGCTTGTATTTTTCGTATAATTTATTATTATTAAATTTTTAATATCTTCTCCTTAGTGAGGTAAAGGTGTGGTGAAAGTGGTACAATTTGATGATGGCGTGATTTTATAGAAATCTTCGCTCAACAGTAGTCCAACATCAAAAGGCATAAAAGAAATGAAAGCAGTATCATTGCGGGCAGTGAAAAAAGACACTGACGGTGTCTAAAGTTACAATTTATATCTTGTAATTGTAAAGAATTGATGAAAAACTTGACTATAGTTAGTAATAATGCTAACATGCTGGGGCAAAAATAAAGAGGAAGAAAGGCTTATTCACGAGTTAACAAATTATTCATGCACGATTGGATGCTGCTTTCGATTAAATGCCAATAATAATTAAGGCAAATGATTTTTTTTTCAATTGCTCTTGATTTTCAGTTTCCTAATTTCATTGCTGCTTAAAACGAGATTTTGTTGCATCAATTTTTACCATTTCTTATTTATTGATGAATTCTGTGTCAGAAATGTGTAAAAAACAAAAAAAAAACTTATTGGTAAATCTAATCAAAAAAAAGTTGCATATAAAAAAGGTTGGAGAAATGTTTTTTCCTATATGAATATGCATTGCAGATACAATGCGCTGTAGTCGAAATTTTTCAAGAAAAATGAGCCGCAGGCAAATACGGTTAAGATGAAAAATCATATCATACTAATATATAAAAATGAGTTGGTGTCTGTCTATCTGTTCCTCTTTCACGCAAAAACGGCTGAACCGATTCACTTGAAATTTGACATGAGTGTCTGTGGTAGTTTTAGGGTGGGGGGAGTAAGGGGAGGGGGTAAAGTGATTTCGAAACTCAGTTTTTGCGCTATGTTACTCTTTCGCGGGGAAACTACTGAACCGATTGGCCTGAAATTTGGCATAGATGTTCGTCGGGGGTCCAGCCACAACATAGACCCATTAAAAAGTAGCCCGAGAGGTGGGGAAGTAAGGGGAGGGGGAAAGTGATCTCGAAACTTAGCTCTTCCTCTATGTTATCCTTTCGCGGGGAAACTACCGAGCCGATTGGCCTGAAGTTTAGCTCCAACATAGACCATCAAAAAAAAAAAAAAGATTTGAAAAACTTAACCCGGCAACGACGGGTATGCAAGCTAGTACTTAAATGAAAATGACCTTCATAATTGCTTCATATAAGAGAGTAAGAAAGAAAAAGAATTTTGAAAAACTACATAGGGCGCGTTTATTCCGGTGCTAAGATGGCACTGCCAATCTGGGAGTGTATATTGCGTGAACTGTCAATTTTTTGTGGTTATGTGACTATTTCACCCAGGAAACAAAGACTTAACAAGAAAATTAATTCGGGTCGCGTGAAAGTTGAACAGGCTTTTGGATTGTTAAAGAATTGTTGGAGAATTTTATCGAGGCGGTCAGAAATTGACTACAATTTTATGCCAAAAGTTGCTATGTGTTGTTGCATACTTCACAACATAATAAAATCAAATGGAAATACGGAAACTAACCAAAACAACGAAACCAGCTTTTCTACAGGCTTTTGCTGCATTTTCTCTGCGGAACTCATCACAAACAGCTGTGCGAAATACAAAATGTCACAATTTTGAGGTTAAAACAGCACTGCCAGAATATAATTCCGTTTATACCGTCTGAAAATAGCAGCGCTAAAAATTAGCAGTGCCAAAAACCCACTGCTCAACTGGCAGGCATTGCTAAAGTAGAATGCGTTTATACCGGCGCTACATTGAAAAAACTGCCACTTTAGCACCGGTATAAACGCGCCCATAGACTTTTTAGTTATTTTTTGACTCAAACAAACTATTCTTACTCCCCGCACATAATATAAACCCCTCATCTGCTATCTCCCAAACTACCAAATAGATTTTGATACGGTTTTTAATGTTCGCCAGCACAAACTACTCCCTCCTGCATTATATGAGTCCCTACTCAACTCGACACACTAATTTTGAGGAAATCGCAAACAACTTTTTCATTTGTATGGGAGAGGGGAAATAAATAGTCCGATTTTGTAATAATATACATGGTGACCATCGGAAGGAAGATACCAAACATTAGAGGTATCACATGGTATGTATTTATTTTATTCAATTTCGTCAAAATGTCTATAAAAAACGTCACATATTTTCACACATAGTAAAATAGCTTGAATAGAGGAAAAGTTCGAAAAGGCGAAAGTTCAGTGATTTACTACTAAGCCACTCTTTTTTAACTCACATAACACCAAGCAATGAAAGAAAAGAAATCAAATTTAGGATTATAAAATTCGATACTGTAATGATTTAAGTTTTTATTACGCCGCCATTAAATGACTTTATGAAAACAATCTTGTCGTTGCATCTTAAAGTTTAATTAATATTTAATTAAATATTCATTGATGACATCAACAAACTGTTAAAAAAAAGAAGCCTTTTCACTGTTGCAAATAATTAAAACGAAGTTAAAGTGTGGGTAGAACGACATGGGTCTGAAAGTCTGAGAGAGCAATAAAAGTTATTTTATGCTTTCAATGTCAATTGTGTTGGAACAAAGAACCCATTCAAATTGATAGACAGGTAATTTCGTAATAATAGGCGCACAAGTGTTAAGTAAAATAGCAAGTGAATATAATCAAAGGCACTTGTACTTTTCAACTATTTTGTTGTTTTTTAGCCATAAAATACCATACGACAAAACGACATAAGAAGGTGGCATTAGAATAGCAAAGCTAAGCATAAATAAAATAGCAGCATATCGTAGCATAAAATATACATAGTTTTCGTCAGTTAATGTATCGCATAGGTCTGACTGCACCTTATATTAGAGGCACTCTTCTCGTTTAGTCAAGTACAAGTACTATGAGTAGATTTCTCATATTATATTGTTGGATTGGTACATATGTTTGGACTATAAAACAATATTAAGCCAGTTCTGCCACTTGAAATGAATTTATAGTCGAGTGGAATTATTGTATTTCGTGTACTAAAGTTTAGTTGCATAGCTTATAATAGTACTCGAGCCATTAATATAGGTGAGGAGAACGAGGAGAAAAAATATTTTAGTGCTTAACGCTATTTCGAACGTTTACTCGCGATGTTATTATTTTTTATAACTATTTAATTTTTTTTTCATATTTGGTTTTTATAGTCAATAGTGCAATAAACCACACCGAAAAGCACTTAATAAAATTTATGTTAGGGTAGGATCGTTTCTTTATGGTATACTCTTGATGGTGTACGTGTTTGTAGTTAAAATAAATACTTGTGTATTAAACATACTACAGAATCTCCAGCTTTACCGTCTATGAGGATCTCGATATAGCGCCCTTGCTCAATTATAATATTTTGAATATGGAGACAAGAAAAGCGAATATAAATCGTAATTAATGAGGCTGTTTTTTCCTAGATCCATTTAATATTTTGCACACCGGTGGCGTCGGATTTTTTTTTTCAGCGCGGCAGGTGGTTGTATGGTTCTGGAAATCCGAACCATTTAAATAAATCGAATGCACGGAAAAACAGAGTGGGACATATTTGGGATGGGCTATACAGTACTATGTATGCTATATATAATTTCCTTATGCTAAAACCAAATTATGTAACATTTATAGAATCTTGCATGTTGTTTATGTCTTAGCCAAAAAGCTAACCCGATTAAGCAATAAGTAATATACTCATACTAAATGTGTTATGTTAAAATATTCGAAAAATGTATTGCACTTTGTATTAGACCGAGAGCGTTTTTAGATGATATGTTTTTATATTGCCAGTACAGTTAATAGGGCCACTATAAGAATTTTATGACCATGAGGCTAACATTGTCATTGAACATTTTGTGTTGTATAACATAGGTACTGAATAGCAGGAATACGTAATAAATTTAATACATTTTTGCCATCAATTTTTATTTCGCAGAGCTTTTTACTGATAAAACATTTTTTTTTGCTATGTATTCATACTTTTATTTTTATAGGAAAGTAACTCTATTACATAAAGTGAATTAATGTCCTGTTCCAATAACTTACTTAATACGATTTTATATCGAACGGCTTTTATCCTCTTCCGGACGATCATAGGGTAAAAGGTACAATTCACAAGCCTTTTAAACAAAATGTATAATTTTATATTTCGCAGGACTTTCCATAGCGTCTATTTCATACGCAGGACAAATTGCCGGGCATTTCATATTCCAGCATGGCACAGAATAATTTGATTTTACAGCCCAATATAACTATTATCAAGGCCTTATTAAAGAAATCACTGAAAAATTTAAAAAAAAAGTCTAAAGCTTACTTACTATGACGATCCTCAATATTTAAAAGGAAAATCTCTTTTAAAAAATAACTAGCAACATATGAAATGCAGGGCAAATAAATAAAAGTTATTTTACGATATTTCAAAAACTATTAATTTTAAAAACAGCAGGGCAACGAGTTTCTTATTTTTTCATCAAAACCCACTGTTTTTGATTGACCTGCAAGCAGCATGGCAAAACTTGCCCTGCGTATGAAATAGACGTCTTTCCATAACGCAAATGTTCGGCCTTTCGAACCACCTCCGGCTTTTTCGCAATTTTTAGTATGGAGTTTAGTTTTGCCGTCAGAGTGTGACGTATTTTATGGACAACTTCTTACAGGTGCGTAATTGTCAGTGCGGCTCAAATACCAAAACATTCTATCTATAAGCCGAAGGCCGTTGTGTGAACCTCGCCTATGTGGCGCAATGTCTTTTTAAATCCATTCACCCTCCTTTATCGAAATAAAAAGAGAAAAATGATGAAAACCGGATCCTTCAGGAGACAGGGTATTTAGGAAGAAGCGGTTGATTTTGGTGAGATTAAATGTTTTAAGGATACGCTTTATATTATAGTGCGAGGGGATAAAAATTTCTGCCACGTTTCACGAAGTAGCAGAAGAGGGGCTAAGCGCGGTATTACACACGGCAACTTTCGGGCTTACTTAAGCCGATTTTCGGCAGAAACGACTGCGGAGGGAAAAGTTGCCACTCCTGTGAACCGGTTTGGAAAAAGTAGTAGGCAAAAACTCATTTTCGTTCTGACCGTCAGCAGGTAAAGATCTTGGGAAGTATATGAGCAGCAGGTTTGAGTTCACACACACACACATGTAAACTTGTGTAGCATATGCAAACAGGATTGGCTTATATAAACCACAAATGTAAGCATTTTGGCTTATTAAGCCCAAAAGTTGCCGGCTTAAATAAGCCAAGTGTAATACCGGACTAAGAAGAAAAGAGAATTTTGGATTAACAGCTTTTATGCAGTGTTTGTTATTTGGTGGTTGTCCATAAAATATGTCAAGCAACTTTCAGGTATTTTGAGCTCCTCTTCTCCACCGTCAAACAGTTTCGTTATGGTTTTGTGTGGATTTCAGCGCCCTTCTCCTCTCCTGTAAAAGTGTGACGTATTTCACAAACCCTTACATTAGAAAATTTAACTGCACTAAAAATATTTTTGAAACTTTCAAAATTTTTTTCTAACTAAAATTGTATTAAAAAACACTTTTCCAGTTCCCAAATAAAACATAAGGTCCTATCACAGAATCCGATACGAATGGTTCGGATCGTAAACTCAATGTTGTTGTCAGTGTTTTATACCAACAACAACATTGAGTTTACGATCCGAACCATTCCTATCGGATTCTGTGATAGGGCCTATAGTGTAATGATTCAAAACATTCTGTTGGCAGTAAATACGGGAATTCTCCCTATCATATCCGAAAGTGTTCAAATTACGAATTCCCAACACAAGCATTGATGTTACAGCTTTAAGAAGATATTGAGCTCTAATTCATTTGTTATGTTCCTAGATTTTGGGCTACAGAACATCGCTCTTGACATACATTTCTCAAGGATTTTGATCCTTTCGCTATTTTTCCTCCTTAATGTGTTTATCTATAGCCAAACGATGAATGGATTGATAGGTTCTTCGGTTGGAGCTTAAGTCCTTGCTAATAATTTGTGAAAACCAAAATGAACACAAAATGGCTACCGGAAGAAAAAATTACAATCCACCCACACAAGCATAGGCATGAAACTAGGCGAAAAAAAGTAACTGACAACAAACATCTCAGCTGGATAGAGATTATCATTAATGTCGGAGCACTTTAGAAAAGGATAACACAAATTTCTACTTAAATCAAATGCGTCCTGCTTTGGCTATTATCCTTTATACATGATTATCCTTTTGCAAACTCAAAGTGAGAGGAAAAAAAACTTATTTCTAAATAGAAAAGCAAAAATATGTCTTCTTTGGTTATTTGAATAACAAAAGGAAACGCAAATTGTTGGCTTCCATTTGGAAAATTGACCAAAAAGCGTATACTTGAGCAGGTGCTCTGTTTTTTTTAAACTCCTGTAAGGATAACGTGATTATCCTTTTCTCCAAATTTTCCGGAAAAAAATCTATTCTGGGGGTTTTTGGGGTCGTTAAATACGAATCTGCCAATAAAAAGTCTGTAAGGATAACGGAAGGTCCTGTAAGGATAACGTGATTATCCCTTTCTCCAAATTTTCCGGAAAAAAATCTCTTCTGGGGATTTTTGGGGTCGCTGAATACGATTCTCAAGTTAAAAAGCCTGTAAGAACATCTCAAATGTAAGGATATATATTCGAAGACTAAAAAGAATAAAATAAAAAAAATAAATTTTTAAAAAAAAGTTTTTATTAAAAAAGAATGCACTAAAAAGAAAAAAATAATTTTCTGGACGCTGTGTATCACAAATATAAAAGCTTTTCAAAAGCGAGATAAAGCATAAAACAATAAAATAAAAATTTATCTCAAAATTTATCTCGCTTTTAAAAAGCTTTTATATTTGTGATACACAGCGTCCAGAAAATTATTTTTTTCTTTTTAGTGCATTCTTTTTTAATAAAAGCTTTTTCAAAATTATCTCGTCTCTAATTCGAACAAATTTTCACACAATTTGAACCTAGATTAAACTTTTGTTTTGAAAAAAAAAACTAAAACACGTCCCAAGGATTCCGTAGAGATTATCTTTTTTTTTTTAATTTTTGTTTTATTTTGTTTTTTACGAAAACAAATGGCTACTTTAGCGATATCCATAAAATACCCCATGCTAATTTTCGGCCTTTGAAATCCCGTCTCACTTTTCGCGATTTTTTGTATGGAGTTTAGTACTGCCCTCACATCATCGCCGACCCCCTCCCAATACAGTGTGACGGTTTTTTTTGACAACCCCTTTTTATCATATTATAAAATTAGATATTAATTTTTAATTCCTATAAAAAACCGTACGCGATGGTCACTAAACCTTCAAAAAAATAATTTTTTTTAAAAGTCGAGGGCACAATGAGTATTTGGGTTTCGAAGAAAAAGTTAAAATTCAAGTTACAAACTTTTCCGGGTAGTCCTGTATTTAGGCATCTTTTCCTGGCGTCCCGCAATCAAAACTTTTGTCTCGGATTTTTCGTTTTAATCTCTAAACCAGGCATCATCAGCTAGTGGCTCGGCTGGCTCATCACACAGATTGGCTTTAACAGCGTAGCCATTATAATCGACCTTTTATTGTGTGTTGTCATGCTTGTGTGTGCGGCTTCGGATCGCAGGAATAAAATGAATCGTGCTTTGAGTTGGAATCGGGGAATTATCAGCATGACGCATTTCATTTTAAATCAGTTCGTGTCAAGCCATTGCCGTGGAAGGTTGTGTTTCATTGAACTGTATTTTTATTTGTAGTGGTTATAAATTTTGATTGTAAAGGTAGCGACAGTTACTTTGATGGCCCCTGCTCTAAACTGAAAATTTTAGCCTGCGGCGCATTTTTTCACAGGTGTCTACCTACGGTGTGCCTTTTTTTTAAATTAATCACTTGCGACACATTATACCGTATATTTTTCCCTAAAAAGTTACCTGATAGGGGGTTTCGTTGGAAGGGGAAAGGGGTAAGGTCGTTTATCAATCTAGTATTCTTGATTATTCAAGTAACCCTATCTATGCACAAAATTTAATTCAAAGCCGTTGAGCTGATTTCGTGTAATGTTGCTACAAGAATCAAAACCGTGAAACCGATTGTGATCAAATTCTGTACCACTAATGAGTTGTTTTAAAAGTTTTTTCAAATTATTTAAAATCCTTCATCTCAAAATTTGACTACATAATATGCAAAGAACTTTTTTTTCCTGTATTGAAACTTATTGATTACAAAGTTCCAGTTAGACGATTACAAATCTCATTAATCAATCAAAAATAAGTTATTAACTGTATGTGCTGCATTTAGACAATATCATTAGCGTAAATGTCACAATAATATTTGACATGATTGGTTATGTCTTGGCATTGCCAGCATGAGACTTTAATATAAAATGATATTTTTGATGGAGGTACAAGGTTGTCATTTATAATGGTCATGGGGGCAAAAATAAAATCGACACACACAAACATATTGCACACGTAGCAGTGTGGCTTTTGAACCTTTTGCTATCCCCTTTTTTCACATAGAACCATACAAAATAAAGTCACCCCAACTACAACATAAAAAACAATAATGTCCTCGTCAACATAATCACGTCGGGAAAATGGTTTGCGTGTTAAAATCAAATTTCTATTATCTTTAATAAAACAGGGTAAAAGGGGTATGAACACAGGTGAGAATAGAGGTGGAATTCATGGTTTCTGGTACCTATTCGAATAGAAGAAGTAAGACAAACGGAATCGGTTTTCCCTGAGAACTTTGACGTTTGATGTCCATTTGGTCGTCCTCGCATGGCGATGGGTTTCAACCTGCTAGTGGTCAGATTCTTTGTACTATCAAATTGCCAGCGTCAAACGCCTATCGTGCTGGTAGCTTGGTCGAGGGGGTATTCAGAGGACTATCAGGTGGACTAACAAGACGTCTTCACCGAGCCGTTTAAGTTAAATTTAATTAGATCGAATGCGTGAACAGCACCAGTAACCATAAATATATCCACAAATTTTTTCATACTGTACATTATGCTAAATTTAAGGTTACTCTAGCATATATTCAACATTTGCTGTCTGTCCAATGTTGAAATGGAGATTTGATAAAACTAACTCGCAAGGAGTTTATGTCTTTTGACTGGTATTTTATGTTTAATCAACAAAAAAAAAAGTTTGTGGTCAGTTGAAGGCTGCTACAATTTGAATTTGTTTTTTCATTGATTATGTCCTTACCAAGTATATTCCGTTTCTCTATGCGGGTACACATATACCTATATGTATGTGGAAATGTTCCTCCATCTCAGGTCGAATTCCAGCTATTCCCACATAATTACAGAGGCATGCATGCCAGCAATATGTTAATTCCGGAATTTATTGTTTCGTATGTCACCTTGCCATTACCTTTTAAAGGCTTTTCACATATGCATTTGCCAACGTTAGGCGTCGGGCGGGGCGTAAATTAATTTGGAATGGGAACAGCAGTATTTTGAGTAGTTTTGACCAACGTTAAATTTAATTATAGACATCAAACGCCTGATGGATTTTGGGGTGGCTATGGATTTTCATATACGAAAACCTATATTGGGGATAGCCAAAAATCACGAGAATGAGATATGATAGATCACCGTTTTGAATGATGACCATAGCATAGCTAACCATCAGATGACCGAAAACCTCAAAAGCCATCATCAATGGCTGCCGTAATATCGCATTTGGTTGATGGTGGAAGTCAAATCAGGACTTCATTAGAAGCTTTTGTCCACATTTAAGGAGAATTTTCAAAAATCCTCTGCTGATGTCATAATGTGGTGTATTTGATAATAGCATTGCCATGGAACAAGCAAGCACTCTTGCTAGTGTTGTTCAATGGTGTTCAGCTTTATTGGATCAAAGTGTCCATACCAAAAATAGCGAAATGTGATGAATTAATTTGTCGCTAATTATTTGGGAATTTATAATTTTGTCAGGCCCATTTCTGGGAGTGTTTTTCATTTCGAGAAATTATATTTCGTTACCACCAAAAGCAGTGTCGAGTATAGAAAATTATTATGTCTTTGTGTTTTTTGTATATGCTGAGCAACGATATATGGTCGAACATAACGAGGTGAAAAAAAAAACATACAAACTATACAACATTCGTATAAAACATAAATATAGATTTTGACCATATTTTCTATTTCGGTATGTTTCTATGTGAGGTTTTTTTTTCTTGTTCATTATACATACATATGTATTTTTTTCGTTGCTCTCTATTCACCATCTATGGTCTGTTGTTTCGACCTTATATGGGTGAAGTTCTCGTTTGACATGAATTATGATTAACGACTGAAGCCACATGGAGCTCATGAAAGTCAAATAGCAACAAAATTTCACTAATTAAGTCATTTGTCATTAACGCACCGTATAAAATATATTTTTTTATCAGATCGTAACACAACCGAGCAACAGTCAAACAACAAAAAACAGCAATTTATTTAAATTTCAGTCAATTTTTTTCATTAGGCTTTTTTTTTGTGTGAGGCACACCAAATTTGATAGTTATATAACACGTGTGTTAATTCAAATTTTCCCTCTGTTGCATTTTAGAGAACTTTGTGCGAGTATTAACTTGAAAGGGTTTGTGTTCAGAAAATATTATTTTCTTTGAATTTGGTTATATGATTTTTATCCCAAAACCTCATAGTTTTCGAGAGAATTTCAAAAAATTGGGTTGAAAAGTTCTGAAATCTGGATGACATATGCGCCGCAGGCGAGATTTTTTAAACAGAATACAACGATTGCAGACCTTATAAGCCGAGAAATTCCAATAGGATTCAATGCTAAAAGGTCGAGTATAAACCATGAATCAGAAATGGTTCAATGGTTAAACACTAAATAGTTTATTAGCTCTGGCTTGATGGAGCTATGTTGTCTTAAACCTTATAATTCGCACAAGGTTTGTGGCATCGGAGTATAAATACTCAAATCGAGTTTTACTGCACCAAAATCCTGTAAGCCTGGCTCTGATGACGGTGAGCCAGCTTTCCATACCAGAAAGAGGCTCCTGATGGGTTTTCAGGGCAGACATGTCCGACCTGTTGGGGGGAAATTTGGATGTGAAAACATCCGCAAAAATAATATAATTTTGTTGTTTTTGCAGACCTTATAAGCCGAGAAATTCCAATAGGACACAACGATTTAGATCAAAAATTTGAAAGATAATTGTATTGCATTTTGATTTAAACCATGTATCTACCACCAACCGTTCGATAGATATAATTTTTTGGAGTAGTTGTATTTTTGGAAAAAGAGGAAAAACTACAATTTTTCCTAAAAACCATAAAATTTTTGATTTTATTTTTGTTTAAAAACTCCTAAATCTTCTCTGTGTGCGCCATTTTCGGGAAATCTTAATTTTTTTAGTGATTAAAAAACGTGACGAAAGTGATATTAAATTTATAATCTTTATATCCTTTTTCATATACTTAATGCACCACTTTTTATTATTTTTTTACGAATTTCATGAAAAATACAATATTTTCCTGCTAGCCGTTTCGTTATGTTCCTCCAGTCTTTGAAAAATTTCTATAACATCGCAGCTCCGTAATTGCAATAAATATGTATTGGCAATAAAATTTCTAAGGACACCATAAGCAGAAATATTTTTATGGAATATAATTGAACACCTTAAAGGATTTTTTTTAAAAAATATTTCAACGATTCAAAATCACCTATAAAAATACGTTTTCTTAGAACGTGAAACCCATAAACGCTTCTTCATCTTTAGGCGATATTTGAAAGCGTCTTTTAAAGCAGTTAACCGTTGTTGTCGTCCCAACTCCTTAAGAGCTTCGGTAAAGATGAATTTTCCTATTCTTCGGCAAGTAATTGAGGGCACTACTATTTAACTGTGTTCGATTCTTACCAATAGATTTCTTCTTTGATGGCGAAATCAAGCGCTCTCTTTCCACGATATTCCTTTAACGTTTCCTTTTTTTCAGCTTTAGTGCACTCACGCTATTCATACGGAGTTTCAGCTTCCTTTGTGACTATAATCCTTTAAGTTACTATTGAGAAGCCGTCTTGGAATTACAAAAAAGGGTAATTTTATTAGCCTGAACGCCCTTATTCTTGCCAGCATAATATGGCCATGCCTGTATTTTATATGACGTTTTCATGTCGGTTTGCTCGTTTTTTTATGGTTTATTAGTGATTTATCGCACTATATAAGATGGCTGAGCTTCTCTGTTCGTCCTGAATGTCTAAGCTGATGCTGCCTGCGATGCCACCATCATATCGTTCGTCTTATGAGAGCAGCCGTTTTAGTCAGTCGTCCTTTAGACATGTGAGCTTCTTAGACTAAAAACTGCTTCTCGATAGCACCATTACGCCAGCCATTACTTATGCCAATGTCGATCCCTGATTCCGGAGTCGATGCCACCACCCAATTGAATATCCTTGGAAACGGTAGTATATCGTCTTTTAGCGTATTCAATGGTCCGGGGGGAGACTTTCCGAGTCCCTCCAATTCTAGTAAGGATGCGATGTATTAACTATACTCCATGCTATATCGATATTTATATGGACTTCGTGTGTATCAATTTTCATGCAAGGCGAGAATGTCGTTTGATGGATCGTAAATGGAATTTCTGATGTGCGATAAAATCTATTGAGGCCTTTTACTTTGCCCATGGGCAAAAGGAATAGAAATAATTGATTGAAAGTTTTATCAGCTTTAATGCTTCACAGAAGTATCTTTTTTTTCGTTCTTGTTACTTGTTCCAGCGTATAGTATATTATGCCAGCATTTGATGTTATATTTATATATGGTTCAACTTTGACTTCTCTTCATTTTCTTATTGTACTTTGGTGATGTGTTCGTCCTTTTGGGCTGTCACTTTATTACAACAAAGTGTCGATTTCAGAAGATCCTTTTTAACCAGAATCAATGTAATTTGGCGATTCCCTTAGACATTCGATATTTTTTTTTTCTTTCACGCAATTTTTGCCAATGAAAAGAAAAACCTATAAAAGATTTTGTGCGTGTGAGCCCGAACATACATTGAGTATTTAGTAGCACTAAAATTTTATGCTTTTATATTTTTTTAATATTCATAAATTTGAAATATTTCTGTTCAAAGTAGTTGTACTCATAAAAATATCAACATTTATGTCACAATTTTGTTATTTTCATAACATAATAAAAAAGACATAAGATTATGGGCAGTACGCTTGGAATTTTTATCTTTCCGGATTTAAGGATGTTTCTTTTATGATTAATAACGCTATTGAAGCAATTTCATAATTTTGTGAATTTTTGGCGTTGTTTTAAAAATGGCATCCGAGTTTGGCGGATATCTTGGTAACATGGTTCGAAGTCTTTTGCTTAAAATGAACAACTATTCACTGCGAAATGTCAAGTGAAGACAATTTTTAAAGCTTTTTGGACTAGAATTTGAAGGTGCGGAAAATTGATTTAAAATCGTAATTTCCACAATTTTTATTTTAAATTGAAATTTTCACAAGCGTGTCAGAGTCTGAACAGATAGAGGTGGGATGGGGGGTAGGGAATTCGACCAAGCGTGACAAATTATGACGAAGATGATGTGGGGGATGGTGCATTCGGCCAAACGTGCTGAGGAGGATGAAGGAGGACAGGCGGCGAAGAGAACCAAATTTGGCGTTACGTTTTTTATGGACACCTCTTGGATGTTCTGATAAAATATCTACGAATTTTACACCCCCCCCCCCCCCTCCTAATTACCGGTTCTACTTGTGACAGAGACTGCTTGGTGCTAATGACACCATCCGTCTGCCGTGCTATCACGACATACGTATGATCCTGACAAGAGACGACGAAAAACCTTACAAATGTTGAGCATTTTTGCTTTTCTTTTAAACAAACCGGTGTAACACAAAAAGTGATCAATTAATGGACCAGAAAAGGTATATTAAATGTGAGGAAAGCAATAGGGTCTAACTACCATAACAACAAGGATGCTTGACCCTCAAATAACAATGCGTAGCGACAGAAAATAGCTCACAATACAATTTATCCTCGTAGATATTGACTTGATCACAACTTTTCTGTTAAACTAGCAACTTTCTAAGAGAAATATTTTATTTCCACTCGCATCACTAATAAATACTAAAAGTAAATGATGTGTTTATAATTTGATTTATTACGAAATACTATCACAAGTAAGCAACTAAAGAAAAACGTTTAAGACTTTAGTTTTCTTTTCAAGTATGTTATCTTCTTTCCCTTCTGGAACGAGGAACTTGCCTTAATATTAAAAATCCTCCAACCGCATTAGAAAGACGGACAATGAAGTGGAGATCTGACTGTCTAATAGAGAGAATTGCAAATGACGGAAGGAAATGTCTAAAGGATAGATGGGATACTGCCATCATACTTAATTGAATCTTCCTTCCATTGATCCATAATGACCGACATAATGTTGTTGTTGATTGCAAATTGAGAAAGATTCAATGGCTCTAAAGAACTCAATAAGATGACTGACGACGCCGATGGACTTGAATGATATGATGGCGTCGTTGGTGGTTTTTTATTTCGATCGGCGACTAATTTCTTATTAAGTCAACGATCTAATAATAGTTTAAGGGCACATTATAATGGTTATCATGAAAACGTTCAAATCATCGCCTATACTCGTCGTTGTAGTAAGTCCTTTTTACGCTCGATATGAAACTTAACCTCATTAACTGATATAAATTGACAGATGACGCACACATTTACGATTTAATACATTTTGGAACCAGAAGAGTGATTTATATTAATTACACTTGTTATAAAACTTCTTTTTTCCATCAAATTACCTTCAAATATTGTTCGTCATCCATTTTGCTCCCGAAATACTTACAATTTCACCCTCATCAGTCTTTATAAAAAAAAACCCCCCCCAAATGATTTGGGGCTGAAAATTAAGTGCGACTTTCGACTCCTCATGTATGGTTCTTAGATTCCGTATACGATTATGAAACTTTAGACATTTTTAGATTGACTTTTTATGTACAATTAATTACGCTCATTAAACTTACGTTTGATAATATACAGGAAATGGACATTATGAGTACGAGTGTCGTATCTACCTTTGAGTTGACGAGTAGCTATCAAGAAATACGAGAAAATTATGAGAACTTTTCGGTACATTGGATAAAAAATTGCACCATTAAATCATATTAAGAATGAGTATAGCACGATGATGATCATCTGATGATTATAATTGCACTTAATTTTATTACATTCTTAATAGATATTTTTAAGTGAATTTGGAAATTTCAAAACTTACGGTGAAATTTATACATTTGAAGTTCAATCGACTATTAGAATAGTAAAAAAGAAATAAAATTAAAAGTTCCCGGGTAAAAAAAAATCCAACCTCCCTTTCGGCAGGGGTAATAGTTAAAGGATTCGCTAAATTAAAGCTTCCGGGATCAGGGAAATAGTGATTTTGGTATCTTCATATCCTACTACAGACTTTACCAATGAAAGCTTTGCGGTATAAATTGCCTCCACGGGTTTTTCGTTAACATTTGGGCTTCGGTTTTACTCTTTTTGTGACCTCACGCTAAAACTAAGTCAAGATCTCTAAAGAAGTTAGGAAGATATTAAAATTTAGTAACATATATCGAGGGGCGGGGAGAGGGTGTATTTTAATGGACAAAAAATTTCTCGAGCAAGGGCTAACGAGTCACGTCACGCTTTTCTAACGATTTTTTTCTATAGGATTTAATACCGCCATAGTAACTTTAACTATTTTAAAATGGAGAATTGTGGCTATTAATGTTAATTTCAGTTACAAAAATAGTTAAAATCGGATTTTTTTTATAGTAAATTTAACTAGGTACATAGTAGTAAAAATGTACTATTTAAAAGCTTTTATTTAGCTCGCTATCTTGTCTGTTTGTTTGTCTGTTTGTCTGTCTGTCAGATCAAATCTTGCAACCCAATTTTGACCCACTTCCACTTGTCCGATTGACTTGAAATTTTGCACACTTATATAAGTCCGATGACAATACAATATTTTCACTACTTCGTCCTTATAAGGATAACGGAAGGTCCTGTAAGGATAACGTGATTATCCTTTTCTCCAAATTTTCCGGAAAAAAATCTATCCTGGGGGTTTTTGGGGTCGCTGAATCCGAATCTCCCATTAAAAAGTCAGTAAGGATAACGGAAGGTCCTGTAAGGATAACGTGATTATCCTTTTCTCCAAATTTTCCGGAAAAAAATCTATCCTGGGGGTTTTTGGAGTCGCTGAATCCGAATCTGTCATTAAAAAGTCTGTAAGGATAACGGAAGGTCCTGTAAGGATAACGTGATTATCCTTTTCTCCAAATTTTCCGGAAAAAAATCTATTCGGGGGTTTTTGGGGTCGCTGAATCCGAATCTGTCATCAAAAAGTCTGTAAGGATAACGGAAGGTCCTGTAAGGATAACGTGATTATCCTTTTCTCCAAATTTTCCGGAAAAAACTCTATTCTGGGGTTTTTGGGGTCGCTGAATCCGAATCTGTCATTAAAAAGTCTGTAAGGATAACGGAATGTCCTGTAAGGATAACGTGATTATCCTTTTTCTCAATTGTTCCGGGAAAAAATATATTCTGCGGGTTTTGGGGTTCGCTGAATACGATTCTCAAGTTAAAAAGCCTGTAAGGACATCTCAAATGTAAAACTATATATTCGAAGACTAAAAAGAACAAAATAAAAAAAATAAAAAAATTTTTTTAAAAAAAGCTTTTATTAAAAAAAATGCACTAAAAAGAAAAAAATAATTTTCTGGACGCTGTGTATCACAAATATAAAAGCTTTTAAAAAGCGAGATAAAGCATAAAACAATAAAATAAACATTTATCTCGCTTTTTAAAAGCTTTTATATTTGTGATACACAGCGTCCAGAAAATTATTTTTTTCTTTTTAGTGCATTTTTTTTAATAAAAGCTTTTTTTAAAAAAATTTTTTTTGTAGTTAAATTGACTATTTTTTGAAATTAACTATTTTGTCATTAAAATTAACTATTTTGTCATTAAAATTAACTATTTTGTAATTAAAATTGACTACTTTAGTAATATTTACAACTCCCCATTATAAAATAGTTCGATTTACTATTTTTTTTCTCCGCGCGTAAATGCCCACCACCCCCTTAAAAGTATTTTATGGACAGCCGCTATCAAACCATTAACGTCAGACCCAAATCCCTTCAGGACTGCAGAAGATAGCAGGAGAGCTTTGACGCGGAAGGGGTGTAAGTTTTATAGCGCGAAAAGTCCTTTGACAGTGAATACTGGATATAAATCTCTTCAGTCATCTGGAGAAGAAATATGAAAAAGGAGGAAATTTCAAAAATACCATAGCCTATGCAACTCTCGATGATACTGTAATGTTAACAGCAAAATTTCGCTAAAAAGGGTTGAGTGGTTTCTGAGAAAATACCCCACAGAAACCCGACTTAAAAATTAACCAAATTCATATTTCATTTTTTTTTTTTATGTTTTACGAACGACTTAATAATCAACAAATTTTATAATTTTAAAAGCCACAAAAATACTCCGGGCACCAAAACCCTAATGTTAATGAAAAACCCAAGGACATACTTTATAGTGAAACAAAACAAAACAAAAAATCTGGGTCACAAAAAAAGACTAAATGAAAAACTTCCAATTGAATTGAAAAGATTTACAAATGCATTGAGACATTGCTCAAATGTGCATAAGAAGAATTTAGTTCACCTTTGTCATCGGAATTGTGAGTCTAATTTGAATGGAGTGAAACCTTTACAAATCGATTCAATATTCCTCCTATTTGAATGAATTTCCCTTTGAACTTGTCACAGTTGAAATCAAATTCCACCCAAATAAATCTTTTGAGAGGCAGAACAAAATTAGATGAAGCCCACAGGAATTTGAATTTCAATGCAGAAGATATCCAGCATAGCATTCCCGTTTTATGTTAGTCATTGCTTCTATGCAAATTGTGTAGAAATTTAATTCAACATGGCAATGCATAATAAATAGGGTGACTATAAGTCCCGGAATGACCGGGACAAATCCCAGATTCAGGCATGTTGTCCCAGCGTCCCGAAACTTAAATTTTTCCCCCGGAGTTGTGTCATCTAGCACTGTAATTTCTTGATCAGAAATAAATTCGAAACAAAAAAAATTATGCTTGTAGCGCAATTTCCTCAGAAATTACTGCCGATATCACGTCCCTCTTTAATAAATTCGCCTGAGGCGCATTTTATTAAACGAATTTCAATGATTTTCACTGGTGAGATGTTTGCTTTTCAAAGTTTTGCCTGTGGCGGGGTTTTTGTTGTATTTTCAAAATTTTTTTGAAAATACAACAAAAACCCCGCCACAGGCTATACTTTGAACGGGCTTTCAAAATTTTCGCGAATAATTTCGAAGCATTTCCTCACACTCCCCCTCCCCCATCCGCGCTCCCTTCCACCCTGCGCTCAAGCGGTAATCTGTTTCGGGTTCACACAAAAAAAAATGGTCACCCTAATAATAAAAGACTTTGAATTTTACATGATGCTAAGTTGCATAAAGTCATTCCATAATACGCATATGGACATTTAAATTAAATAAGGGTAATTTTCTGATGTCCTATTTTTTGCTTCAATAATGATTTAATACTATTAACACATTGACTGCCATGACTATCATTTTTGATAGCCAGTGAAAATTGGCACTATGATTCATGAGCGGCCAAGGCTATCATTTTCGATAGCTGGGTCTACAATCTACATGCATACATACGTGCATTCTACATACGTACATTCTACATACGTCTACATGTATTGGCATCTCCCTTACATTTTTGCAAAATTGGTCTGGCAGTCAACGTGTTAAAGATCAAGAATTTCCAATGACTTTTGCTTAACTAAACTATTGCCTAGAAGTTTTGATAAATGGAAACCACTAGAATATCTACACAAAAGTTACTACCTTTTCATACATTAAAAAAAATATTAATTATCCGAAAATCCGGCATGAAAACCAGTTGATATTAAAACTGGTAAACAACATTTTGACCGCATTGAACCTCAGAACGTGTTAGAAGAGAACTTCAATGGATTCACTTATCATAATCCAACTAATTAATGGAAATATTTAGGATTATCGCTGACCATTATAACCACTGGATTGATAATAATGAAAATATCTACCGTTTGTTAATTAACCATTCAAGTTATGTTCCGGTCAATAATTCAACTGATATGACCAAAATATCTGCTAAAAATGTCGCGTTTAATGGTTAAGAGGTCACGAGATATAATTAACAAAATCTATTTTGTCAGCATTAGCAGCACATATTTTTGTTTTTTGCAGTTGGCTTGACAACAGATATTATCTGAAGAATAATAAAATATTCACAAAAAGCGACGACAATTATAAATTTCCACACAATTAAATTTTGTAGAATTTTTGAATTTTACTAGAAAACTTGAAAGTTAATTAAATTATGTAGGTACCTACTTTACATCCAGGATCAAGAACTGAAGATATTAATAACAAATTTCATGTGGCCGTTAAATGATTTTATTGTGTGCGTAAAGTCGGACAATTTTCTAAAAATCAAAGAGAAAAAAAGCGGACAATTTTCTAAAAATCAAAGAGAAATTTAAAAAAAAAACGAATCTAGCCTCAGGTTTTTGTGAAAACAAGTATTTTTGAGTCGTTAAAAATTAATAAGAGTTTGGAGTGCCGCTCCACATGAGAGGAAATACGCTCTCGAGAATTACTCGCAGGAGGTTGTCCATTTGAGAGTTAATTTCGGTGATTTTTCTCTTTTCAAGACCCATATCTTGATTTTTTTGACATCTTGCTTTGGCGAGTTCTCGAGAGCTACTAGCGAAATTCAAACGCCGTTCGTATCTGGCGAGCAACTCCCCGAGAGTTCAGTGGGTGCGTGTCGACTAGAGAGTAGAATCACTTTTGACAGCTCGCAGAAACTAGCTCGCGAGTTTTTGAGAGTTTCTGCGAGCGATTCTCAGAGACGTGTCCTTTTGCGAGTAACTGCTATCGAGAGGTTCTCGCCGGCATTCACTCTCATGTGGAGCGGCACCTTTACCCACATGTTTTTAAAACATGAGTTTAAACTGACAGAAAACCATAGCAAACTGTCTCTTAAAAGTCATGTTTAACAAAAACTTTGGTTAAAAATGACTATGAATACGCGGCCTAAAGGTGATGGCCCAATAGAAGCTTTGCTTGCTTCGCTTGCTTTACTTTGCTGAGGCATTCGAGGCGATCAAAGCAAGCAAAGCATCTCTAGACCCAATGTACGCTTTGCTTTGAGCGCTTTTGTATTGGCCCAGCTCTCATAAGGAAACACGAAGTTCAATTCAGCTGTCAAAGCAAGTAACGCAAGCGAAGCAAGCAAAGCTTCTATTGGGCCATCACCTTAAGTGTTTTGGAAAAGTTGATAACAAAATCACAATAACCCTCAATTCAGGAAATAAGGCCCTTAATTTGATAGACCTGCGACACGACAATTGCCACGCGAACCTAGTCGGCTGGAATTACGTTTGCTATTTTTACTTTATTTAGGTATCAATAAATATTTGGACAAAAATATTATAAAAATCCATTTTTTTAATGAAGAAAATTCGCATTAATACCAATTGCGACAGAATACGTCGTAGTTGCAAGCGAATGATACTAGAGTCGATCATTTTAGGTGACAAATCTATCAGAATTGGGGTGTAAAAATTGTCTAATTCAAACGAAAATAGTACCAAAGATTTTTTAGTGGAAATACAAACATCCAAAAACAGCACAAAAACAATACCATACTATGCTGTGAATTGAATAAGAAAGTAAAAACAATTTAAAATGTCGTCAAAAAACACAGCAAAATAATTTTCGTTATTCAATTTAATTTTATTTGATGAGTTATCGTGGATTTTTTTTTTCATTTTTTCACCCTCAATAAAACTTTCAACGTCAATTGCTAATTTTAGAAATTATGCACGAAAGGTTTCATTACAAATTGTGTATCATAGAGACACCAAGAAGAAGTGAATGTTCTTAAGTGAACTCCTGATATATTCAAATCGACATCAATACCACAATGTCTATATATATATATATATTTGTATATTGCAAATGCCTTGTTATGCATATTGGTGAAAATGCCCAGCATAGAATCGAGTTTTGTGCGGATACTCGATCGTGTCTTGTGTAAAAAATTTCGCTTGTAGAACCGACTAAGATATGATTCGCCTGTCATAATAGAAATATAATTAACTTTTATTGTTATCACTCCGAAATGTTTATTTGAGTTTAGCGAAATATGATCTTTCGGTCGTTTACCCGGGAGATTTTTTTTTCATTTTGATTAGTTATGTTTCAGAGGCCATTCTCGCCAGAATTTTTAGCTGATACCACTGTGAGAATACATATTTTTTTTTTTAATTTTAGCTTTTGTGAAGCTTTATGACAGTGTTTTGTCAACACAAAACGACATGCGATTGTCACTCTTTGGTATTGTTAATGGATGAAATTGCAGCTATAATTTGATCACGCATCGTATCATTTTTGATCATATATTTATAAAGTAGGACAGTGCCCTGATATGTCATTAACATTAAACAAAATCGCGTGAGATTAGATCGTTTTTTCTTGCATAATTTTGGTTAATTGTTTACACGCCTATATTGCATTTATGCATGTGGGAAATGTTATTTGATTCACTTGAAAAATTCGCAAGAAAAGCTCACTGACCGCTTATTTAAAGTTGGAAAATTTTTTTCACAAGATTTTTTTCAAATCGACATATTTTAAATACCTAGAGTTTTATTCTGGGTTTCGAATACCCTTATATTTGTAAAAAATTACTCATACATGTTGATAATCACTCCATTGTCATGTGGACGTCATGAGATTGTTGCATCGCGGCACAAGACTGTTCGTTTTTTATATCCCTTTTTTCAGTTCTTCAAGCGTATTTTTGATTTTACGCAAATATTTTAGCTGGATTTATATAAAGTTGGTACCATTGTTGCTAATTGTGATAATTTTTTTTATAGTCTTATGTGAGAATCATACACTAGGATCTAAAGCCCGGTTTATACACTTCAAGCAGGGCGCGGCAAGTAAAGAGAGGCAAGTAGTTTGCTTAGTTTACACGTTGCAAGTAAATCATTTCAAGTAGAATGACAGCCGAACGAAAATATAACCTAAAATTTTCTGAGAAATTATTGAGAAAAAAACGACACTTTTTTGTAGAAAAATTTGCGAATTTCGTGTTGTTTATTCCTTAAAATATTACGACATTCTCTGGCAAAGCAGCAAATATATAATAAACCGAAACACACATACACACTCAGAAAAATGTCCAGGTCAACTTTTTGTCAGGTTAACTCTGACCTTACACAGGTTTCTGTAAGCCAGCTAGCGGTCAGAGTTAACCTATCTAAGGTCAACTCGTGCAGCTCCCAATGCCCTACTTCACCTGCTGGTGGCTTAATTTCAGAATTTCTCCGACCACAGGTCAACTCAGTTTTACTTTCCCACATGCAGGCGAACGCGCGCCTGCCCGAGGCCAATTACGCCGTATGTAGGTCGTCGAGTTAGCCTCAATTTTTCTGAGTTTAAACCGCGTTTAAGATATGGTATACTGTACGCATCGAACCAATCGTTGGACAGAGAAATTAACTACAGGATAGGGTGCTGGGATGACAAAAATTTTGATTTCCGCCTGTCCGTCCTTGCTTGACCAACATAACTCCCCAAGAAATTCAGCTAGAGACTTGAAACTTCACACAAATAGGTTTCTCGTAAAAAGTCTTGAACGGGACCATTTCTTCCCCTCTCCACAATTCAAATGAAGCAGTTTTTAGCGATTTTAGCGAAAAAGGTGAGTCGTATCGAAAAAAATTATAGAAACAAAATCGGTTCAAAATATGGTTTTGCATTTAAAAATTTTATATATATAAAATTCATTCCTTCACCCTTCCCTCACCCATTCCTTCACCCCTCACCCAACTGAATTTTTTTTAAATGAAATTTTGTCTGTTCTCATCATCATACTAATATATAAAAATGAGTTGGTGTCTGTCTGTCTGTCTGGCTGTCTGTCTGTCTGTCCGTCTGCTCCTCTTTCACGCAAAAACGGCTGAACCGATTGACTTGAAATTTGGCATGAGTGTCTGTGGTAGTTCTGGATCCAACATAGGCATACGGAAAAGTAGCGCGAGAGGGGGTGGGGTGTAAGGGGAGGGGGGGGGGGTAAGGGAAGGGGGTAAATTGATTTCGAAACTTAGTTTTTGCGCTATGTTACTCTTTCGCGGGGAAACTACTGAACCGATTGGCCTAAAATTTGGTATAGATATTCGTCGGGGGTCCAGCCCCAAAATAGACCCATTAAAAAGTAGCCCGAGAGGTGGGGGAGTAAGGGGAGGGGGTAAAGTGATCTCAAAACTGCGCTCTTCCAGTGTTAAACGCGCGGCCAGAGGCGGCGCGGCGTATGATTCGAGGCCGAAGGCCGACGTAGACAGGGAGGCGAACGCCGACCTGTGGATGGGGGTGTGAACCGCAAAGCGGTTCGGGGCGCAGCCCCTAGTATAGAATATTAAACGAATGCCACCTGGCAATTCGTAGACAGAGAATTTAAAACCCGTATGTAGGTTCCGATTAATTGAGTATTATAACTTTATTCAAGCGGACCGAGTTTTTTTTTTAAATTTTCTAAACTATTATAACTTTTTCCCAGCGAACTGAATTTTTTGTAATTTACATAAATTACGGAATTACTATTTGTTTTTAAGGTAGGTAATTAAAAATGGATTGCGTGAAATTAAAGAGTAGTCCCAAAAAACTCAGAAACTGATTCTAGCCGAAGACTCGACAAAATCTACATACTCGTACAACAATCCAATTCTCAGGCGAAGAATTGCAGTTTTTCTTCTGTTTGTTCATAAAACTTTTGCTGTTTTCATAAAATAAAATTTTCTTCTGTTTTCATAAAATATTTGACGATTGGCTTTTCTGATGTTTTTTAAATGTTTTTTTTATCTTATAACTAGTTTAAATAGAAAAATAATGAAGAAAGCCGTTTTTAACACCCTTTTGTGTAATTTTTAAATTGATTTTTGCCTCGTTACGTCTTTGGTTGATTTCTATTTTTCTTCAATCGATAGAACTTCTAAACGAAATCTTATAATCCTGAATAAAGTTCTTAAGAAGAAAACGTTAACTACTTATTGCTGGATGTAGAACTTCCTCAAGGCATACGAGAAGTTTTCCCTTTGATCTTCCTGTTAATCGTATTTTATTGTTCTGCTTTTATTTTGCTTGTCAAACGATCGCTAACGCTTCGACTTTTACTTGACTTGCCCTCGAGTTGCCTTAGTTTGACGCAATGTGGGTGAATTGTATGGCAAAAAAAAACTTTCCCTGAAGTGATTTCTGGCGTTTTACAGGGAGCAAAAAGCAGACACAAGAGAACACTGGAAATCCCAATGAAAATGACAAAGGACCGAACGGAATAAGGAAACACAAAAATAAGACAGGAAGTAAGGAAATCTTGAGAACCAACACTACAATAAGAGCATCAATGACATGAAAAACTGAAAATAAAAATTGAAAACGAAATAAAATAAAAAGAATAAAATTAAATGAAAATAAGTGCTTGCTTATTGGAAAGTAAAAAAACACCATCTCAAAAGCTATTTTCCCAAAGAAAAGTTTCGAATTACAATCACATCCAATTACGTTTTTCTCTTGTATAAAAGGCCTCTCTATCTTCTCATCCGTACAGGACTCGAATCAAGTTCAGAATATCACTCTTCACATTTCCTTTTTCCTGTTTTTATAGGATTATCGACTCTTTAAATTGATTTTCAAAAACGTTGTTTTTGAATACAAAAACAATGTTTAAAAAAAAATGGAGTGGGGAAAAGTAATGAGGACAGCACTGTTTGTAAGTGAATTGTAATCGAGCTCAAAAAAAAAACAACGAAAAACAATAACAACTATGCGACTGATCACAAAGTAACCGATTAGCAACGATTTTTTGTGACCGGTTACAATATAACCGATTAGTAACAGCTTTATAGCTAATCGGTTACAAAATATCCAATTTGTCACAAATGACATTATGTAATCGGCAACGGTACTTTTGCGACCAGTCACAAAGTAACCAATTTTAAAATGATTCTTTTGACACCTGCCGCAAAGTAACCGTCATATAAACGGATTTGCAACCGCCAGTTAGCGATCAGGGTCACATTGTAACCTGCGTTACAAATGGTTACTTCGGACTGATTGAGAAATTGGAAAAAAAAACCTTAGAAAAATTGCTTTTCAAACTTTTTATTTGTTTTTGCGTATAAGTGCTCGTTCGCTTATACACTCAGAAAAATGTCCAGGTCAACTTTTTGTCAGGTTAACTCTGACCTTACAGAGGTGTCTGTAAGCCAGCTAGCGGTCAGAGTTAACCTATCTAAGGTCAACTCGTGCAGCTCCCAATGCCCTACTTCACCTGCTGGTGGCTTAAGCAGGGTTTATACACAGCGAGTAACTCGCTGCGAGTAAAGAGAGGCAAGTAGTTTGCTTCGTTTACACGATGCGAGTAAATCGTTGCAAGTAGAATGACAGCTGAATAAAACATAACCTACAATTTTCTGAGCAAAGATATCTTTGTTTGGTTTACTGTGAAGAAGTGTATTAGGTGTTTCGTTAATATAGACAAAAAAATATACAACGCGATTTTGAAGACAATTAAAAACGCGTTCAGCTAAAAACAGGAAAATAAAGAAAATTCTAAGTGCAAATATTCTACACAAAATGACACCTTCCTCCGGCGAAAACAGCAAACGAAATGAATTAAAACACAAACAAATAAAACCACCTCATTTGTACACGGTTCCATGTTGTTGTATTGGTTTTTACTTGCTAGAAAAATAGAATGGCTTTCTATTATTTTTGAGAGAGCAGCGAGTATTCTCACACATATGCGAGCGTCGCACACTAGCTCAAATCGCGTGTATTTACGTCTACTTGCAGCGAGTTACTCGCTGTGTATTAACCCTGCTTTAATTTCAGAATTTCTCTGACCACAGGTCAACTCACTTTTACTTGCCCACATGCAGGCGAAAGCGCGCCTGCCCGGGGCCAATTACGCCGTATGTAGGTCGTCGAGTTAGCCTCCATTTTTCTGAGTGTAGCCTATAACCTTATGGTCAAAAAAATTAATTATCATTTTTGATTCATGGTTTTTACTTGACCTTCTTGCCAGAAAGAGGCTCCTAGTGGGGTTTCAGAGCACACATGCTTGACCTATTAGGAGGAATTTTTCGGATGTAAAAACATTCAAAAAATAATATAATATGACCTGTAAGCTGAGACTCTCCAAGAGACTGTGTGTAAACTTTCATTTTTATCAGTTAAACAAAACTTATTTTACACCTTTATTGAGAAAATAAATACATATTATGATCCTAGCATATGTCAAAAGTCACCTGCATAAAAACAGTGTCAAAATAATAATAATTTCCTTTACCTTACTGGTTTCTCAGTTATTTTTTTTTTTTTGTCAAAAAACACAATTCAAAAAGCCGCTTCGAACACCTTTACAGCCCTTCACTTGACCTTTTTTTTAATTAAACACTTTTCCAAAATGTGTTTCCTAAAAAAGGATCAAAGCTGCAATTTGTTCGGGGTAAATATTTCCCATGACCGAATCAGCTGCTGTTCTCTTGAGTCCTCAAACATTCATTCCGAGGAGATATTTTCGGTTCGGTAACATATGCCAGCAAATACCGAAATTCTTATCAGTCCAATATCATGCCACTTTATGAAATACCACGACGGACCGTATTAAAAACTTATAGCTCATATATATAACCGTTAATGCGGACCTTAATGTGCATAACGACGGTCGTTTGTTGTCTGATTGCATAAAAAGATCGTCTGATCACTTTGCAAACGTCTTATTAAACCTTGAAATTGAAATAATGAAAACCAAAAGGAAATAAAGAAAACCAACATAAAATTATGTTGATGTGGACCGAAAATGCATAAATGAACCATCAAGGCTCGGCTCCTCATACGGTCTGATATGGATTATTACCTCCGCAATGGAAGAAAGAAAAACTCAGCTGTACTTCGTCATTTGTCAGGTGTAGATATGTATATGTCAAAATAATTCATACACTCGGTGGCTTTTGTCCAATTTGTTTCAATTCTTAGGTTAAGTGGGATTCTGTCCACTAGCAGAAGACCTAATTATACCTGATCCATGTTTGTTAGCCACCAGAAATAAGGTGAAACTGTTTGGTCATGTAACACCTTTTTTTCCAACAAAAATGAAAATGTCGAAATGCTTATTTTATGCTAATTTCGGGTAACGTGCATTTGCATCATTAAAATGTTTAAGGTCAGTTTGCACTCCGTTGATTGCCTCTAATTTGTCTGAAAATTTCATCGTGGTCGCGGTTGTTGATTCACTTCCGAATGCCGCTGGCGAGGGTGACGGAATTTTTCTCGTACGGAATTTTAATCGAGAAAAGGTTTTTTGTACCCTGAGTAGTTTTCCCCACTTTATCTATTCACGCGGACCAATGCGTGGGTAGCAGATATGAGAAGTTTTCCAAGTAAAAATTTTAGTTTATATTGCAAATCTCGATGCCATGCTGTATGAATAATTTCCCAAGGGATTCTATTTTACCCTGAATGCTGTTTGCTTTGCACAAAATTCACAAATTTAAATTCACTGCTAACCATTTGTCTATGGAGAAAATCAAGAATTTTTTGTAATGTAGGTGAGATTTAGACGGAAGAACTTTCATCTTATCTGCTTGCAGATATTGGAATCGAAATTTCGATAGCATTAAGAAAGATATTTTTCGTACATGTTTTTTTGTTAAATTTTTTAAGGACTCTTTAATAAATCAGGATTAATTTAAGTCATCCATACCATTAGATTTTTCTCATATTTCAGATTTTCATTTTTTTCCCCCAAAATTTTTTTTGGGTTTTTAAAATCTTGAAATGTTATAAATTCTGGAAGCAGTATAGGCTCGCAATGTAGAGAGAATGCACGAAAATTTATAAATCCACGAAGCGATCTGTGTTCCCTGAAAAGGATCAGTCGGGTGCCAAAAAAAAATTTCACTCTCCAAAAAGGTTTTAATTGTTATACCCGTATGGTGAAACCAAAGGGTATATTAACTTTGCCTTACCGTTTGTAACGCCAAGATCCCGTCATCACACAAAAAAATGAATTACACCAGTGTGTTTAGAATGACAAAAAAAGTTGAATTTAGCATGTCCGTCCGTCTGTCTGTCCGTCTGTCTGTCTGTGGCGCGGATTGCGGGCGCACGGATTGAGCTACAGACTTGAAATTTTGCGCAAATCCGTTTTTCGTTAGGGGGGGTACCCCCCATACGAACGAAATCGTTTTTTGTGAATATCTCAAAAACGGTGCATCTTATCAAAAAAGTGCAAGAACAAAAGTTATTTAGGATATGATTCTACATAAGACTCCCATACATCAAAATCCGATTGGAATAAATTTTAAAAAATCTTATTGGAAAGTTTAACTTCAAAGTGGAATTTTGGTACAACTGTTCAAATTTTGATACGAATATCACCATACGGGTGTCCAATGATTGCCAGATTGGCAATTATAGCTTTTGTTATGTTTTTATAGCGAAAAGAAGATTTAACAAATATTTCACTTTTCAATGTTTTACTTTTCAATGTTTTACTTTTCAATGCATGGGCCAAATTTAACAGTTATCTATTTGGTTATTTCCCACTTTTTTAATTTATTTATAGCGCCATATTTCAAAATATTCCACTTACCAATAAAGGTTTGGTAACACCTTTGCCTCTCTGCGTCGCACCCACAGTCTTACAAAGATTGCAAACAATAACTGAATTGCAACATTTGTTAGGTTTTTCGTTGCCACTTATCAACAGCATATTGTCCCTTGATTCTTATCGTGTACCAAACGACATTTGTGACTTTTTGGGGGGTTGTATTTTGATCCAACCTCTTTAAAACGCGCCAGGTTCCAGCGCTTTTGGTAGCCAACAAAACCACTATGAAAGAACTGTTGGTTTGCTAGAAAATCTCAAAAATCAATTTTTTCATACTGTAATGAGAATATCTCGAGAAGGGATAAAGATACAAATTGACGGTCAAAAACAAATAGTGGGAAATATTATTTCCTTTAATTTATTTCTAATATACCTATCACCATAAAAACTCGTTAGTTTTCGATAAAAACGCCAAAAACTAAATTTTTATAAATAACGGAAAATACCGGTAACAGTTAATACCGATAACGGTTCGAGATATAGAGTTCTTGTGAAAAGAAAAAAAAATGGTAAATATTAATTCTTTAATTTCCCGCATATAAGCCACTATCAAAAAACGCAAAAAACCAAATCTAGTTTTTTTTTGTAATTCCAATTTTCTTTTTTCCTGGTACATCGTTTTGAAAATGGAATTTTTGAAAATCCCATTACTATCAAAATATTGCTGCGACAAACATCTGTTAGCGTAAATTAGTTTCAGAAATACAGTAATCCCTCGAACTGCGCGGTAGATACGTTCCACAAAAAGAGCGCGCACTGCGAAACCGCGCACTGTGAACCCTACTTTGTATGAAATATTGGGGTTAGGTCCCAGATATTAGAAAAATTCAAAAAAAAAATAGAAAAAAGTTTTTATTTAACGACATATTTAAAGTAATACAAAGATATGATATGTATTACTAATCTTTTTGAAAAATTAGTGATTGATTACCCGATTTTTATTTTTTATTATGAATTTCTGCGTATGAGGCTAAAGCGGCTGTCAAAGTTTTCCGAAATTTTAAGACACGCTCCATATCAGGGTTCATATTAAGAGCTGCTTATTCAAGTTGACTATCAAGCACAAAAGAATTTGCAAGTTTTTCGCACTTAATAATATAAGCACGAAATTACCAAATATGTACGAAGATACCAAATTACCAGCTGATTCCTTCTTGTCGGGGATTCACCAAAATATATGTTCAGAACATGTTTTTTATACGGAAATTATAAAAAAACCGCGCAGCTGCGAAATTTTTACCGCACAGTTCGAAATTTTGGTATTAAAAACTTAACCGCGCAGTTGCGAAACCGCGCAGTCCGAAACCGCGCAGTTCGAGGGATTACTGTAATAGTTTTACAAGAAAATAAAAAAAAGTTGCCCCTTTTTCGAACAGTTTTTTCGCAATTTCCCCGCAAAGTTTAAAAGTTGATTATCTTTAAACTACGTTTTGGCGTTTGGTACATACATATTACATATATTGTGAGAGCGGTCAAGATTGCTGGTATCATTAGCACCAAGCCGTACCTATCATTACTTGTTTCGATAAAGCAAGTTGAAAAAAATCATACATGTAAAAATAAAATAAAAAAACTTACAAATTAATAAAATATCGATTTCTTATAGTACAAAATGTATTACAAATAATATAACATTTCATTTGAAGAATAACTACTTACACCAGTGAATTATAAAATATTGATTTTACAAAGGATATGAAGTTTATTTGAAATCTTTACTCATAAAATTAAAAAGTAGATATTTTTATTATTGAAATCAATTGAAAATTTAAATCCCGTGACTTCGAAACTTTGGTTATAAAACTTTAGTGTAAAATTTGCGAAACATTGTTACTGAGGGAAAATTACTGTGTACGAAAAAAAAAATGCAAAAGTCAATAATTGCACGCAGCAATTGCACTGGATTTGAATTTATAGACGAGAACAAAGGTTACCGCAGGCTACATTGAAATGAAATCATTCCAGGAAACGATAAAACACAAAACTAATATTGCGATTTTAGCAGAATTTCATTTTTATGCTTTGTTGGCAGGGAAAAAAAAACGGAAATTGAAAGAATCGAAAAGAGAAAAATAATAATAATAAAATAGTGAAACAATACAAATTGGAAACATGTGGAAAACTCAAACGGAAATGAACTAATTGATGGCTACGGAATTGTAACTCACAGTCAGTTGGCCCCATTGGCCACTTTTATTCGTTTCATAGATGATTTTTGTGCAGTTGCTGTGTGGCCGGTGGTACCTGGCCCGACATGTTTCTGTAGATGAGTTTTCCATTAGTTTGATTGACCCTTCCGGGTCTCCTCTGTATGTTTTCCTTTCATCTGATCGAAATATCGCTTTTGGTAAGATTTTTAAAAATCGAATATTCTCCTGTCAGTTTTTAAATGATGGACTATATTTTTCATTTGTAAATTTTTTTTTAGAAGATTTTTTAAAAAATGTTTTTTGATGGCTGATGAAAGAGTTGTATTTACTGGAAAAATTTCTCGATGAGTGCAGGCAAAGATGGCAGTTAAGTTAAAATGGCAGCGGGAGTTAAATTGATTAGAAAAGCTCATCAGGGAAAGCTTGAAAGCTTCGCTTCTCTTTGTCACACTTAAAACTTTTCACATAAGTTTGCTTCGCTCTTTAGTTGCTGTTGCTGTTGCTGTTGCTGTCGCTGTTGTTGTTGCTGTCGCTGTTGCTGTTGATGTCGCTGTTGCTGTCGCTGTCGCTGTCTCTGTCGCTGAAGTAGCCTATCTACAGTAGAGAGCCTATAATAGTTGCGTTTTTTTAATGTTCTAGAACACGGAACATTAAAAAAACGATCCAGAGTAAGTGGGAAATTTCATTGAGTGCGAATGGCAACTAACTTCACGTTGGTTACATCAGTAGGCCATTACTGCTATATTTTCTTGATATAATCACGATTCGCTATCTCCCATGATTAAAACTATTTCGCTGTCGAACAGAACCAACAAACCACCAACACAAAATCATCAATTGAGAATAAAATGTCAGATTTATTATGTTGAAGTTAGCAGCATTTCATTACCGTACATTACCGTATAAAATTTCCCTTTGTTCCAAACGCTGTTCGAGATGAAAAGGTGGTGCAGGATTTTGTATGGAAAGCTTGTTCTGAACTGCTTCAGAACATTAAAAAAACGCAACTAATATAGAGAGTGCACAATTGGACGGGTAAAAATGACCGCCAAGCTGAAAAACTGGCGCGAAAAATTTTAAAAATTTCATTCATTGTTACAAATAATTGCGAAAATAATTGAAGGCGGTTAATATTAGTAAAAAAGTCATGTCTGAATTATAAAAAAAAATGGAAACTCGTAGTTTTAATAAATTTAAAAATTGTCAACAAACTGTTCTAATCTGGAGAAAAATCTGTTCTAACTGGCCTAATAGACTGTTCTAATTTGAGTTAATAGACTGCCCTACTCACTAGGATAGTCTATTAAGTCCCGATGTCCGCTCTCAAGATTACACTCTCTCTAATCTACAGTACACGACGAAAAATCCTGGAGTATTTTTCAATGCAAAAATTATATTGACGAAATCTTAATACAATTTTGTATTGGAATTTAATATATGCAAATTATTGAAAATTTTTTTTTTCGTATTGTAAAAACAAGTGAAAAAAAAATCGAAAAATTCAATAGAAAAATTACTTTTTTGAATATAAACTAATTTCTGCTCGAGTTAATTCGAAGGAACACATTTCTGCCAGTGTTATCCTCCTGAACAAAAAGACAAATTTTTTGTATAAACAATTAAGACGCAACATTTTTTTAAAATAGAACTTTTTATTTGTCACCAACTGTTGAAACTATAATGGAAGGTCCCAAGTGTTACCCCAATTTTCAAAGTTTAATTTAAAGTCTTAATAAACTCCAATTACTCAATCGAACCGAATCTGAAAATCAACAAAAAAATGAAAAATTATCGAAATTAAATGACAGTCAATAAAAAATTGACCTTCAGATCATACCTAACCTATAAATCTAAAATTATTGAAATAAACAAACAGAATACGAACGGATCACAACATGTGGGCCTCTCTGGCATGCCTAACTCTAGGCTGGTTCTCTGATGATGATTAATTATCACTTTCTATTCTATAAAATACACAAAAGTGTTTGCCATTTGGCACAGAGTAAGATGGTACGAGTCGAGTATTATAAAGTAACAGCCATTGAGGCCAAATGTGTTCAACGATAGAATAGAATAGCATTGGACTATAGCGAAAACAGAGACACATTTGGGGTCCGAATGCGAAACAGATTGACAACTCTATTTCGTGGCACCTCTACCGTCACCGTCACCGTCACCGTTACAGTCACCTACCAAAGAGGAAAAGATTGCCGAGATGGTATGGGCAAATAACAATAGATGACGCTGGTGAGGCTGAAAAAAAAAAGATATTCAAGTAGAATGATGGAAACTGAGAAATACTGATGGTGAAGAGGAGACATACTGCGATAAATTGCAAACGTCAAAGTTATAAATGATATTTTTGCTAGAGGATTGAATGGAAAATCTACAAAATCTGTAATTAGCAACAGACTGGTAGAGTTTCTACTCATTTTTTCCAATTTTTTTAGGTAACACTTTGACGTAGTTTTGCCGGAGATACAGGGAAGGCAGGGTCTCGGCGGCGTCAGGATGAAAGGCATTTCGGGAAATTGTGCTCGAAATCTAAATGAACAAAAAAGGCAAAGGGAAGTCCATTTTGTCTGGGGATTTTCTTTGTTTTTCATTCAAATAGAACGAATTCTGCTATTCTGTGGCGACTACAATTAATCAGATGTCAGTTTTTTTTAATGCGAATTTTCAAGGAGGCGGCAGTTGAAGGTTAAAGCTGTTAACTCTATTCGCATGGAATTATTATAACGAGGTGTGCTAGGAGGAAATTGAAAATTCGTAGTGAAATTTAAAATTAAGTTTTCGTTTGGTTCAATTTGGTGCGTTAACGAACTTAACTTCCCATCACACAAAAAAAAACGCCTGTACCAAATTTCAAGTCTCTAGCCTAATTCGTTTCCAGGTTGTTGTGTCCATAGACAGACTGACCAACATACAGATGGACAGACAAGACAAACGGACAGACAAACGGACAGACAGACGGACAGACAGACGGGCAGACGGGCGGGCGGACGGACGGGCGGACGGACAGGCATACGGACAGACGGACCGACAGACAGACATACATACGGACATAGACAGACAGACAAACAGACAGACAGACAGACAGACGGTCAAACGGAGAGACAGACGGACTGACGGACTGACGGACAGACGGACAAACAGACGGCGGACAGACAGACAGACGGATATACCGAGATAAGTTCTATGCGGTACAAATGTTAGAGCAAACCTATTATACCCTTTTACGAATTCACCATAAAGAATATAAATAAACAATACCAATTATGAAACCTAGCGTGCCTTTGTCTGTCCGTTTGTCTGGGGAAAAGTTTCCCCAAAAACGAATCAACCAGTAGAGCTGAAATATTAGTTCTGGGCACCAATCATGTATTCCGACACGTCTCTGTCTTTCGACTTCGACGCAGCTTTTGACTCTTGACTTCGCCATATCTGCAGCTTGAAATTTCGCGAAATCGTCATTATGAATCGAAAGATGATTCTGACTCTCATTCCAGGAAATTTGAAGCTGCTGATATGGCGAAGTCAAGAGTTAAAAGCTGCGTCGAAGTCGAAAGACAGAGACGCGTCGGAATACATGATTGGTGCCTTGATCTGTTAACAAAAAAGAGAAACCATAGGACATGGAGAAGGTCAGAGGAAGAATGAGGGCGGAGGAGGCGGGGGTTCCCAAGGAAAAAAATTAAAATTACTGTGAGCGGTTTTCTGTACAGCCCCGAAAGTAAAATATTACCTGCCGTGCTCGGAATTTTCACTGTTATTTAATAATAATTAAATTATTTTAAGCATTTACAAACAGAACACTTTTTTCGTGAAATATTGTAATAAATTATAAACTCAAAAAAAAGAAAAAAAATTAGCCCACAGTTAAATATTCAGAGATTGCATTTAAATTCGATTAATTTTCATTTCCATATCGAACATTATTTACATTGCAATATCGCCAAAAAAAAATATTTTAATTTTAATTAAAAAGTTTTTATTACCGCAATAATGTTAAAATTGTTTGCTTATTTATTGATTTCATTCGGGGAAATTCATATAATTAAAAAAATGTTGTGTACACTGGGCAGGGTAAAATGTAATCATCAATAATCCTTGACCAACAAAAATACACAAAACCGAAAATGAAATCCCACAAATTCAACAATATCAGCCGAAATAAATTCACAGAGAGTATAAATCCGGAAAATTAGTGAAAAACACAAAAAAGAAGCGGCTAATTCCAGCTAAGAAGGAAGAAATCGTAAAACAAAGGGAAAAGCTTCTTTGCAAAGGCTGTGAATACGATGTCCTTTTTGCCTTTTGATAGCTTAGTCCCACGCGAAAAATACCTTTGGGAAATTCTAAACCGAACAAGGATAAGCTGTCTAAATGGAATATTTTAACAATGAAAATTCCGTTTTTTTTTCAACAACCTGCAGAAAAGTTCTTTGACCTCATGAGCTGCTGTGTGGGAAGAATTCTGCCGTAAATTAAGGAAATTTATAGTCGCCTACAACAACTTTTTAATGCATAGTCGAAAATAATAAATGTTCTCAAAAAATGTATTATATAAAATCTGGCAGAAAAGTAGGGTGAGCAGCGAAAATTTTATGAATAAGCCCCAACAAAAATTAAGATAATTTTTAGAAAATTCAAGAACAATTTATTAAATTCTTTTGTGGAACGAACATTTGAAGACCGACTTTTTAGGACCCTCAATACCTCGAGGTCCTCGGAGGTTTCGCACTTCCCTATATTACATACAGTTTTAGATTTACTCAGACTGTAGAAGCGTCATAAAAACATTGAATTACTATTCTTAAATTAATCCACACATCACAATTCATTTGGAAATAAATTTTTAACTGAATCTGCCTTTAAATTATAACGTTTTTACCTAAAAAACTTACCACTTCGTATTAAAGCATTTTTTTCAAAGCAAAGTAGGAAGTGAAGAAAAAAAAGTTTTCCCTTGTATTTCTTTTAATAACTCAGTCTGTATAGTAAATATGAATATGAGTTAGTAATAAATGTATAGCTAAGGTGTCATTTCCAGTGTCTAATCGAAAATCTATTCTTTCTTACCTTCATTTATCGTCGATTCAACTCATTTTTCTTCCTCGTCATCATATTTTTTTTTATATCTAGATCGGGAATTTGATGCTGTTATACAATATCAGAGAGAACTATGTTCTGATCATGATGATTTTTGTGTTATGTAACACCTACACACTGGCTTAACATAATCCATCATCGAAAGGTTGATGTGCGTGACTACTACAATTCTGTGATAGGTTTCTTCTCATCCAGAAAAAAGGTGCCACCATACCATGCAGTCGAAACCATCCATCTATCTATTCATCCATCCATTCGACCTCGATGAGTATTTTTTCTTCCTTAGAAATTTTAGACATATTTGGCTATATTCTTATATGCATACGTAAGTACGTACTAGATTTCTCCTTTTTCGATTATTTTTGCTGCCATTTTTGTTTTTCATTATTGGGATTTTGTTTCTGAAGTTTTGTCGGTTCGCCATCGTGTTTTTTCCCTCATTTGTTTGGAAGCTCTAACTCCATTTCAACATTCGAATATATAAAAAAAAAAGTTTCGCATGGATGATGGCATTTGATCCTTGATCCTTCCGGTACTTTTATCAGTAGATGGATGTACTAAAGGCAACAAAAAGCATCAAGTAAACGTAAGTCAAATATTCATCCTGATTAGATAACACCAGAAGCAAGAAAACGGAAAGGATCTAAAAGTCAATTCAATTATTTTATGGAGAGGAAAAAAGGCAACGGTAGTGAGCGTATATCAGGCAGGGCAAAAAATAAAAATGAAAAAGGATTTTGTCCACATTTTCAAAAGGTAAAACATTATACTGTAAAGAGAAATGGTATACCTACCATGGAACAAAATACAAACGCCAACTGGCAATGGAAAATCTACTTGACTGTAAGGAAACCGGATATAAGTACGGCATAAGAGAACGGAAAAAATTTGCGAAAAATACAACACATATTTCGGATTGAAGTCTGTTTAGAAAGATTTACTCGGAAAAGTAATCGAAGTTTTTTCTTTGCTTGATGTTTTTTTTTTCCTTCTGTGAAATTCGTCTTGTTTCTGCTCCTGTTTTCCTGGAAGATGTCTAACATAAGACCTCATTTGTTACGTTTCGGTAATTTTCGCCGTTATACTAAAAAAAGTTTTCCCACATCCCGGGAAATTCGTTCTACCCACCTCACACACTGCTTATTCAAACCAATCCCGATCTTTTTTTTATTTCACTTCGTTTTTTTACGACGGTATCTTCAGTTTCCCGATGTTTTCCTTCAGGACGCTTACCAATATGTGTATAGAAAAACTAAATTTTACTCGCTAGAGTTCGCCTGCTTGAGCATATGTTTCATTCAATACTGTGGAAATGAAGGACTTTTGTGGATTGTGATAGAGTTCTGAGACGTTACACCAGTATTGTTACTGCTAGTACAAAAACGAAACGTTTTTCTTTCGTTTTATTAATTCAAGTCCTTAGAGTGTTCCAATTTTATTTGTTTGCCAACATAGAGACAAAACTATAAAAACGAACCCGAAATCACCCTAATTTTATTTATTGTGCAAAAATTCCCATGACAAGGGCTTAATCAGCAAACATAGTTAAGGCTCAGATGTGCAAACTTACATTCAATGGCATTTTCAGGGGGAGAACTTGACTTTTATTTGTGTCCACTAATTTTTTATCGTCACTGCAAATGAAAATGTTACTGGAAATCCCCAAAAATTTATCAAGCAATTGAAGAAAATCATAAAATTTCACTTACATTTATTACAACTGATATTTATACGGAAAACTCAGGTGCCTAAGGAATTGTCCCTGAAATGCGTTACACATAAAGGCGGGTGAGGGTGGGTAGGGGGAGCGATCTGCGGAAGTGTGACGGCGGTACTAAACTTTATACAAAAAATGCCAAAAAGTGTGAAAAGGCGTAAATTATCTTGACTTAAAGAGACGTGAATTAGCTTTACTTATTTGATGGACAACCTGAAATATCGTATGGAAAATTTAATACGAAAAATAAGTGAGAGAGTAAGAAATGTGGTGCAACGATAAAAAAAAATAACCAAGCAACAAAGTTTTAGAATTTGGCGCTGCCTTTTTTCAGAAAATAATGATATCAAGTTATTAGTGCTAACGCACACGCTTCATCTCGTTGCGGCAACTTTTGGTCCTCAAAATGCCTTTCCGACGTACACGCTTCTTCACTTTTTAGTAGCAAAAACTTGTTTACAACAAGCGATCGGTCATGTGTGTGTGGTTCTCATATATGTGTTGTATTTCCAGCTCATTCCCTTTCTAGCTAGCACCGAGGCAACATCAATTGCCACAATAGAAATTGCCAACAATAGAAGAAAAAGGACTGGTTACTAGTTATTTACCTTCCTACCTGAAAAATAAAACTACCTGCAATTGGGATTTCACTATTTGCTTTCAATTTTTGTTTATTTGGGATATGTTTACGAGTCGGTGGCTAGGCACCGACTGAGTCAATGAAATTACGCACATATGCATGCTGACGTGCTACACGAGCGACTTCGTTTGTGTGCGTAAAAAAAGACGAGAAGAACACTTTTCGAGTGGCGACTTTTCCCCTCTTGCCGCACTCGTTTCTTTCCCACAATTTGGTGAAGTTGCGGCATGCTGATGACCGAAAGTTGCTCCGTGTACGCCCTCGCTTAGCAAAAAAAACTAATCCCCCGTTTCGCCGTCCTTTTTCAGCTTAACCAACTTCTTGCATGAAAAGTTTTTTTTGCGATTTACTCAAAAACGACTTGAGAAATCATTGGTACCAAAAAAACAAAATTAATAGAAAAGAAAGACGCAGAATATGATTTTGCATAGCTCTTTCATACATCAAAATCGAATTGAAAAACTTCAAACAAAAAAATTTTTTTTATATCTAACTATATGATTTTAATTGAAACTTTAACAAAATGCTTTAATGTTTTTACTTTCCTCTGCTATAGAGGAAAAGTATTGTATTCATGGCGAAGATCGATTCGGGAACGGGGCCAGATAAAAACTTTCAGATCAGTACGAAATCCATTTCAGGGAAAATTGTGAGAATGTCCGTGTATCCGTCTGTCGATCTGTCCGTTTTACGTATCTTAAATAACTCGAGAACGCGTTGAGCTAGCGACTTGAAATTGTTTGCAATTGAGTCTTACGAAAATCGTGATTTTCTATAAACTTTTGGAAAAGTGACGTTAGCTATAATGGGTACCTCCCATGCAATTCTTTTAAAAAAAATCAAGATCGACTCGGAAACTATACGCTTTTGGGGAAAAGCGCAAATAAAGTAAATAAAATTTCCTGTATTTTTCCTTAACGGTTCCAGAGATATTCGAAAAAAATGTTTTTTTTACATATTTTCCCGAAACTTAATATTGGAGAGGAAAGTTTTGTGTTATCACAACTGAAATTTTTTCCGGCTTTCCTTTTTTACATTATTTTTTTTCGAAAAAAAAAATCCTTTAAGATCTAATACGAAATTAATTAATTACATAATTTTATTAATATTTGTTTTTAAATTTAACTCTATATTCGATAATAAAATAGACAATCGAAATGGCAGCGATAACAATTAATTAATAATGCTATTTGGATTATACATAAATGCAAATGACGATGGATTTCAATACATATTAGAGTTTACAAATTATGAATATGATAATTAGGTGTATTTGCAACAGATGCTTGAGTAATGTACCTATATTGTATATATATATATGCGTTTCCAATTGAAAATTGCATGTTAATAACATCTAATTTATGTGGTTAAACACAGTAATATTTGTAGTTATGTGTATTTATATTAAAATACATTAAATATGCTTATTATTATATCCTGTGATGTTGGTGACAGGGTGTTTAATTAAATCACAATTTAATCATAATCTAATGACTTATTCACATATAATAGTATAGTAAATGTTTATAATACCAATCCTCTTCAATATTATGCTTTGTTATAATAATGCTGATTACATTATATGTCCGTCTTTTACAACTCACACCCATATTTCACCCACATTTGGTATCTTAGAAATCCATTTCCATGTCACTTAACATATTAAACTTCTAAAGCTAATACTTCTTCGTATCGTATGCCATCATTTGCCTGTTTGCCTGCCAGCTTGCCTGCCTACTGTCTTACTGACAAAAGGATAAACAAAAGGATCTTTGAGATAGAGTTACATTAAGTCTATATTTGTACGTGCATGTAGATAACCTAAGAAAAGAGTATACGCTCGGTTGGACGGCATCGGCATCGGCATTTTGGGGGCTGTTTGGAAAATGGTCTCTATCGAATAGAAAGCGCATAAATAAATATATTCAAAGTCAGGGACATTGATTGATGTACCTTCATCAATAATCCCTAGTTGTGTAAAAATCAAGAAAATAGCTTTGGGAAAACAACGATTGCGTAAGATAACTCTACCCCCTGCCAGTTTCCAACAATCTACTAGATATAAATACTAACCCATAGTTATAGTCGATCTTTAGACAAATTTTCGTAAATATACGAATTCACTATATTCAAAGCTTATACTATAAGTAGATATAAAATAAGTCAAACATTTTGGTGATGCAGCTCTAAAGATGATCAAATAAGGGGGGATTACATGACTTCATCCACAAAATTTTTACAAGATCCAATGCGACTAATGCCGGATTGCCGGAGTTCAAGGATAAAGGACATGGCAGGCAGCAGGCTGATATGGCGAAAACACCATAAATAAAATTGGAAAAAAAACCTGAGCAAGCAAGCAAGTAAGGCTGGTCGAAGTCATTAATTTCCTTTCGTCCTTTTTTGTGTTTGGCTTTTGTTGAGCAGTTCTCCTTCATGTTTTCTTATTTCGAAAGATTAGTTCAAGAGGAGACAACTGATAACTACTTCGTCTGACAAACAGAAAAAAATATCTTCAGAAAAATTGCGAAAAACAAAGAAATCACAGCGGAGAATAATTACAGGACTTGAATTTTTCTTTCTTTTAAATAAACATTTTTTTTTGTGTCATCCATTTCGTTTTTTTTTCTCTTAATTAAACTAATTCAGATCTTAAAATGTTTTTTTTTTCATTCAAAAGAGTTAAAAAACATATTGAGGGAATTCACAGTCCTCTTTTAAAATGCGGGTAAATTTACCGCTCGGTAATTCAGTCAAATTTAACAGATTTTTACCGAGATGGTAACTTGGTTCATGTAAAAATGAATTACCGGATTCGGTAATTGTATACATGCCTCGAGTCGTGTTTTTCAGCCTCGGTATTCGGTATCAAGAATCAACCGCGAGTGGCGCTAGTAATGTTTTTAGTTGTCAAATTTTCTCGCTGGTTATCTCATCGGACTGCAAATTTTTTCAATTTTGATAGCCGTTGCCACAATAGAAATTCAAAAGAATACATCAAACATAGATTTAAAGGTATGTGACATATTTTACAATCAAATTTGCAGTTCATGATTTGGTCACGTATCAAATAAAAGCGCTGTTCCCAAATCTGTGCTGTGGGATGTTCACAGCAGAATATTTTCAGTCTTTTAATATTACCGAAAATACCGAATACCGAATACCGAAGAGGATTGTGAATACCCTCATTGTTTTTAAAAAAGTTGGTTAAAACACATGGGAGTAGTCATTTCTAAATATAGATTTTGTTTAAACTGACAGTTTGCTATGGTTTTTTGTTCGTTTAAATTCATGTTTAACAAATCCTTTGTTGAAAAAGAACTATGAATACGCCCCATGATCATACTAATATATAAACATAACAAAAGCTATAATTGCCAATCTGGCAATCATTGGAGACCCGTATGGTGATATTCGTATCAAAATTCGAACAGTTATACCAAAATTCCAATTTGAAGTCAAACTTTCCAATAAGATTTTTTAAAATTTATTCCAATCGGATTTTGATATATGGGAGTTTTATGTAGAATCATATTCTAAATAACTTTTGTTCTTAGACTTTTTTGATAAGATGCACCGTTTTCGAGATATTCACAAAAATCATTTTCGTTCGTATGGGGGGTACCCCCCCTAATGGTCCATTTTTGCCCATTAACGAACTTAGCCTCGCATTTTACGAAAAACGAATCTGCGCAAAATTTCAAGTCTCTAGCTCAATCCGTGCGCCCGCAATCCGCGTTACAGACAGACAGACAGACAGACGGACAGACGGACAGACGGACAGACGGACAGACGGACAGACGGACAGACGGACGGACATGCAAAATTCAATTATTTTTATCATTCTAAACACACTGGTGTAATTCATTTTTGTGTGTGATGACGGGATCTTGGCGTTACAAACGGTAAGGCAAAGTTAATATACCCTTTGGTTTCACCATACGGGTATAAAAATGAGTTGGTGTCTGTCTGTCTGTCTGTCTGTCTGTATGTTCCTCTTTTACGCAAAAACATCTGTCTGTCCGTCTGTCTGTTCCCTTTTTACGATTGGCCTGAAATTTGGCATAGATGTTCGTCGGGGGTCCAGCCCCAACATAGACCCATTAAAAACTAGCCCGAGAGGTGGGGGGAGTAAGAGGAGGGGGTAAAGTAATCTCGAAACTTGCCTGTAAGATTCTTTATCTAACTGAGAACACCGGATCTAAATTGATTGAGCTGTTCAAAAGTTAAATGATGAGAGGTCCCAAAGAAATGAGGTTGTGGTGCACATGAAGATATTCATACCACAACTGACTTTATCCATGTACAATTTAAAACCATCGAGTTGGTTCCATTTGATACTGAAACAAACACTCTCATATACAGACAATATTTTAAATTTTTGAAAATATCATATTCCTCACACACTCGTATCTAGAAAATTTTCGAGAAAATCTAAAATTTAATAATGAAATATTTACATCTTTATGACAATTTTTGAAAAATAATCAATGTTGATTTTAGTGTTAAAATTTATAGTTAAGTACATTTTACCATTTAAAAGCGTGTGGAATTTATATAAGAATATCATAATTTCGTTCATCAAACACAATTTAATTACTCCAATCGTTATCAATTTTCCCCATATATGGGAATTTAAATATCTTCTAAATAACTATTGATGTGTTGGCAAAGAAAATCGAATGAAAAATAAATTCGAAATGAATAAAACATGACCGTAGCCATAAAAGTGAATATAGTGAAGAATTAATGACAAATCTCTTTTCATAAATACTTAACAACTATGGAAAGTAAAGTTAGAGAAGTCGATTAATGGTTTAATAATGATAGACGATTAATGATTTCCGATTGAGGCTAAAACTATTAGACACCTACACGTTAAAATTTAATGTTCACCGTCTTTTTACACTAGCTGTGCGCGTTCAAAAATGCATAGGCGAAAAAAGGTAAAAATTTGCCAACAAAAAAAGTGATAATAAATATTGAAAGTGTTGAAAACCATTTCGAAAACAAAAAAACTATCGACTATAGCGCGCTCCAATCTCTTCTTACTTCTTCTAAATACACCCGAAGTGTGTGTATGTGTGTGTAGTTTAATGTTGCAAATTGATTGATCATTAAACACTTTTTTATTTATTGATCGTTAAAAGTTTTTCAAGTGGTTGAGTTGAAAATTTTAAAAAGAGTTTTTCTTTCATGACGAGAACCAGCAGGAAGGGAAATTGCATAACTATAAAAAAAACTCATAAAGCATTAAAAAGAATTAAGAGAAAATTAAATGTTGCAATGTTGATGGGAAAAGTTAAATTTTATGTTCCTTTAGTGAAAAGAAGTAAGCGGAAAACATTGAAAATTTTTATTGTTATGATAATAAAATGGTTAGTTTTTTTTAATTTATATACTATAGAAATATTAGGAAAAATAAGCCAATACTTTTGAGAATAATAGGCCCAATTCTGTTGACAAAATTTTTATTTTCATTTTGCTTAAAATTGAGTTTTAGCATAACTTCGGATATGTAATTTTCAACAAACTGGTTCTGCCACTCAACATTTGGAAATTTACTGAAATTCACATCCAGTACGTACGCGAAAACTCGGTTTTAAGCAAAATGAAAATGAAAATTTCGTTGATAAAATTAGGCCCAATGTTAGGCCAATCATGGGTATTCTGGAATCCGAAGTTAAAACGTAAAACCATGTATTTGTCGCATTCCACCTTTTCTTGCAGAAACAAAAAATACAAGAAAATATAGAACATTAGTTAATTTATAACAAATGTTCTATATCTTCTTGTATTTTTTGGTTTTGCAAGAAAAGGTGGAATGCGACAAATACATGCCTATTCTGAAATCCGAATTAGCTTTAAAAAAAACTATTTGAATTTTAAGTATAAATTAAAACATAACAAAAGCTATAATTGCCAATCTGGCAATTATTGAAAACCCGTATGGTGTTATTGGTATCAAAATTCGAACAGTTGTACCAAAATTTCACTTTGAAGTCAAACTTTCCAATAAGATTTTTTAAAGTTTATTCCAATCGGATTTTGATGTATGGGAGTTTTATGTAGAATCATATCCTAAATAACTTTTGTTCGTTGACTTTTTTGATAATATGCACCGTTTTTGAGATATTCGTAAAAAACATTTTCGTCCGTATGGGGGGTACCCCCCCTAATGATCCATTTTTGCCCATTAACGAACCTAGCCTCGCATTTTATAAAAAACGGATTTGTGCAAAATTTCAAGTCTGTAGTTTAATCCGTGCGCCCGCAATCCGCGCCACAGACGGACAGACGGACGGACGGACAGACGGTAGGACAGATGGACGGTCGGACGGACAGACGGACGGACAGACGGACGGACAGATGGACGGACAGACGGACGGACAGACGGACGGACAGACGGACGGACAGACGGATGGGCAGACGGACGGACAGACGGACGGACAGACGGACGGACGGACGGACATGCAGAAATTAATTATTTTTATCATTCTAAACACACTGGTGTAATTCATTTTTGTGTGTGATAACGGAATCTTGGCGTTACAAACGGTAAGGCAAATCTAATATACCCTTTGGTTTCACGATACGGGTATAAAAACTGTAAAACTTAAGACAACCCTTGCCTTTTCGGAGATTTTGAGCCAACTAATTCGTTATGAAATTTTCTTAGAAAATGGTGTGCTTTCCAGTCGCTTTTTCGGGAACTAGTAAGAAGCCCTTAAAGAAGTGCTTGAGGTTTTTCCTATTGGGTATTTCATTCACCTATTCTGCTGTAAAATCCTGAAAAACCAATAAATTTCAACATACAAACTTATCTAGTTTCACTTGTTGTTGGCTAAAACATAAACTGGTCTAGCTCAGGCTTTCTATAAAACTTTCAATTCACATTATCTTGCAGCTTACCTTTTTTTAAAAAAAAAAATTGAAGCCCCTTTTTCTCATATTAGTCTTGATCCTTTTTTAGACCTACTACTTCACAGTTGTCTGTACTTTATCTTTTTTTATTTTCTCTTCTTTCTATTTTATCTTTTTTTTTAAGTTTTTTTTACAACTCTTGATAATATGGGTAGCTATTTGAACATGCTTGATACAGCCAGGACTTAATAAAAAGGAGGTGAAGTGGAGAAGGGCATGACATGCGAAGAGATTAGGGAATCAAAAAGACTAGTTTCATTCTATTTGTAGATTTGTATGTCCATATTGGAATGAAATAAGAATCCTACAATTAACACGCAAAGGAGAAAAAATGTACCAACACCAGTATCTACAAATACAAGTGTTTTTGAAACAGGTAGAAACCTCATTGACAGGTTGGAGAGGTCTACGACTATGTGTAACGTGTAGTCAGATTCTTTTCTATTTTGCCGATCGCGGTGGATTCATTTCGAGTTCAATATGCTGAACTGGAACACCTACGAAATCAATGATCGCCGCATACATTTTATTTTGTCTTCCGGCTCAAGCTCACGGTACGGGGGGGTTCTTTTCGATCACTGAATTCGTTCGACGCTACATAAAGAATTATGTATGCGTGGATGGCCCTTGCGCGTAACAAAACAAATCGTCCCTGTCCCAAGTTCGTGGAAACTAGATGGCGAACGTTTCCTCTTCCCTGCCGCCTCGTCAACTTCTTGACACAATTGACCCACCGAAACTTAACGACACTTACGCTCGCAGTACTTTCCCTGTCTCTCCTAGTAATCTAAACTTCCAACATATTTAATCAAAATATCCCCAAACGAACCTGAATCTTCGTCAAAGATCAAAAAAATAATAGTCCTTTATTACGTCGACCACAACAACAAAAAAGTATGATAATAAAAGAATTCGTATTTATTTAAAGATTTTCTTCTTCTTTTAATTCGTGAATGTTTATTTTTTGTTTATTCAATTTCATTGTTTTAACTATACTAACCCTACTAAGCCTAATATAATTGTACAAATTTTTTAATATATTTTCTTTTCTTTCGTTATATAATTCAATGTTTGATTCAAAAGTATTTTTTTTTTTTTTTTTTATACAACAAGAAAGTGTTTGGTACTCATCGTGTTTTTCCTGTGTTTCAATAATCGTTGGTCGGATGATGATCTTCGATGTTTGCTGCTTTGTTGAATGTTGCATATAGTGTTGTTTAATGTTGCATGCTCCGTGTTGTATGCTGACGTCCTCCTGTGGCTCGAACTTGCGTTGCTTTTTTTTTATGTTTTTATTTATTTATTTTTTTTTTGTTCTTTAAATATACACAAACTATGTATTAGATATGTTGATTAAATGTTTTATGTGTGATCACAAACTATATATTAGATATGCCGATTAAATGTTTTATGTGCAATCCATATCACAAAAATCATCGGATAAATTGTCTCACTATACATATATTGTTTGTCTAAGCTTTCACTAAACTTTTAGTGTGTTTTTTTTTTTTGTTTAATTTTAATTAACAATTTTAATTACGTGTATTTATTTATATGATAGGGAATAACCCCTTTTTGATTTTCGCGTCAAAATTAAACGTGCAAGCGATCCTGCTGAAGCAACGCTACATCTCCGAGTGAACTTCTAAATTTTTAATTTTTCGTTAATCGTCGTTTTGGTACCGTATTCTTTCTATTGTATCTTAAAATAGTTATGGGCTCAAATTGGAATTCTTTTATTGTTCTTTTGAAATTAGAATTTAAGGGAATCCTGCACGTGTTCAATATTTCAAAAGGACTTTTAAATTTTGACCATCGAGATAATAATTCAGAATATTCTTTTTGAATCCGTTGCTACAATTATTTTTTGAATTTCAAAAAAAAATTTAACTGTGATATAAACTAAATCCTAAGCTGGCATTATACCCTACATGATAGATTAATATATTTTTGAATTCTTTGTATAAATCATATACTCATTATAATTGTTTTGTTTTTCCTTTATAAACAAAATATGCCCGTTACATATGTCAGGTTGATAAGGGATGCGTTTGCTTACTTTTGCTTTCCATCTCAGATTAGATGAGTTTTTTTTCCTGGTTGTAAGGGAAGCATATATATGCATAGGGCATGGAGTAAGCAATTTTCGCCTTTAAAAATAGAAAATATCATTCTTGTTTTAAAATTTAGTTCTGTAAACATTTTTTAGTTGGACTACTGCTTTCCTCCTTCCCCACACAAATGGGAAATTTTCTACCAAAATTCGGCCAGTTCTCGCCGGTTTCCGGCTGATTATTGTAGCATTTCTTTTGTTTTGAAAAATGCTTTTCATATGAAATCCTATAATATAATACGAGGAATGTCTGTCTGTCTGTCTGTCTGTCTGCACAAACGATCTCGAAAACCCGCCTAACGATTTTCACGAAACTTGGGGGTTAGGGATTTTCGGGGACAAGAAATCGATCTAGATAAGTCTCACCTCTGAGAAAATTCCCCTTCGATACCCCTCGCCGGGTATCTTCGAATTGGGTGGTCCGATCTTAATGAAACTTTATAGTATTACTAAGGGGGCTAAGGGCTTTCGAATTTTCCACTACAAACCTGACTTTTCCCTCCCCTCGATAACCCTCACCTGGTGTCTCAAAACAACGTTTCAAAAATCGGTGACAGCGATTACTCAATAACCACTCAACCGATTTCTATGAAATTTTGTTATCGCGCGTTAGATTTAGTTCTAGCTTTCTAGGTCGGGAATTTAAAAAGAGGTGAGACGACTTTGAGGTGGCCGAGCATGGCTCGGTTTTCTTGGTACTAATTATAATATAAAGAACTTCTAGTTTTGAATGTTTCACAAAAGAAAAATAATCAAGAAAATCAAGAAAACATTGTTTATCTTAAAGTAATGAAATTGGGCCTTACCAATGACCCGTGACTAACTTAGTAACAGCTTTTGGTGTGTGCGAAACGGGCTATTTGCTTGCTAATTCTAGTAAGTTTTCACACATTTATGACAGCGAATTTAAAACTTTTCAATAAAAACTAGGATTTGAACTGAAATTAGCAAGCAAATAGCCCGTTTCGCGCACACCAAAAGCTGTTACTAAGTTAGTCACGGGTCATTGGTAAGGCCCATTAAGTTAAATGAGCCGACCTATTTATTTTGCTACTCTGGACTAAACATTTTAATTGGCAATAATAAAAAAACCAAAAATTATGATTATTTTACCCCAAAGTTAATTGTTGATATATCTGTAATATTATTGTCTGATGCTATCTTTTCGATCAAAGAAAATTTGTGTTCAAGATATTTTTTTTTTCATCTTTGTCACTAATTAAAAGGCTTTCAACATATTTTTTTTAATGTTTGGCTTCAATTCACTAAATCAACATAACATCCCGTTTAACAAGAAAGTTTCAATGATTAAATTGTTTTCCACCCACAGCTTCTATTTTCTTCATCTTGCCAGTCAGTTTCTTGTGTCATCGAACTTTGATGTGTACTCTGTTGATACGAAGTTCCGTACTGGTCGCAACTTTTAAAGAGATCGAAGGTTAATGAAATGCCGTGTAAATAAATAGAAATATGAATTTATAAATTTAAACATGGATATTTTTATCAGCATCATCAATTGATATATCTATATGTTAATTAAGAAAAGTTTATTATTGCTTGCGGGTATCTCATCCCTTTTACATTTCCGATAACATAAAGTAAAATTTTTTCAAAAAAAAAATAGAAAGAATTTAGGGAAAATTGCTCATTTTAATTAAGTCTAATAACACAGGGGGTTCTCGGTTACAGAAACGTTTCACTTTGATAATATGTTTACCCACAAAGCGACATTGATCCCCACACTTCCATATGAAAGACAAAGATGAAGGGCAGAAAAAAATTCTTGACGAATATGTTGATCGAATATGTATGCAAGAAAACCATATCAGTCAGCCAACATTCGAAAACATGTTGTGAACACATTTTGAGAATTCTTTTGCTAAGAAAACATGTATGTCTACATTTGTGTAAAATTCTGTTCAAGGATGTGTCCCGAAAGTTTCATAGTACTCGTATTTATGATTAAAAATATATGCTTAGTTAATAAATATCTAATGTTTTCAAGATAAATATATGTACGCTTAGATTTTTATGTTGATGTAATGTACAACACTTACAAAAAACGCGCTCCCTTCGAATTGAACTCGACGGATTCTTTATCTTTCAACGCATGTGGCGTTAATTAACCCCACAAGAAAGTGATTTACAAATTGATTTACCAATATATCTACCACGAGTTTAATTTTTCCGTAGAATTTGAAATTATGTCAAGTTAATTTACGTAATAAAATAATTAATCTGTTAACATGTCAGCTTCTGGGAGTTTCATATTTAAAATTCATGAAATTTGTTATGGTTATGTACAATTTTTTATTTCGAATATATTTTTCGTTAAAATTGATCAATGCAAGAATTAGAAAGATTTTGGTGATTTTTCTGGATTTTGAAAAAAAGTTTTACTAAAACTCCAAAACCTAGAGGTAAATATTGTCTAATAAATGCAATTTAAGAAATGCCAACACTATTAGAATTTTTGATGTATGGCATACTAGAAGGGTATTTAAGTTCAGGCACTCAGCGCGTATATTTATACTCATTTAAGTATTATTTTCTTGCTTCTACTTAAATCTACCTCATGGCACGTTGAAATACTAATTTTTACGGATTCTACATGCTTATCAACGCAGTGCGCGTCTGACCAAATATAGTGGCAGATACGTGCCATACACCAAAAACTCTAGTAAGATTTAACTAAAATTTTTAAAGTCATAAATTTACAAATCCCAACGTGAATGATTTTTTGCGCTTAAACTTTGTACTTTCCTCTTATATAGAGAGAAAGTATTGTATTTGTGACGGAGACTGACAATTTTGGTACCACCGCGCAGCATTTGTCATGAAAAAAGTGGTTCATCGCGTGTACCACGAAACCTGTAAAGGTTAACACGTTGGCTACCATGTGAGTCACCGGTGAACACACACTATTGTCATTACCGTCAGTTTCTCAAGTTCCATGGTTGAGTGCAGTCGTTTGTGCGGTACAAAGGGGGGCAAGTTTTTTCCGTTATATTTTATTCGATTCGTTCGTTTTTGTCTGTATTGATCTTCTGTTCACTGGTGACTCACAAAGTACAGAAATGATTTTTGCGTTTTTTTCCAGTGTATACTAGCGGAGTAAGCGTTTTTTTGGCTGGTAGCCAACGTGTTAAGGAGTTATACAACAACTTTATAACAATTTATCGACTCTCAACTCCAATAAGATGCTCCCGAGAGAAACAAAAATTATGAAATACTGAGGGTATGAATAAAAAAGTGAATTTCTCTGTGGTAATCTTTACTTAATTGTGGGCACTGCTGCGCAACATCCTATAATATAATACGAGGAATGTCTGTCTGTCTGTCTGTCTGTCTGCAAAAACGATCTCGAAAACCCGCCTAACGATTTTCACGAAACTTGGGGGTTAGGGATTTTCGGGAACAAGGAATCGATCTAGATAGGTCTCAGCTCTGAGAAAATTCCCCTCGATACCCCTCGCCAGGTATCTTCGAACTGGGTGGTCCGATCTTAATAAAACTTTACAGTATCACTAAGGGGGCCAATCTTAATGAAACTTTACAGTATTACTAAGTACAAACCTGACTTTTCCCTCCCCTCGATAACCCTCACCTGGTGTCTCAAAACAATGTTTCAAAAATCGGTGACAGCGATTACTCAATAACCACTCAACCGATTTCTATGAAATTTTGTTACCGCGCGTTTGTTTTAGTTCTAGCTTTCTAGGTCGGGAATTTAAAAACTCTGGAAAAGCTCTGTAAAGATAATGTGAATTTAGTTTTTCCCCAAAAATCAGCAAAAATAGGATTTTGAGGTCGCCGAGCATGCACAGAAAAAAATAATTTTGTATTATTTACAAAATGGGTTTAACAAAAAAAAATTCGTAAATATTACTGAAGTTTTGTATATACTTCGTAATATTAACAAATATTTTTTCGTATAGTTACTAAAATTTGTTAATATTACGAAGTATATACAAAACTTCAGTAATATTTACGAATTTTTTTTGTTAAACCAATTATTTTTTTCTGTGTGGCTCGGTCTTCCTGGTACTTATAATAACATACAGAAATCGACGACGAAATTTGTGGGTGACCTTTAAATGCAATTTAAATTACATTGAAACCTGTAACGGGGATTCGCACTGGATAAGCAAATTTCTTGAACAGGCTTGAACAGATTTCCGGCTTATCTACGGCCCGGCTTATACAGGTTTCACTGTAAAAGGAACCTTGACATTAAAACTTTTTATGCTAATATGGGAAAACATTTTTTTTCAATTTCCTAATAAAAAAGGATTTTCGGCTCAAAGAAAACCAGTTCCACGTGTAAATGCACAGTAAATATTCAACAGACTCAATTAAAAAAATATAAACCAGAAATCCCAAAACATCATTAAAGGTCAACTTTTACCGTACGTGAAGTGTTTTATTCTATATAACGCATATATGGGACATTCGGATTTACAAACATATTTATATTTCGATCGCGTATAGCTGACTATTTTCCATTTGAAGGAATCGAAGCAATATGGCTCCTTACCTTGAATTGAAATCTTCCCAACTTTTTTTTATATTTATTTTCGATTTGTTGCCGGTCTCGACCGATGCTTTTCTCAACAATGATTGACATTTAGATATTGGTAACATTTTTTCCGTTGGTTGTATCTATATGGATAGTAAGTATCTATGGTCCGTATAGCAAACGGAATGGATTTAATTTTGTATCGAAGGATTTTAGATTGTAACTCTGCATATATAGGATTCACGTGTGTATCTTTAATTCTAGATTCCTCTCAAAGTGTACGACAAAAGTATATTGAACGAATCAACAGTGTATCAAACTATATATGTATGTTTGTTGGAAAGTAAATTTATAGTTATGTCCACATCACGCACACGAATTGAATTTTAACGAGGGGTTTATTCAGAAAAAAGTCAACGACAAAAAAAACTCCCCAAAGAAAAAAATTATTTTCTTATTATATTATTTGCACTTCTTTTTGAAAAGGGTTACATAATGGTTTGTCCTTGTGGTAAAATCCCTTTTTATAGAACCATGGAGAAATACTAAAAAATGAAAATACCTTACTGTGGAAAAACACAGCAATTCGTACAGAGAATAAAGAAAAAGAAATATTATATAACATGAAGCCAGGTCTGCTTATTTGACGATAAAATTCAATAAAATAAGGTTTTAGGTATAAGGACTTCTAGGCAACTACACGTCAATATTAACTATAAGGACTTGCGAAATTTGGAGGACTTTTTATTTAATTTTTTCGGGCTATTTGTTATTGGGGTGAATATTAAATGAAAAAAACGATGAAAAAAATTATTACCAAATAAGTAATAAATCTGTCCATAACAGATCATTAATACCGGCGATAATTCAAACACATTAAGTAGTAATTATAGGAGTCTACATAATAGCACTTTATCTCATTTCATGATCAATGATCGTGCATCTTTTACGGCAGAATAGTGCAGCTACAAACAGCAAAAAAAGAAAATTAAAAATAAGAAAAATTAAGAAAACACAAAACAAAAAAAAAATCGAAATCATCATCGAGTTTCTTATGGTAATTTGAAAAAAAAGACTGGAAGCTGAAAAGTCAGTTTTTTTCGACAGTTTCTTTTCAGAGTCGTTCTAAATTACCTCAAGATATATTGTAGATTTATGTGTGCATGAGTAATTTTGTTTCTCGTAAAGGAATTAGGGTAAATGTATCCGTTTTTGAACACAATACCCAAAAACAGGTCAGAAAATTTCTGATTTTTTTGTGGTTGTTTTAAATGCAAGAAAATTTTATTAATAATTTTACATTTAATAAGTAAAAAAAAAACTAGTAACAATATGTTTTGCCTACCACGCGGTATTCTTCTACGAACGGTTTTGCTTTGAAATGGAGTCTATGGTTAAATATGGTCACCCTATATTTGTTTTGCGTCAATGTAGTGGTGATGCATCGAACAGAAGGGTAGTGGTAGAGGAGGAACACCAACGCAAAAACAAATTTTTCATTCAAAATAAAACTCGATGGAAAAACAATTAAGAACTGAAATAGTTTAAATAGAATTCTCGGCGATTATTTACCCCTTACCTCAGAGGCACAGAAAAATAGCAAATATTTTTATTTTCTGTTTAACCATTGAATCATTTTTACTCGACATTTTTAGCATTGAATGTGCTGTACACGAAATTTTTATTTTTATTTTTGTTAGATGTACCATTTTAAAGTTACATAACTTTTTTTTTATATTTTTTTTTTATATTTTTTTTTTTATATTTTATGCCAGGAGCATAACTTACATTACGATTTATTAACAGGTACAATTTTGTTACCACCGTGTACCACCGAGTCTGTACGGGTTGAATCAAGAGCTACACAGTCCCAAACGAAAATTAATTAAAATTAAAAAAAAAAAATCTGGCGGAAATTGCAAAAGTTCCAATAAAGAGAAATGTTCTGCAAGCCAAATAGTCTGAGATACGCCTGCCCTTTGAGGAAAATCTCTGAAAAAATGCGATGCAAGCCAAAAAAATGTAATTTACAACAACGTCAAGCCAAAGTGGAGCATTTTTTGCATATATGGCGTAGTCGAATGGCCTGAAAAATTTTAGCACTAAATTGAAAAATCCGGGACAAAATTTTGGTTTCACGATGCACAAAAGAGGGCCAATGGGCTTATATTTTATTTGAAGTTGCTAAATACAGTAAAACTTCCCTAATCGGGACACCGACGGGAGCGCGAATTCCTGTCCCGATTTCGAGGTGTCCCAATTCTGAGGTGTCCCGATTACAGAGGCTGTTGTCTATGGAAAATGCGAGGGAGGGCTTAGAGGGTGTCCCGATTTAGAGGTGTCCCGATTTTAGAGTGTCCCAATTAAGAGGTTCTACTGTATTTCGGTTTAAAAAAAAATTCCGAACCTCAATTCGAAACTGCTTTAACAAAGCACATTTACCCTATAACCACTCGAATATGATCGAATCAATGCAGTAAGATGCGGTGGTGTGTTTCTCCTCTAATTGATCTTGAGAGATGGACTCAAAGAAAACAGCACACAAAATAACCAACGAAATAAAAGAACAAAATAAATGACGTCTCAGGACTAACCCTTAGGGCATTAAAGATCTAGAAAACAAGAAAACATATTAAGGAAAAAAAACACCATCTTCACGTAGCATAAGAAACCACCATAGAAAAAAAAATTAAACCGAGTTATATGCGACCTGATGGACCTGATCAAGAAGAGCCTGACTAAGCTGAGCAGTCAAACCAGTTGTTTTTGCATCATTTATTCGAGCCTCAAGTTGTTTTCTTGTAGAAAATCATCCAACAAGCAATTTGACGAGATTTTATCAAACTGGAACATTACTACATGGAACACTTTTTGTATTTTTCGTACTACTTATAAAGTGATAAAAACAAGCACTGATTAGTAGGGTGATTATACGTCCCGGAATATCCGGGACAGTCCCGGATTTAGGCATGTCGTTCTGGCATTCCGGGAACTAAACTTTTGCCTCGGATTTGTCAATTTAGTGTTACAATTCATCAAACGATCACTTTATTTGCAAAAATATACTCTACTTCGGCTAGGGATTGCTATAAATTACATTTTTTTCACCTGAGGCGGATTTTTTTTAATGATTTTCCACAAATAGAACATATTTTTCAAAATATTTTACCCGCAACTTTTTTCTTTGTTGGTGTTTTTACAATTTCCGTTCCCATTATTAATGGAATTTAAATAGCGCGAAAAACTTAGTGCATTTGTGCTTGGGACTGAGCAACTCGTGAGTTCAGTCTTTGCGCCGCATTCTGTTTGAAAAATTTCACCTACGATGCACGTTTCTTAATTCTTCATTCTTGGTTTTGGCCCAAATAAAGATTTATTTTCTATAAAACTTCGTTGTTTCGTTGGTTTCAGCCATCCACACATACCCCGCTGATTGACCCAAAAAAATATGGTCACCCTACTAAAAAGGCTTTTGATCCGTCTGTCTTGGCAATGGAGTTTTTTCTAGAAATCATGTAATGTAGTTAGCAGTAATTCAGAGAGTCCAAATCCCATTTTATGAGGAAAAAAAACTTTGGATTCCCAAAAGATGCAAATCCAAAATGGATCCCTGCAAAATTCTGCAAAATGACACCCAGAATATCTGCGCTTTTCAAGGACAAGATATTATACACAAGAAAAACATTTTTTAACCAAGATCAGTTTTGAAACATCTTCAAGTCAGTTTGCTGGGTTTGTTATGCTCATATGATGTGCTTCTGCGATCAAAGAGCTATGCTTGGGGCCTCATGTTTCTTAACACAAAAAAATGATCGCCGGTTGAAAAAAAAACCCTATAACACTCCTCTGGGAGATTTATGTTTATGTTGGCAAGTGTGCTTCTCGTTTATGTACCTCCATATATTTGATCTTACGAATATAAGGCACAACATAAATTAAAGAAGAAGAAAAAAACTTGAAACCCATATTATTATGTTTGGGTCTGAAATATATTATATACTCGATTGTGGTTTAATCTACATTGAGTTTCTTATAGCTCATGGTATTTATTCAATGCCTGTTCAAGTTTTTTGGTGCGTTTTAAAGATCTTTCAAAAAGATTATTTTATTTTAAGAAAATGATCTTTTTAATTTTAATTTTAATTGTATGTTAAAGTTTAACTAAAACCATTTTATTTTAAGTTTTATTTTAAATAATTTTCAAGATTTTTTTGGTATTTCTAAAATTTATCGTAGATAATTTCTAGTTCTCAATAAAAAAATATTTTTTTTACTCTTCATGGTAACCGTAGAGTAGTGTACTAGATTTAGTATACCGTTTGTAACGCATCTACACCAGCGTATTTGGGATGACAAATAAAGATTTCCACCTGTCGGTTCTAAAACACGATAACTTTCGAAAGATTTTCGAAGGATGGAGTGTCTTGAACTTTGCACAGATTGTTTTCTTCTAAAAAGCAATGGTAAAATCGGAGCATTCCTGCCCCCTTCCCCGTACATATAAAATAGTATTTTCCGGTTTTCTCGAAAACGGTATATCGTTTCAAAAAAATTTGAAATGTGTTTAAAATATGATTTTAGATGACTCTTCCACACATCAAAATCCAGTCGGACCATTCCTTGGCCCTTGCTTCATACAAATGGATTTTTTTTAATTTTTAATCATATATATATAGGATATTTGACAATTGTTTATAGAATTTGTATGTTTTCTTATGTTTAAAGCATCATTTTTCCAAAATTCGTTTTTTGACTTTTCTTATTCTAATATCAGTAAATTGTAAAATGTCAAGAATGTAATTGCAGAAAAGCGACCAAATTCGTAAAGAAAAAGTTTTAAAACGTGGTTTCGGAGCTAAAGTTTTAAAACGTGTTTTCTGATATTTGTTGTAGAAATATTGGTAAATCTCTAACCCGAAGTCTACACAGCCGATTGTTTTGAAATTTTGGCTCATATGTCTTCTGACGGAAGAAAGCCTATAAAAATAAGAAAAACTTTATAACAAACCATATATTTTTCTTGTTAAATCCAGCTTTTTCATTTTATTAATACTTACGTTTTCACGATAATTTGCTGATAAAAACTTTTAACAATGAAGCAAAATAAATTGTACTTATCTGAAACGTTTGTTATGTTATGCTCATGGCTAGGTGGACGAAGATAGCATAAATTGGAAAAAACCCATTTCTGAATTTTCCAATTCCCTCTCGAATCCTGACGGCTGGCACTCAAGATGTTCCGGCTTTGCTCAGGGTTTTGGGGTGGGATCTTGCCTCTGGATTCGATTGGGACATACTACGCGGGGTGCCAAAATAAAGAGGGGAAAAACTCAAACCGATCTCGTTCCTCAATCAAAAGGGAAAACAAAATAAACATACACTCACTTCGTAGTCCATTTCCTCCGACTGCTTAATCCTTTTTTTTGCTTTTTTTTCTTTTCTTTGCGCGCATAACTCCTTCGCACCGTTTCCCCCTCCCGCATAAATTCACTTAACTAATCATAACTGATTTCCTATTTAACACCATAAATAATTTTCCTCTTTTCCAACCAACTTTCAAATCTATTTGGTTGTCGCACGCAATAAGGAGAATACGAAAAAACCCAACAAACACTGTTTATGTTTCGAATTATAATTTATTAATTTTTTATTTAGATTGACACTAAATTGGCTGATACATACCAATTACACATAAACATCAAAAATGATCAAAAGTATTTGTGATATGTTTCGTTGAATTAAATTAATTTTAAGATTAAATCAAACACTAAACAATTATTTAGGATTAATTTAGATTTAAGTAATTCGCAATAAACTTTGTTTTCTCCCGACACACAGAGTGGATAAAAGCGACTATCGGACTCGATCACAAGAAAAGAACTTGTTTTTTTATTTTTCTTTTTTTTTAAAATACCCGAAAAACAGAACGGCACCTTATATATTAGATGCAGTTTTATTAGGATCTATTGTTTTTTTACAGCGATCAGCAACTTGTTGCTGCGACAATGTGTCTATCGCTCTGTGTATTGGTTGAATTAAAGTGGAATACAAAAATTTGCATGCATTATATAAAAAAATATTTTTTCAAAATCCCTACCTTGGAACTTTCCTTTCAATGTTAAAAATGAAAATTAACACGAGTTTTCCAGCGCTGATGTGCACACCCGCAACTGTTGAATGGTTTCCTTTGATGGAATCGATGTTTTAAGCTGTTTTAGGAAAAGTAAAAGGAAAATCCGCACAATTTCACCAACTAAGTTTTAAAACGTTGAACAGACGATGAATTCCTCGATGTTTCCGATGTGAAATGATGTTCTCATACCGTGAAAATGGCCGCGCCCTTACTTTGATGCCCCTTCAAAGTTCGGACCGCTAGGGAATTTTTTTCTTTTCTCGTCGGTGGAAAGATTCGTGGATGATCGCTCCCTTCCTCCAAGTTGGACGGAATTATGCTCCTTCAGCTAATCCCTATTAGCTAGAAGTGATGCTGCAACTTTTGTTTCTTGGTATTGAAGATCAAATTTGTGCCTTGCAAATTTTGAAGACTTCTCTAATACCACAAAAAAATCGTTTAACGATGCTCTTGTCGTCGGATTGAAAATTAAAATACGCTACGCCTGGACATGCACGTCGTCTATGCCTCTTTAGGTGAAATTCTAATATTAAAAGCACGAGTAAGTTTCAATCCGAGATGATTTTTTTTTTCTTTTTAAAAGAATACTCACATTTTGCTATTTTATTGAAACGCTCAAAACAATTTCTACGCATAATTCCTCTGATTTAAAAAAAGTGGCAAAAATCTGGTTTCCTACAGGATTAATTTGCCTTTAAAACCCGTGAATTGGCTACTTCTAACAAAATGTGACTTCGAAAAATTATGTCCAAAAAATTTGCTGGACGAAAGTCCAGTGCGCAGCTCGACGTCCAAGAGAGAAAAGAACGAGCAACGATTCACGAATCCTTCTGGAAGTATCCTCTAAAGCTTTTGGTAGCAAATTTGACCAATAAGAAGATGCGTATAAATTTATTTAATTCGATATAAGAACATCATTTCACATTGGTCTTTTTTTTTAATATATTTTTTTTTTCAAGATTAAGCTGCATATTCATTTCTCAAAAAAAATGCCCACATAACACGTTTTTAAAACGCAACAACTCCATTTTAATGTCATTTTTCGTATATACTCAAATCTAGATTTAATAGTTTTAATTCTTTCTATCTTCGTGTTAAGTTTTTATGTTTTGTATTTCCTTTTGTTTATTAACATAATGTTTTTACCACAGTTTGCCGTGACCGAAAGAACAAAAGCAAGGGAAACTGCCCTCAGCTGATCCAACATATGTTTACCACTACAAATGCGTTTATGTTTTATGTTCAATTTCTTTTGATGGGCTTTATAATAGGCATACGATATAATGACAGCATAAAAAGGTCGACGAAAAGGAAAAAAAAAACATTAAGAAACATAACACAAAGAGCTGCAAAGAAAGAAAGAAAAAACATGAATTGAAATAAAATATAAAAGAATAAAAGTTGAGATAAAACAAACTGGGTGTTTAATCAGTGTTGGCAGGTCATATATGAATGTATTTGTATGTCATATAGCGGGTTTAATATGCGAAACCTGAGATGGGTTATCCACTCGTACTTCTTCTTATGTTTTTTTATGCCTGTTTTATAAAAAAAAAAAAATCTCTCCACCTAGTTAACAAGTTTATATACCAATGCAATTAGATATTCTTGTTGATTAAATGAACGCGTCTTAAATTCGTATGAAGGTGTGTAATTAATTTAAAAATGAGGCAAAATGCTATTAAGAAAGCGATTAAGTTTTGGGTTTGAAATTCTTGAAATCTAATGACTTTTAAAGTTTCGAATGGAATATCTGGTTGTTTTTGATTTTAATATTTATTAGTAGACTTCTAACGAAATTTTAAAAATAATTGGAATTAGTGGTATTTTTCAGTGCCATTTAAATGCAGTTCTCCCGTACTTTTTCTCTCGACTTTCTGTAAAAAGAAATATGAAGTCGAAAAATATAATCTTCTTGTTGGAAGTTAAGTACTTAATATTAATTTGTTTAAAATATCGAGACTGAAACATAGGCTACAAATAGTTTTGTTTTAACATCTCTTTCTTTTACCTAGGATAATCATATTTTTGTTGGTTCTATTTGTGACAAAATGATGGGTGGGGGTGTATGGAGCGGAACACCAACGAAACCACATTTTTTTTACCGGAAAAAAAATCTCTTTATTAATGCGAAAATCAAGGAAAGACAATTAATTTTTTGAACAGAATGAGGTGCAGTAATTTAAATCAAATGCAACGTAGTCCTGAGCAAAAAAAACTTACCCTTTCACGTTTCTTACGTGCCGTAAATAATCGGATCAAAAATGATAAAAAATACCAATAAGGAAAATTATTCCGCAGGCCAAAACTCTTGAGATACATGCGTTATTTATGGAAAATAGTTGGAAAAATCGGGAAATGTGAAAAAAGTTCAATTAATAGCAACCTCCAACTGAATTAGAGCATTTTTTTAAAAGCTTTTATTTAGCTCGCTATCTTGTTTGTCTGTTTGTCTGTCAGGGTCAAATCTTGCAATCAAATTTTGACCCACTTCCACTCATCTGATTCACTTGAAATTTTGCACGCAGACGTAAGTCCGATGACAATACAATATTTTCACTACTTCGTCCTTGTAAGGATAACGGAAGGTTCTGTAAGGATAACATCATTATCCTTTTCCTCAAATTTTCCGGAAAAAAATCTCACCTGGGGGTTTTTGGGATCGTTGAATCAGATTCTGGCTTTAAAAAGTCTGTCAGGATAACGGAAGGTCCTCTAAGACAGAAAACTTAATTCCAGTGCACGCTAATTAAATTTATTGTCCTACTTTAATTTCACATTCGGATTTACCTGAACAAGTACGCTTAACAAATAAATAATAAGGTAATTAAAGGAAGTAATAAAAAAAAATTACTAAAAAGGATAAAATAAAAAAATATTTTTTAAAAAAAAGCTTTTATTTTATAAAAATGTACTAAAAACGCACTAAAAAGGAAAAAATAATTTTTTGGGTGCTGTGTATCACAATTGGAAGACATCGGCATACGACCGGAACCTCTGGCGAGAGACATTGCGGCAGGCCAAGACCGGAAACCGGTTGTAGCGCCGAAAGAGAGAGAGAATCACAAATAAAAGCGAGATAAATCAAAAAATAAAATAAAACAAATATTTATCTCGCTTTTATTTGTGATTCTCTCTCTCTTTCGGCGCTACAACCGGTTTCCGGTCTTGGCCTGCCGCAATGTCTCTCGCCAGAGGTCCAGAACCTAAATGAAACTAAATGTTCGTCTCGGACTGGCTCAGAAATGACCAGTCCGAGACGAACATTTAGTTCCTGGGACGCTGGGACAACATGTCTAAATCTGGGACTATCCTGGCCATTCCGGGACATATGGTCGCCCTGCTTTTTTCTGTACCTCTTTGAAAAGTTGGTCCCGATGAGCATCATATCGAATCATGAAGAAGCATCACATCCACAAATTTTTGAAGACGAAAATTGTTTAGAATGTTATTGTACGTAACTTTCCCGTACATTTAAATTCGTTTGAGCCTCTCTACCACCCATTCTTCATACAAATAGGTAATTTGTTGGTGGGTTTTTAAAAAACTCTGCATGTTAAAAACTTCTGCGATCATATCGAATAGTCAGAAATGTCAATTGTTTTTTTTTTGTCTAAAACACTCAAAATTTAGTTTTAGATAAACATTTAATTAAGTAGTAACGTGATCTTGAGCTTTTCTAAATTTCATTAAAACTTTGTGTGAATATTTTTTTCTGTATAAATAAGCAAATAAAAGATTTTTAGAAAAAAATTGAAAATCTAAATATACAACATGCAAGTACGAGTGTTTGTAGAACAGCAAAAAGAAGTATTCTGGAAGCTTTTGTTCTATTTTTGTTATATGTATATCTACATATTAACGTAATTTTTTTGATCGTTATTATTATTGTACTTGTTATTGTTTTTGTTGTTGATTTAGCTATTGTTGATTTAGCTATTTTAGTTGCCTGTGCATATTCTTGTTTTCCAAACACCATATTTCTTATGCTTTTTATGGATTTATGTTTGGTTTTACTCTGTTCTTTTGCCATACAGTCAGTTTGCTCATATATTTTCAAGTACAAGAGAGGTTATGCCCATCAAGTGGATAAAATTCAATACAGGCAGCCAAGTTTTAGCTTAGCTCTGGGTACAAGTTCTCTATACGGCCAGAGATTCAAACCAAGCACAATTCGATTCAAACATAGCACAAGTGCTTGCTTATGTTTCTTTCTTCAACTCTTCACAAAACTCACCCCCAAACATCTTCTTGTCCGTCCGCCTATTCGTCTTTTATAAAACCATTCCTGGATCTTGTATAGTTATTGAGTTTTTTTTTTCATATTTCCATGTATTTTTAATTCTTTAGAGCTATAAGACTTATGTTTGCATTACGTGTCCTCCTCCGACTACTTTGCTCTTTTTTCTAAACACTTTGTACAAAACATCAAACATGGGTACATACGTGAAATGTCAAATATACATAAATACGTACAGTCAGACACAGAAGTACAGATAAAATTTTGGTGTGTTTCGTTTTTTTCTTGATAGTACAAAATCATAATTAAATGTGCTGCTGGAACACAATCGTTTTACATCCTAAAAAGAGATTTTTAAGAATACAGAAAATTATTTATTGTGGTGGCAGAATTTCCAAGATGGATCTTAAAATGAATACGTGCAGCTTCAATTAATTATTAGACAAAACACGGGGTGGCTGGTAGGTTAGGCGAGTTGAAAACTGGATAATATGAAGTTTTATCTTACACAGAACCCCACACTGATGATATCTGAGACATTCTATTAACATTCAACGATAGGGTGAAAAATTTAGCATTCAGCAAGGACTCGTTTTTTGAAGGAGGTTCTTCCTTCAGAAAATGTGGTTAAGAATTTCAGCACGAGTGGTTAAGTAGTTTTCGAGTCAGAGTTTTTATAAAGAAATTTTTGGATCAAAAAGTTTTTTTTGCTGTTCAAAAAAATGGTTGGTTTTTATACCCCTATGGTGAAACCAAAGGGTATATTAACTTTGGTTTACCGTTTGTAACGCCAAGATACCGTCATCACACACAAAAATGAATTACACCAGTGTGTTTAGAATGATAAAAAAAATTGAATTTTGCATGTCCGTCCGTCTGTCTGTCCGTCTGTCCGTCTGTCCGTCCGTCTGTGGCGCGGATTGCGGGCGCACGGATTGAGCTAGAGACTTGAAATTTTGCGTGGATCCTTTTTTCGTAAAATGCGAGGCTAAGCTCGTTAACGGGCAAGAATGGACCATTAGGGGGGGTACCCCCATACAAACGAAAACGTTTTTTGTGAATATATCAAAATCGGTGCATCTTATCTAAAAAGTTCAAGAACAAAAGTTGTTTAGGATATGATTCTACATCATAAAACTCCCATACATCAAAATCCGATTGGAATAAATTTTAAAAAATCTTTTTGGAAAGTTTGACTTCAAAGTGGAATTTTGGTATAACTGTTCGAATTTTGATACGAATATCACCATACGGGTCTCCAATGATTGACAGATTGGCAATTATAGCTTTTGTTATGTTTTTTTTACAAAATGTAGGAAAATAAAAATTTTGGCAGTTTTTTTAATCGAAATCCTTACCTAAAAAGCGCTCTTAGAAGGTCCAACTTCCAAAAAGCCTGTACCGATTGCGCTGAAATCCAAGCATCCTCTCTAGCAAGGGAGGACTCAAAAAAAACGTGAAAAATTAGTCACAAATCATACGTTTTCCGTGTTTGGGGACTTCTGACCCTTCCTTCATATGTTTGACACTAGCAAGATCTTGGAATACGATTAAAGTTCTCAAAAAGTGTTTTTTGTTTAGCAAAATCGTACTCCACTGTTCCAAAGAAAGAAAAAAATCTTTTCATTTATAGATATTTTTCTACATTATCTGAACATACAATATTTATATTTTTGTGTATGTAGCATCGCATCAGTTAAGATACCACATTTTGAATTTTCATGCAAAGATAAATTCAAAATGCCATCATCGACCATTTGAAAATGATTTTAAATTGTGCTTTGATATATACCAGTAGTTAACTAATCGTATTTCATGTATTATTTTCGATACAAGTTTTCTTAAGGAGTGGTCCTCATCTAGTCCAAATGATAGATCTTCTATTCGATTGTGGGCTCCATAGCTCCAAGACCTGTTTTTCCTGAAGATCGCTTGCAATATTGTTCGGTTTGTTTTTTTTTGTGTTGTCTTTCTTTTTCTTTCGATTTCTAAGATGACTTTTATTCGGTGTGTTGAGGGGCTTTTCTCTGTTCTGTCGTCGTCGTCGTCGAAGTCGCAACATAAATGTAAAAAAATGATGTAATTGGAAGGCGTTTTGAGGTTAACTAAATTATAACCCTTTTTGTTGTTTATTTTCTGATCTGCTAAGATTTCATCCGCGCGCATAATCGCGATGGACGGTCAAATGATCTTATGGCGATTATAAAGCTTCTTTATGGCCAAACCGTGACTGCATCCAATCCAAATGGGTAACCTGACTTTGCTACATTGAATTAAATCTACCATCAGTCGTACACACACACACACACATACTTATATATAGAAGAGGAAAAAGATACGAAAATTCAAAAAAAAAAATAGCAACAATAATAACTATATATAGTTGTATAGTAGAATTAACAATAAATACATGTACGTGAATCGATCTAAGGCGTTGATAGAAAGAGAAACAGGTTTAAGACAAGCTACTTGATTGATCCTCGGTTAGAATGAGGTCTGCATCTAACTCAGTATCTTTGTATCTAAATCTCGGACAATTTAATATTTCTTTTCGTTATAAATTGTTATAACCTTCTTTTATTCTAAATTACTGATCGTTTTTTGTGTGTATGTTTTTTTCTTTTTTCTTTTTGATTGTTCGCGATATCAATCTTATTGGTGTAAAATCGTTTTCGTTCAACTTTTTCCATAATTCGATTTCCTTTCCACTTTTCATAATTTTTTTTGTACAGATTTCAATCTATTCAATCTATCACCGTATAAGCATCGTTTTTGAAAATGAGATAATTTTTTTTTACTCTGTTGATAAAAAATGAAGGCCTATTTATCTTTTTCATTAAAAAAGGTTAATTTTAAAAGAGATGAAATATATTTTTTTCTGCTCAATTTGAGCCGTTCAAGCTTTGATCATAAGAAATGTTGATTAATTTCCTATATTTTCCAAACACAAGCATTGTTTTGGTGATCCAGTACCAAAATTTCCATTATTATGTATTACATTCAGTAGGTATCCGTAATAGAATTTCTCGGCTTATAAGGTCTGCAAAAACAACAAAATTATATTATGTATTTTTGCGGATGTTTTCACATCCAAATTTCCCGCCAACAGGTCGGACATGTCTGCCCAGAAAACCCATCAGGAGCCTGTTTCTGGTATGGAAAGCTGGCTCACCGTCATCAGAGCCTGCTTTGCCAGCTTCCACGCAGGCTTACAGGATTTTGGTGGAGTAAAACTCGATTTGAGTATTTATACTCCGATGTCACAAACCTTGTGCGAATTATAAGGTTTAAGGCAACATAGCTCCATCAAGCCAGAGCGAATAAACTATTTAGTGTTTAACCATTGAACCAATACAACCATTTCTTCATTCATGGTTTATACTCGACCTTTTAGCATTGAATCCTATTGGAATTTCTGGTTAAACACTAAATGGTATCCGTAATATTTCACGAAAGTACAGATATTTCATGTGGCATAGGAGGACCAATATTTTGAAATTCAGGGCTTCCTGACCACTCGAATAATATTGCTTTTTTTGTCTCAAAAATTACTATTCACAAGTACCGGATTTCTAACGATTAAATATTTGAACTTAATTATATGATTACAATTAATAGAAAAGATAAGAGATTTTCTTTCAACCATGAATTAAGGTCGGTTCATTTCTTTAGACTACAAATAACCAGAACAGGATTTAAATTCCATTCTTTTTGGCCAAACAAATAAGAGGCTTGCAAGAGTTTGAATAATTCAGCTAAAAAGTGTCAAAAAAATTACGGAAATTACTCTTAAAGCTAAAATATCATTTAAGACCCGTTTTTTATTATCAAATACTACAGCAGCCGGATATATAATTAAGAGTAATAAAATGTTTTTGCTAAAGGGATCTATTATGCAATCGATTTGTAGTCTCCCAGATACCTGCACAAGTTGTTCACACGTCGATACCATATGTGCCTTATGTGGAGATCCTTATGATCCATTTCGAATACAATAGGACTGTGACTTATGTTAGGTGCTATACATATTTGTATTTTTATCGGTTTTTTGCCTCATATGTTTGTCACAGATCCTATAGTTATAGATAAGAAACTATATTTTTATGTGAATGTATCTGGATTTTGCTTCTTCTTTTTTTGGCCAAAAAGCAATCAATGTGTGTAGCCACAACACGTGAGCTGAATATATTCTATCACGTATAACATCGAGATAAATCAAGAAACGCCAAAAACAACGCCCACAGGCTTTGATAACTACCTGTGGTTTAAGCATATACACCTACGTGTACGACATCCACAATATCATCGTTGTAGAATAACATCTCATAATCTGGTAATGAATATGTATTCCGTTGCCTTTACCAGAAATCCTCAAGGTGCATCAGTCACAGTCCCATCATGATTATAGGCTTCCACTATACACTCAACGCATTCGTCTTTCGGTATAAAACGAGATCTTCGGATCCACCCAAAGAAACAAAAAAAAATATGAAAAGATATAAATATATGATGGCCAGGCATAAATATCCAATCTTTATGTGGAAAAAAATAAGCAGAAATTCAAGCCAAGAAGAAGGAAATATCACTCGCTTGGAATAAATGAAAAGAGAGAATCATCTGAAGAAAAACTACGTATCTCAGGTATCTTTCGTGTACCTTTTGGGCAAACCAGGGCAAACGAAACGAAAGACGAAAAAATCTGGAGAAAAGATGCCCTTCGTGGCCGCTTGAGTACCTGAACCAAGTACTTGGTATATTCAGATACTCGAATATCTATCGAAAGTCCAATAACAAAGCCTGAGACTATCTATTTATAATCTTATTGTGCAATGCAGAGATATATAAGCTTGTATAAAAATATAAGAAAAATTTTGATATAGTCACAATTTTTTTGTGTTTCCGTGGATCGGTATACTACCTGGGCCTGCAGCCTTTGATAGCCTAACCTGTGAGCAATCACCTAGATCCGCATACAGACGATGAAAGTCGAAGGCTTGGCAAAGGTTTATCCTAAATAAATTTTCTATACGAAAAGCCCTGGACGATTTCCCTTAGCTATGCTGTGTATGCTATACCGTACAGCAGTAAAGAAAAATTGGAAAATGGTACAATCGAGGGCTACGTGACAAAGGGCCTATGCTCGGTATCAGGTGATATTGAGCTTAATTGGATTTACGCATACCTGAGCCTCAGTATTTGACACTCTCTTCACGTATATTTATATTCTATGTGTGGATTGCAAAAATAAAATGTAGGTGGGCACAGTGAAACTCGTCTAGGGACGACACTAAGTCATAATGAGATATTTTTTTTATCGACATATGGGTGCCATAAAAAATTTTGGCTCAAAAGTTCGAAAGCTTGTTGATCTTTATCATTACATAATAGCTTCCCTTCTGGCTAATACGGTGTGTATGGTTGCGGAATTAAAACGCGACTTGAGTACTTATACATCCAGTTAGTATACCACATACGGATTATAAGGAAAAGAAAAAATTCAACAAGTTATTTATCGATATTTACCCTGGATAGGGTCCTAGTCCTGGCTGGCCACACACGTGACTTGTAACACTTTTTTTCTTTTGCCTTCGGACCCTTTCTTTAAAACGACTTAAAACCAAAGCTTCAGATAAACCGGTCTCGTAGTATCCGAGTTAGAGATTTTGCAAAAAAATCTCGCATAATAACTCTAAAACTCACAATCTAATTAACAGATTGAGTTGAAATTTATGCAACTATCTTCCGATAAAAAAGAGGCATCACAAAGACAAGGAAAAATTTATCAAAAATACTCGAATGAACAGACAACTTTGTTTTTTGGTGTAAACTTTGACCAAACCAATTTGTCACATGTTCTTAGTATGGGCGTACACGTTTCAACTTTCGGTCATCAGCATGCCGCAACTTCACCAAATTGTAGGAAAGAAACGAGTGCGACAAGAGGGGAAAAGTCGCCACTCGAAAAGTGTTCTTCTCGTCTTCTTTTATGCACACAAACGAAGTCGCTCATGTAGCACGTCAGCATGCATGTGTGCGTAATTTCATTGAGTCAGTAGGTGCTTAGCCACCGACTCGTAAACATATCCCAAATAAACAAAAATTGAATGCAAATAGTGAAATCCCAATTGCAGATAGTCTTATTTTTCAGGTAGGTAGGGTAAATAACAAAAAAACCAGTCCTTATTCTTCTATTGTTGGCAGTTTCTATTGTGGCAATTGATGTTGCCTCGGTGCCAGCTAGAAAGGGAATGAGCTGGAAATACAACACATATATGAGAACCACACACACATGAGCGATCGCTTGTTGTAAACAAGTTTTTGCTACTAAAAAGTGAAGAAGCGTGTACGTCGGAAAGGCAATTTGAGGACCAAAAGTTGCCGCGACGAGATGAAGCGTGTGCGTTGGCACTTAAAGAAGAACAGCTTAATATTTTGAGAGATCAAAGTCTCAAAATATTAAGCTGATTGGATGAAATTTTCCAAAGTTATACGACTTTAAAGTGATGTGCACAGCCGGATTTGGAGCACTTCTCCAAAAGTTGACCGAAAACTACGATTTTCGTAATACTGATTTATAAAAAAATTTCAAACCACTAGCTCAACGCGCTGTAATTTAAGATGCATGAAGCTCACAAATTGAAAGATAAAATGACAAATAGAGCGGAAACGAATGTTCAGACCTTGCTGGTAGGCATAACCCCGTCTTTGGTTATTTAAATCGCCCCCTGGTCTTCCCCTTTTGACCGGTTTTTTTGGATGGAATTGAATACCGCCATTAAAGACGCCACACATTTATTGGTGAGAATTTTTTTGACCATCCCTAATTAAGCATTTCCTAAATTTTCCATTCAGTCACTGATATAATATTCAATTGAAAGCCTAGTTTTAATTTGCTAATACTTTTTTGGGTTTGACTGTAACTATCCCACAATACTTAACCTCGCATACATACTGACATCTATCTTCAAAAATAAAAATTATATATGCTGTGTACGTGTTCTCCAATCAAAAGATATTTTGTCACAACGAAAATAGCATTGGACGTTTGAGGGCTAATGAGGTAAGGTGCGAAGCCAGTGAATTCAATGTTTCCACTATCAGTCAGGTAAATTGCATTTTTTTTCCTCTTGTCGATTTTCTTGCATAAACCCCATTCGAAAGTTCGATGGCTGTCAATTTAAATATAAATGAAATCGATGAGGTCTTTACTATAGTTTAACAGCAGACCAACAGCGTCCAGGTGATTATGAATTAATTAAATATCTTATTGGCGCCTAATCGTATTAATACAATCGAACAAAAAATCTAGACAAGTTCAAAAAGTGAAAAACTTGTTTCGTCTTTTGATGCAAATCTATTGCAGTCTTTGACCTGACCACCGTCAAATTTTCTTATGTTTCTGAAACAAAAAAACATCTTTTGATTAGTAATTTGTATGCTTAAGTAAACCTTCAAATTTCGAACCATTGTCAAATAGTTTTCTACCTGACGAATAAAAAAAAAACTCGGAGAAAACCTTTATGAAATAAAAAAAACTTTTTTTTCATATCGTAAATTGTTAAAATCATACAGGTAAAATCTTTTTGTAAGATTTGAGGGAAGAATAAATAAAATTTTGTTGCCATTATTATTTTAGTGGCCTGTTGCGTTGTGAAAACTGCTAAATTATTAGGTACATGATTTATAATAATAATGACTGGTAAGATTAAAAAAACAGAAGGTAATAAAAGTTAGGAAATTTATTACTTTAAGAAGCCTTGATCTAAAATTAAAAAAAATAGAAACATAGATATAATTTGGACAAAAGCTCAGTTAATGCAATTTCTGAATCATTTCCAAATTTAACCCCATATTTCCTGCTTTACTTGAATTTCTATATTTATTATAAATAGTATTAAAAAATTCTAATTTTTGTTGAGCATCAAATATTACTGCAGATAAAAATACCAAAAATACATTGTGCTGCGTGTGAAAATCGTGCAAAATGAGCCGCAGGAAATTTTTCGCTGCTTGACTGCTCTTCTATTATGACTTGTACGGAAACTGTTGTACCAAATTACATTTATAAGTGGGCATCCATAACATACGATACACTTATTTAGTGATAGGTGAGGTCTACGGTAGTATGACGACGATATTAAACTCCATTTAAAAAATCTCGGAAAAGTTTCACGAAGGGTAGAGGGAGATTTAGATAGCCTAAAACTTGTGTGACATATTTTATAGGGGCTCACCACCTCAATAGGGTGAAACCATTAATAGAGAATAAACCATTAACACATTGACTGCCATGGCTATCATTTTTGAAAGCCAGTGATGGTTCCCTGTATCCATATATGTTGTATTTAATAGCCAGTGATGTTTGCCTGGGGGTCATGGTTTGTAAAAACAATATCAATATATGCTAAAAACAGCACAATACACAAAGAAAATGCTTTTGCATTTTTTCAAACATATGCAAAATTGGTTAGGCAGTCACCGTGTTAATAGAGATGAGCGGGTGGGGGGTTGTTGGCCGAAACAACAAATCTTAGAAAACTCCAGCCAAAATCCAGCCTATTTTGCACATTTATGGTTCAACCACAATGAAGGCGGCAAGCGGCAGCGGCGACGGCGGGCGGCATGGCGCCGCCACACATACCGCCGAGCCAGCTACAATGATAGCGGCACCGTCGGCATATGCTTCTAGCTTGCGAAATTAAAAGGTCAAAACATCTGCATAGAATGTGGCGCCGAATGTAGTGGTTTTCATAAAACATTTTGGGCGGCGGCGGCAAGTTTGACTTTGTTTCAAACTCGGCGGCGACGGAAAAAGTGCGCTGTTGTTGCCGCTGTATTGTAGCAGCTCTCGTTGCGCTACGTTAGTGCAAAAAAAATGCCGCTCGCCGCTGCCGCTTGCCGCCTTCACTATGGTTGAACCTTTAGTGATCGTTTTTCCTAACGTGTGATAAATTGTAAGATCAAAAATCAGGGCCAAAAGTTTAGTTTCCGGGATGCCACTGGGACAAAATGCCTAAATCCGGGACCGACCCGGCTATTCTGGGACAAATGGTCAACCTATTTAAAAAGAATTTTCATATAACTATCGAAACTTTAGACGAACTGTATTCCCGTACATGAATTTTCAAATTCCCGTCCAAAATTTGAGCAGAAGTTTAATTTTATTGTTCTTGGAATGTTTTATTCAGAGAGTAATTCGGGACTTTCCTAAACAAAATAATTCTGGATGATTATTAAACATGCAAGTTCTTAAAATCATATAATCTATACAAAAGATAAAAAAAAGATCCAAATAACTCTCAAGTCATTTTCAATCTCTGAAAGTCACGACTTTTGATGTAATTATTTTTTACTTTCTTCTACGGAGTATAATAAAGTATTTTAAATGGTATTCACCGCGCACTGAGTTGTATTCCAGTCAAGATCAAGAGCTATTCCATGTGGAAATAAATGAAAATTTAGCTTAACTTGAGGACAAAATTATCAGCTTTAAGCTTAGTTGATCAAAATGCCACGTTAATACTTCCTAAACGATTGAATTCGATTCCCTAACCAATTTGCGAGAATGACTTAAGCAAAACGTACCGAAAACCGTGCAGAAAAAGCATATAAATATATTTCGGAAAAAAAAGTTAAGAAAAAAAGCAACTTATTAATTTTGATTATCTAGTCTTAAGCCATAGGTAGATAGATATGCATAGATATTCATTACTGTCAGCAATCTGTAATAATTCTCAGATGATGTCAGTCGCTAAAATCGTTTCAGGCTTCTTAAAATTGTTATAGAGTTCTGACCACTATATTTTAGCCAGCATTATTAAAATGGTGACTGGCACCGAAAAACCACGTCTCTCTATCAAACCTCTATGATTTACCTGTTTTAAGCTATCGGCGATTGAATTTACACGGTGCGGTTTTTCGGTTGCGTGTGCATTTGAACTGAACCTTCTAAATTCAATGTCACAAACGGACTTGACCGAGATATTACTTAACTTTCCAGATGGTACTCCTCACAAAATCGATTAAGGAAGTCATTCAATTTATTTATGCCGTTTTTTTTTTCTTAACCCAACTAGTTGCCTCATAATGTTTTTTTTTTCGTATATTCGGAGAGCGGTTTTTTTTCAACTAATTACCGGTGCCTAAAAGAGTTAACAACGTGTGTTGTATGAGGGCTCACCTTATAGCGTTTAAGAAAGAAAAACCGGTTTCACTTTTTGAAGCGGATCGCGCACGCGTATTTTACACAAAAGAGTCGTTTTCAAACGTCACACCACCGGCCTCCTTGCGCATAAAAAAACGCTTTTTTACCTGAAGTTGTACTTTTTACCTGAAGCTGAACTTTTTTTTTGTAGTCGAATCGACTTTTAAGATCTCGCATGACTCATTCGATCTTTCGAACACTTTGGCTCCCCACTTTTAGCAAAACTATCGACTTTTTTCTTGGTTTTTAGATTGTTGCAAGCAAGAAACAAAATACACAAAAAAAAAATATAATAGCAGAAAAAAGTGGTGCAAAAAATTGTTTTTGCAAAAGTCGGTTTCTTTATTGATCCCCAACCACTAGTAATCCACCCCCAACCCTCCTGCTGCTGCCGTGTGGATCCATTATTGATTGAAGTGTGTTTTTTTTACTGCTGCTGTGATGGCGATGATAGAGTTTAACTCTTTGGTTGCTAAAGTTGGTTCAATTTTTTTTTTTTTTTTTATGTTTTTATGCTTTTTCCTATGATTTTTTGTGGTTTCTGCTGCAATAGCACAGCAGATTTAACTTTCATTTCTTTCTAAATCGGAGTCGATGTTTGTTGGCTTTTCTTGATGGTGATTCGTGATGATCGTATCACATCGAATGATCTCGAAGTTGTTTTTCCATCGATTGCGGACTTTTGAGATAGGCTTTTTTTTTGCAAGGTATATAATTTGTCATTAGAGCTTTAATGTCGGTAAAGGGTGTGAGTGGCGTTAGAGACGGTTGATGAGTAAGTTGAGAGTAACGAAAAAAAAACACTGATCGTGTTTAGATCATTTAAATACCCTCTTTTTAATTATTTAATTATCTTCGAAAATTACATTCTAATTTTATCTAGAGTTTTTTTTTCAAATTTTCTGTTGCCTCTAAATGTTTTTTGAGATACCTAAGGTCACATGGAAGTTAAACAAATTTTCCAGAGATAATTGATTGCAATTTGACAAAAAATACACTTACATTTAGGGGCTGTCCAAAAAAAACGATACCGTAGTTTTAGCCATTTTACACCCCGCCTCTAAGTGCGAGACGTAATCTCCCCCCCCCCCCCCCCCCCCGCACCATTCTTTTTCCTACTACTTAGCTATTTTTTGTATGAACTTTAGTACGGCCGTGACATTATACCCCTCTCTCTTCCCCGACAAATTTATGGCGTATTTTGTTGATCCATTTTTACTTTCCTCTTCTTTCGTCTTCTGACAAGCAATTTTTGATCAGGGTGAAATCCGTTTCAGGCAAAATTATGAGGTCCGAGCAGCTGTCTGTCAGTCTTACGTTTACGTATCTTAAACAACTCGAGAACCCGTTGAGCTAACGACTTAAATTTTTTTTTGAATAAGTTTTCACAAATCGCATTTTTCTATCAACTTTTCGAAGACGAACGGTAGCTATCATGGGTATCTCCCATATAATTTTTATGAAAAAATACGGTTTTTTTGAAAAAATATCGAAACGTGAGCTTTTGGGATAAAATGAATACCATACAATTTAAAGGATATACAATTTTCTACATTTCTTGCTTTATCTGTTTATATGTATGTATCTCTAATGGCTCTTAAGATATTTGAACGGTTCTCAGATTATTTTTTACATATGTTTTCCTAAACTAAATATTGCAGAGGAAAGTTTTGTGTTGATCACATTATGCTGATCATACTATCATTAGAAACAAATTAGAGGCAAAAATGTTTGCATCGTTTCAAGAAAAATCTGAAAGAACTTTTGCCCGCAGTTTATAAGTGAAAACTAATAGAATTTGCCTTGTAGAAGTTGGTACAGTAAAAAAAAACCCTGAATTTTACGAATATCAAACAGAACTTTTACTGTTGAAAACTTTTGCTAGATATCTTCAGTCTACATAAAGGTGCCGCTCCACATTAGAGTAAATACGCGAGTAACTCTCAAAAACTCTCGAGAGTTACTCGCAGGAGGTTGTCCATTTGAGGCTTAATTTCGGCGATTTTTCTATCGCTACTAGCGAAATCGAGCTTCTACCTTCTAGCGTTCTCGAGAGCTACTAGCGAAATTCAAACGCTGTTCGTATCTGGCGAGCTACTCTCCGATAGTTTCAGTTGACTAGAGAGTAGAATCACTTTTGACAGCTCGCAGAAACTAGCTTGCCAATTTTTGCGAGTTTCTGCGAGCGACTCTCAGAGACGTGTCCATTTGCGAGTAGCTGCTATCGAGAGGTTCTCGCCGGCATTTACTCTCATGTGGAGCGTCACCTTAAGACTTTAGATTACAGGAGGAAATGCAAAATTATTTTGCAAAAAGCTACAATTTCATACTCTCAATTTCAAAATTCGTACAAAAAAAAATCTTTGAAAAAAAAGAGATTTTTGTTAATTAAATAATTTTTGTAATTCGTTATTTGTGATCATTTCGCGGAGATTTCGCTGGCAACAAATTTCAATTCGACAATTTGGTGTAGTGAAAATTTAGGCCAATTTAACATCATTAAAGTTTCAATAACATAATTTGACCTCCAAAAAACACAATGAAAATGGCCCCGCTGGCTTATCCGACTAGTTAACATTATTTAATTATCTTCTAAGCAATATTCTGTTGCCAAAAAAAAAATTAAAAAAATAGCAAGAGAAAGATATTAAATAGGAAAATTTTTATAAATTTTGTGATACTATGGAGGTTTACCTGTGACTACTCTGTTGCCACCTGACCAGTGTACGTCATTTCGCTATACCATTTCTGCCCAAAATTCTGTTTATTACTTATTTCGATCGACAAACTTTTGCCATTAACGAAACTTAGCGCAAAAAGGTAAGAAACTCATTAAATTCATCTCGTAACAATACCAGCGCAAAAAAATACCGCTTAGATACAGGTGAGCGAAAAAAAGGTTAGATACGTTTTTAATCACGGTTGCTAGATGGTAGATTGTAGGCAATCCAATTACATGAACCGCCAGCTGATCTACAGACAGTAACGAAAAACCATTTAAATGGAAAAAAATCTTTAAATATACTAATTGGACAGTAAAAGTAACAAAAACCTATTTCCGAAGTGACATAACTATAAGACCGTAGAAAATTGTTACAAATAATGTTGGATTAGTTTGGATTTGACTTTAACGCCGTCGTTCGTTACAGACTGAACTGAATTTTCAACAAACAGAATGGAAATTGTAGAAAAAAATATGATGAATTTAATTCAAAAAATAACTAAAATTTTTGCTGAAATTGCATTTTAATTGTAATGTTGGCGATTCTCTGTGTGTTTTTTGATGGAACGTTTTCTGGAGGTGACCTGATGTCGATGAAGTCACCAAATTGCATTTAGATTGTATGGTAGAGAGTGGAAAAATACATAATAAATTTTAGAATTGGGTTGAATTTGCTTAATAATAGGTTTGCAGATTTCCGTATTTTTTTTTTCAAAGCGATTTTCTTTATTTGAGTTTCACGTATGGGTAGATAAGAAAAAATATATGTATGTGGTTAGAAACAAAATCTTGATTGTTTTATGACTCAACAATGGAGGCTGTTTTCCAATTCTTTCGCGTTTTTTTTTACATATTTGTTGAAAATCTGGGGCGCGAAGTTCTGGGCTTTTGTTTGATATTTAAATATAAAGACGTTGCTCCACATGAGAGTAAATGCCGGCGAGAACCTGTCGATAGCAGCTACTCGCAAATGGACACGTCTCTGAGAGTCGCTCGCAGAAACTCGCAAAAACTCGCTAGCTAGTTTCTGCGAGCTATCAAAAGGGATTCTACTCTCTAGTCGACACGCACCCACTGAACTCTCGGGGAGTTGCTCGCCAGATACGAACGGCGTTTGAATTTCGCTAGTATCTCTCGAGAACTCGCCAAAGCAAGATGTCAAAAAAATCAAGATATTGGTCTTGAAAAGAGAAAAATCGCCGAAATTAACACTGAAATGGACAACCTCCTACGAGTAACTCTCGAGAGTTTTTGAGAGTTACTCGGGTATTTACTCTCATGTGGAGCGGAAGCTTTAGATATTATTTTATTCTTGAGACATATCAAGATGTGAACTTTTGTATATAAAAACTTCGACTGATCTCATAGTGTTGTTACAGTGGTGTACCCCTGTCCCCTGCCAACTCCCCTCCGTAAAAACCGAATGCAATCATACAAGAAAATATTCAAGAAATGTATTTTTGCATGCAAGATCGAGAGATTTTTCCCTTTTTGAAGGATTTTTTTAACGAAAGATGAAAAAAAGCTCTCCACTTTTTCGTGGGATTTTTTCATGGGATTTCGTCCCATACTCCCACCCTCTCCTATTCTGAGGGAAAACGCAACAAAGTCTAATTATCTATTTTTTCGTTACGAGGGGTCGCAAAGAGCTAAAATTAGGCTAACATATTTTAAGGACAACCCTTAACTAAGCACCTAGTTTATGTTAACTCTTCATGATGTATGAAAGATTTTTGGACCTGGCTAATCAGCTTACCATCATAATATTTAATGACCTTAAAATGTCCTTATAAGGATCTGGATGCTCTCAATTCGGTATTCATGTATCGGTCTTTATCCGCAAATTTCTTAAAACTACTTGACGGGTTTTCGCGTTTTTATACCCGTATGGTGAAACCAAAGGGTATACTAACTTTGCCTTACCGTTTGTAACGCCAAGATCCCGTTATCACACACAAAAATGAATTACACCAGTGTGTTTAGAATGATGAAAAAAGTTGAATTTAGCATGTCCGTCCGTCCGTCTGTCTGTCTGTCTGTCTGTCTGTCCGTCTGTCCATCTGTCTGTCTGTGGCGCGGATTGCGGGCGCACGGATTGAGCTAGAGACTTGAAATTTTGCGCAGATCCGTTTTTCGTAAAATTCGAGGCTAAGTTCGTTAATGGGCAAAAATGGACCATTAGGGGGGGTACGCCCCATACGAATTAAAAAGTTTTTTGTGAATATCTCAAAATCGGTCCATCTGATCAAAAAAGTGCAAGAACAAAAGTTATTTAGGATATGATTCTACATAAAACTTCCATACATCAAAATCCGATTGGAATAATTTTAAAAAAATCTTGTTGAAAAGTTTGACTTGAAAGTCACAAGTTTGACTTCAATGTCACCATACGGGTTTTCAATAATTGCCAGATTGGCAATTATAGCTTTTGTAATGTTTTCTTTCAAAGTAGGGTAGAAAAAATAAAATAGAAGGCCTGTAAGGATAATTATACTTTTTTTACGGAAAATGACTGCAGAAAATGGAAGTTTCATTACAATATCCAACGCAAATCATGGTATTAATAGCAAATATAGTGAATTCCATTGTTATTCTATTAAATATTAAATATATTTCAAAAATTCGTGGCTTTTCCCATAATCTCCTAATTCAAAAGTTCACTTACCGCCTATAACTACTCGTTTGTTATCCAAGTGACATACAACATAATGAGACTCTGGTCCCTGTGGAGAACATAAATGTCAATTGACCATCACATTATAAGGTAATTAATAACTTCATACACAGCGAGTACTGTTTTCTTGTTTTATTACACAGGTTAAGACCATTATTCATATTGTATTTCTCATTAATGTCAGAAATTATCATTTAGTATTTTTTTTTTCTTGTAGGTACTATGGGTGTTTTTTTTTTGGCTGCTGAATTTTGTATGAGTAGCTGTACGACTAAATATCATAAATATAGCTGGTGGTGTAGTTGCTGTGCCGCTCCCATAAAACATGATTGTTGGCAAGTTGACTTCGATGTTGCCCGCTGCATCGAACATTTTTACAATGCCAAAGCGGGTAATTTAAAAGTGCACAAGTGAATTCGGTACGGTCACGATTTAAAAATTGGGTATAGCAGAATTAGCCGCGGATCTGCCTGCAGCATAAGAGTTTCAATCTGAAGTCGAATAAAAAAAATACCAAGTCTAGCGAGTAAAAAACTTCGTATCGAGCAAAGTTAATTGGGAAATACATACACACACATACACACGAGTAAATTGAATGTCAATTCAATTATAGCCAGGTTATTGCGCCGATTGTGGCAGACTTTGTGGCTACTTTTAATGTCCCACTAAAAAAATGACTTTAAAATACACTTTAGCTGAGTTAATCAGACATCTTGTAAAATTGAAAAGCATTATTATTGACGAAATGAGTAACAACGCCTTCTTTTCATTTCGAGGAGACGTGAAAAATGTTTGAATGTCACCTATGCCGGTAAATATACTCATAAAGATGATTCAATTCGCTGTCAATAACAAACAGGTGTGTAAATATCATATAAGAACTCTTCCAGACTAAATGACATTTACTTATCATTTTTTTCTTCTTGAATTTTTATTAGGTTTTCTTAGATGCAACAAACAACAGTACAGTGAAAATGATAATGTCACGTTTGTGCCATAATAAAACAGCAAATAATAATAATCAACGAATAAATATAGGAAGTCTACTGGAAGTCGAAATTGACAAAAAATAGATGTTTTTTTCCTATTCCAAATTCAATTATTAATATTTTCGTCAATCATATATTTCTTATTTCCCCAATTCGGTCGATTACGATGATTGGTAGAATCAAGAAAAATAAATGTTGTTTTGATGTATGAAGACATATGAAAACATGTTCTATGATTTAATGTAAAAAAAAAATTAGACTTCCTGCATGAACATATTCAAATTTGCAATTTCGACAATAAGTGAGGTCGAATTTATTTTGTCGAGGTTACCAACACCGAAAATAATCTCACGTAGGTTGATGAATGCACATTTTTTTTCCATTAAAATAACATTTTAGTTCATTGGATTTAGTATGTTGCAGACCCCGATTCAATGAATTGTAATTTATCTTCACAAGGATTACTTGAAATGATTAGTTTGACATATATTTAGGTGGATAGGGGTTTAACGATCAATTCTAATAAGGAAATGATATAAATTTATCGACAGTTTAAAACTATATTGATCGTACCTAATTAATATAGTCCAAAGATATCTCAGATCTCTTAGATATCCGGAGATATTGTAAAAAAGTCGCAGACGTGTAAAAAATTAACTTGCGGAGCTTTGAATTTAATAAAAAAAATATCAATTGTGATCAATAAAATATTTAGTTTGGATCAACAAATATTCTGTCTTCGAATTTATTGTCAAAAAATAATATTTTTTCAAATATTTCAAGAACAGTTAAAGATACGAAAAACCCGATAAAGAAAATAATGCAGGATATTTCATTTCCTTTGGATTTGGTTATTTTTCTCAAAAACGCATAGTTTCCGAGAAACTTTCAAAAAAAAAAATGTGTGGGAGCTACTCATTGTAGCTGACGTTAGTTTTCTAAAAGTAAAAACCAGGATTTTCGTAAAACTCATTCACGAAAAATTTCAAGTCGCTAGCTCAAAATGTTCTCGAGTTATTTAAGATAGGTAAAATGGAGTGACATACAAACAGAGAGACAGACAAACAGAGAGACAGACAAACAGAGAGACAGACAAACAGAGAGACAGACAAACAGAGAGACAGACAAACAGAGAGACAGACAAACAGAGAGACAGACAAACAGAGAGACAGACAAACAGAGAGACAGACAAACAGAGAGACAGACAAACAGAGAGATAGACAAACAGAGAGACAGACAAACAGAGAGACAGAGAGACAGAAAAACAGAGAGACAGACGAACAGAGAGACAGACAAACAGAGAAACAGACAAACAGAGAGACAGACAAACAGAGAGACAGACAAACAGAGAGACGGACAAACAGAGAGACAGACAAACAGAGAGACAGACAAACAGAGAGACAGACAAACAGAGAGACAGACAAACAGAGAGACAGAGAGACAGACAAACAGAGAAACAAACAGAGAGACAGACAAACAGAGAGACAGACAAACAGAGAGACAGACAAACAGAGAGACAGACAAACAGAAAGACAAACAAGCAGAGACACAGACAAACAGAGAGACAGACAGACAGACAGACAGACCGACAGACAGATGCACTAACAGATGCTGAAACGGATTTCTTACTGATCAGAAATTTTCTATCTGCCCCTGTTTTCGATTCGGTTTCCATCATGAATACAATAATTTCCCTGTGTAGCGGGGCAAAGTAAAAATGGAGGAAAGTTAAGTAAAATCAATTATTCTAAGAAAAATAAACTGAAAAAAAGTTTAAGAAAAATGTAGGGTCAGGTAGGATGAAGTGGTCCACGTTTTTATTATTGGCCATAAAATGGTCAAAAATTGGAATTTTTGCATGATAAAATAGTCAAATCGCAAACACAGGACCTAAGCTAACTTTCTGCATTCACAGATTGCCAACTTTTTGACATTAAATTTAATTTTTAGGCATTTATCGAAAACTTTGATTTTTCGATTTTTTCAAAATGGTGGGGAGAAGTGGTCCACCCTCAAAAATTTTCCAGAAATCGCATAAACATAAAATTAAATGACAAATAAAAATATAATCATGAAGTTTGATCAAAAATATGGTTTATTCGAAAGTAACAAATGAGCGTTTGGTCTGTTTTGGTGTTGGTTTCTTCGGTGTAGTTGTTAAGCGTCATTTTCCGGCGGTTTTTTCTGCTACTCTAATTCAGCTCAATTTTCGGGAGAAGTTATAATCGAGCTTCGCATCGATTTTCGGCCAAGATTTGAAACACTCAAAATAACTCATAAAAAAACTTGAAAACACGAAATATGACATTGACAGGGTGGACCACTTCACCCTACCAAACGTGGACCACTTCTCCCTACCGACGCTATTTTGCACGAAATGACGCTGCTTTAACAATTGTGGAAAAAAGTGCAGAAATTCGGTGGATTTACAAAGTTCATAATGTAAACAACATTTTAGATTAATTACCTTATTGAAATTGATGAAGAATTCGTCAAAATGTTGTTGAATGTGAATACTTTCGAAAACTTTCAACAATGTTTTTTTGACACTGGTCTGTGAGAGTGTGTAGATTACGTCTGCACACTTCAATGACTAATAAAAAAGAAGCTGTCATCAAGAGCAACCGATGAGAGTTGCATATTCTGTTCTAATGTCACTATCACTAAAAAAAATGGCGGTGGACCACTTCTCCCTACGGACCACTTCACCCTACCCGACCCTACTTAATCAACTGTCAATCACTTGTAAAGAAATAAATACAGTAGAACCTCATTATAATCATATCAATTTCATATTTTAATGATTTGTCACAACGCCGCCGTTTAGACGTTTTTCAAACTGAAGACTATTTTCTTCAATTTCCAAAGATATTTTTAATATATTAGAGATTTTTTTATATATTTTTTAAATGTATGAAAAGCTTTTCCAAAGTTTTAAAAGCGTATCGAAAAATACTCAACTATACCGTATATCAAAGTCCAATCAAACTAATTTCCCCTCCCTTCCCCCACCCCTTTTCATCATACAAATGGATTTTTTTTCATAAAAATTTTCTGTCCCCATTTGACGATTTGACAAGAGCATTTGACGATTTGACAAATTTCTTTCTTTAGAAATAAATTGGTGAAAAAATTTTACTGTCTTCGAATTTCTTCTATACATTTCGGTACGGCAAGAAAATATATATTGAAAAGTGTGTCAGAGTGATGAATATGACTAATACAATAATTACAATCCAATGTTTTAAAAAGTCTTTTGTGTTGTATGTACTTTCGCTCAGGGCGAAACGTAACGTAAGTATGTATGTTACCTCGAGGTTAATTTGAAAATGTTGTCACTTAATTTGTCAGATAGTAACGGTGCGATGATCGACGGCTCACGAGATCACTTCACATCGCCATAAAATGCGATCGTACGGACACGTGCTTTTCTTTTCGTAATTTTCCACGATATCGCTTTACAGTAGAGTAATTCGTCAACCTTTCCCATCACGTTCACCTTGACTTTGACGAATGATGGATACCATAATGAGTGAGGCTGGTTGACTAAGGGGGGGGGGGCCCATATTATCAGTAAATATTGCAAATACTATCGTAATATATCCAATATCTGAAAATTTAATTGAAGGTGAGGCAGTCTACCGAGAAGAATTATTTTTCGGACGTTTTTCTTAGGTTTTATTCTATTTCTGGGTGCTTGACTTAAGTATAGTCTTCCGGTAGTGTGCAAAAAAAAACCAAATTGGATACAAAAAAAAATTATATCAAGTGTGATTTTCATTGTAACTACAATGAATATCGATAGGGTATTGTTGTGATCTTGAAGTATATCTTATTTATATTTTAACCTCTTTCCTACCTTTAAATTACCGTAAATTATTACTTTCAAATGTTCTCGAGATTTTCTGTATCCCTGACTTTGGTCAATATCAAGGAGACACACTTAAGTAGAATAATTGAAAGGTTAGTCACAAATTTATGCGCTTGACTGAGAATACAAAAACACAACAATACATTTTTATCTGTAATTTTCTTATGTCTTTGATTGCAAACTTTTCAATATCCATCGAGAACGAATCACTTGCTAAAATTACATTTCGGAAACTATTCAAGCGTAAAATATAAATTGCAAATTACTCAATGGGTTTTCGTCATTATTTTTAGTTTCTTCGGAAAATTTCATTAACTCGGATGAATTTGATGAGCGATTTTCTCGACATTTTTGCGAGAAAAAAAAATTTGAAAAACCTTAACCGTTTCAGTCACCACGTACACTATAGTGTACACACACTTTTCAGAAGCCATAACTCATAACTTGACTTGGTAGAAAGTGTTTACACTATAGTGTACGTGGTGACTGAAAGGGTTAAATGCATTTGTGACCCAATTTTGATTTTTTGAGTAAAAAGCTGGACTACAGTGGACGTAATTTAAGAAAAATTAAAATTTTTGATTTTTTTTTTTTTTTTGTTTTAAATGAATACTAATAGCTTAAACATCATTAATTTGTATAAAGAGTATTTTTAACCCCCATAGAAAAAAATATGTACTGAAAGGGTTAAATAAATTGAAAAAAAATTTACTTTTATTTATTATTTGGGGGACTCATAAAGGGAATTACAAGGATTTATATGTAGGGTGACCATAGCGGCTTGGATTTATATTCTCAATATAAATGTCTGCTTCCAAGGCACTCCAAACTAGGTGCTACTCCACGCAAACTGGAAAATCCTAATATAAAATTAAATGTAATGCTCAAAAATTAAAATCCTTGGAACCTTCTGGAACCGGTGGAATTCTCAGTTCAGGGGTTCTTTTGCGGTTCCTAGTGAGGGTTCGATGATGGGTGCCGGTACCTGTTCCAAATATTTGCGGAGGTTCCATTGATTCCGGTTCTGTTTCACATTTACAACATACCTAAATATACTATTTTCAACATACCTAAATGGGACTGCCACGGCCATTCCCGAACGTATGGTTATCCTAATTATAAAACAATTCGCAAGGGAAAAGAAGTTATGAAACAAAAAGTAATTTTGTTTGAAGATTTTAATTAATTTTATACGATTAACTGGCGACGTACACGAAGCAACTTTCGGTCATCGGCATGCCTCAGCCTCACCAGATTGTAGGAAAGAAACGAGTGCGGCAAGAGAAGAAAAGTCGCCACTCGAAAAGTGTTCTTCACGTCTTCTTTTACGCACACAAACGAAGTCGCTCGTGTAGCACGTCAGTATGCATGTGTGCGTAATTTCATTGATTCAGTCGGCGCTTAGCCACCGACTCGTAAACATATCCCAAATAAACAAAAATTGAATGCAAATAGTGAAATCGCAATTGCAGGTAGTCTTATTTTTCAGGCAGGTAGGGTAAATAACAAAATAACCAGTCCTTATTCTTCTATTGTTGGCAGTTTCTATTTTGGCAATTGATGTTGCCTCGGTGCTAGCTAATAAAGGAATGAGCTGGAAATACAACACATATATGAGAACCACAAACACATGAGCGATCGCTTGTTGTACACAAGTTTTTCCTACTAAAAAGTGAAGAAGCGTGTACGTCGGAAAGACATTCTGCGCGGTATTACAAACGGCAACTTTCGGGCTTACTTAAGCCGATTTTTGGGAGAAACGACTGAGGAGGGAAAAGTTGCCACTCGAAATCATGGCTTATCGACAATCTGTATACATGCAAAGCGTGTGAACCGGTTTGGGAAAAGTAGTAGGCAGAAATAATTTTCGTTCTGACCGTCAGCAGGTAAAGATCGTGGGAAGTATATGAGCAACAGCAATTTCAATGGTTTGAGTCCACACACACACACACACATGTAAACTTGTGTAGCATATGCAAACAGGATTGGCTTATTTAAGCCACAAATGTAAGCACATTGGCTTATTAAACCCAAAAGTTGCCGGCTTAAATAAGCCCAAAAGTTGCTGTGTGTAATACCACGCTTTGAGGACTAAAAGTCGCCGCGACGAGAAGAAGCGTGTACGTTCGCACTTAGGCGCGTTTGCGCTTACCTTTCTTAAAAAATTAAGGAGTTCTTAGTCTACTTAAACCATCTTAAACCATAAAAATTCTGGAATTTAAACTCGATCTCGAATGGAAATTAGGCTGCTTTTGTGTAGGCTGCTTTTCGAAGAATTTTTTTTGGTTTGGGCAAAAATCCAAGGCATCGAAAGAAACGTCGGAGCGCAATTTTTGAAGGCAAACATTTGACAGGAGGAGCAAAAATGACAGTCGGAAAATGAAGCGAAATATTAATTAAATAAAATTAATACTAAAAGTTGCAATATTAATTAAAAGTAGTGCATTTAAAGTTGGATAACTGTGTAATATCTTTCACTTATTGAAAATTTACTTGTTAATATTTCGGAAGTATTTTATTGATAAATCTATAACTTCAATTGGTACCATTATCTCAGCACTTGATGTTTTATTGAATTTTTACGTGATATCCGTTAAATGCCCCACCAAGTGATAACTTTTTTTTTATTTCCAAGCAAAATTACCGAAAAATGGAAGTGGGTGATTATTATTATATCATTCTTATCATATTGCAACAATTGAGTAAATTTGATTCATCCTAACAACAGAAACTCTATAATGTTCGTAAATTAACAATTTTGTTTCAAGAGCTTTGATTTGATATCAAAATAAAAACGTGCTTCTTAACGAAAATAATACGTTAATGGACAATCCAGATATCAAATATGTCGTAGGAGAATCTCTTTTATACACATATCTCCATATGTGTATAATGACATCGCCATTAGGCACAACAACAGCCATCATAAACAAAAATATTACAAAAGACAAAAAAAAAAACGAAAAAAGAGATCTTTTGGTTTATTATTTCCAAAAAATCCAAAAATAAAACTGTCATCGTCTTAGCAACACGAGGTATTTTTTCTAGGGAGGCTTTAATGCTAACTAAAACAATTCGATGTGATCAACACGTGGAATTATTATATGCAATATGGTGAAGTTTTAGTATAGTATTTTAGATATCGAAAAACCAATTAAATGCGATCCTACGACAAAGTTTATTTAATTGTCGCATACCGGCAATTGCAGATTTAAAAAAAAAACTCGTATTTAACTCTACTAATATTTTTCGCGTTTATGCCACGCATCTGCTACTAAATAACATTCATTGTTAGTGGCACAAAAATGCAGTATGCCAAAAATTCTAGTAGGGAAATGTGGGCAAGGGTGTCGCTTTACTGAAATTAATTATGGTACGTGGTGACGGACTCTTCTGTAATGATTTCCTAGAAATAGGGAATTTTTCCTATAAATTTTGGTTAAAAATTTCCTATTTTTGGGCATACATTCCCCTTTTGTTTGTGAGTCATTATTAAAGAATTTCACTGTCTCAAATATTCCTATTTTTTATAGGAATCTGTACTATTATTTCTCTCTATTGCACTTCCTCTTGATAGTTGCACTTCCTCTTCCTGTGATAGATTACGACAAAACCTTTCAAATGTTGCAACCCCATTCAGAGTACGCAATTCGTTTAAAATCGGAGATGTGGCAAAGGCAAAGAGAGTTCTTAATGCAACCTTAATTTTTAAAATTTAATCAAAGTTGAAAAGCTCTAGTCGCTCTACCACTTAACCACGGCTATTCTGGAATCCGAAGTTAAAACTTCTATTCTGGAATCTGTAGTTAAAATTCTGGTATTCTGAAAATTACAACGAGTAATTCTACACTCAAAACGTTACTAGATCGTAAGTAATCGAACCAGAGCTGGGCATACTTTAGTACATTTGATACTGCAGTACACGAGCAGTACCAGTACATAGATACTTGTACTGGTCTTGCCACCAGTATCAATACCTTAAGTATTGGTACTGCACGATCAGTACCAGTACTTGAAGTACTGGTAATAGATGCATGGATCCAGTCCCAGTACAAAAAGTACTGGTACTGGTTTTTTACAATATTTGTATTTTTGTATTGGTTTTTTGCAATACCAGTGCTTTTTGTACTGGTTTTGGTTTTTGCAGTACCAGTACTTTTTGTACTGCAAAAGTACTGGAATTTTTGCAAAAGTACTGGAATTTTTTCAAGTATTTTTCGCGAAGGTACTGATATTTTTCAAGTACATAGCACTGGTACTGGAGTTTCAGTACCAGTACTTTTTGTACTGATATTGGAATGCGGTTAAAAGTATCATTACCATATACTGGTACTGATACTTGAGTATTTGAGTTTTGCCCAGCTCTGCAGAAGTGAAACTTCAGATTCCAGGATTGGCATGAATGTAAAAAAATATAACATTTTAATATCATAAAAAAAAGTATGGCAATTCATACAGAACCCTTTTCCTCCTACCCCCTCGCCCGCCAATTTCCAAACCACTGAAGAAAACAAAAAAATTTAAACAGTGTAAAACTAATTTCATAATTTGCTTTAATGAAAAAAAAAAACTTTGGTAATCAATTTTACCGACAAAAAGTTATTATATTTAACGATGTTTTGTACATTTAAAAAATGTTTTTCATGCAAAATCCATTAAAAAAAAAACTTTAGTGTCAACAAAGCTATATAAAAATTTCCTTATAGGAAAGTAAAGATATTTATGACTCACACCAAATATGAACAACAACAGCAGAACGATTTTACTCATTATTGTTGAAGCCCGATAAAGTATTTTAGTACATTTAGATAGTATTTTATAAACATACAGATATGATTATGTATACACTCTGATATATGCATATTTAAGACTTTTATCACCTGGCGAAATCAGGTTCTTCGTTTTCTTAATCTCTTCAAGCACCCTCATCTATAAATACTTCCCATATCCGATATGATAAAACTGGCGAATTTTACCACATTGGATTAACAAACGAAATCCATGTTAAAGCAGGGAGGAAACAAACCCGATTTGATAACCAGTTTAATATTGTCACAAGAAAGCACACCCCCTTGAAGAATTTCAGCCGTGTTTTGTTTTTTTGCAAGTTTTTTTTTTCGTTGTCGCAAAATTTATTTCCAAGAGTTCGAAAACAATTTTAGTCTAAAATTAGTCCAGGGACCATCATCAGCGTCATCGCGAAATACATGAATTTAAAATCTCGTGCAAACATGTCCACTTCAGCGGGGTTCAAATTCCTGTTTTCTTGAATATTTTTCAATATCAAAATTTTTAATGCTTTTTTAAAATCTTCTCTCAGTCAGATTTATCTTGAGGAAATATATTCGCATATGGATGATACACACATATGGCATAATTGAGCGAAAGCAGTCATTGACATCCTTTCTTGTGTGCAAGTTATTTTTAACAAATCTTGTGCTTTTTCTTATGCAATTGTTCCATTGATCTTAAATTGTTTGTTAATTATTTGTAGGGTAACCATATGTCCCTGTTGGACGGGGCGTCCCGGAAACAAAACTTTTGTCCTGGATTTTTATACCCGTATGGTGAAACCAAAGGGTATATTAACTTTGCCTTACCGTTTGTAACGCCAAGATCTCGTCATCGCACACAAAAATGAATTACACCAGTGTGTTTAGAATGATGAAAAAAGTTGAATTTAGCATGTCCGTCCGTCTGTCCGTCCGTCCGTCTGTCTGTCCGTCTGTCTGTCTGTCTGTGGCGCGGATTGCGGGCGTACGGATCGAGCTAGAGACTTGAAATTTTGCGCAGATTCGTTTTTCGTAAAATGTGAGGCTAAGTTCGTTAATGGGCAAAAATGGACCATTAGGGGGGGTACCCCCCATACGAACGAAATCGTTTTTTGTGAATATCTCAAAAACGGTGCATCTTATCAAAAAAGTCCAAGAACAAAAGTTATTTAGGATATGATTCTACATAAAACTACCATACATCAAAATCCTATTTGAATAAACTTTAAAAAATCTTATTGGAAAGTTTGACTTCAAAGTGGAATTTTGGTATAACTGTTCGAATTTTGATACGAATATCACCATACGGGTCTCCAATGATTGCCAGATTGGCAATTATAGCTTTTGTTATGTTTCAATTAAAAGTTACAATAACGATTTTTCACTTAGGGCGCCTTTGCCTTCTTTGTTGGTTTTACAAATTCCATTGCTATTATTTATGGAATGTGAAGACCGCAAAAAATTAGGTTAACCCTTAATTTATGAGGTGAAAATTTGCGTAAATGATGAGGTGGGGTCCACTTTCACTACGTTCTAATCACATACCAAATCCGTGCTTTTAACTCAGCATGCAACACCATACTGTATGAAGGTACTGAAGATTTCAGAGTCACTATGCTGAAAACATAAGAGATAGCAGCGAGAGAAAAGTCAGTATGGGTCCACTGAACCCACCTCATCAATTAAAGGTTAATTTTCGTTTGGAATTGTGTAACATTTGTTTTAAATCTTTGCGTTGCACTTTATTTATAAAATAGCGCCGCAGGCACATTTATTCATTCTTTATCCTCGGATTTCGTCCAAATAAAGATTATTCTATAAAATTTTGTTGTTTCGTTGGAGCACGAAGCAGAGAGAACATTTTCGAATCATTTTCGTCGTATCTATTCAATGAGATGGAGGAATCGAATGGATAATTTTTTCCGTGTTACATCGGATCCTCTTGCTTCATCTCACAGTGGAAAAATTTTCTCTAAAAATTTATTCTAAGAGTTTATTCTCTAGATTATTTGTTCTCTGGCACTACCACCCAAATGGGGGCTGAGTCTCCGCAGTTGATATGGAACTACTATTACAGTTCTACGTGGATTGCGAAACATGGATAGGTTAGGTTAGGTTAGAGTGGCGGTCCTTCGACCCACTTAGACCAATGAAGTCCATTGTGATACCACATATGTATATATTTCCTCCCTACTCGAACCAACTTGAGATTTTACGAAACATGGATACATTGGAACATTTGTAAGGTTTCACACAGGTCGTGATAGCAGTATTAAATACAATTGTTGTAATATACGAAGATTTGTGTAATATATTTAACTTACAGCCCTAAAAATTATTGATGTTAAATAATTTAATCAAGCTGAAATATTAGCGTTGTTTTAAGGGTGGTACGATTGAATTCTAATATATGGAAGAGTTATGAATTTATAAATTGTCAGAATCATCGCGAAAGGTTTGTCCAAAGGTGTGGAGGGGAAGGGGAGGGGGGTCCGAGTATAATTATGGACAGCCAATCAGTCACGTTTGATGCCCAAAACTTCAATTATTTTCTATGAGAAAATCTCTATGAAGCAAAAGTAAGCAAAAGTAAAGTCTCAGCACTTTTGTAAACAACAAAATTAAAACGATCTAAAATTTTATCTAAAATCTAAGAAAACCTTAAAATAACTGAGAAAACGCTTTCAAAACTACTCATGAAAATAGATCTAACAACTGTCAGTATATGTTTATCTACAGAGTTTAGTGTAAAATAAACCTGCAGTGCATTTTGGGTATTAGAACTGAAATTTATGGATAATAAAACTGTAGCTGTTAAGAACGCAACTTACACTATATGAGAGATATTTTTGATGATTCCCTTTTAAAGTGACTCGATCTCTTGAGGCGATGATTATTTATATGAAGATCGTACACATAATTCAATAGTGTTGGCTTATATAGTACGCGATTATAATTCCTAAATCTTTATTTTCTCTATTATCTATTTTATTTTCTAATGCTTGAGGTTTAATGCATGCCAGTATCAAAGTCTCATACGCCGATGAATGCATAAAAGATATTAAAGTGCGCCAAGTTCATGTGAAAGATGTCTGAAAATAATAAAACATTGAAAATGAATATAGAGAAATGGAAACGACGAATTGATGGCTTTTTTAGATGGTCATAAATCGAAAAATCATAGTTCCAAATTGCTTTTTTATATCCGAAACCTAAATGTGAGTAATGGACTCGAGAAACTTTTATGTTGGTACCGGCTCTAGCATATGTGTGAATTTTAATCCATGTGTGGGGGTAAAAATGTTTAGTACTCACCCAGATTATACCTGTTTCCAAAGTTTTTATTACAGATGTCATAAACATCGTTTTTCAATGGTTTGTTTGAATGGATAGATGGGTGTTGATCTGAATTTCCAAATAGTTTAAGCTTTAGAAAATAAAAACTTTTATTCCTCAATTTCATCTTAATGTTTTTGTTATGATAAAATATTTTATGTTATTTTTTTTCCTTTTTTTTCGAAAAACTTTAAATAGTTTGTACAGTTATTATTTTAACAATTATGTACTCATATATGAATTCAAATTTATGTGGTTGGCAGTTTTACGACAAAATATATGCACGAGAATATCAATTTTTTTAGAGAAATTTTATTATAGCAAAAATTATATTATAAAAATTAAAAATGTTGAAAAATTCCCGAATTTTTCAAATGAAACCGCAATCGTCAAATACTTTTAATGAGGACAAACCATATTTTCATAAAAAAAAATCCATTTGTGTGGGTCAGAGGGGAGGAATGTTCCAATTGGATTTTGATGTATGGAACGGTTATGTAGAATGACGTTCTCAAGACATTTTGTCTATAAATTTTTTTCGGTACGATGCACCGTTTTCGCGAAAATAGCAAAAAAACTGATTCGTTTGTATAGGGTGGGGGGTGGTGGTGAGGGGAAAGAGGTGAAAAAAAATTATTGGTTGTTCTGTCCTATATTTTATTAATTATGATTATAAAACGAAACATAAATGTTAATTTTTAATTATTTTAATTCTTCAAATTTAATACTCAGTTGGCGATCAGACATAAGGCCCTATCACAGAATCCGATACGAATGGTTCGGATCGTAAACTCAATGTTGTTGCTAGTTTTTTATACCAACAACAACATTGAGTTTATGATCCGAACCATTCGTATCGGATTCTGTGATAGGTCCTATAATCTAACCTAATCCTGTTTTTGGTTTATTTAGACATTTGGAAATCTTCATCTTTATTCTCTTAATTCCATAGAAAGTCGATGTTCCGTTATGGTTTGCTGAATCTTTAACTGCAATTTGATGGCTTCAATTTTTGGTAATGAATTCAACTGGGCTCCGACACTCTTTCCAAAAATATCAAATTCGGTTTCAGTTTTATTTTGATCCTCTGACATTGAATTGATAACCTCCATAGCTGTGGATAAATACGATTTCAGTCTTTTGTGTCCCGAACTTCTTCTCCTCTTCCTCTTCGGAGGCGGTGGGCGAGTTTTAGGCTCCACCATTTCTCGTTTCAATCCTTCGAACTGTGACTTTTCATTGAATTCTGTGTCAGACAGGCACAAATTACTGCTAATTTGCTCGTCATCCGAATCAAAATCCATTTGTAATGGTTTCGATTTTTGCTCATGGCTAGTTATCTAAAAAAAAATTCAAGACAAATTGAGGAAAAAATTAATAAAGCAATATTTCGACTTACAGATTCATTTGGACCGGTTTTGTCACCTTTTGACTGACCATCATTGCTGGCTAAATAGGACAGACGATCATATCCGAACCAAGGACAAAACGCCGCTCCTGTCAGCAGACTGTGTGTTGCTTTGCGATGTTCCCGTCGAAATTGTGTCTTGAGGGCTTTGATTTTCTTATCGAGATCATAAACATCGACGCTAAATTCATCCGCGAGTGTTTTGAGGTCCTGCATTTTTTTACACCTCAGCCGATGCTCTGGATGTGATGTGTTCCAAAGCGACGGCAAATTCCTGAGACGCTCGATTAGCGTCAAGGTTTTCTCAACTGTCCAAACAACACGCGACGATTCCATTTTGCTGGTAGAAATTCCAGGTAGCAAACGAGTCCGCCTTGAATTCACCCCTATTTGAAATGTACGACAGCAAAGCAACCTTCCTCAAACACAGTTGGCGACAGACTAAATTGGAATAGAGCGAGAGAATTGAATCTGTTCAACGACTGCTCGCGAACAGTGAACGCAAACAACGAACGGTAAACTTGATATTTTGTTGGTGATGTTCTCAATCCAGTGCTTGTCAACATTTGCAGTAATGTTAATCATTAAAAGTTTTGTGTTACTGTCGATTTGATTGAAATGTGTGCGTTCTTAACAACAAGTTATGTATTTGTTCCAGATTGTGCTTTTAACTACTAGATAAGGAAATTTTAAGCTTTTGAACATTTGAAGATTAACATGAAATTGGTCAAGAGTTCCAATGACGTAATTATTTTAGTGATAAGCGGCATTGAGGTAAAAAAAATGTGTTTTTTTTGCAAATTTTCTGTCATTGTAATCGTATTAATAACTAACACATACAGCCAATCAGTATTGGTGTCAAAATCAATTAAATTTTATGGCCAAAATAGATTACTGTGTTGTCATTTATTGTCTGGTTAATGACATTAAAAATTTTAGCGAAAAGTTGACACCTTTTTTTAATTTAATTCATATTTTTGGGCGTAGCTAGACGTGATGAAAAGTTTTACGAATTGACCCTCACTACTTAAAACGAGAAAGAAAGAAATAAGATTTATAATCAGGTCCTGGACACCTCCTAAATAAAATATGATCTGAGGGTGATTTTAAAATCCCGTATATGGGCATGTTGTCCAGGCGTCCCGAAAAATAATGTCGTTATTTATCAAACTCTAGATAAATCGGTCACTAAATATGGAAAAAATTCTGGTTTTAGGCTGAAAACCGGTCACTAAATATGCAAAACATCCTAGTTTTAGGCTGGAGGTTGTTATAAAGTTCCTTGTTTTGCACCTGCGGCGCATTTTTTCAGCGATTTCTACAAAGTGCGCATGTATCTTAAATGATTTGGCCTGCGGCACTTTTCTCTTTACTGCCTTACCGTTTGTAACGCCAAGATTGAAATTTTACGCAGATCCGTTTTTCGTAAAATGCGAGGTTAAGTTCGTTAATGGGCAAAAATGGACCGAACGAAAACGATTTTTGCGAATATCTCAAAAACGGAGCATCTTATCAAAAAAGTCCAAGAACAAAAGTTATTTAGGATATGATTCTACACAAAACTCTCATACATCAAAATCCGATTGGAATAAATTTTAAAAAATCCTATTGGAAAGTTTGACTTCAAAGTGGAATTTTGGTACAACTGTTCGAATTTTGATACGAATATCACCATACGGGTCTCCAATGATTGCCAGATTGGCAATTATAGCTTTCGTTATGTTTTTACAATTGAATTATTCATGAAACGTATATAACGATAAAAAATTAGTATATTTTCGCTTCGGGCATATTCTTTTTAAAATATTCCATATGTGTTAATTGTTTTTGTTTTAGTTTTCGTTACACCAACTAGTGTTCTGTTTCAGCCATTCATCCATACTCATCTTGTCTGGGATTGACCCAAAATAAAAATGGTCACCTTACACTTAGATTATTTCCGAAAATCCACAACAAATATAAATCATTTGTATTAATACTCGTACCAAAATCTACTCAATAATTTCCATTTTCCATTAATCAACTGAAATTTGTTGTTCATGTCGACTTTCATCACCAATTTGTTAACCTACAAAAATAAAATCAGGTTATCATTCATATCGTGTGTTGCTTTAGAATACAACACACTGAAGATGTCTTATGCAAAAAGACAAATCTTATATGATGGCATTATAATCTCCACATGTCGGACAATTCAAAAATAAAATAAAAACACAAAGAAGCTCAGAATTTTTGTTTTAAAGAAAATAAAAGTCTGGAAAGATCTAACGTGTTGCGTCAACTATTGTTAACTTTATGTCACGTATGCTCTTTTCCAACGTCTCATTGGACTTTGCATACGTTATACAAAAATCTTGCAGTTTTCTTTAAATTTTCAGTAGGCGTACGCGTGCGTTTCTTCATCATCATTTGAAAAACCATCTCCGTCATTTGATGTTTTCAAGGCGCACACTTTGAGTTCAACTCGGAGTCAGTCCAACCTACCATCGAGTATTTTTTCCTACAAATTGTTTTTTTTTTGACAATTTTTGAAGAAAAATTACTAACGCAAAGTATTTTCATTGCATCACATTTAGTTTTTCTCGAAATTTTCGGTAAGAAATTTTTGTGTTGAATAAAAAAATGATGAAACGAAGACCGAAAAAAATATCATTTTCATGTTGTTTTACTTCTTTGAGACTTTGAAAAATTAAAAAAGAGTTCATTGGACTAAATGATGAGGCAGCTGACAAGATCTAGGTGGGATGCATGAATTTGAATTTTACGACACCTAAATCTACATAATGCTTATAAGTGATGCTGTGCCTCAACATATCACAGCATGATGACGACAGTTTTAAAGTTTATGCTCGGACAAATGTTTTATTTTATTTTTTATTTCCAATTCCAATTGGCAGTGGAATCGATCAATAACAAAATTTCTTTTAGATCAAAAATTGGGGAAGAAATTTTACTTCATCTTAGGTATGTGCAGTTTTTCAAATATCTATCTTTGACGCCAGCCAACTCACCTTCAAATTGTTTACTTACCGAAAATCGTTTTAAATCCACTCCACATAGATTATATCTGTGAACGGTGCATGACCCTGAAAATTGGATTTTTTTTATTTTGTGAAAAACAAACTGACGGCATATAAACATATTTCTTGATCATTTTCTTCACACAAGACGGAAAATATAAAAAGAAATGATTTGAAAGATGTTTTCTTTTCCGACGTCTGTGATTTGCATGAATTTAATCACGTCCAAAAAGGCCTAATGGAATAACATTGTGGCTCATAGGAATATATAACCAGACAATAAATGACACCACATTTGCTAGACAAAAAAAAAATCGTTTCAGTTGCCAAAAATGGGTGATTACTAAAATGATTTGGATTTCAAGTCGTTTTTAATTTATTGTTTAAAGAAAATTATATGGAAGAGATGCCTTAAGATTCAAATTGTTTACTTCCAGATGCGGTAATATCGTTGATTATTGCATAAGCCGTTCTATCGATAACCTTATCTTTAAGTTAAAAACAAATTAAGAAATTTGGTAGAAATATCACGTAAGTTTTGTCATGAATTAAAACTTGTTTTGACCCAATTTCGTTGAGGAACAGCCTTTAGATTGATAAGAAAGTAAAGCTAAGGTAATATCTGTTTTAGTTTGATATGAGTGGACTATTTTTATCGGTATCACACTAGTTTTTAAGTGGTAATGACCAAGGGGCACGAGATTCATCGGAATTGAATACTACTTCAATTGGGCGCTGTACACTCAGAAAAATGTCCAGATCAACTTTTTGTCAGGTTAACTCTGACCTTACAGAGGTGTCTGTAAGCCAGCTAGCGGTCAGAGTTAACCTATCTAAGGTCAACTCGTGCAGCTCCCAATGCCCTACTTCACCTGCTGGTGGCTTAATTTCAGAATTTCTCCGACCACAGGTCAACTCAGTTTTACTTGCCCACATGCAGGCGAACGCGCGCCTGCCCGAGGCCAATTACGCCGTATGTAGGTCGTCGAGTTAGCCTCCATTTTTCTGAGTGTATAAGACGATATAAATATTTTTTTTTAAAATGCTCTTATATATATCCTTTCCTTTGAGGTATCTTTACGGACTTTTTGACTCCAGAATTGAATTCAGCAACCACAAAAACCCCCAAATGAGATGTTTGAGCCTCTTAAGGCCTAACTACGATAGACATAAGAGCGCATATGTAAATGTCAAATTCCCAACGAATGTTGACATACATAGCTGTCAACATAAAAGCTAACCATAATAGGCATAGACGGACATAAGTAAAGCTAAATTTTTCTCGACAGTAATTGACAAAGTTGAAGGAAAAAATTAGTGAATTGAAAAAAATTAAAGAAATATTTAAAATTGTGAAGTCCAATTTCAAGAATTAAGTGACCTGAAAGATGAACTGGATGGATACGGCAGAAAGAAGCGTTCATGTGACGTACGAGAAATCAATCGCGACAGGAAAACGCAGGGATACTACGTAGTCACCTTCTTAAAAATAAAAAGGCTTAATCCGGATCAATTTTTTATTCATACGAGAATGGCCACAAATATCTTTGACTATCTGTTGTCCTGCTTGAGTCCCTTTTTGGAAAAAAATAGGTTATGTTCACTATTTACAAATGCCAGTTCCATTTGTATCGAATTATTCATGCTTAACGAATGTTTAACGAAGGTTTGAAAGTGGCAACACTCTTGACACATGTCTATTGTGGGTATTAACATTGACTTTCTTATTCTGTAAATGACATATGCAGCTACATATGCGTTCTTATGGGCCTTTAGGTTCAAAACTTGAAAGTTGGTGTAAAGTATTTGAATTTAACGGAAGTGTAGTCCAAGTGGTAAAGTGCTTGGTCTGTAATCCGGAGGTAGATTCGATACCCGACTGTGAAGTCCAGTCAACTTGTTTTAAGAAATGAATAAACAGTCTAAACTGCTACATCGACCTCTCCTGTTGATGGATTACAGTGCAAAAACGTTACAAATGTTACAATTCACCCATTCATTTTAATGGACAGTACGTAATGTGTTTAAAAATTTAGAAATTATTCCCCTTACACATAATCGCTTAAGAATCATTTTGTCCCATACGCAATTTTTTTTTTTTAAATTTTCCAAACTATTTACCGCGTTATGTAAACTGTGTAACGCAAACATATTTCACTCAAAATTTTGATAAGGATTTAAAAAAAAAAATCTAATTTTGGACCTAATTCATGCAAGCACAGAACTTTTATTTCTTTTAACACATAATTTACATTATCTCTGCACCCTTCAGTGATTCCAATGTAAAATTGTCGTAAGATAAAAAGATTTCGAATGAAAAATTCGTTGTGTATACCCATGAAATACCGCATTTCTTTAATTTTTCGTTCCTTTTTCTCATCCAGTCTAATAACTTAAAATGTCACATGTCATGCATGTGTCTGACTGGATGTTAATTTCCCACATATTCGGCGACTTTTCATCTTCGTAGTTTTTTTCTTCTTTTTTTTTGATAAATTGAGGAAAATTCCTAAATTCATTGCGTAACGATCTCATTTTATATAGTGACATTTTCTATTTGGTTTAAACGTACATATGGCTGGGCATACCTTACGCATATCTCTTCGTTATATATGAGAAAATTTGACAAATTCCACATGTTAATACCAGCAATGATGAATAATGTATACTCCTCACAAAATATTTCAAGTTAAATATTTTGATTTTCCAGAAAGAACACAAAAAAAAACACGAAAAAGTGCTACAAGAAAATTCTTTACCATCATTTTTAATTATTTAGAAATCATCCAAAGAACAACTTTGATCTAGTTGTATTATTTTCTTAACGAAAAGACTAAATATCCCTTTTAATATACAGATTAAAATTTCACAATGATTATATTACGGTTTTGTGATATTAAAAAGTCCATCCTTTTTAAATGTTCATTCAATGTTCTATAAGCCAAAGAATGTAACATAACAAAAGCTATAATTGCCTATCTGGCATTTATTGAAAACCCGTATGGTGATATTCGTATCAAAATTCTAACAGTTGTACCAAAATTCCACTTTGAAGTCAAACTTTTCAATAAGATTTTTTAAAATTTATTCCAATCGGATTTTGATGTATGGAAGTTTTATGTAGAATCATATCCTAAATAACTTTTGTTCTTGCACTTTTTTGATAAGATGCACCGTTTTTGAGATATTCGCAAAAAATATTTTCGTTCGTATGGGGGGTACCCCCCCTAATGATCCATTTTTGCCCATTAACGAACTTAGCCTCACATTTTACGAAAAACGGATCTGTGCAAACTTTCAAGTCTCTAGCTCAATCCGTGCGCCCGCAATCCGCGCCACAGACAGTCGGACGGACAGACAGACAGACAGACAGACGGACGGACGGACAGACAGACAGACAGACAGACGGATGGACATGCAGAAATTAAATATTTTTATCATTCTAAACACACTGGTGTAATTCATTTTTTTGTGTGATGACGGGATCTTGGCGTTACAAACGGTAAGGCAAAGTTAATATACCCTTTGGTTTCACCATACGGGTATAAAAACTTTCAATGAAATAACCGGAATTTCCCAAATCGATTTTCTCCCCCAGTGCAAATAAATTACTAAATAGGAAAAATCGCTTGCGATGTTTTTTTTATGGTTTTTTTCAAATGAATTCTCAATAGATAGATTGTTTTGATTTTTTTTAATGAGTAACAAGAATTAATTGTTGTTAAAAATTCAATATATTAAGAAATCTGTGGAAATATCACACAAAAATTTTATGGATTAAGATTTTGCATAATTCAAAATGGTTTTTGTTCACGAAATTTCAGGGAATAAAACGAAAAAAGGATATTTTTTCTCATTTAGATAGATAGACTAATTTGAATACATGCGATATTGAATGAACATTTAAAAGCAATAGTTATCTCTCGAAGGAAAATGATTTAAAAAAGTAAAAATGTTGGAGTTCTAAATCGAAAACTAACCCATATATGCCCACTGGTCATGAATTTCCCGATTTTTTTCAAAATTCGTTTCATGAAAAATTCATAAAAGTCTTATGGATGGGAAAACCGTTTGAGATACGTGTAATCAGATAAGTAGGATGTACCATCAAGAAATAAAAGTTTCAGAAAAATATCTGTGCCAGAAAACAGTTTTTCTTCGCATTTTTTGGTTGATTCTATGGAAAAGATTTTTTTTCGGGTTGTCTAAGAAATTTTATTGCTTTTTGGTGTTAAGATTTTTTTATCTCCGGCTAACGGTTAGCGTAGTCAATTTAAAAAAAAAAACGTTGATTTTTGGAAATGTCAGAAATTATGGGTTTTCCAGCGAGTTTTCCGTCTGTAGCACCGAAAACGTTAACGTCACAACTTTTCTATGTGTAACCAAAAATTATGGTGTAACACACTTACAAAAAATGTTCATTAAAATCGAAAGGTAAGAAAGTGTTTTTTGTAGAATTTCCTAAACTTTTAGGGTAGCTGGAAAGCCCTCAGTGCGTTAAAGATTTCGGGCCCACAAAGATTGGTCTTAAAAATTTAAAAAGGGTTCTTTGATTCGAAAAAAAACTGTCCTTAAAATTTCGATTGTTGAAAGAAGATTTGAAGGAGCAAATGCCGTAATCCAGTGTTTTCAAACCTTTTTTTTCTGGCGACTTCCTTCTCTCACTATAATCGATAGGTTAAAATGTTATTGTAAAACTCTTTAAGTCATTTCAGACCAGCCTTTGGATACCAAAGTTTCTACTAACTTTGACTACTATGTGGTAACAAAAAGGTTCACAGTTTCTCAAAGCTGCTTAAAGTTACTGGTCGAAAAATCGACCAGCTGCCTTTAATGGACTAAAAATGTGCTGCGGGTGAAATTTTCTGGAAAAATAAAAACTGTCCGAGGTAAATTACTTTAAGAAAAATACGCCACAGGCGAAAATTTTCAATATTCTAATCACACTAATATATAAAAATGAGTTGGTGTCTGTCTGTCTGTCTGTCTGTCTGTCTGTCTGTCTGTCTGTCTGTCTGTCTGTCTGTCTGTCTGTCTGTTCCTCTTTCACGTAAAAACGGCTGAACCGATTGACTTGAAATTTGGCATAAGTGTCTGTGGTAGTTCTGGTTCCAACATAGGCATACGGAAAAGTTGCGCGAGGGGTGGGGGAGTAAGGGGAGGGAGTAAAGTGATTTCGAAACTTAGTTTTTGCGATATGTTCCTCTTTCGCGGGGAAACTACTGCACCGATTGGCCTGAAATTTGGCATAGATGTTCGTCGGGGGTCCAGCCCCAACATAGTCCCATTAAAAAGTTTTTAAGTTCTTTCCGGTTTTCTTCGTATTCTAAAACTTAGACAAAAAGCTTAACCCGGCAACGACGGGTATGCAAGCTAGTTGAAATATAACTTAATTTTGTTTTAGTTCTTGAAGGAAACTTTGAGATTTAAGATTTCTTCCTTAAATAGGCTGGGTTTCAAAGGGGTTTTTTACGGGGTCCGTTAGTTTTCCAATTTGATAAAAAAGTTTAATTCCACTAATTTTATTCGTAAATTTTCCATATCGACAAACAAATAGCCGTGAATTTTGAAGATTTTTTTTTTCGTTTTTCATTTCCAGTGACATTTTTTTACATCATGATCAGATGCCTAAATCAGAAGAAACATTTTAGAGAATAATATTTCGAATATAAGGACAAAAAATCTAATAAAAAAAATAAACCTTAATCGATTTTATAACCTCTAACTCGAGAAACAATTGACCGATTGAAATGGATTTCTTGATTATATCTTCTGAAGAGAAAAGATTGTTGGAGAGGGGGAAGGAGATGTAGAAAGGTTTTCCGACTGGTACAGAAACACAAATCATTTTCTTTCTTTACCAGCTTTTATACAACCTTCCCCCTACCCTCCCCCCCCCCCCTACCCCTCCTCTATATACTGATAGATTCTAATGCAAATTTTCACTCTCCCTCAATCGGAATCAACAGGAAATTAGTCACCTTCACTATTTAAATTACACATCCATTGAATGGAATATAAGAACAAAAGTTCTATATAAGAACAAAAGGACATTCTCAATGGCTAACGGGATGAATTAATAAAATTCACACTAAATTTTCACTAAGGGTGGACGATGTCAGCAAAATCCTTTTATAATTAGTGCTGTCAACCAAACTATTTTGCTTTTATGTGTTACATTTCTTGATCGGTCGTGTATGCATATAAAGCCTTTAATTAAAATCGTTTCTGTACCACCGAAGATAATCGTATTTCGTCCTTCGATTAAGCTGTCTATTAAAATCCGACCAATAGAATCACATCAGCATCTCCTGCCACCCAAAATACCAATCTTTGTTAATAGTGTCAAGGAAGGAAATGGGGTTCAAATATCTAGAATTTCACCATATTAGGAATATTGTAGCAGCCTTACGGCCATTATGCTTTGGTGACAGGTGAAATGGCCGTTGGTTTCGTTGAAGTTTGCACAAATTAAACATATTGTGCCACATATACTGGCCTAAGGACACATATTTACATATTAACAGGTATTTATGATTTTAAGTAATATACACATGCATACTTGATTTATGTAACCAATTGTTATTGAGGCCATAACGCTATATACACGACGTCATACACATTCTACTACGAAAATGAATGGGAGGGGATAGATTTAGGCTTAAAGGGATTATGATTTCATTATACTGATAAACGTTTCGAAAATAATTTATGTAAATTCCAATCGATTAACTTGGCTTATGTTAATGCGCCATCGGAGGACAATTAAACCCTTTCACAAACTACAAATCTACAATAATAGATAGCTAAAATACCGTCCCGATCCTGATGCTCTTCGGCTGATTTCTAGGCCTGCCTCAGTCCTTCATCCGATAAATTGAAAAAAAAACATTCACATTTACATCAGCCACCATGGGCTGCGCCTAGTTTTAATTAAAATTTCCCATATAGGCAAACAAATAGCCGTGAATTTTGAAGATCTTTTTTCTCGTTTTTCATTTGCAGTGACACCCTCTTATCGGATCAAGTCCAATTTCGTGTAGTATGTATACCACCTATATGGGCGGTTGATGGGGATTTTGTAACACATTAAGCACGAGAGGGTGACAATAATGCCTGTCTGCTACTATAGCGAGTTGAAAATAATGCATTAAATTACAAAATTTTTATTTGTTGTCGTCCTATCGGATTTTTGCCTAAATGAATTTCCTTTTGTTGAATTTTCATCGTTCTGTCAAATAAATAAGAATTAAACAATAGATATGTGAACAAATATGGAATAGTGAAAAAGCATTTCTTATGTTGCCATCATTTTTGCTGGCTATTACTATTGCTGGTGTTGTTTTTATATCGTTTTATTATTTTTTTTTGATATGCAAAGTTCGTCTATTTCCCTACGGTACGCGAGTATTTCAGAAATTGTGTCTGACCCTCGTCGTCGAATACAAATTGTCTTCATTTGAATATTAATTGTGGCACAAACACCGTATGGTCACTCTATGAAATCCAATTTGTATGCATAAATAAAGTGGTTCAGTGATTCTCAATATATGGAAATATGTGTCCGAGTTTTTTTTTTCTTTGGTTATGAGAACGTGATGATGACACAACGTGACAAGAGAAAATTAAAGTATTTAATAGAAACTACTAGCAGTTTTTTTTTCTACTGCTTCAATACTTCTGCTCAGTTTTCATATTTTCATATCAATACGTGCGAGTTTTTTTTCCTTTCGATTCAGACAAAGGCGATGTCAGTCACAGAAAATTAATTCGTACCCAATTTAGGCCGATGTAATTAAAACTGAAATCTATTGTTAAATTAGAATAATTGTTCACATTAATGGACATAAAGACACAAAAGTGTATACCTCTTTTTTACCCCCATTATAAGTATTTGATTTCAGGGAGGTCATGGTGGTTGAGTTAAGTAAATAATGGGTCACCACACAACTTTTAAGTTGATAAAATGCCAAAATTGTGTCTAATTAAATGAATTCTGACACACGTAACAGGAGAATATTCACCAAAACCAGATTTCCTTATATGATTAGGTAACGTACAATTTCAGTATGTTTCGTAAATTTCAAAATTTTCCTAGGAAATTTCTAAAATTTTTCAATTCAAATTCTAAGTTTTTCAATAAAAATGTTTGGAAACTTTTTTCTGTAATTATTCGATATTCGTATTTTGGGTGTTATTTACTGTTGATTCAGTAAAACAAAACAAAACCTTACAAAGGTTTTGAATAAGTATAATTGTGCAATTTATATTAAACTAGCATACCCGTCGTTGCCGGGTTAAGTTTTTTCAATTTTTTTTTTATGGTCTATGTTGGAGCTAAACTTCAGGCCAATCGGTTCGGTAGTTTCCCCGCGAAAGGGCAACATAAAGGACAGCTAAGTTTCGAGATGACTTTACCCCCTCCCCTTACTCCCCCCACCTCTCGGGCTACTTTTTAATGGGCCTATGTTGGGGCTGGACTCCCGACGAACATCTATGCCAAATTTCAGGCCAATCTGTTCAGTAGTTTCCCCGCGAAAGAGTAACATAGCGCAAAAACTAAGTTTCGAAATCATTTTATCCCCTCCCCTTACTCCCCCCAGCCATCGCGCTACTTTTCCGTATGCCTATGTTGGAACCAGAACTACCACAGACACTCATGCCAAATTTCAAGTCAATCGGTTCAGCCGTTTTTGCGTAAAAGAAGAACAGACAGACAGACAGACAGCAACTCATTTTTATATATTAGTATGATATGATATGATTGCAGGTGCGGCAGCGGAGAATAAATAGTGAAGCACCCAAAAATAGATGAAGAAAATACGAGATCAAGAAGTAAACCCAATTTTAATCCGTACACGGTTAAAAATTTAAGCATTTACGTGAATAAACTTCTGTTTTCAAGACTTCACACCAAATTTGTATCAACTCGCATGCTTTTGTCTTCATTAAGTATCAAATGTAAAAATTTGATAAATGTTTGGTGTAAATTTGATAACATTTTTTGGTGTTGTTTTGATGTTTTACACAAAATGTTTATAAAAACATGCGACCCGATGCAAATTTAGATCTTGATAAACAAAAAATTATTAAGATAAATCATTAATTTTCTAACCGTGTAAAAAAATTAACAGTGCAAAGAATTTTTCAGAAATTTTGAAAATTATGACCAAGGTTAATATCTGAAATGGGATTCTTGAAAATTCCCATACGGAAAAAAGAGTCGGTAGAATGGATATGGAAAGGAACGAATAGTAATTTTACCCATGCCGGTCATTTCGGTTCTGAGAATTGAAACTAACTTGTATGCAGATGTAGAGAATATACATAAAAAAAAAATCTGATCCATACATGAAATTTCAATTTTTAAAAAGACCAAAACTCTATATTGCGTATTTGTCGACTATTTTGTAGCTTAAATCAGAGAAGTGATAATACTGAATATTTTTATTTCTATGAAAATAATATTCGAGAACCACTGGGGAACTGATAAGAAATACTAACACCAAGACTTCTTACTAGATTGGGACCACGGGGTTTACGAGCAGATACTATTGAAATCAGGTTCTACATCGACCATATCGCGACTTAATCGATGATTAAACCGAAAAAAATCTTCTCGTAAACAAGAGAATAAATATGTCAAGTGCAATAAAAAGAAAAGAAAATATCATATTCTTTAAAAGTTGACAAGGGACAGAAAAGTTGTTCAACTGGGAGCCAATATATTGACAAAAACAACATTTTTGGCTGAACGATAAGACAAGTTCAGCACTAGAGGAACGAACGAACGAGCCCCCAATTTCCAATCGACTTGTGCGTAATTATTCTATAAAAAACATAAGACAAACTATATTTGCCAGGTAGTATCGTCAAACACTCTTTATGATAGCAGATGAATTTTTTATAAAAAATATCAATTTGTATGGAGTTTGTTCCGATTAGATTTTGATGTATGGAACGGTTATGTAAAATCATATTCTGAACACATTTCGTGTTAATAAATTTATTGACACTGTGCACCGTTTTCGAGAAAATAGAAAAAACTATTCAATTTGAATGGGGGAGGAAGGACGAGGTAGTCCAGCTGGATTTTGATGTATAGATAGGTTGTGTGAAATCATATTTTAAACACAGGTAAAGTATAAAAGGGTTAGTTTTCTAGACAATTGGGAAAAATTGTTTCATTTGAAACGGGGCAGTGGAAGGGGGTGGGGAAGGCGATGGGGAGCGGGGAAGCGGAGAGGGGAAGGTGGAGGGGAAGGTGGAGGGGAAGGGATGAGGGGGAGGGGAAGGGGGGAGGTATGTTCTAATTTTGTACGTTCAAGAACTTGGCCTAGCCACTTACGAAAATTTCAAGTCTCTAGCTCAATACTTTCGAAAGGTATGGCGTTCATAGACATACAAACAGACGAACAAACAGACGGACGGACAAGCGGAAATCAAAATCTTTTGTCATCCCTAACACCGTGGTGTAGTTGATTTTTGTGTCCGACGATTGGTTCGATGCGCTACAAACGGTATACTAAATCAAATGTAGTCTTATATGATATATCAAATAGAGTATAAAAACGAAGTTAACACAAGAAAAACAACATCAGCCACTATTAAATTTTAATTATGAGTCTTTTCGTCGATCTTGTAGGCATTTGGATCCAATGCTGCAGAAATTTCAAGACAAGTTCGTTCAGTTAATAAAATGGAAATCTGGTTTCTTCCAGAAATGGGGTCTTATCTTTACTAGCTAACATAATCTGGCACCCAATTGAGCATTATTTAGTATTTTGGCTGGATATTAATGACTGGAAGTTTAATTTTGGCGATTTGAATTTTACTATTTTAACAAAATTAATGGAAATTAATTACCGCTCCGAGTGTATTTATTGCTTAAAGTTAATGTTAAGCTAGTGGCACGTGTTAGACATAAAATATTTTTAGTTTCGCTAAAATATGCAAAATTATACCAGTATTTTGATGGAAATTATAGTCGAGTCAGGTGACCGACAAAGAATGTCACGAAATGACGTTTCCAATTTTGCAATTAAAAGAAATCGATCATAATCGAAATATTACTAATCTATAGAATGATAGCATATCATGTTTGTTATGCACAAACAATCCAACAATTACAAATGGATTGCAAACAAAAATACAAAACCTAATAAAAATGCAGCATTTTCTGGTTCAGGTGCGTTAAATGTTATCTACTAAATATATTATATTCCAAGAACAAAAGGCAAATGTACCCCCTATATGGCATTAAGTGGGGTGCGATACTATCTTGAAATCATCTGCAATTTCATAAATTTACGTCAATATTGACCTTCAGGTGGAGACCTTAACATGGGAGTGTTTTGCGGTTGATGCATCTGATAATGAAATCAGAGCTTCAGAATTGATTGATTGGGCCCGGTCGGGTATTGTTTTCGAATTAATGTTCAATTTATTGGCAAATAACGAACACGCCATGATAAATGCAATAAAGTATTATCAATTCAGTTGAATAAATTATTATTATTGATACGTTTATGATAAGGAATAATGTCGAAAAATCCAAATCGGTTCTGGAGAAAACTAGTTTACTAAAAAAGTTGTAAACAAATTTGCTGATTATATTGTACTATTTTCATATGAGTCGAGGTAAAGAAAATCTTATTTGATTAACAAATAATTTCGGAGCCAAACGCCGTTTACACCTGACAATTTATTACGTGAATTTTATTCTACGACAATAAATTCATGTTGCACAACCGTTTACGCTACAGCATCAAATTCTGAAATTAATACCAACAACAATTTTTCAAGAAATACAGTATCGGACAAAATAAATTGAATTTTTTGGTTTAAGGCTAACTTTTTAGGGGGGTTATGAATTGACAAACGGTATTCAGAAAAGTTGTTGCACACTTTTTAGTTGTTTCTACACGATATTGAAAAAAGAAGTATATTTAATGTAAAAAACATATAATTTGTTACCTTTAAACGAATAAATATATCAAATTCAATTACTGTTGTCGTTCCTAATTTCGTTTTTTTTAAAAAAAAAACAATTAAAGACCCGATATTATACTTTGACGGTACTTTGATATATTCAAAACGGTACTTTGATATATTCAGAGAACCCTCAACACGTGCAACAACTTTTCTGAATACCGTTTGTCAATTCATAACCCCCCTAAAAAGTTAGCTTTAAAACAAAAAAATTCAATTTCTTTTGTCCGATACTGTACTTGTAGAAAAATTGGTTATGGCACAACTACAAGTTTGTGGCTACCGTTAAATGGTCCTTAATTTTTTAGTCGTTAAGGAAAAGCCTAAAAAAATAAACCCCCTTATTTTATGACGTTGTCATATTTTGTCCTTGTGGGCGGATAATTTTTACACCCTTGTAGGCCGACAATTTTTAGGAGACCCAGAAATTTTAAGACCTTTTATAGGAAGTACCAAAAATATAATTTAACAAACAAAACCAATTCTTTTTATTTACAAATAAGTTAACCCTTATGCGGCAGTCACACGACGCTGTTTTGCCAGCGCTAGTGGCTGTTTGGCTGTTAGCAGCCGCTTCAACAACACCGTGTGAACCCTAGTGCGTTGCTACTACCAGCAGCAGCGTGATGATTTTAGCAGCGCTAGTGAAGTAGAGACCGTTCTACTTTGCCAGCGCTACTAGGGATCACGTGACCCTGTCGCATGGTTTCTGAGCTGTCAAAAGTCTGATAAGTGGTAAAGTTTGTTTATTTTAAGTTGTTATTTTACGTCTATTCATTTAAAATTTGTGTGTTACGTTTATTATTAAAAAAATCTCTCAGATTCAAATGTCAAAGCACTGTTTTGCTACTTTCCAGCGCTACTAAAGTAGAAATTGTGTGAACCCTCTCAGTACGCTGGCTGCTGTTGCTACTTGCCAGCGCTACTGAACAACAGCAGCCAGCGGCTGGCAAATCAGCGTCATGTGACCGCGGCATTAGGAAATCGAGTGATGACTTTTGCGCCAATTTGTATTTACAAAAAAAGTTTAAGAATCCTTCAGAATTCCTGAAAAAAAAAGAAACAAAAACAACAATTTAAACTGACTTTCCAAAAATTAGTTTTTTTTTCAAATATGGATTTAAATCAATGTCAAAGGGGTTGTTTTTAACGCGATATCCCCATTTTCTCAAAATTAAAAATAGTTTTGCACGCAAAATAAAATTGCAATTAACCTTTTAAGTAAAAAATTGACCTTTCATTACATTTTCAGCTTAATTAAAACATTCCGAAATCTTTCAATTTTCTTGTAATCAATGGATCCAATTATAATTATTTAAATTTAGAATTTTTTCAAAACATCGATTCGCCGACTAAACAAAAATTCTCCAGACGAAAATTTATCTGAAATAGAAACGATCGGCATTGGTTTTTCAACTTTCATGTGTTGATCTTATGTATTCGTGATTGATATCTTTCCTGTTTACAAACAAATTCTATTTTGACTGTAATGTCTAATTACACATTAATTAAATAAATTTAGAGAAAATACCCCGAGGATGGCTGACTGGCTGTAGTGGTTTAACCCTATTTCATCAGGATGAGCACCATTCCAAGCGTATCATATGTTTGTTATATCCGCCGAGTTTTATTTGAGAAAATGAAAAGAAGACGAAGAAGGAAACAAAAAAAAAACACACTCAAAATCGTATATCTTTCTATCAGTAAAGGAATTTTCTCCGGTATTCTTGTATGTTTTTTATGATTATTTCTTAAACATTTTTCCGATTCGATTTCTGCTGGCCCCCGTATATGTTGAAAAGTCAAAAAGTTAAAGGGGAAACAAAATTGTATAACTTTGTTGAATTTTATATAAAAAAAAAAGAACGTCGACGCACAGACAAAAGATAATAACACACGTTTCCTTGGATTCTTGGAACATGGGAAATGGCAGTGAAACCCTTCATTAAAAAAACCAATGTCGATGTAAAACTGACAAAAAGGGCACATCCCTTTTAACTTCTGCCTGTTTTTTTTCTAAATGCACATCAACAATCCAAATGAGACTTGTCTCCGTCGTGCTGAATTTTTATTGTGGATTGAGAGACAGCTAACATATTAGTTAATGTAGGATAGGGTGAAGGTTCTTAACTGCAACTCATTTTTCGCGGGTATAAATTTTAGATGTGGTATAAATTTTAGATGAATACAACAGAAACTGTCTTGATTTCGTACTCCTCGAAATTTGACTTCTACAGTCCAATCGACTACATATTCAGGCTGGAATCTGGCTGAGTTCTAAAAGTGACATTTTGAGAGATTTGCAAGTTCTCTTCGTCAAATCAAGCCTTCAAAAGAGACAAAATATGGAGTTATACTTCTCTGTTTGTAAGACTTTCAATTTAAGTGTATATTTTATCCTGGGCAGCAATCATGTATTCCGACGCGTCTCTGTCTTTCGACTTCGACGCAGCTTTTAACTCTTGACTTCGCCATATCAGCAGCTTCAAATTTTCTAGAATGACAGTCAGAATCACGTTTCGATTCATAGTGACGATTCCGCGAAATTTCAAGCTGCAGATATGGCGAAGTCAAGAGTTAAAAGTTGCGTCGAAGTCGAAAATCAGAGACGCGTCGGAATACATGATTGGTGCCCTGTATCAAAAAGACTTTCGTCTGCGGCGCAATTTTTTATAACAAAAAAACTTTTTCCGGTGTGACATTCTATTATAAAGTTGTCGATATAAAATCGTGGAACAATTTTTTTAAAGTTTGCCTATAATAAAATATCCTTGTATTTTTTGATTCTTTCCTCTGATCAGTTTTTGAAAATTTTTAGGCGCACAAAAAATTGTTTTTATGATTTTTTTTTACATAGAAAGGAGCGGCAGAGACAGGTTTTGCTCCGGATGCCGCTTTCCTTTCGCACAGACCTCACACTAAGGCTTAATTTTGATAGTAATGCGATAGAAAAATAAAAAAATGTATAAGAACTGTGAAATTTTCCACAATTTTGAACCAAATGTCCATTTCAGTGTCTTTCCTCTACTTTTAGACAAATCAGCTGTTGTGGGAATTCTGCTTGCTATTTTTGATGTCACACTTTAAAGGGCACAAAACCTGCATGATGGCATAGCAACAGCCAAAGACCAACATAGTATGGTCAGGTTAGACTCCATAAAAAGAAATAAACAGACCAGCACCGATCCCGGTCTCAGCAGTCCCAGTGCCTTTCCCAGATGATGCAGTTCTAGCGACCATCATATCCGGCCAATTGTCGGTATTTGTGTAAAGTTTTTTTTTCTTTATGACATTGCGTATACACATATCTGATATTCATTCAGTAGGTGTTGTCTAACTGCCTTCTGGAGTTGTTCAAAGCTGTTGTTGTTGTTGTTGGTAGTTTTTTCGTTACTGAAACCGCAGCTCGCAATTATTTATGTCAAGCAGTTTATCACCTTAACCCCTCTGTGCTCATTGCCGTCCCAATGACAATTACCAGCCCGACCGCACACCATCAAACCAGTTCCAGGTTCCTTCCTGATGGCACTCCACTCCTTCCGCTCTTTTTGATATCCCGCTGGAAGATTGCAGCCGTCATATGAAGCCAACGACAAACGGAAGGACCATAGATAGATAGGGAGGATTGCCGACATACCATTGCCATATGATCATATTATATGTACTCGCTTCAAGCGTGCTGTTTGAATTTTAGAGTTATTATGGCTACAGGATTCCTGATGCAAGACGAATCGCACTAAGAGTTTCGGGAAGGAAGTCGATTGACGTCATTCCGTTTGACTTATTTGACATGCATCCAATGTTAAGGGATGAGGATGTCTTCAAAACGGACGAATAATGCACATCTTAATGGGCTACCGGTTGGTCACATAGCAAACACGTCTCAAACGCATCGACCCAGTCCCATATTAAGACAATTCAAACTTGATGAGCCATTCTGTCGTACGACATTAGATATTTACTGGTCTAAACGGAGTGTAATATATACTGCACATATCTTGTGATACACAAGCATCCTTAAGTTTCTTGATTATATTTCAGTATGTATTTATATGGTCGAAGTAATATCCTTATGGCTAAAACGTAAATTCGCCCACACGTGGAATCAACATCTATTGTATGAATATCCAGACGTGCATACTTTCAGATAGATGAGTTCAGTCGCTTGAATCTCTGTACTTTCTTATGGCGGACATATTTCTTATGGCCGGCGCTTGATCCTTCCAAATACACGTATTCATAGTCTACTATTGCAGGATTGCCACCTATATTATATGGGATAAATGGCTGTAGGTCTCCTGCCTGGATGCCAGCCACCCGTTGTATCCTTATTGATACTGCACAGCGACCACATATTTTAGATGACACTCTTCTCGGGTCATTTGTCACCGCGTGTACAAATCCATTGTTGGTCCCAATAGGCCAATGGCTGGGTTACGGGTAAGTGGAACGTGCTCTCATTGTTCTTCATTGCCACATCGCAAATATCCTTTCACATTGCCATTTTTGTCATTGTCCCAACACCTCACCCTTGCCAATTTATCGTACCATAAGACGGACTATATTTTCACTGTCATTGCCAGTGTTGCTGTTTATGGAGTGTGGATTATCCGAATTTTCTTCGACAAATTGCTGGTTTTTTTGGCAATCCTTTTGTCGCCTATACCTATCACTGTGGATTGTGGATTGTGAACCATGCAAATATTGCAATGTTTGTAAGGCGTTACCACCCATCAACAGCAGAGGACATGATATTGTAGGTCAAATGATCCCATGTTTGTTCTGCTCTTTTTTGCTCGCAATCCAAAAATACCACGGACTTCATATTTATAGGGGAGATAGGTGTATGGTGGTCGTGGTGGGCATGGTGGTAGTAAGGATGGTGGTGCTGACGTCAAATAACCGGGTTTATGATCAATTTGTAAAAAAATATGCGAGAAAAATCAAAAATTTCTCCGATTTTTTTGCTCGAAAATCAGGAAAATTACTGACTTCATATTTATGTGGCCGATAGGTGTTCGAGGTGATGGTGGTGGTAGTGGTGGCAGTGGTAATGGTGGTGATCTCGCGAATTACAAATTTGAAATATATTAAAAATTCGTCCCCCTTTCCGTCTGCATGATAATCACCCTGAAACGATAACACAGATTCGAATGCTACATGAATTGTTCTGCATATGTTCATTCGTTCTCTTTATCCAACAAACAAGCATTGTTGCTATCGTGTATGGCGTCTTTATCGCTTTTGAACAAAGAATTCAAATTGTTTTGTCCCACGTAAATTTTTTTCGCACATCGAAAGTACAGGCGAGGGATATTTCAGTTATGCGCTCGTATATCCTTCATCTGCTGAGAAAAGGATAAAGAAATTTGTGACGGTGTTAGTGAGCGTGTTGTATACTTTTTTATTTTTATTACTTCCTTTTTTTGTTTCATGTTTTATTTTATTTCAATTTTTTTTTTGTGTTCGTGTCTTCTTGTTCGTTCAACAAGGATATTAGTAGGAGCAAAATAAGTTGTCACAGCATACTCGAAGATTGTTTGATGGATATTAATGGTTGCAATTTAAGAGGTTACCACCTCTTTTCTGCTTCGAAAGTATTTTTCTCAACTTAGTTTTTTTTTGTAGTTGTTTTGGTTTGCTGAGATTTTCTTAAATGCATTAGGGATAGTTTTTTGCAGTTCGTGCATTAATGAAGGATTAATATATCCTGCAATCCCAAATTGATTTAGTAATGGACGACCATTTATGAAAAAAAAAGTTATCTAAAGAGTAGTGAAAACCATTAATCATGTATTGGGCAGACATAGCGACTAAATACTGTTAAGAAATATTCGAAAAATCACTGATTTTCATTTAATGATTGGTTTCTTTTTTTCTATTCTGAAATGCATTTGCTAAATTAATTTTAGGGTTTGATGTGTCTTCATTAATCGTTCTCTTATACCGATTTAGAATTATTATTACCCTTTGATTTTTATACCCGTATGGTGAAACCAAAGGGTATATTAGATTTGCCTTACCGTTTGTAACGCCAAAATCCCGTCATCACACAAAAAAATGAATTACACCAGTGTGTTTAGAATGATAAAAAAAAGTTGAATTTTGCATGTCCGTCCGTCTGTCCGTCTGTCCGTCCGTCTGTCCGTCCGTCCGTCCGTCCGTCCGTCGGTCCGTCGGTCCGTCTGTGGCGCGGATTGCGGGCGCACGGATTGAGCTAGAGACCTGAAATTTTGAGCAGATCCGTTTTTCGTAAAATGCGAGGCCAAGTTGCCAGATTGGCAATTATAGCTTTTGTTATGTTTTTTATAGTACTATTTCATTTATTTAAGTGCAATAAGGGAAATCCTTTTAGAAAATAAAAACAGACAGGAAAAAACATTCTTTGTGAGAAAAAAAAATCTTCTTTGGTCTCAACCACTCCCGAAAAAATTTCAGCGCAATCGGTCCAGTGATTTTCACCAAAACACAAGCCTGCCCTTAGCGGTTGTCAGTAGCAGAAAAAGTCTAAAAATGGAAAAAGGAAGGGAAGGGAGGTGGCACTAAATTCCAAACAAAAATCGTAAAGAAAGCTGTGACCCGCAAGAGATCCCCTCTGACGTAACGTATTTTACTGACAGCAAAAAAAAACTCGCTTTCAGAAGCTCTGAGGCCCGGTTATAACATACGTCACAATTCCCAAGTAGCGAAAAAGGTCGTAAAGTGGTCGTCGCAACCATACAGTCACGAAACTAAAGTTGCGACGACCACTTTACGACCTTTTGTGTTCCTTGGGTTTGGGGCCATACGGAGAAAGGTGGAGAGGTGTCTGCGATTGTCTGACGCCGATAAAAAACTCCATAAAAAAATCAGGAAGAAGCGTGACGATGATGGGAAGGGAGGGGTTCCCGAAACCCTGAATTAGCAGGCATTTTTTTAGACAACTTCTAACTCGAAAACCACTCAACCGATTGAATCGACAGTTCGGCTCATCTCCTCTGCGAGTCAACAAACTAGAAACAAATTTTCTAACAAATTATGTGGTTTTCTTTTCAAACATTGAAAATCTTTCTACCCTTCTAAATAATCCTGAAGGTCGATAACTTTCGCAATTACTTGGTTTGAGCTAAACTTTTACTAATTATAAACATATTTTCTCATGATAGCAATAAAATCGCTGCGAAAGTAAAAAAAAAGAATACATCCATCTTAAATGAAGATTGAAATATCGCAAAAAGCTGAAAAGTTTTAAACTCATTGTTGGGAAATACCTTAAATGGTTCGAAATAACTTTAATACAGCGTACTGTACAATAGATGTAATAATCCTTCAATATTTTAGACCCTGATACGCAGTGTGTTAGAAGTATTTCGTTCTAACAAATTACAAGTAACATTATGTAAGAAATCCTTAACAATAAATCTGATTTTGTTGAGCCTTAAGGCTTCGAGGGTGATATTGTGTTAAATAGCGTATACAGTTACAAGAAATACAACCCTTGCTTACAAGTACCATCACCATCTTTATCAACGACAATATTATCATCATCAGCCCCTTAAAACACCGGGGACTTTCACAAACATGTACCTCACTTACTTGGCCAAAAACTTGAGCCCAAATTCGAATTCCATTCCGCCTTCTCCTCCCTCCGCCCTATCAGTTACCACCAAATATCCCTTTTACGTTGCACGTTCGCCAGTTTGAAATCCGTGTTTTGCTGCTAAAAGGAACACAAAATTCATCAGGGATAGGTGCGAGTTAGAGGCCGTATCCTATAGCATATATAGTATATAGATAGACAATTTCTATCTTATAAGTATTACATAAAATGTTAAGGTATATGTGGTTAGTATATGCGACTACACAATTTGTAACATAGCGAGTAGTATCTAAAATGGGTAAATGATTGAGTTAAATTTTGTGTAAATTTTCGTATTAAAAAGTAACAGAGAAACAGCCTAAACAGCTCTTTATTCTGTTTAATACCCCTGAACACATTAAGATAGGATTCGTGCTAAGAAGCAATTTATTTCGAAAATGCCAACGCTAAAGGTTAGACAGTCCCAAAATAATAATATCAACATCAACAATATAAATATATTATTTCTTTTTTGGTTAGATGTAATGCAGCTATCCATGGAAATATATTGAGTGTCATTTTTGCAAAATACTTACACAACATCGTCATTAGAAATATTCCTCGCCGTTGTTGATTGTATTCCTTCTTTTAAGCATATTTCTATAAATCTTAAAATAGTATATATGTATGTTGAAAATAAATGATCTCCTACGTATATTATTTCAAGTCACGTATATAAAATTATTAGGTGTCGCTAAATAAAGAAATCTGATATCATTTTGGTGTTATCTTAAAAAGAAAACTTTAACTGTTTCTTGGTAGGTATGAAAATTCAAATATGATCGCATAATTAAAGCTACCTATAATAATTTATCTATGGGGTTGTAAATTATTACATAAATACTGTCCTAAGGCTAAAGCAGGCCCAGTACAAAAATAAAGGGAAAATGGCACGGAAATGGAACAGATTTTAAATTAATTGGAGTTGTCTGATAAAAATTTGACGCCAGCTTTAATTGATGGTAAAGAATTTCTGATAATGGTTTAAAGTTTCCATACACTATGATAATAGAATGATCTAAGAATATCCAAAGTTACACAAGACGTCGTAAATTGAGCAACACATCTTAGCGCAGTATTACACACGGCAACTTTCGGGCTTACTTAAGCCGATTTTCGGGAGAAACGACTGCGGAGGGAAAAGTTGTCACACGAAATCATGGCTTATCGACAATCTGCATACATGCAAAGCGTGTGAACCAGTTTGGGAAAAGTAGTAGGCAGAAATAATTTTCGTTCTGACCGTCAGCAGGTAAAGATCTTGGGAAGTATATGAGCAGCAGCAATTTCAATGGTTTGAGTCCACACACACACATGTAAACTTGTGTAGCATATGCAAACAGGATTGGCTTCCCAAATAGCATCGAAAAGTACGGGAACATGAGATTTGTTCTTTGCGGCTTTAAAATGCAGCAATTTACGCAATCGGGGCTAAAAATTTACACCTATAATTCACATCCGCGTAAAACAAGCGAAAGAAGTGACGAGCGCGTCGCACCGATTAATAATGCGTCTGCAAAGCCACAATTGCTTTAGTGGGGAAATTGGTGACCCACGGTTCATCTTTGGGGCAACATTCGCTTCATGAAAATTCCTGCAGCGATAGAGCAGCATTTGATGGTTTTCGGGTCGAAATAGTCTGCCACTAAAGTTTCATTAAAGCTCCCCGTCTGAGAAACACCAAAAAAAATTGATGCCTTCAGCCGCCATATTTCTCACTGACATTTGATGGAAACGATTTCGTTTCGAGAATTAAATTTCTTATTTCAGGCGAATGACTGAAGGATATTGCATAAAAAGTGGATAGCAGACATTTTTGAAACAGCATAATTTTATTGGCATCAAAATTTCATTGCAAAAGAAAAAAAAAATTTACCGATAAAATAAAATTAAAGAAATTTTTGATTAAAAACAAAATAATTCGATGGCCCATTAAAATCTGTTTAAATTTCAGATCCAATATTGTCGAAAAATTTTAATGGCAATTAAAATCACGACATGCAATCGGAAGAAAAGTCCATTATCAAATAATACTCCACAAAAGTTTCCATTAATTTGTCGCCATTAGATTTTTCTCGTTCTTCTTCTGCTTACGTTTTTATTTGTTCATCTCTGTTTACTAGCAAGCATTCGAGGGAGAAAGAAAACCCGCTCGATGATTTGTGTAATTGTGTGATGTAATGCCGTCAGATGACGCTCGCGCATGAGGCAACTAATTACGTCCCTGTCGTTATAATTGCGGCGCCGCAAACCGCTGAAAAGTGTTCCCCACTATGGGTGCCGTTGCGCGTCTCGTTGGCACAACTAACGACGTGTTTGCGACATAAATTGCTTATCGCCGCGATTTGCATGGTGACGAAATATGGGGATGAACACCATAATTGCTGCTTAAAATGCTATTTGGGTTATTTAAGCCACAAATGTAAGCACATTGGCTTATTAAGCCCAAAAGTTGCCGGCTTAAATAAGCCAAGTGTAATACCGGACTTAAAGACAAACGAACTCCTATAGACTTTGTGGTCACTACGACCATTTTTTTAAAATATATTTCGGCGTCTGTACTTACACAAAAACTCGTGAAGAATTTGAGTTAGAAAGACTTAAAATTTCGCACGGAGGCGCTGGTCGTTAAAAAGCAAAAACAAACATCGAAAACGTGCAAGAATTGAAAACCGCGTAAAAATCGGTCCAGTAGTTTTTGAGTTTTGTAATCTCAAACAGACAGACAGACTAACATCGATTTTTATATATATATATATTTTATCAACTTGGAATAAATGGCATTTGCTCGCACACTTAAAATAAGATCGCTTTCTGTTTTTTTTTTTTTTTTTTTTTTTTTTTTTTTTTTTTTTTTTGAAATTAAGGATCTTAAGGTAATAAAATTTCCTGATTTTTCTTTACCACACCAGCATTTTTTAGAAGTTTCTCTCTGCTTTAATACCTTTTCGATGTATTCGTGTGAAAAAATGTTCTTGAATTTTCTACATTTGAATTAAACAGGAGTATCACGTCTTCGTTGAAACTTTGACATTATTATGAAATATTTTTTGCTTGTATTATCTTTTTTTTTCATATTCATATCGATTGTAAAACTCCTTTGTATACTTCATGCAGGCTTATGTCGCATGTATTTCGCCCATTTTCTAGAAAATCCAACCGGAGTCTTGTTCAGCTGTCTTCCGGCGAACATAAAACGATCATTCAAAATAAGTTAAGACAGGCCAAAGTCACGTCTTAGATTATATTTGATGTCGGGACCAGAGACAAAATATATTTTTAATGCTAATTTTTCGATTGATTTTCTTTGATTATGGAAGCAGCATATGTAAAAACTACTGCTCCTGCGAAAACTTAAAGAAACCCGCATTAGCTGCCATGTCCATTCGAAATCAATTTCCAAGTATCAGAAATAAATTGTGTGCATCAAAATCAGAAATTGAATAATGAATGTATAAATATAGCGAAAATAATGCTAATTTATATAATATTCAAAGCAACAAAAAATAAATTTAAAAAATCGACAAAATCGTTTGAATTTTAATTATGATACCTTGATATACAATTAGGGTATTCATGAAAGCGGATAAAAATATCGATTGCGTATTTGCATATTTTTATTTTCGTCAAACAATTCGTCAAACTCGTCAAACAATTTATGTAATTAGCTGCTCGGCAGTCGTTTCTAACTTCTACAAAATTAGAAGTTATATAGAAGAGGAAAGTCAAAATGGTTCTTGCGGGCCATTTGCCTAATAAAAGCCGGATAAAAAATTGCAGTAAAGGTTCAAGAGATAGCAAAAGAGGGGCTAAGAAGGTGAGGAAGCAGGGGATTCCGAATTTTTAAACATGGATTTGTTTAAATCTTCTTCTGAAGCTAACGCCAAACAAAACCTGTGCACCAATCATGTATTCCGACGAGTCTCTGTCTTTCGACTTCGACGCAGCCTTTAACTTTTGACTTCGCCATATCTGCAGCTTCAAATTTTCTAGAATGACAGTCAGAATCACGTTTTGATTCATAGTGACGATTCCGCAAAATTTGAAGCTGCAGATATGGCGAAGTCAAAAGTTAAAGGCTGCGTCGAAGTCGAAAGACAGAGACGCGTCGGAATACATGATTGGTGCCCTGATTTGATTTCATGCAATGAAAAAACCCTTTTGACAATTATTTTTTATTTATAAAAAAAAGTTTTCAAACAGACAATTATTTATAAAAAAAAAAGTTTTCAAACAGGCAGAATTTAATTCGTCACGAAAAAAAAGTGTTTTTGAAGTCATTAGTATTTAATGAAACTTTCTCTAAAAACCCTAGTGTGTCAAATATGGCATTTTTATCGCTAAAATGTAAAGATAAAGCGTCAAGGCAATGAGCAGCACTTAACTCACTCGTCATGTATATATATAGATGCATTTTGTACTGCGTTACGATAAATCATAACCACGATTGTGCGTCATTTTCTCATTTTACACAAACCGCACATTTCAATTTCGAAAAACAGGAAGCCTAAATTTAAAATCTTGGAAAAACCACAACTCCTTCAACTTGGCAAAGGAAGGCTTGTTCTCAACTCAAGTGTAAGCAAAAATAATACAACATAAACACACATAGGCGATGGCATTTATGTAGAGGACAACAACATTTGAAATATACATATATTATGGCAAAAGTGTAGATATTCAAATAAATATGTAATATTATAATATGTTATTTTGTGCGGTGAATGGTTGAGAGAGTAGACCGCCGCATATTTAAGCGAAAGCCAAAAACCATCTACTCATATGCTGTATTGTGGCTGTGGAATATTACTTATCGTCATTGTTATAGAACCTGCCTTCGACTTCCAACTACCCTGCAATCATAAAAAGTATGTACAAGCACTTGGCATGGACCCACCGCAATATCAAGACGGAAAATTTAACATCAAATCGGGAAATTAAAAAAAAAATGACAAGAAAAATATGTCTGAAAAACTTACGATTTTCTAGAAAACTTCTTGAATTATAGCACCAGGAATAACAAAAAAAAATCGTCCAAACAAACAGAGTAAGCCAATAGTAATAAGAAAAAATTGCTGGAAAAAAAAATTCTATCTTGAAGATAAATAAACAAATGAAGAAGTCTCATCAATAACAAGACACAGCTTCACGTCTTAATGGCAATTTAGAAAATGCTGAATCAAATTGCGAATTCAAAAAAGCCCAGAAAAAAGATCACGACTCTAGCGGGGCAAAGAGCAGTAATCGTCGAAGAGGATGAAAAATATCTTCCAAGATCTTTCATCCATTTCGAACTCCTCAGCGCGTAATCAAGAAGTCGTGGCACCCTACTGTGCATGAAATTAATTTCAGGTGAGCCCGATCCCGTGTCTCTCCATCACGAATCCCTCATCAACCTTATTGAGGTCCGTATGGCTTCAGTGTGTACCGTAAATTGTTCGATATCTTAACTTGTATATCTTTCTACCTGTGTTAGAAACTTTTACAAAAGATTTTTTATTCAAATGGGCAGTACGTTCTTAAGACCCGATTTATCGTTGTAACATTGTAACCAGACCAAATGTCGGCCACATTCTGTGTATAAATGATGAAAAAAAAATTCAATATAAGGATATGGGGAGTTTTTTTTTTGTTCGTTAGTTACTTCCATTTCATGCTTTTCTTGTGGCACAGGTGTTTGTAAATCCCAGGATATACCTACCTTAATTCTTTCAATTTTAGTTCGATTACAGTCGAATCCATTTGAATCAAAACTAAATATGGGTAATTTCATAATTTTTTTTATCAAAGATGGGAAATGTTATCGTAACGTAACGAAATAGCGAAATGTTTTTCGAGCAAAAAAATCGAAAAGTTAGAACTATTCAAATTAATTTGATCTGATACTGTTTTGTGATATGCAGGGCTGTGGAGTCAGAATCAAGGAGTCGGAGTTTGAGACGGGATTGCAAATTCATCGACTCCATCTTCTAACCGATTATTTTACCTCCATGGGTCACTAGAGAGTGTTGTCCATCTAGTTTAGGTCTAATCTCAATGTTTTGCAACTAAAAACAATGTTTGATTTCATGATTTGAGGTGATTTAATGATTTTCTTAGCCCAAGGAGTCGGAGTCGGAGTTGCAGTCAAGCCTTCTAGACTTTCAGCAGTAGGAGTCGGATATTCTAAAATTTCAGGAGTCGGAGTCGAAGGTTGAGCTACCGACTGCACAGACCTGGTGATATGTCGTCTGTAATTTATAAAAGAATTGGGAAATTGCTCTGAAATAAAGGTTGATGCATATATCCATTTTCTTTTTCGGTGGATTTTTTTACGACAGTTTTTGTAACAGATAGCTGTGCCTCTGGCGAACATTTGAAAGTGCCAAAGTCAATTATATTCTCACATTTAGAGTTGTCAGGTAAGCGTAATTCCATATTTAATGGAGAGCATTTTGCAATTTCCCAAAATGTCGCACAAAGCGTCGCCTCCAAAAATTCCACCAATCTAGTAGTCGCTAACCGAGCTTAATAGCGAAAACACAATGACGCGTCAAGGCGTGCGTCAGCTTTGACATTTCGACGCTTCAAAAGTAAAACCCGTGGCTTACTATGGGACGATTTATAATGGCGCTTCGTCTTGACGCTTCAAAGCGCCCTGACGCTTGGAGTAGACCTACTTTCTACTTTCAGACGCGTTGGCGCTTTGAAATTTGAATGAAAATTGCGTATTGTGAGTGATTTTTGGAAAATGGTGGGGCAAATGATGCATTTATGGAACGATTAATTAAAAAAGAGAAAAATAATTAATATTTATGCAATCTAAAATCGAAATTGTGTGAAAATGCGGAATAACAAGACAAAAAATAAAGTAAAATTAATTCAAAAATATTCGCCGATTATTCTAGTGACTTTAAAAGATGCTAAGGATCATCGTGGCTTTTATTTAAATCACTTATTTTATATAGAAGTTGTCCGCATCTCTTTCAATATTTATTTCTTAAATTCACCATCATCGATTGCTGTTTTTATACCCGTATGGTGAAACCAAAGGGTATATTAGATTTGTCTTACCGTTTGTAACGCCAAGATCCCGTCATCACACACAAAAATGAATTACACCAGTGTGTTTAGAATGATAAAAAAAATTGAATTTTGCATGTCCGTCCGTCTGTCTGTCCGTCTGTCTGTCCGTCCGTCTGTCCGTCTGTCCGTCTGTCTGTCTGTGGCGCGGATTGCGGGCGCACGGATTGAGCTAGAGACTTGAAATTTTGCACAGATCCGTTTTTCGTAAAATACGAGGCTACGTTCGTTAATGGGCAAAAATGGATCATTAGGAATGAAAACGTTTTTCGCGAATATCTCAAAAACTGTGCATCCTATCAAAAAAGTGCAAGAACAAAAGTTATTTAGAATATGATTCTACATAAAACTCCCATACATTAAAATCCAATTGGAACAAGTTTTAAAAAAATCTTATTGGAAAATTTGAATTCAAACGAAATTTTGATACGCCGTTCAATTAAATCACCATACGGGTTTTCAATAATTGCCAGAATGGCAATTATAGCTTTTGTTATGTTTAATTCATGTGTTTTGTGTGCTGCAACAAATTCTGTCTTCCAAATGCTTTTTAATTCACATACGAACGCGTTGACGCGTTGACGCGCCATTGTGTTTTCGCTATAAATGGCTAGTGAACTTAATTTTTCATGTTGAAAAGCTTAATCTAAAATTTACATACGCCGATTTTGGCCTATCTTGGCCACTCTCCTTTTTTTTTTTGGGTGCGGCCCTGATTGCAACTCTGCTAATATCGCTCTATTGACGACATGTGTACACCGCTTCAAGTTTTGTTGTTTACAAACCTTACAAATGTTAACTCAATATTTTTGAAATGACATATTCGATAGATTTTCCTGTATTCGTTACAAAGTCTTTATCCATATTTTAAAGTAACAACTTAGTATCCTTGTTATCGGGGTCAAACTGTATTTATGTCAAATTCAACTGATCACTATAAACACCTAATTCCTAACCCTTGAGTGGTTTCTAAAAAAGGTTAGCGAGCGATTCAGTGGAACTCTGTGATTTTACTTAAATATACGGATTATGCAAGACAATTTCTGTTTCCAGGTTGACTTCGTCCTTGATATTGTATCTGAATAGAAGATATCTGGCATTTCAGATAACAGGAGTGCGGTATACCTTCAATGACCGAAGGTTACTTTGGGTTTCCTTATCAACGCTTTTTTTCGGATTTGGTGGATTCAACGCGTACAATAGACTTAAAATGTAGATTTCTATCGGGCCAGGGGATTAATTAACTGGGAAAACGCTGAGCATGCAGTGAGAAAGATGAGGTTGCCGGCTTACACCTAGATTGGAATTATTTACTATGGTGGCATCACAATACAGAATACGGTATCCTACCGGTAATCTACCTCCCCTGTACGGATTCTGTATTATAATTTTATACATGTTTTTATGTAGGTGTAAATTAAGCGGTTATTCAGATAGCCTACAAAATAATTCCCTTTCACCCTTAGATTTTTCCCATTCATCTCCTTTCCGTATCTAAAAGTATCGTTTTCTAGTCCATCTAAGGTACAATTTCCTTGCCAACGAACATTGAATTGTTGTTGGTGTTTGGTTGGGCGATTATTTTTTTTCTATAACTTCTTATCGGTTGGACTAGAAAATAATAAATTCATTATTGCGGTTAGGTTGGCCATGGGTGGTAGATTAATCTACGAACCGAATGGACGGGGCTTAGAACATGGAACAATATCACCTATATATTTAATGAAAAAAGCCAACCTAAAATGAATAATAAATAAACATGTAGTGTAGAAGATTAAATTTTCGTTTATGGCTAAGTTGAGTTTTGCCCTTAATACAATATATAATTGTATAAATGGTTCTTAGCTACTATGGCATCACAATGGCGATGTTTTGACATTGAGACATTCATTGGACATTGAAAATGAGCTTTTAGAATTAAGTTTTTATATACATACGTATATGTTGTCTACGTCATTGTTATGTAAAATTGTATTATCAGTCTTAATATTAGATTATTTTGAATTATTTATGCCATGAATTATAATAAATGTATTAAATGGAATTAAATAATTTGATTTGTTGAAAATGTGAGAGATCAAACCAAGAAACTGTAAGATATTACATACAAACACACAAAAAATTGTTTTTGCAGGTACCCCAAAAAATTCCGTAATCGGCTTTAACTTTTGGGGTAATCCCATTATCTTTGCGTTATTTGAAAATTTATGACGGTGATACAATAGCGTAAGACTTTAGAATAAGCTCAGTTCTATATTGGGTCGATTTTTTTTAATCCCACTAAAAGAACAAAGTATATGAACTGCAGAACTACACCAAAAATATAATAATTAACCGTTTGTGTGTGTGTGTGGAAAAGTCGCAATACTAGTCTTTTTAAACCACAAGATTTTTTGTTGTTTTTTAATTCATAAAAATATGCGCCGCATTTTTAATTCAAGTTCCTACAGTTTTCATTTCTACTCGAACTAGTACCAACAATTGTAAGGTTTTGCATGTGTTGAGCTGAAAAACATTCATAAAAGTTTGAATTAATATTTCCCCAAAGCTTTTTATTAAAGACTAGCTTGTATACCCGTCGTTGCCGGGTTAAGTTTTTTCAAATTTTTTTTTTATGGTCTATGTTGGAGCTGAGGCCAATCGGCTCGGTAGTTTCCCCGCGAAAGAGTAACATAGCGCAAAAACTAAGTTTCGAAATAACTTTACCCCCTCCCCTTGCTCCCCCCGCGCTACTTTTCCGTATGCCTATGTTGGAACCAGAACTACCACAGACACTCATGCCAAATTTCAAGTCAATCGGTTCAGCCGTTTTTGCGTGAAAGAGGAACAGACAGACAGACAGACAGACACCAACTCATTTTTATATATTAGTATGATGATGAGTATGATTTCACACGATTAGTACTTCGTTTGTACGATTTCGACAAAAGTCCTGCGTCCGCCATTTTTTTTTTTTTTCAGTAGTTTGAAAGTCGAGTTTATGAATATTTCTTGACCCCATACGATGGGTACTTGGCATTTAGTGAAAAATTTTCTTCTCTGTACGCACCTACAGTGTTATGTGAATTCTAACAGTTGCAAGGTCAAAAGCAGAAGCCGTAGTAGTAGACTATTTTTAGGCTCTTATTTCATAGTTTTACAGGCATCGCTCGTTTTACGACGTTTTTTTTTTGCGATGAAATATCGTGATTTCGTATCGTATATCGAAAGGTCTCATGCCTAGGTGTCCTAAATCAAGGAACGCGTGTATGTTTTTATTATTATATATCGGCCCTATTTGCTAACACAAAACATCTCAAACGTGCCATTTTTTTAAAAAGTTATATCGAGGCAATTGCCAAACTGTCTTGGATAAATGACTATAAAAAAATAAAATAATAAAACAGTATTTAAAGGAAAAACAAAGTCATTTACAACTTAAACATGCCCGGCCATCAAGAAATTTCATTCAATTCGGGTTTTATTTCTAGTTTTTCGCAATCTATATTAGCACAAAACGAAAAACGTCGAATAAGAAAGACGCGATGCGAACAAGGCGGCGATGGCTAAAGTTCATTTCATGATCCTCGAGGAAAATAATAAAATTTTATGATATGAATAAAGTCGGTTTTATTCAGTCCAACCGATGTTGAAGACAACATACGAACTGTTAGGTGATACGAATATATCCGTCGTTCATATATTCAAGTATCTTTATATGGATTTTGTATCTTTTAATCTTATTATTGTTATTTTTTTACGTTTTTGTGGACTCATATCGTATAACTAGGTCTTCAGGAATACTTTTGAACATCAACAAATATCATCCGTTCATGTTCGTGTAAAAAATCTAACCAAATAGTCTTATATCGATTTCCCTTCGGAGCCCGGAAAGTCCAAAAGAATCGACGATGACTTGAGCAACCTGCATCATCAGCGATTTAATTTCCTTCTTAGTACGAGAAGTCTTCGCATATCTCCATCAACTTTATCCCTGTATCTTTCTTTATACAGGCTAAGCACATGCATATAACATTATCGTTCCTTTAGTTTTCTTAATATATATATTTTTTCTTTTAGATGGTTATTTTTTGATTAAGTTAAAACGATTCCCAATACAAGGCGATGCATCCGATGCATAAGAGATAATTTAGGGTGGAACGTATTTTCTAGTTTTTAAACATTGAAAATAATTTTAGTTCTCCAAGTCCGGTATTACACTTGGCTTATTTAAGCCGGCAACTTTTGGGCTTAATAAGCCAATGTGCTTTCATTTGTTGCTTAAATAAGCCAATCCTGTTTGCATATGCTACACAAGTTTACATGGGTGTGTGTGGACTCAAACCATTGAAATTGCTGCTGCTCATATACTTCCCAAGATCTTTACCTGCTGATGGTCAGAACGAAAATGATTTCTGCCTACTACTTTTCCCAAACCGGTTCACACGCTTTGCATGTATGCAGATTGTCGATAAGCCATGATTTCGAGTGGCAACTTTTCCCTCCGCAGTCGTTTCTCCTGAAAATCGGCTTAAGTAAGCCCGAAAGTTGCCATGTGTAATACCGCGCTTAGATGCCCTGAAACTAAGTTTGCCGCCTTTAACTACTTGCTTCGGTATTTTCTGTCTCACCCTACCCCTCTTTATTTAATATAATGAAAATATTGAAATTTTGAATATCAGAAAGGGCTATTTTAGCCTTTGCCTTTGTAAAAATGAGAAGGAATAACGAATCATGTACGAGATACCAACATTTATAGGGTTTTCGACTTATCAACAGCAAAAATGATGAGAAGAAACGAATCTGATTACTAAATTTAAAATTTGCAATAGATACAATAGAACCCCCGAATTTTTCCATATTTTTTTGGATTTTCAACAAAATTGATCTTCATCTCTACCTGAAAATGTTTTTCAGGTCCGCTCCAATCTTCATGCAGGTCTTCTTTAAATTTATATGCGGGTGCTTATGTGGCTTGGGCTGCAATACAGCAACGCAACTCGATTAACATTCGTTCTTCGTCTGTATTTGTATAAATTTATAAATCTATATAAGTATATGAGTACAAGAATCAAAACAGAGTGTCTTGAATCTCTTTGGATTTCTTTTGGGTGAAGAAAAACACAAATATAACTTGGTTTTCCTATAAGATACCGACAAAAAAAAAAGGTATGAGCATAAGAAACTGAATCTTAGTCAATCGACGACCGACGGATGGTTGAAAATTGTACAGAGAAAATGTTGAAAAATAAGAAACCGGTCCTTTGATTGCGATCAAGACTTTGTAAACATTAATAATAAGAAAATTACAAAAATATAATACAGTTTCCATCAGAGATGAATTGAGGAGTGCCACAAAGATTTCTTATTTCTTTCTTTAATATTATTTACCTCCTGCATTTGAAAATTGAATAAGATGAATGACGATCTTATTTTTCCTTTCGGTTGATTTTCGTATTGAATGTTCGATTATTTGTTCAATTATTCATTGTTTCTACGATAGATTTTATTTAAATCATGTACATATTTTGAAATATGCCCCAAATTAGTCAATAATTTTTTTTTTTTTTCAAACCATTCACATCAGATAAATTGGTATTAAAATATAGTTTTTTTTCTTAATCGAAGACATTTATAAGGAGGCAGAGCTGGCATAGATGATCCTAAAAAATTAAATTTGTTTTTGGAAACAAACAAACATTTTTCAAACTAAAATTTGCTCTTATTAATTTTGTGGTCACTTGTAATTACCGTCGATTAAGTCGATTTATGCTAACATTTATGAGAAAAAAAAATTATGTTTACCATTTTGTACCAATTTTCCACACATTGCATTCCGTTTGCGATTAAAAAAGTACAAATCAGCTTATAATCTAAAAATTTATGCAATTTTTTTTACTATAATATGACAAATTTCAACTTGCTGTGATCATTCGCAGATTTGGAAATCCGCAACGGACCGAAATCACGATTTCGAAATAGGGATGGTTTCCATTTCTACATGATTACCACCTCCTCGTAAGTAAACCAATGTGTTTTCATGGTCGTTTTTTCCAAATACTTCTTATATTTTTAGAGAAATAATATTCTGTAATGCCTACAGAATTAAAATCGCCATTAAAAGGTGGCAGTAATTTTAATGGAAGAAATTTTAATTTATTCACGATCCTCTTTACATGTTGTTTCAAGTATTTTGAATTAATTAGACGCACATATACAACACTTAACTATCAAATTGATGTATTTATGAGTTTTTGATCTATTTAAAAAAATATTTTCATATTCATGTTTAGAAAATCGAAAGCAAATGTCTGTCGCGTCAACATGAAAATTTTCGTGAACAGCATGAAATCCAGTCATAGCAAGAGACAGCATCAAGGGAGATAGTGAAATAACATAAAATAAATTAAGCTAGGGAAAAAAATTACCAAGAAGAAAGTCATAACTTTTGAGCCTTTTTTCCTATTTATATGCACTCATACATGATGTAGAAAGATTTTACTTTATTTTTTTTTTATCTAAGAAACCAACACCATGACGATTTCTTGATTTTTACGTGATGCGAGTGTATTTGGAATATAATTTTATTAAAGTTAAGTAATCCTCAATTTATATTTTCATTTTTATACATGAAAGATGTGGAAATGGAATCGGCTAGGAATGACGATGGTAGATAAATTTGATCTTTGCCGGTATTGGCGGAAAACGTATCTGGCTTTTTCTCCTCTTTGAATAAACAATAAGAAAATAATCCTGACGTTGTGTTTCCTTTTTTTTTATCCATTTTAATTTTAAACAATTCCAAGAAAATTCTTCTTTTAAGTGAAATGCTGAAAAACAATCGAAAGGAAATAAAAGAGTGATAACAAGAGTTCTTTTCCTACCATTTTGACCGGGTTTTCTTTTCCGAATCTTATTATTTTCAAACAAAGGAAATCCGAAACCAAACAAAAGTTTCGTGAACGTATAAGAAATTTTTTTTGAACACACATCGAACAGAAAAACATTCAGAACAGAAAACAGAAAACAGATGATGTTGATGTAAAGCGAAGAAAACATACTTCTATGGAAAATAACAGATTTTCGGCATATATACTGAAAAACAAGAAATTTCATCCAAGGAAATATCGCAGGAAATCAGTTTATGCTCGTTCGCTAATATCGAAAAACAGGGAAAATTCCATAGTGTAGAATTTAAGACTTCATGCCGAGCGAAAAATCTCCGATCGAATAAAATATGATGAAATGCATACACGGTCAGGCCACAGTCACATGTCACAAACTTATCACATCGATGTCAGCTCCAGTTTCCTTCACATTGTGGAAACTTTCTTTTTCTTTGGAATCATCAATTTAGTCTTATCCTTCTTTGTGCTCTGCTGCCAACACCTTTTATCGTATTATTATACAGAGCCAGTCTTTTTCTGGCATCAGAGTACTACGCTATATTGCTTTGTACATCGTTTTATGTGCATCATTTTTTTTATGTCACAGTCAATGTAAATGTGAGGGGTTTTCAACATTTTCTTTAGTTCTTCATACTGAAAAATTTACTCGTGTGAGTTCAGGTCTTATGCAAATTTAAATTAATGAAAATCCTGGACTAAGATTTCGTCCGCTAGAAAAATTAATACATCGCCCAGGGGCGTAACTTAGATAGCATAGGTCTTTGGCGTAATCTGGAGAGTAGAACCTACAAAAAAATTGCCAAAAACCTACACTTGCTAACCAGAAACAAGAGATACGATATGAAACAACAGGGACTCATCCGAGTGCCGCGATGTCATTCAAAGTTTTCATAAACGCATAACGCTGCGATACTGTTTTAAAGAAATTCGAAATTTTAAAGTGTGGAAGGCAATTTATGACGTACGAGTACTAACAAATATCCCATAGATTGTGTTTACATTAGGACTCATTTTAAGGCGGCACGTCATTCCTCATTTCTCTGTCGTGTGCACACGGTTCGCTTCATCTTTTTTTCAACAAAACTCAACGAAACAGGTCTCAACAAACAGACTCAAACCGGTTTGCGACTGAAAATTTTAAGTGAATCTAAATTTCGTTCGCTCTTTTTGGTTTCCATCCCCACTGCGTCCCTCACCATCACTTGGTCGGAGCGAAAGACGTGCCGCCTCAAAATGAGTCCTAATGTAAACATAGTCATAATGATCTTTTAAACTGCTCAATGCTGTTATGCAAATTTTTCTGTTACATATCGAATAAGATTGATCTTATATTGTGGTAATTCATCGAATTTAGCAACCCCATAATTCGGTTTTCAACTCCTGCTATAGTAAAACGTGTTTTTTTTCTCCTGTTGTTTTTTTTAAATGACACAAAAGTGATCAGTTGCCATGACATCATCACCAGCATCTTTGCGGTTTAATACAAATTTTCTTTTGTTCGTTTCATTATATTTTATTTCATTCTCCTTTTATTAGAGTTTTTTTCTGTCCTCTATGTTTATCTCTTTAACATTGACTTGTCTTCTCCTCAGAAGCATATCTTGTCGTGTACCCCATGCCGAGCTCCTTTTGGTGAGTTTTTTTTTGTTGATTCATTTTGGTCGTGTTTAGGTTTATTTTTTTTTTGTTTTTGTTTTCACTTTGGTATAATTTCATCTCTTCGATTTGCCTTTTTATTTCTCTATAGAGCTTTTGTTTAATGTGAAGAATAAATTACACGCGAAAAAAACCTCAAGAAGCACACAGAACGCAAATGAAAACCACTGATGAAAAACAACGAAGAAAAAAAAACACTAAAATACATCCATACTGGGCCAAGAATTAACCAAAAGTATTAAGTTGCAAATTTGAACGTCAAGGCATTTGTATCGCACTCCATGAAACTGACATAATTTAGAGAACTCGTTCTTGATTCGACATCCATACATGGATGGCAATTTATTTTTTTATGACGAATGGTTTTTTGTATCTGTTTTTTGCCTAAAGATCTGTTTTTGATTTGACATTCATAATTTATTGTAAGTTGTGTAGAATTTCAGTAAAATTGAGTGCACGTCCACTTAGTTTTTGGAAATTTGATTAAATTGGTTTATGCGTGCGTCGAGGACTCTATAAAATATTGTTAATAGAACTCTGGTAATATTTTGAAATTAAAGAAAAAAAATCGAGTTTCCCTTCGGTACCTTTTTTCTAAGCGAGGGCGTACACGGAGCAACTTTCGGTCATCAGCATGCAACTTCACCAAATTGTACGAAAGAAACGAGTGCGGCAAGAGGGGAAAAGTTGCCACTCGAAAAGTGTTTTTCTCGTCTTCTTTTATGCACACAAACGAAGTCGCTCGTGTAGCACGTCAGCATGCATGTGTGCGTAATTTCATTGAGTCAGTCCGTGCTTAGCCACCGACTCGTAAACATATCCCAAATAAATGAAAATTGAATGCAAATAGTGAAATACCAATTGCAGGTAGTTTTATTTTTCAGGTAGGTAGGAAAGAGTAAATGCCATAACAAATTACCAGTCCTTATTCTTCTATATTGTTGGCAGTTTCTATTGTGGCATTTGATGTTGCCTCGGTGCTAGCTAGAAAGGGAATGAGCTGAAAATACAACACATATATGAGAACCACACACACATGAGCGATCGCTTGTTGTACACAAGTTTTTTCTACTAAAAAGTGAAGAAGCGTGTACGTCGGAAAGGCATTTTGAGGACCAAAAGTTCCCGCGACGAGATGAACCGTGTGCGTTCGCACTAAAAAATGTACCTATTCAATTTTTTTCGACTTATCAAAAATGCCACCCCTAATGGGGTAGACGGGGGTGGATAGAAGGTTCGTGTTTTTTTAAATATCTATTTTTGTCATGATTTCTGCTCGATAGGAGGCTGAGAAATCTCACTCGGGGGTTTTTTCCCCTGATGAACGACCTGCCAAATAGTGAAAATAGCAGGAGAGGGGGTCAGAGGGGATCAGAGGGGCGAAGAATATTTGCAGATCACAAAGCTTATCAATAAGTCCTGTGTTAACTTTCAGCTAACAGGTTTGGGGTGGTGATAAATGATTGTGGGGGAAAACGGAGAACTGTGGCAAAAAAATACATAGCCTATAACTTGACCAGAGGTCTAAGCAACATATAGGAAAAATCGCATCAAAATCGGTCTAGTGGTTTTCAAGCCAAGTCCGGACATACAGACAGACAGAAAGATAGACTTTGCCTTTCATATATATAGAGAAGAGAAGAGATGGAAAGCCACAATTTTATACACTGAGCGATTTTACAAACAATGAACGTTTTTATATCCTTAACATATAGATACCGAATTTTGGAATCCGGCCCCCATTCTCTATTCCGCCGATAATTTTAAAAACTTTTCAGGTTATTCAAAGTTTTTTTTAACTTCAAGCCTTCAGTCAGGCTCATTTAATAAAAGTCATTTAAAATACGTAATTACACACACATAGAACTAATCAAGACTATTTTCTTTACATTTTCTAGCGTTAATCATTAAAAGCTGTATCTTTTATGTTCAGTATCATATCTACTTGTATGTATGTACATTGCATGAGATATATTATGGGTATGTACTTTGATAAGAACACTTTCTTTATAATTTTACCTTTTGTTTTGTCGTGTCTTAACACAGGTATCTTTTTCTTAGCGCTAATTAGTCATTTTTCTTCTTTGAGTATTTTTTTTTCTTTTCATTTTCTAAATTTTCTCGATCCTTAAGGAAGATTTTATTTCATCACAAGGCCAGTTCCCTTTGTTTTAAGTAAAAGTTACATAAAATATTATGTTAAGGTAAACAAACTCGAAACTTTAGTAAGAGACATTTTTCTTGAACGTTTCTTTGAAAATTAATATCGACTTAGGTACTCGTCGTTATAGGTAAACGACTGTGTAATTAAGATATTCTTCAAAAACATATCATTATTTAAATTAAATGCCTAAAAATAAATTTTAATTGGAAGACTGAAATTTCTTTAGAACTCAATTGGCTTCATGTAAAGTCTTACACAAGTATAGGTATCTAAATTTTCAAGTATTATTAGATAATTTCTAAATCATTTAAAAGCAATTGAAAATTTAGATAATTTTAAAGACATGATGAACTTATTGTTCCATCAAACAAAATTAATGCACAGTGAAACCCGTTCAGGAGCAAAAATGCAAATCGGTTATTTGAACCGAAACCAAACACCACGGAACCACTGAAATTCTGGGAAATGGAAACCAAAACTAGAACAAAAAACATAACAAAAGCTATAATTGCCAATCTGGCAATTATTGAAAACCCGTATGGTGATATTCGTATCAAAATTCGAACAGTTGTACCAAAATTCCACTTTGAAGTCAAACTTTCCAATAAAAAAATTTATTCCAATCGGATTTTGATGTATAGAGGTTTTATGTAGAATCATATCCTAAATTGCTTTTGTTCTTGGACTTCTTTGATAAGATGCACCGTTTTTGAGATATTCGCAAAAATCGTTATCGTTCGTATGGTCCATTTCTGCCCATTAACGAACTTAGCTTCGCATTTTACGAATAACGGATCTGCGCAAAATTTCAAGTCTGTAGCTCAATCCGTGCGCCCGCTATCCGCGCCACATACGGACGGACAGACAGACAGACGGACGGACGGACAGACGGACGGACAGACGGGCGGACAGACGGACGGACAGACGGACGGACAGACGGACGGACAGACGGACGGACAGACGGACGGACAGACGGACAAACGGACGGACAGACGGACGGACAGACGGACGGACAGACGGACGGACAGACGGACGGACAGACGGACGGACAGACGGACAGACGGACGGACATGCAAAAATCAATGTTTTTAGTCATTCTAAACTCACTGGTGTATTTCATTTTTGTGTGTGATGACGGGATCTTGGCGTTACAAACGGTAAGGCAAATCTAATATACCCTTTGGTTTCACCATACGGGTATAATCAGGAAATCATATTCACCCTTGAACCAAAACCAACCCACACTCAAAAAATCTCTTCCTGAAGGGCATTCACAAATCGGGAGTGCGTTCACGAACCGAGTTTTTGCTGTATAAAACCGAGTTTCCGCTAATATGTAAATCACGCAAACAAAGATTATGTTTATCATACCAAAAAAAAAAATTATATTCTCTGACTTCACATCCGGCAACTTGGTCAGAAATAGCAAATTTGAATCACATTAATCCAAAAATATGTTTGATCAAGTTTCAATTGAAAAATTCATGTGCGTGTGTGATAAAGCTGTGATAGATTCTGCTTGGCACCACCGACACCATCACCCTGCAATGGCAATACCACTTCTGCTGTTGATGGGTCGTAACAACTCTTAGCGCGGTATTACACACGGCAACTTTCGGACTTCCTTAAGCCGATTTTCGGGAGAAACGACTGCGGAGGGAAAAGTTGCCACTCGAAATCATGGCTTATCGACAATCTGCATACATGCAAAGCGTGTGAACCGGTTTGGAAAAAGTAGTAGGCAGAAATCATTTCCGTTCTGACCGTCAGCAGGTAAAGATCTTGGGAAGTATATGAGCAACAGCAATTTCAATGGTTTGACTCCACACACACACACACATGTAAACTTGTGTAGCATATGCAAACAGGATTGGCTTATTTAAGCCACAAATGTAAGCACATTAGCTTATTAAGCCCAAAAGTTGCCGGCTTACTTAAGCCAAGTGTAATACCGGACTTACAAATGTTGCCAAATGCATAAAAATCATGCGTGCAGCGAGGAAGAAAAATTGTTACGCAATCTCAATCGAGGAATCGCAGTCGGATGTAGTGTCATAAATAGTCCAAAATTATTTTTCTTGCTTTCGACTATTTTTTTCATTAAAAAATCAGATAATAAAAGCTTTTTCATTAAAAAATCAGAGTTTTTTTTTCGAAAATTGTTGTGACACAATTTTTTGCCATGAAATTCCAAGATTTCTCGATTGTATGTTTTTAGGAAAGTTGAGATGAAATATTTCTTTGGCTTCATAAACATAATAAGATGTATACCTCATTTCATTCCATCCGTATTCAGTCATCTAAAATAAATTTGAATTGGGAACGCAATAAATTTTTTGAAACGAAGAAAAATGTTGACTCTATCTATATTGCCTGTTATAGTAGTATCAGCAGCTATACACCCTTATTTCCCTTTTGCCTATTTTAAGTGAGATAATGGCATTCATTCAAGATCCTCAACTCAACTATCCTTCATAAAAACACAACACATATACCCACTATATTCATATACGGACACAAAGTTCAGATTCTCCATCGTCATCCGTAATCCCTGTTTACGTATAAAATACATACTTCGCTGTACCGTCTAAATTTATATTCTTCTATTCACTCATAGCTCAGCTTGGTTCGTTCATGGAAACAGAGTTTATTTCCTCAAGATTTCCAATTTTATTTAAGTATATTTTTTTCTTCTATCCTGTTGTTTAGATGCGTTCATATTTTCTGTTTTCCAACAATTTTTCTTATTTTTACTAACGATGATGTTGCTTGGTGCTACTCGGCTACGCCATCCTAGATGAGAATTCTTGTTGCTGTTGTTTTAGAAAAATTTCCCATGGTTTTTCTCCGCTCGGATTTCAAGGAACAAATTGACTGTTCCTAACTGTATATGAAATGACGACCATCTGAACCATCCGCACAGATGAAGATCATATATAACGTATACTCCATCAAATTCATACGTTCATCCCTCATTTCACTGCAATAAACGGCACAGGATATAAACAATGAACAAACGGAACCAGTATCCGTTCTGGGATCAGCATCAGGACCAAAACGAACCCCGCATCCGAATTTGCACTGAATTCGTAGTGCAAAACAAGTGAGCGAGGAAAACATGTCAGGATCTTACGTAGAATATCTCATAAATACGAGTAGATAGATGCGTATTTGTCCTAAAACCAAGTACGTATAGTATGACTAAAAACCCAAAAATTTCAACCATTCGGCGATGTCCTTTTTACTGGGTCCTATGCACAGATTCCCGTAATAAACACAAATACACAAAGGCAGTGAAAAATCCCATCTTAGCATAACTCCTCAATGTTTCTCCCCCATCCTAGGCAATGCCAGTCAATTGCCCCTGCCTCGACGGTTATCCAATGGTTGTGCTGCCGTATTACGAGGGATGATAACTTCTCGGAGCCCAGAAATTTTGTTTAATTTATGATAAGCGTTGCTCTTAAACGATCCTTCTAGTGGTATTAGTGGCGATTTACTGGTGTTGCTCATTCATTTTCATATTCCCTGTTTTTTTCGTAAATCTAACAACGTCCTCCAGAAATAGAAGAATCCCGGGACGTATACACGCATGTCGATGTTTATGCTAGCAGGGGTGAACTATAAGCGGGAAGAAGAACTTCAAATTGCAGAAAACTTACTTATCGACAGCAGCGATGAGGGTGGACTTTGCGGATTATGCTCTTCAAGGATGTCGTATTTTTCTCCCGGCTGATTCCCATATTTTGTCAAACTAAAATACAAACCAACACAAATGCGTATAGAGAATTTATGTTTTTTGACTACTACCCGGTGGTCCTGGCCGTTCGTTCAGTTAACGAGAAAAAAAAAACTTGTGTCTGGAATGGAGAGATCGAAGGAATGGAAAATTTTTCCCTTATATTGAGAACCGGATTAGGCTTCAATAAGCGAAAAATTGAAAATTATGGGGAGCTCATTCTTTCCATCAGTCCCGGTTGTCAATTTTGATGACGTTTTCTATTTTTGACGTTGTATGTGTGTTAGTTGAAATACAATCCGAAGCTAAACCAGCATTAGAAAGGACACGAATGTGAGTGTGGAGTGTGGTACAGTCTAAGGATATATCGTAGAAACGAAAGAAAAAAAATGATGCAATAGAAAATGTAAACACCAACGAGTATTTCTTACTTTCGGCCTCGTTGTGGCAGTAACTCTCCATAATACTGTCGTCTTCAACAAAGAGATTTAGGACTTATGGAAAGAATCGAAATTGGCCCCATGAAAAACGCCACTCCTGAATTTCGCAAATATAGCTCCAGGACTCGATTTCGTAACAAAAACTGAATAATTTTTTCGTTTCTTTGCTAATAAGTATGCAAAAGCTGTTTGTAGTAACTAGATTTGAGCTTTAATCAAATTTGAGGAGTGTATATACTTCGGGAAAATAAAGTCTACTGATGTGCTTTTGACGTAATCGGTGTTTAATTGCTTAATAGATTGGCTAATGCTTTGACGCCGAAAAACGATTAAATATGCATAAATCGGATTATTCTTTCCCCCACCCACATACAAATGAAGCAGTTTTCTGACAATTTTCTCAAGAACGGCAAGTCGCATCGCAAAATTTATAAAGACAGAATATGTTTACGATATGATTTTACAAAAAATTGTTCGCGGAACAAATTCTGAATAAAATTCGCGGAGAATTTTCAAGAGAAAATTGCAAGTATAAACAGGGCCGAAAATTTATGAAAACTTTAAAACGCATCGTGCCAGTTTTCAGGGTATTTGAAAATTTCATAGTGATTTTCCTTGAAAAAATCATCATTTCTATGCCTAGATTTTCAAATATTTTAAATTCTCTTTTGAAATGCTTTTAAAACTGAAATTAAAGCGTGCAAAAAATTTAAAAGAATTCCGAAAAAGCAGAAACTAAGACGTAGAAAACTAAATTTGTTAAAAGATCGTGATTTACGGATCAAAAATCATTTGCATTAGGACCAGGACCCTTTGACACCAAACGCCAAACAATTTTAACAATTTCAATCCTTATGCTAACCCTTAACCCATCCACATCTAACTCACATCAGCAATTTACCATGAAAATGCGTATCCGGAAAACAAAAATGACAAGAAGGACACGACCACCACTACAAAAACCCGTAAGCCAAATCAATTCCTGAATTGATTTCCCTTTTGTATCCCGTAAATCCTATTTTTAGTGTCATTTTTAACCCTCGCACCCGACAGCTGGCTCACCACCCCGTGTGCAGTTAAGGCCTTTTAAACATTCGCACTACACAATTTCATTCGAGAGGGTATGTCGTATCTCCATCAGCTGAAATTCCAAAATATATACGCAATACGAAGTTGTGAAAAAAAAAATCTATAAACAGTCAAGAGATGTATATATTAAAAACATCCCTCCTGCTAGGGATGTTTACTCCATAAAAGATTCATCTATTCCTTTTTGGGAGGCATTCTGGAGATTTAACAGAATACCAAAGGGAAACTAAAAAGCAGTCCCTGGAACATACCGAAAATATAAATAAAAATTTCGATTTTGGCCATCATTGTTCCGAAATGGGGATGCTACCCTCTTCATTTCCACTAAATACCCGGCCAAGAAAACTCCTTAGAACTCAGATTTCAAGTTTACGATTTTTTTTCTGTTGTCCTGATCCCATCCCTTTCTGCCAGTGTACGTGCATGAATGTCAACTTATGCTTCTTAGGGTAGAATACAGGGAACGAACGGTCCTTCTCTTGAAACCTTGAAACCCATACACAATCACGATGGGAATTTTTCATGGAAAATTTTCGCTTTTCTTGAGGCGATTCGACAAGTCGATATAAACACATATCTTGTATGCATCAGCTGTTTTCTGTCATTGGAAACAGCTGACTACCATGTAATATAGACGAAAATAGACATGAGTGGAAATATAGAAGATTCGTATGTGTTTCCATCATTTGAATGTTGGTGGCAGCCAAAATAATTTTCCTTTGTATGCCATTAGAAAAATGCACCCCTGCTGATAAATGTTGTTTCATTTTCAAATATTGCCGACAGACAAATTCTGTATGGAAGTTGCATTCAACGTCATTATCGAGAAAATGGATAAGAAAAACCTATAGCCAGTTGGTAAATGTAAAATATTGAAGTGATTGTTGGTCGTCTGTTTTTTATGGTCGAGGATTTAAGGGGGGTGCTGTGCCTTAAGCTAAGGTGGTAATAAAGTAATGGCATTAAATACGCTTATTTCTGTAACTTATATACGGAGGATGTGTAATAGAAAAAAAATTGTTTTTGAAGAAATTTTTTCCGGATCTGATATAAATTGAATTATATTGGATGGATTGCATTTGGCGAAAAAAATATGCTGTCAAAGTACTTGTTATAATCAGCTGAAATACGAATTTTTTAAGAGTAGTGTGAAAATTTCCTTGGTTTGTTAATTCATGCTTCTCGGATCCCTCACCGGCAATTTTTCACGATTTTTTTTATGGACTTTGGAACCGCCATTACAATAGCGTAATTGCAATAGCCACCCCTGCCCCCTAAAAGTGTGACGAATTTTGTGACTAGCCAAAACTAGCCACTTACGCGTTTTCAAAATTTTAACTCGAAAACAATTCGACCAATTCTACTGAAATTTGGCTCGTATTTTTTGTGTAGTCAAAATATACAAGTCAAAATGAACATTTTACAAATCAAATTCGTCTAGAATTTTATTCCTTTGTGTTAAATTTGATTTTTCATGAAAAGTTTTCGAATTTTCGAATAATATTATTAAGAGAATGTTCGAATATTTTTGATATCGATAAATCTGTGCACAAAAAAATAACTACTAAAATCTTTTTAGGGAAATTGGATTAGCAAAAAAAAAACAAGTTTCTGCAAGATGGTCAATTTGATGCGGTAATTGGTGTATTTGAACTAAAAACCTGTAACAAGTTTTTTCTGTCAATTATCACCATCACTCGTAGATTAATACACGCAGACAAAAAGAAATAGTTAATACAGTAGAATCCCGATAATCCGTATTTCAAGGGACCAGCAAATTCATATGAATTAGCGAGATATTCGAATTATCGGGGTACGAATTATCGGGGTACGAATTATCGGGATTTTTTTCAAGGGACCAGCAAATTCGTACGAATTAGCGGGATATACGAATTATCCGGGTACGAATTGTCGGGATTCTACTGTATAACTATTTTATGATGGAGAATCGTAACTATTGCTATAAAATAGTTTATTTCAATTACAAAAATAATCAAAATTGACTATTTTTATAATATATTCAACTACTTAATAGTAAATATTACTATTTTGTGGTTAAATTGACTATTTTTGTCTTGGCGCGTACCAAATCGGTCCTTTCAATGTCGATATAATCGGTTCGCTCTATATTAATGCTTATATTTTTGATACAACACAACAAAAAATCTATTTCGAATGTTTTGCCCATTACTAAATTGCTCCAATCTACAAGATAGCGTTGCGACTAGACGGATCTATTTGAAAGGTCCATAATTGTTCTTAAACTTGACATTTTTGGTGAATTATGTGTGATGCATGCCGAGACTGTTGGTAGATTAATAAAAACAGGACAAAAATAAATTAAAACAACGACGGCAATTTTCTCGTTACAAGTACATCATGTGTCGGGAAATTTTCTAGCATTTAAGCATTTGTACGAAATCGTTTACACACTAAAGCAACCCAACATGATTACATAAATTCTGTCAGCTAACTTAACTACCAACCGGATAGTGATGGCCTTTGGGATCAGAAAAAAATATTGTTACATAAAATTACATCTTATAGTATGTTATACTTATAAAGACGGCAAAATATACCGAAATTCTCCACGTACAATTATGGACAGTATAGAAATACTTATATGAAGGCAAACATAACAATATTTTGTTATCCATGGTATTATATTAAGCGAGATAGATTGTGAGGGTGGTACGGGTGGTCAAATATAACAAAAACTAAACTAAATGATATACAGACAACAAAAAATAAATAAAATAATGGAAATAAGACGAAAAAAAAAACTGAATAAAATAAAAGCAGCGGCAGCATAAACATAAACAACATATATAAGCTTTGACCTTTCTTTAGCACAGAAAAGAAGATAAATTAAAGCAATGAGGGAAAATATGAAAACGATAAAAGTCAATTAAGTAAGATAAATTATAAGACAAAAGTTGCTAATGTGAGCTTGTTATAACTCCCACATATTCAACTCCCTTCGAGCATTATATTGTGTGTTTGTATTGTTTTTATAGAAAGAATCGAGTGTGGTACTACTATTTTATAAAATACACACATTTTTTTTATGACATGAGACTGTAACATATTTTATCGAATATATGTCCGTCCGATATTATATTATTCTACATATATACGGAAACATATGGACCAATATATGTAATAACATATGCCATCACACAATATTATGTTGTTGGTCAATACAGTATATGTTTGTGTAAACCATAAATCAAATGATGAACAGAAAAGACTCGTTTAATTGAATTAACTAACAGCTTAAGTTCAATTCCAGATCCAGTCATTTAAGTCTAAGGGAATAGGCAATCTAACTACAGCACTTGAAAATTGCTCTCTCTAGAGAATCACCGAGACAGACATAATAAAATAAAATATGTTATTAGGAAAAATGAGTAAGTGGCATGGTATACTGTCGCAGATCCACATTTTTAAAGAACGATAAGCAAATTTCGACCCTTTTCCTTCTACAAAAGATTATTATTTATATAGGAAAATTTCTTATGCAAGAATAAACCTTGTGTATAAGGAAAATAGTCCAAAGTTGCTTACCTTTCTTAAAAAATATGTATATGCGGAAACGCAAAACATTTGGTGTGACGATTCCATAATACGAGTAGAGTCTTAAACGCTATACATCTAAACTATTTCTGTGGAAATAAAAATTCATCCTTAGGTCTCGTTTACATTTGCGATTTCTCCACGAATTTTATTCAGAATTAACTCCGCGATTTTATCACAATTCACTTAGCAAAAGTTTTCAAAAATTTGAATTTATTCCTGCGGATTTGTGTGAAAAAATTCGATAAATTTCTGAATTTTGTGTCGTAGTGTAAACGATCGTGCAACATGAATTTAACACTATATTGCCCAAGCAAGTCATTTTGACTGCTTTTTAATTTCAATCAGAAAAACAATTATGTATATAATGACACAATTTGTTAGAATTTTGTGACTTTTTGTACAACATATAAATGCGTTTATTAATAATTGTAGTTACCTCCCCCCTCCTTCATTTCCGGTATATATATATGTGTTATACCTATCTTGCCAAAAGCAGTCATTTTGACTGCTTGCCTTCTTTGGGCAATCTACTGTTAATGTCGAAGAATAACATTCGCGAAATAAAGTGTCTGATGTAAACGATCCCTTAATCAGTTTTTAGCAAGTTTTGTCTAGATATTTTGCAAATTGTTGATGATTTAATGTATATAAGGAGTTGTCCATAAAATCACATCATGCTAGTTTTAAGATTTTATGGACTCTCCTCCGTCCCCTCGTCACGCTTTCACCGCCTGTCACCATACCCAATTTCTCCCGAAAAGTGTATCGTAAATACGAATCTAAACAGATTTTCTAGTTTATCGGGTATAATCTTGCCTACCACCACTTATTTTTGAAAAAAAATCGAATTTAACATTTCTCAAAGACTTTTAATTGCTTGGTATAAATTTTAGGCCACCATTGAAATGTCAGATCCGTAAAATTAAAAAGTATTGTGGGATTTTCTTTTTAAAAGTGTGGAGTTTTGGTTTTTTGAAGGTTCACCCTCCCCCCCCCCCCCCCCCCCCCCGCCCCTGAGCGAGGGCCACCGGCCGCGCGTTTCATTTATCTAACTATATCTACACACAGAAAAACGGAGGCTAACTCGACGACCTACATACGGCGTAATATGCCTCGGGCAGGCGCACGTTCGCCTGCATGAAGGAAAGTAAAACTGTGTTGACCTGGGGTCGGAGAAATTCTGAAATTAAGCCACCAGCAGGTGAAGTAGGGCATTGGGAGCTGCACGAGTTGACCTTAGATAGGCATTTTGCGGATGTAATGTCATGTAATGGAAACCTCTGTAAGCCAGCTAGCGGTCAGAGTTAACCTGACAAAAAGTTGACCTGGACATTTTTCTGAGTGTATACTGAGAAATATCTGGACCTGGACCCCCGACGAACATCTATGCCAAATTTCAGGCCAATCGGTTCAGTAGTTTCCCCGCGAAAGAGTAACATACCGCAAAAACTAAGTTTCGAAATCACTTTACCCCCTCCCCTTACTCCCCCCACCCCTCGCGCTACTTTTCTGTATGCCTATGTTGGAACCAGAACTACCACAGACACTCATGCCAAATTTCAAGTTAATCGGTTCAGCTGTTTTTGCGTGAAAAAGAACAGACAGACAGACACCAACTCATTTGTATATATTAGTATGATTAACCGAAATTCTAACCCCAGTAAATTGAAGAAATGTGATTCAGTTCAAAAAAAAGGCCAACCTTGCAAAAAAGACCCTAATTCTTCTGCAGTTGGTTAAAAAAAAGGGTTTCGCGCCATTATAAAAACACTAAATTATGGAAATATTGAAACATTATTGTGTTTTCTCAAAAGATACACGAAAATTTCTTTTAATTTTCTCCTAATTTTTCTCGGGAGTTTGGATGCATAGGTACAGAATAGGTACAGTAGAGGAGAATTATGTTTTATTCGTGGAATGGTCCGAAACTTTCTTAACACAGTGCACATTTGGAGATATTGTAGAGAGCAATTATCAGATAAGAAACACACATAAACAACCCAATAAGGATTCGTAAATTTTATTTTAATTTCGAAACTGTAATAAAAGGTCAATGATATTTCCTTCTTCACAATAACTTGTTATATTTCAACGTCAAAAATACAATTAGCAATAACGTATTTTTGCTTCATTGCTCTCTGAATCATAAGATTTACAATGTATATAAAGAAACGTGTATGAAAATCTGTGCTACTATAGAAATGGAAAAGTAAAACTCAACATAGCTGTTATTTTGTAATAATTGAACGCACGCACTTTTCCCTGTTAATCCATGTTTATGTACAGCATTGTGCACATACATAGTATTCATATTCAACATAATGTTTATTTACCTATAGATATACAACAGCAAGAGAATATGTTTTGATTTTTAGTAGCTGGAGGTGGCTATTTTATGTGGATTTAGCGTTACAACTCGCACTAAACACAATCTAATTATAGTTTATACAGCTAGCTACTTACTGATATGTTTCCATTGATGTTATTTGGGAAATTCACTTCGTTTTTTTTTCCTATTATTTCTAAGTATGTTTCATGTTGGTGCTGCTACTTTCCTGAACTTTGTAAATTTGTTACGAAACGCAATTCGTTCTTTTCATTCGAATAAGCAATAAAAAAAAACTGCTTGAGGCCAAATGCGAACATAAGTCGATTTCGGATTAACACCTCTAGAGCCAATGGTATCAAATGAACTTTTTCACCAACATAACTAATATACAATTTGTTCACCTTCTTGCGCTGCAGTATTTTTTTTTATCGTCCAATTCTTAATTAAAATTAGTTAATTTTCAACTAATTGGAATTGTATAAGAGTAGGTATTTTGCGAAAGCGATGGTTTTTAATCAGCCTTGAAAGAAGTGCATTAATTGAAAACAATAATAGTACGACAAGCATAATAATTTGTGTATCTTTTATTATGCTTTTTGGCATTGACGATGGCTTCGTTAAGTTCAAGTTTTAGCATAATTTAATTGATTTCCTGCTGTGCGAAAAGTACTTGTTTACAGCGAATTAAGGAAAATTCGCTATAAAATCAAGTTGATCGCAACAATGGTAAAAAAATGGGTGATTCATCCATTTTTTTTATTGCGAAAACTTGAAAGTTTTTTATTAGCTCTTTTCAACATTCACTAATAGTTTTTTGTAACGTTAGATATCGGAATTGAAACATAATCTAAGGGCAAACAAGCAAGACGTTACAAAATGCTTTTAATTACTCATTTTATCGAAAGAACATTTTTTTTTAAATCATCAATTGCGTTTTTATCTAGGAGCTAACAGCAAAAAACAGCACCTTATCAAAACTACAAAAAAGAAATTCAACTTCTTATTCGACTTGACCATATTTTGATCGAAAATGGTTGAATGTTTTTTTTTCACCCACAATAGCTAAACTCAACTGACTCTCATTGTCAAATATTATGGTTCTTTATCACTTTTCTGTTGTACTCACCCACATCGAAAGTGCCTTTTTAGCGTTAAAGTGGAAAATGAGTTCTTTTCGATTCAATCGAACACTTGGTATGAGGGGATATAGCTCAGTGGTAGAGCATTCGACTGCAGATCGAGAGGTCCCCGGTTCAAACCCGGGTGTCCCCTAGGACCTTAAAATGTCTGATTTTTTTTGTTTATGTTTATTTTTATAACTTTTATTTTGTTTTGTTATTTAATTTGACCAATTTTTGAGAGCTTAGGGAATCTCCCTAACTCGAACTGGGCTTTTTTCTCCATTGTTTATCTTAAAAATCGAACTTAGCTGCACTCGATAATTCAAACTGTAGATTCAAACAAGTTTTACGATATTTTTTCTGTCAACCCAGTAAGACAAGAAGCTCTTCGGAAGTACTTATTCGGCGTTTCAGAAGCACTCCTCAGAAGCTCGAAGTTTTTCCTTTTCGCTTAAAAGGATAAAAAAAACTTTAAAACTTAAAACAACTCATGGAGATTTTAAGACAACTAATCGGTTGTGAGATTTTATTGGTAAATGGTGTGCTTCCCAACTTCTTCGTTTGGAAACGAGTAAGAAACGCTTCTTTAATGCTTCCGCAAGACGCGCTTAAATTTTTATACACTTTCCATTAAGTTGATGTGTCGCGACCTGGCTATGTGTCTATCTCTGGAATCTTTGGCACCTTATATCTCCGAACCTATGCAACCTAGGAAGAGGAAATTTTGTCACCTTGCGTAGTTCCCGTGACAGTTCAATATTTTTACTACTCGATCCTTGTAAGGATAATGGAAGGTCCTGTAAGGATAACGCAAATAACCTTTTTCCCATTTTTTCCGCGAAAAACTGGCATCAGGGGGTTTTCGGGGTCGCTGATCACGAATTCGGTGTTAGATTTTCAAAATTCGAAACGGAAGGTCCTGTAAGGATAACGCAAATATCCTTTTTCCCATTTTTTCCGGAAAAAATGGCATTAGGAGGTTTTTGGGGTCGCTGAATCCGATTCTGACATTTAAAATTCTGTAAGGATAACGGAATGTCCTTCAAAGATAACGTGAGTTTCCTTTTGCTCAAATTTCCCGCGAAAGATCTTTTCTGGAGGTTTTTGGTAGGCTAATTCAAGACTAAAAAGTATAAAATAAAAAATAAAAAACACTTTAAAAAACAAGTTTTATAACCTTATACACTTTCAAAATGCACTAAAAAGTAAAAAAACAAGTTTAAAGTTTCACAAAAAATGTTTTTATAAATTGCGTGTTGTTGTGAAAATATAAAGTGTGTCGTAAATTTTTGAATCTTTTAGTTATTCTCTTTACCGAAGCATTTTTTAACTCTTAATTTATACTAAATCATAAAAATACTTTAATTTACTTACTTTTCCAATGTCCATTTTAGAGTTGGCACCAAGTTGACATGTCAGAAAACATGCCTTAACCTCACTTTATTAGAAGTACGACAAAAACTACTATTTTCCATACCTTCGGGTGTGGTAGATTGTAGTTTTCGTCGTGAAAAAATTTATATGGAGAACTGTCAAAAAACTACGATTTGTTTTACAATTTTACGATTCTACGAGTTTACAATCAACTATGATAAAGAGTGAATACCCTTATTGTAAACAAATGATCGTCGACAAGGTAGTGGGAAAAGGGAAAGGGGAATTCTTTTGCTTTTAAAATACGATTTTATAAAAAAAATCAGGTTTTCTCCAAATCTATTAACACGTTGGCTACCAGCCAAAAAAACGCTTACTCCGCTAATATACACTGGGAAAAAACGCAAAAATCATTTCTGTACAATGTGAGTCACCAGTGAACACAATATCAATACAGACAAAAACGAACCAATCGAATAAAATATAACGGACAAAAAAACCCCCTTGGTACCGCACGAGCGACTGCACTCAACCATGGAACTTGAGAAACTGACGGTAATGACAATAGTGTGTGTACACCGGTGACTCACATGGTAGCCAACGTGTTAAGATCGGAAACTAAGAAATGTTTTAAAAAAATATTATTTTGTTAAACTTTTTAAAATCCAAAAAAAAAGACAGGAGCACTTTCTTTTCCACTCTCCCACCAGTGAAATTTCTCAACAGTCGCAGAAGCGAAATAATTATATAGAAATGCGAAAACTTTTTAAATGCTTTTGCATTTCTCTCTCAAGGATTTTACTCTCATTTACATTTCTAAGGATTCATATATGAAAAATAAATTGGTCTATGAATTGAAATTTTTGTATTCACCTTATCATAAAATATTATCATAATATATAAATGAAAATTATCATAAAATATTCACAAAAAAAAAAATTTAAAATAATCGCCCCCATCCTGACTCTCTTGAGTATACAAAATGATGAAATAATGCGAATATTGAAATTAATTCTGCTATAATCAATTTTTAAACATTTCCTCACGTCACATAAATCAAGCGAAAATTGAAAACGTACGAGTATACATGGGATATTAAATTTATTTTGCTGTTTAGGCATCATGGAGCTCAATTGAAGCATTTTTCGGTCTACCTTCTAATGTTATTCACCGATTTTCCATTCATCATTTCATATCATCACACTATGAAGCGGCATGTATCAAATTGGCACCGCCCGAAAACGGGGAGAAAATCGTTGAAATGAATAAAAAACAGTATTTTTGACAGTAAATTGCTAAAGCATAAAAAAAAATAAAAAATACTTTTGATAACCTCTTCTCCGTCCTTTGCACGTTTCTGTATTCGAGGAAGTGTTGTTGTTGTTTTTTTAACTTCTGTATCCTATTTCTGCTGTTTTCGAAAGTTTGTTCCAGTGCTCTGCTTTCGTATGGCATCCCCCAAACAGCGCAATTTTCCTTGGGAGTTCAATAAACAACAGTGACAGAACCAGATGATATAAATCAAATATCGATGGAAGTTAGAGGGAAAATATTATTTATGGCTTTCCGGCTATTGTGTAGGATTGTATTTAAGTAAATGTATTTCTTCTCCAAATCGATATGCGCTAGAATATTTGTATTTGTACATGTATAGTAAATCGATTTTATACGAAAGATACCTCTTTCCAGTTCATCGTTTTTGCTTCCAGAAATAACATAGCTTCCATTTTTTTTTCGTGTTTTGTAACATTTATATCTATAACAAAAAATCGGACAGTATTGATAAAAACGTTTTGAAAATCGGTTGAAGAGAAACTTAATGGGAATTTCTTAATAAACGAACGGAAAATCAGACGGATATGTCTTTAAATATGGTTTTTGTTATACTCAAATACCGGTTCCGTCACCGAATATATCTCAGTCGACAGAGAAGGAAATTTTTAACAATAAGAAAATCTACAATTTCGAAGCCATGAAAAACTTGAGATGGTGTAAAAAATGATCATGTTGAGAAATTGGAAATAAATTCAAATTGCTTATTTATAATTAAATTCAGATTGTTTAGCTAAAAAACTTCATAAAATCACTAGAGATCCAAGTCTTTTATTGGTTTAATACTCCCCCCTCCTCTCACAATTCCCGGTAGAACTAAGTCAATAGTCCTTCAAAAAGGGCACCTAATAGCATAAAAAAAAGTAGATTAGGGGTGGGGTAAAGAAGTAGATTAGGGGTGGGGTAGTACATAAAAAATTTCCTTATGAATTTCCTTATGAATTTCCTTATGACCTGTCCTAAAGTATAAACAGATCCACAATCCTGTTAAAATTGGAGAACATAGAAGAGAAGGGTTTACAGCGAAGGGGCGGATTAGATTTTAGTTGACGAAAACTCACAAAAGGTGACTAGAAAAGGGCCTAAAAGCCAGGGAAAGAAATATGGTTTTTGTGTTATTCCCGGACAATCGTCAAATACTCTATATGAGATGAGACAAAATTTTTATGCAAAAATCGATTTGTGTGAAAGAGGAGGAAAGAATTGATCGAATTGGATTTTGATGCATAGGAGGGTTATGTAAAATCATATTCTAAACACGTTTCATTTCTATAAAATTTTCGATACGATGCACCATTTTCGAGAAAATCTCAAAAACTATGTTATTTGTTAAAAGGCAGGGAGAAAGAATAGTATTGTTGAATTTTGATGTATGGAAGAGTTATGTAAAATCATACTAATATATAAAAATGAGTTGATGTCTGTCTGTCTGTCTGTTCCTCTTTCACGCGAAAACGGCTGAACCGATTGACTTGAAATTTGGCATGAGTGTCTGTGGTAGTTCTGGTTCCAACATAGTCATACGGAAAAGTAGCGCGAGGGGTGGGGGGAGTAAGGGGAGGGGGTAAAGTGATTTCGAGGCCGAAGGCCGACCTGTGGGCGGAGGGTGAATCGCGAAGCGGTTCGGGGCGCAGCCCTTAGTAATACTATAAAAACATTTTTCGTATATAAATTTTTCGTTGTGACTAACCGTTTTCGAAAGAATTGCAAAACACTGTTTCGTTTGTATGTGGGAGGGGGTAAAGAATAGTACGATTTTACCTGTTCAAGAACGCAACCTTAACGTATACGAGAAATGCAACATCGGGGAAGAAAATTGTTAGACTGCCTCAAATAAGAACAATTGTCGCCAATTGAATTATTGCTTTAAGCAGTAGAAAAGAAAAATGATGCAAAAGGGGAAAAAGAACTTCAGATTTACAACATAGACATGTTGAAGTTGTATCCAAATCAGTTTAATGTTATTTGAGTTATAAACGGACAGAAACACAGACATGGCTATTAATCATACTTATAAAATATTAAAAACGTGGAAGTTTGAATGCTTAATATAACATCCCTTTTGATTTCAATATTATTAACGGATTTTTATTCAAAATAATCCAAGCCTAAGTTAATTTTCTGGTTCAAAATTGTTTTAATACAGAAACAAAAATGAAAAAAAGCTCACGAAAATAATTATATCGTACCCATATCAAAAAAAGGTAAAAAATACTATTAATCACGAAGACTTTAGCTTACAATTCTTAAGATTACAATCTAATAAATTTTCTATTAGTCTAAAGATTGGCGGACTCACATCTTTTTCCATTATTAAGCTCTTTAAAAGCAAATCCTTGTCTTTTAATTCTTACCCATTTTCGCGATGATTTTTTCTTTATTCGTTTTTTATATTCTTTGGTTAGTGGTTGGTTTTTCCCTTCAGTACTGTTTTCCCTTACGACGAGTGAGTTTTTCTGCAATAAAAAATTTAACTTTTAGACCCGTATATAAGATATAATCATTACCTTCTTCTGGTTTCAAATTTTCTCCAGCCAATCTAACTACTATTTTTTCGTCATTTTGATTCGGTTTTTTTGTCTTTCAAAGCCTTAAAATCAACCCCACGTTTTCACATCTAAGTAACAACCCTCCCATCGTTTTCTAGATAACAAAATCTGTCAATCACAATTACAATCATCAATTTAGACATGAACCACATCACACTACAAGAGACAGACAGCACTTTGGACTTTTCCAGTCGACCCCTGTCATAGACATGGAAAAGGCAAACGAATAACCATCGGAAAATTAGAATTCATCGAAAGGAAAAACATCGAATTTAAACAGGAATGGCGAAGACCAGCAGCAGCAGCAGCAACAGAAACGGCAACAGTGACAAGGAAAACGACAGACAGCAAACACAAAGGCAAAAAAAATTGTTTTCCTCGAGTTTTCCTAGTAAGTTTTGTTGTTTCTCGTCAGTGGCGACATCCGTTTCTCACCCCCAAAATCGATTACGCGATTGAAAAACAGGAAATTGTGATGATATAAAAATGGTAACAGTCTAAAACGACAACATTCGGGGGGGTTGGATTGAAAAAGGACAAAAAGGACGATCGAGTTATTTTGAGGAAAAAGGGAAAAATATTTTTCCAAACAGCCGACTTTTAATGAGTATCAAAGACGAGAAAAAATATTCGTAATAATAAAATTTCTATCTTTGTTGAGAATTATTTCGGCATTCAGAGTTCAAAGTGTTGTACAGCCGCTTTTCCATCGATATTTACCACCAAACAGCGCCTCTACCCATATTGATATAAAAATCCTCTTTAGATTTTTTTATAGACACGAAAATGGATATAGAAAAGGCCAAAATACAAATTAATTGACAAACAATTTTCCCCTGAGAACCCAAAGTAAGTACACACTCAACTGGTTAAACAGAATTTTCCATGTTGCTAGAAAAAGGAAAAACGGAAAAAGTTGATTGGTATGATGGGCTAAGTTGTGGTTTCTAGGGGGTGAAAAAGTTCAGCATAGAATATCTTCATAAAAAACAGTTTTTTTTTATTGGTTTCTGGAAACTTGAGCGGCTTCTTTTTCATATTTTTGTCTGGTTATTTACTTTAATCAATGTCAATCTTATTTTCGGTGATCCACTCGATCGGAAAGAATGAAAATATAATTGAAAGTAACCCCTGGTTGGACACTCGTAGGGTTCATTATAAGCGCGTGGCTTCATGGAAATAATAATGGGGGTGAAAAACTTCAATAATGGACAGTCTAACAAATGGTCATTTTTATCGAAAATTGAGATACAGATTTACATAATAATCGAGGCTTTTTAATTGAACGCAATACAGGATGTAGTGAATTTGATGGGAGGGAAATTTATTATAACACTTACGCTGAAACGCACACGAAAATTAGTTTTTAATTATGAATAATTTTTTTAGATCACGCGAAATTAAGGGCAAAAATTGTATTAGAACTTGTTTTAGTGCTTCCAGAAAAAAATTCTATATGGACCTAAGAACAAAGTCAATCAAAAACTTTAATTTTGTCATCATTTTTTGAAAAAAATATTTAAATTTCTACACTCAGAAAAATGTCCAGGTCAACTTTTTGTCAGGTTAACTCTGACCTTACAGAGGTGTCTGTAAGCCAGCTAGCGGTCAGAGTTAACCTATCTAAGGTCAACTGGTGCAGCTCACGATGCCCTACTTCACCTGCTGGTGGCTTAATTTCAGAATTTCTCCGACCACAGGTCAACTCAGTTTTACTTGCCCACATGCAGGCGAATGCGCGCCTGCCCGAGGCTAATTACGCCGTATGTAGGTCGTCGAGTTAGCCTCCATTTTTCTGAGTGTACACTGTGCTGTGAGCCCTCTTCAAAAGTAGAGAGGATTTTTAAGACATTTAGAAAAATTATTCTTCAGGTACATACAATCACAACTACTTTGCGCTGAAACTAATTAAAGAGGGTACGTTTTTATAATGACTGTAACTAATTAGAATGTTACAGAGATAATAGAATAACAAAAATTAAAAAATCCTGAAAAACCGTTACGAGCCATATGCCCATTAGACTCTGTGATCCATTAGTGTGGCAAATATATGTGCGTGTGACTTAAATCCTACCTACATCCTATCCTCCCTTCACGTTAGTCGGCTTGTGTTTAGTTTTTCAAGAAACGTAATAATGGATAAAATAAGCATTTTTATTGCGCTGGCGACTCATAATCGCAAAAACACGTTTTTCATTAGGGCAGGAGGACAGCCGAACCGACACATTTATCGAACGATTCCTGAAAAACGAAACGCAACCAGCTGTTTAGATAAATTTATTAGACAAGTGGTGCATATGTGGTTGAATTTCAAGGATAAATGTATCCTGAATGCAACAACCGCACGATGCCGTTGAAATAATTACCGGGAAAGGTATATCAGGGTGTATTCTGGAATATTGCAATTGCAGCAATGCAACGGGGTCGGCGTATTTGTAATTAGAAGGCTATGAATGACTCCTGACTGAATGAATTACTGGGAAAAATTCATTGATTTTGAATTAAAACCCCAGCCACTGGTGTCTTTTCCCTTTGACAGAAACTGCAAACACTCAAATTGTAGTTTTTTCCAGAATTTCCTTGAAAAAAAAACACGATCAAAGAGTTTGATTTGAAACAGTGAGATGCCTTTTTTGTTCGACTCCAGATTTGACTACGGATAGGGATGAAATTTTAATCAAAAGCCAAGAGTATCCACGAGTGGCCTGAGAGCCCGTGGATAACGACAATGTAAAGGACGTCGCGTTTATTTGTTCCTCGAATTAGAACAGGAGCTGGACATTTTTCCATTTAGGTACGTTCGAAGGAAAAGTCATCGGAGGACGTAACTCGATGCGGTTCTCAGGGTGTATATCTGACAGAATACGGGACGGTTTACTGCGGTGATGTCAAATATATTTTTCACAACAAACGGATGATTAATCGATTTTTGATCGGGATAACAGATACCTTGGTTAGATTCCAGATGGTTGGCGGGGGTTTGAGACGAATTGTGAGCAGTATACTATTTTGGTTTTTCTATTTTTTCCACAATATAGTTTTTTCTCTTTTATATAGGGCGACCATATTTTTTTTTATGTGAATCCGAGACCAATTTTCGCTGGAAAGCGGAGAAGAGTGGCGAGACGAATTGCGGATGCTTCGAATTACATCGTGACGGTTTGATCAGAGAGAATAGGGTTCGTTTCAATCTTAATTTTTTGTTTTCGAATATATAAAATGGATGATTCATGTTTTCAGACTACAATAAACATCGCTCAGCAGGCTAAACATACGCTTTGCCACAGAATACTGCGCCGCAGGCGAAAATTTTTGCGTTTCGAGATCACTTTTTTAATGATTAAGAAATTACAACACTGGATTGAATAATTCCGGGACAAAAGTTTAGTTTCCGGGGCGGCCTTAATCCGGGACTGTGCCGGCCTATGGTCACCCTACTTTTATACGTACATATTTCGATGAAAAATAAACGGTGTGCTGCGTAAAGATTTCATTATGTCAATATAATTAGTCAAAAGAAAACGATCGTTGATGTTAAAATGTAGTTTGCAGAATGATTGATTGTTTACTCTACGGAATATTTTCCACTTTCTTTTCGTTTTTCATTTGATGGCCTGAGTGTTCATTCAGTTGACATACGAGAATTTCCCATTTGAGTGGTGTTAGTGAAATGGACTTTTGCGTGCCGACCACCAAATTGAATCGATTCGGGGCAGACCCTTGAGATTTACTATTCCTCCAAATCACGAAATTCAATTTTGATATGATTGGGTGGGCATTACAAGGAAAAAGAAGGTAAGCTATAATTTTCGAAGTTTTATGTACCGGTACAGTGTTTACTATTTCATTTCTTATAGTTAAATATTTTAGGTTTGTTTGGGCTATAATTCAAATTTGATGTTAATACCATCCACAAATGGAAAATTATATTTACCACCTTTAATTCATAAAATATGAGGGCGCTTTTTATATTGCCATCAACAATTAATTATTTTTAATACATGACATTTTCTGACTATTTTAAAACAAATATGGTTCAAATATAATGTAAAAAAAATTTGATCTTTGGAAAATTCAATTGATTTCTAATAAAATCTTTATTTTTGTAAGCGCAATATCATTTTATTATAGAGAAAAATTTTAATTTCATTTCAGATTTAAATACAAAGATGTGGCCGTAAAACATAAAATTGAGGGTTCCTAACATATTTTATGGAACGCTATCTGCTAGTAGGAATCGAATCAAAGTCCCTCCAGAGAGACAGGAGATAATAGTGTAGGCAGTTACAGAGGACGAAGTATGTTTAGTTTGGTTGAAAGGGAATTTGCTTGAGAAACCAGATTTCTAATGGTAAGAACAACATCAAAATCTCTTAGAGCCTGTTCACATTGGTTGAAATAGTCCGCCTAATTCTGACAGAACCTGGCAACATGAAGGCAAGGTGAGGAAGTGGGACTGCTGATAGGGCAGTCCCAGTTCCTCACCTTGCCATCATGTTGCCAGTTTCTGTCAGTATTAGCGTGTGATTACACGAGGATTCACTTTGAGGCGGCACGTCTTTCCTCATTTTGTTGCCGTGTGCACACGGTTCGCCTTTTTCATTCGCTAAAATCTTTCGCCTTTTTGACGTTCAAGACATTGGGATGAAAATAACCTCAAAATTTAACTCAGTTGTAAAATGATTGCAGTGAAATTTATTAAATTTAATGAAAATATGGAAAATATACGGATCATATAATAATTGCAGTAACAAGTTTATTATATGCTTCATCAGCAACGGCTCTATTTTTGTGCCAATCAGAAGAAGAAAACTCCGAATTTTCAGATGCGCACGACTCCACAGCAAACAACGAAATGACCAATAAAAGCACAACGAGACACAAACCGGTTTGCAACCGATAATTTTAAGTGAATCTAAACTTCGTTCGCTCTTTTTGGTTTCCCTCCCCACTGCGTCCCTCACCCTCACGAATGACGTGCCGCCTCAAAGTGAATCTTCGTGTAGACAGGCACTTAGGCGGACTATTTCAACCAATGTGAACAGGCTCTTAGAGTGGTTTGCACCTACAAAACTTATGGTGGGTTTCACAAATCGTTTAGTGACCACTAAATGGAGTAAGCGGGTTGGCTTCAGCCAAAAGAAGCACGCTAACTCAGTAAAATGGGCGCCAAAGGTTTCGTGAGACCCGCCATGTTCTACTTAAAAATGTTAAGTTTCAGAATTCGTTGTTCAACTTAAAAATGTTGAGTTTCAGAAAGAGAATTGTACGCGCAAACAGGCCTGTGAGGTTCAATTAAACAAAGAACCTCTCAAAAAACCTACCGGCATATAAAAATAACCCCATTTTTCATTTTAACACCTAAGCTGCTATTCAAAAGATAGCAGATCAAGGAAAAGTAATGGGGTATTTTTTTTACTTCCGTTAGCTGTTTTGAGATGATCTTCATTTCTTCATTTAATTCAGAAAACCGCTCGATTTTCCACATTTTTTCTTCAAAACTGTTTCTACGTATCTTTAACAGTTCTCAAGATATTTGAAAAAAAATATTATTTGTTACATGTTTTTTCCGAAACTAAAGATTGCAGAGGAAACTTTTGTAATGATGCCCTAAGAAATATTCGAGCCTTTTTGTAATGATGCCCTAAGAAATATTCGAGCCTTTTTGTAATGATGCCCTAAGAAATAAGGCATTTATCATCCTATTCTGGGATAACTTTATATTCAGGGTATTCACAGTCCTCTTTTAATTTTCGGTATTCGGTGTTTTCGGTAATATTAAAAGACTGAAAATATTCTGCTGTGAACATCCCACAGCACAGATTTGAGAACAGCGCTTTTATTGGATACGTGACCAAATCATGAACTGCGAATTTGATTGTCACATACCTTTAAATCCATGTTTGATGTATTCTTTTGAATTTCTATTGTGGCAACGGCTATCAAAATTGAAAAAATTTGCATCAGTCCGATGAGATTAACAAAAAACCAGCGAGAAAATTTGACAACTAAAAACATTACTAGCGCCACCCGCGGTTGATTCTTGATACCGAATAACCGGGCCGGAAAACACGACTCAAGGCATGTCTACAATTACCGAATCCGGTAATTCATTTTTACATGAACCAAGTTACCGTCTCGGTAAAAATCTGTTAAATTTGACTGAATTACCGAGCGGAAAAATTACTCGCAATTTAAAAGAGGACTGTGAATACCTTGTTTGTTTTTGAAACAAGTTCCAATTTTTTTTAGAGTCATTACAAAAAATCCCGCATATCATACAAAGAATTAGGATAGAACTCTATCCTATTCATTTCTCTCCGTACTTTCGTGTAATTTTTTTTTAAATAAATATATTTCCATTACAATTTCTCTATTATTAAAATGAGGTAAAAAAATATTTTTATTTTTTAAATGGATGAATTAATAGCAGTTAGTAAGTACATTTAATTTCCTAACGCAATCGCAATCGTGGTTTTAAAACGATTAACCCTATTAATCAATTATAGAATTGAATCATAATGAATCAAAATTAATTGTTTCGGTTCAGCTCGATTGCACTTAAAACCTTCAATCCGCAGCAAAACATAAAACCAAAGAAAAGATTAACACACACTAATTATGACTGAAAGTCTTGATATTTCATAAGACATATTAAGCATTTAAAGTGAATCATATACAAGTCTACGGACGATTATGTGAGGTTTTGTAGCGCCCCTTTGTAACAGTAGGCCACCATCATACCCTCAATAAGCATTTGCAAATTATATCGTGAATCAGATTTACTCATTTTGTGATTTCATCATATATATAAGACGAACCCTCAAAATTCGCGGAGAACTTCCTGTACTTTGGAAATTTGCGTTTCTGAAGCCGTTCACATGGAATAGATTTGAAAACACTGTAAAACTTTGCATATTAACGCAATGCGTCCCCATGTTTTGGCACCGGTGCGAGTGCAAATAAAGGTACTTTAACGAATTATACGCAAGTACTTTAATCTAATGGCCTTATGTTGTATGATTTTATGATGATGATTTTATGTTTATATTTAGTGAGTATACCTTACATATTGTTAGCGATTAAGAGGCCTTGAGCGATTATTTCGCAATGTTTGCTAGTAAAATCAAAGACTCTGAAAGAGTTCGCATGTTATAAAATATTTTCTTGGTCTAAAAGATTGTTTTCCTTGCATGACAGCTACACGAATGAATGAACGGCAAAGAAACAGGTGTGCAGTCGGTATGATTTGATAGCGTGCAATCCGATTGGTGCAAAACTCACTTAGCAACAGCTCACATTTTCGATAGTTTACCACCAACCGGCAGCAGTTAGGTAGAAAAAAAACAACATCACAAAACTGCCTTATAACAAAGATATAAACGTATAGATATATGTAGCTACGAAGTGACGAATAGACAATTGTGTCTTATAAGAAACCGAACGTCATCATTGTTTTATCGTCATCATTTTTCCACATGCTTTGCACCAACCATCAGAAATCATACAAAACAAAAAGTTTGCATCAGAAATGACTGTCAATCGTCTTCAGGTAATATGAGTTTTAAAACAAAGGCGAATGAAACATAACGATCTATAGAATAATTTTTTTTCTAAACATAAGAAGGATTAAAACTTTAATATAATGTACAATTTTTTTATTTCTTATTCCAGGCGGCATTTTTACAGAAGATTTTTATTCTATTTTCTTCAAAAAGTTTTTTTCTTCAGTTTTTTTAGTTTCTTTTTTTTTGAAAATCCGGATATTGAAACCTTCCCCAAAATTTTAAGTTTTTGAAATCTCGTCCTCCAAAAATATTCCTCAATTCACCACAAAATTTTTCTTCTAATTACGTTAAATTCTGTTTTTACTTTCCTCTGCGATAGAGGAAAGTATTGCAGTTATGACGGAAACCGAATCGAGAACAGGGCAGATAGAAAATTTCTGATCAGTACGAAATCCGTTTCAGCATCTGTCTGTCTGTTTGTCTGTCTGTCTGTCTGTCTGTCTGTCTGTCTGTCTGTCTGTCTGTCTCTCTGTTTGTCTGTCTCTCTGTTTGTCTGTCTCCCGGTTTGCCTGTCTCTCTATTTGCCTGTGTCTCTCTTTGATTGTCTATCGGTTTGTCTGTCACTCCATTTTACGTATCTTAAATAACTCGAGAACGCGTTGAGCTAGCGATTTGAAATTTCTTCAAATGAGTGTTACGAATATCGTAGATTTGTATCAATTTTTGGAAAAGTTAGGTTAGCTATAAGGGTATCTCCCATTTTTTTTTTAAATCACATGTTTTGAAAATTTCTCGAAATCTATGCGCTTTGAATACATTTTTCGCTTCAACGATTTTTACATATCTTTAACATACAGTTAAAGTCCTCTAACTTGAATTGTCTGCTGCCAGCAAAATCGTTTCGAGTTAGAGGAATTTCGAGTTAGAGAAATTAAAACAATTTTTTATTTCAAAAAATTACATTTTTGAAAATTTCTCGGAAACTATGGGCTTTTGAGAAAAAACGCATATAATGGGCTCTCTCCATTGCCAGGATATTTTAGTTGCGATAAAAATGTGTTACAAATAGAAAGAGACAGATAGCTGTAATTGTCAATGGGAAAGACAGAATACGGGCACGAGTCTTTATAGAAAGTTTTATAGGATAAAATCATAGGAATTTAAACCGTATTCCATGTCCAAAACATTCAATTTGCATTTCCGAATCACATATCTGTATGTCGTCTAATATCTCAAATTTCCTACCTGTAAATATGGTTATTATTATTATTATAGTCTGTATACCAAAACATGTAATAAATATAAATACCTTCGTTGTTATTCATTGTATTGTAAGTTTTGCAACTGCATATGTCAAAAACAGACAGATTTTGACTACTTTTGTAGTTTATTTTATAGGAAGCGTACGTCAGTTCAACTACATCTACCAAAGCGACACCTGGCGACGAACGCTTCCTATAAAATAAACTACAAAAGCGACATCTGGCGACGTACGCTTTTTTTTTGTTCTCTCTCTTTCTTACCAAGCCTTTGTTATAAGTGTGTCCCTACATTTTATCGCAACTAAAATATCCTGGCAATGGGGAGAGCCCTTAAAGCGGAATTCTAAGAAAATAAAATATCCTATAATTTTTCCTTTAACGGTTTTTACATATCTTTAACGGTTCTCCAAATATTTTAAAAAATGTTTTTTTAACCATTTTTTTGAAAAACACACGATATGATTTTTCCGAAACTAAATATTGCAGAGGAAAGTTTTGTGTTGATCACAACTGATATTTTATAAATGTTTTTATTTAACAAATTTTCTCAATGTTTCAAACACATTTCTTGTACGGCAAATTTTCTTCACATTTTTAGATATTCTCGTCAGGCACATAAAAAATCTAACACGATTTCCAAACTTTGCATGGCTATTCTTGTTTTTTCTTTGCGGAGTTTTCTTGTCTCTCATTCCCTCGCCTGAATCTTGAACACCACGTAATCTTAAAACGAAGGAAAATATTTCATAAGACATGCTCAGAACACGATGAGACACGTTTAGCGGCTAATGACACATTGCACATGCGTAGGTAACTCTCACATATGATATTTGCAATCATGCAAACTGGATATCATCACACTTTTTTGTACATTGTCTTCAATTTTTACCATTCTTAATGCAATTCACAGTGGTTTAACAAAGAGGACTTAGGGATTATCGATAAGTAGAAGATTTCGATTTTAAGATTTAATATACGGTATTTAATTTATAGAAAAAGCATTTTTGTGTATGAAATATTTACCTCTTTCCTGTGTCCCGACAACGCTGCAACAAGAACGGTTTTTCGCTATTTACTAAAAACGCTGATTTTTTCGAATAAATTATAGCGCGGTATTACACACGGCAACTTTCGGGCTTAATTAAGTCGATTTTCGGGAGAAACGACTGCGGAGGGAAAAGTTGCCTCTCGAAATCATGGCTTATCGACAATCTGCATACATGCAAATCGTGTGAACCGGTTTGGGAAAAGTAGTAGGCAGAAATTATTTCCGTTCTGACCGTCAGCAGGTAAAGATCTTGGGAAGTATATGAGGAACAGCAATTTCAATGGTTTGAGTCCACACACACACATGTAAACTTGTGTAGCATATGCAAACAGGATTGGCTTATTTAAGCCACAAATGTAAGCACATTGGCTTATTAAGCCCAAAAGTTGCCGGCTTACTTAAGCCAAGTGTAATACCGGACATAAAGACCAAAAATGCTTGTATTATGATTCTACAAAACTTTCCGATAACCTATAATTGTGACAAGTAATTTCGGATTTAAAAACATCCAAATAAAAGCCTGTTTAGACGAATAAAATTATTTTTCATAACAAAAATATCTTTTTAGTTCCATTAATAATAATAATATGTATCATAAATATATTTTTCGCTAAAAAAAATTACATGAGAGCAAGAAACACAAGAAGTCCCAAGTGTGTTATTTTGGATATCGCTAAAAAAACACACGTCCACCCTTGTAAGTTTAGTGACCTTCTGTGTATACCAAAGTAGAAAAAAAGAAAATATTTTGACAGAAAATTATGAGCTTTTTACCCGCAGCTCCACACGCGACTTGGAATTTCGTTGGTACATAAGGACCAGATGCTAACTTAAATTAAATGATAAATTTTTTACGCGTGTGAATTTTCTTTTCCTATACATCTACTAAAATCAGATGTGAGTCTCTAAATTACAACTCTTCAAGTATTCACAAGTAAATCTGATAGTCAAAAGGTAGCTAACCAAAAAGCGACGCATTGGCTAGTAAAGTATAGCACTCTATGTCAGTGTCTAAATTTAGCAAATTTGTCATTTGATGCACATTTCGACAAATTGACAACAACAGCAACGAAGGCATTTGGGGGAAAATTTAAGATTCTCACAAAGGTCAACAACGGTGGACAACAGAAACACAGTAGAGACTCATTTCGAAAAAAATTCTTATCATGCCAAAATAATTCATTTCCACGGTCTGAGTGGGCGGGCTCTTCTGGGGGAAATTCCGGAAAAACCGAAAAGCTAAAAAACATTCTTTGCTTTTCATTTTAAATGAGGAGAAAAACAGAACTTGGCCACTTGTATAAACGAATAAATGAAATTGACAAGAAGGCCGATGACTTAAGGAATAATAAAATTTCTACGTCTTATCGTAGATTTCCGTTGATTCAAGTGGGCCACATCGATGGGTTTTCTCGTTTGGAAATTCTGTTTACCTGTCTTCACGCGATACGCAATAATGCTGGCTGGCTTTTTTTTTTTTTTTGAAATTAATTAAAAGCACCTGTAATTGTCATGCATGGCCGTAATATGTTATATGCATGCCATCTACATGAATTTAATGTGTGGGCCATCTACCTTCAAAAGCCACACGCACCTTCACATGATCCTATGAGTGGTTTTTCGCTTTTCATACCACCTCATGTGAAATGCTTGAAAATTCAAAAAAACATGTTTTCTTATTGTTTGTTCTGAACAAATACCGTCCGGCCATTAGTATCGATAGAGGAATTTAATTTTGGTTCGTATTCAAGAATTTGTTTTTCCTCTAAAAAAAAACAGCTTTCGTCTGTCTGTCGCATGCACACAAGTGAAGACAATGTTCAAATTAAACCTGGCAGATATTTACAAAATTTTAATTATTTCACATGATAAAATTCATTTTGGTATCTCAGAACTGAAAAACTCGCGTGTTGCTCTGAAAATAGTAACGGGACGTTTTTCAATGTCTTGTACAATGTTTAAAAATCAGCAAATCATTATAAAAATAAGCGAATTTATAAAAAAAAAAATTTTTTTTGTTCTTTTATTGCGTAGAAAAATTGTTAAATTTGTTAAAAAAAAACACAACAGTGTTTTTTCGGTGTTTTTTTGATTAAAAATTGTGAAAAATGAAAATTAGGTCTTACAATGACTAAAAATATGGAATAATCACCATACGGGTATAAAAACCAAAACCAACACAGGAAATGGAAAAATTCAGAAAAAAAATCGAAAATAAGTTACATGAAGCCACCTTCGGTTGGACTCTAGTGCTGTAACCGGCATTCGGGATGAATTTTCCCCTCAAATACCACTTCAAAATATTTGTTTGTCATTGCCGGCAGTTCGACTGATACTCTGAATGTGTTTTCACCATAATCTATACTAAAAAGCAAAAAAGTTCATATTATGCAAAAAAAATTTTTCAAAAAGGAACCTTTCTTTATTTTGGTTAACCGGTTTTGGTTTTTGTTCGCATAATCTCGAAAATATATGGGTTAACGATTAATTAACCGATTAATTTTTAACCGGTTGCCAACCCTGATTAAAATCCAATAAAAGAAAATCGTAAAAATAAACAATCTCATAGCTAATTGATTTTTATGGACTTTAATTGCTCAAAAAAATTGTGTTTGCACTGATGGTTTCGATTTTTTTTAATGATTTTTCCAATTGCTTAGCGATTTTATTATTTTCTTAATACAGACATGCCTTAACTTACAACGTATTTTGTCTCGCGATATTTCGTAATATCCCAGCTTCTTAAATCGAGGAACGCGTGTGTGTAGACACGCTAATTTGACTCTAGAAGTTTTCTAAAAACAATCAAGTAAAAAACGGTATAAACTTTCGCGTCTATTTCATACGCAGGGAAAATTGCCGGGCATTTCATATTCCAGCATGGCACAAAATAATCTGATTTTACAGCCCAATATAACTATTATCAAGGCCCTGTTATACCAATCACTGAAAAATTAAAAAAACAGTCTAAAGCTTACTTACTATGACGATCCTCAATATTTAAAAGGAAAATCTCATTTAAAAAATAACTAGCAACATATGAAATGCAGGGCAAATAAATAAAAGCTATTTTACGACATTTCAAAAACTATTAATTTTAAAAATAGCAGGGCGACGAGTTTCTTATTTTCTCATTAAAACCTACTGTTTTTGATTGACCTGCAAGCAGCATGGCAAAACTTGCCCTGCGTATGAAATATACGTTAAACTTTCGATTTTATTTTTTATCACAAGCATCTAAAATTCTAATGTGTCTTCATTTTCTACACTCTTCTAGTTTTTCTACTCTATAATTACAATTTCCATCAGCGATCTGACTCATAGCAAAAGTTAAAAGAAATGCCACTTAGCAAGCGCAAATCTACGTGACCAATGCAACGTACAGTTTATGCTAAATTATGGTAGCTGCTAAATTAAAATCACAGAATTTTAGACACATATTAGGGGGATTCATGGAATCGCTGAAATGCGACTAAACCACTTTAGGAAATCGGGCCTATCACTTAAATAGTTTAATTAAGTTGTAAAATAGTTAATTTCAATTGGAAAAATAGTCAATAGTAACCACAAAATAGTAAACTTCACTATTGAGAAGTTAAATTTCATGTAAAAATGATCGGTTTTGACTATTTTTCTAATTGAAATCAACTATTTTAGTTATAGTTACGATTCCCTGTTATAAAATAGTGAAATTTACTATCTTTTCTCAGAGTGTAAAACAAACTGTCAAAATTTGTGTGGAAAAACTTTGTGTAAGTTTACGCGACGATTTGGTGTGTAAAAAATTGTGAAATTCAGCTGCACGAAAAAGAATTTATTATGTGACTTTTTTCCATATTTTAAATATTTTTAATTTATATCTGACTAGCTTGCATACCCGTCGTTGCCGGGTTAAGTTTTTTCAATTTTTTTTTTTATGGTCTATGTTGGAGCTAAACTTCAGGCCAATCGGCTCGGTAGTTTCCCCGCGAAAGGGTAACATAGCGCAAAAACTAAGTTTCGAAATCACTTTACCCCCTCCCCTTACTCCCCCCACCCCTCGCACTACTTTTCCGGATGCCTATGTTGGAACCAGAACTACCACAGGCACTCGTGCCAAATTTCAAGTCAATCGGTTCAGCCATTTTTGCGTGAAAGAGGAACAGACAGACAGACAGACAGACAGACACCAACTCATTTTTATATTTATATCTCATTTTCGCCATTTTCAACTTCTAATTCTGTAGCTTCTGGAAGAAGACTGACGAAAAGCTGATCAATTTAAACAAATTATTTAAGATTGAGTTCATGGAACACTACCCGTAAAAGCCCACATCTACGCAATTTTATCGGGTTTCATGAATACCCTTATTAGCTTTTTTTATAATATCTCAGCAGTCGGTAATTAAATAATTTTTTTCTATCAATTTTTTAAGAAATTTGATGCAAATCATAGTCGAATTGATTAAATTGCATTTTTTCGTCATTCGTAGTAGAAAATCATAAGTTTTTTGATGACATTGAAATGATATTCCCGTATTTAGAGGGTTATTTTGTTTATATGTAACAATCAGGGTTTCATAAATAGAATCAATATTCTATTTAATTATAATCGCTTTGCCAATCTGACGCAATTTACTTCCGATATTTACTGGTGTTGATTGGTGGGACTTTTTTATTTCTATTTTATTTTCATTAGTATTTTTAATGGCAGTTTTCTTATCGAAAAGAACACGAGAAAGAAATGCCAGAGGAAAAATATTTTAAAAAAATTACTAATTAATGCTGACGAAACATGATTGAACAATTTCAAGTTGCATGAACACAGTCACATACTTAGTCTGTAGTTTAATTCTAATCAATATTATTTAAAAATATTTTTTTTCTTGATTTTTCCCAAAGCGTATTCTGGAAAGTTTATTTTATGTACTTTTTCTTCAGTAAGAAGTAAACAAGAAATATGACGCGAACGTGTACAATTTCACAATTTTTATACACATATATACATATATTGGCAAATTTTGCGTTTGCTATTCTTTTGATGACGTTCAAAATTGTTTATGCGAAATCCGAAACTGATAAAATGTGGAAAAACAATGAACATCAGATGTGATATCATTTGAAATATTTGTTAATACTTGAAATCAATTGCAAGGTCTTAACCTCCACAAAGCCGTTTACTGTCTATGAAGGTCAATGTAAGATGCTATCAATATCTATTTTTGATTTCTTTCAATTTCGACAGTTGACAGTGAATTTATGAAAAACAGATTATTATTGTTGAACTTATCTGGTCAAAATGACTTTCTTCCAATTTTCTCGAAAATTTTGTTTTTTTTTTAAATTGTGAAATTGGTTATTCTTGGATTTTGCGCATTTGACCTTTGGCTGGGTACGATTAGATACAATTTATCTGTTAATAATAGTTAAAAATCGAGTGCATTTAACTAGTTTAAGGCAGAAAAATGTGCTAAGAGATATTTTAGTTATTCTGGGTCGCCAAGTCGACTGATAGGTGGATCAGCATCTTATTCTACCTTCCATTACTACTATAAAATCTAATATATGAAATTGTATGCTTGTGTGCGCGGACTTGACTCTGAAAAGCTTTGTTACCCATTATAAAGATTAGTCCACCAACTTTCGCCTTGTTTGAGGTCCCTCCAACCTCATTTGGAAATACTTTTTCATGATTTTTGGTATGGGATCATACTGAGCCTTTGCCTTCTCCTTTCGAAACATTTTTTTCAGGATTTTATATGCCATCACGTTACTAAAACCACCGCCCCCTTCCCCCCCACCAACACTCCACCTCGTACCTAAATGCGTGACGTTTTTTGTGCACAGTCCGTTTTCCAGTTTTGTATTCTCACTTCGATTTACTTTCTTTTCCCCTCATTTCGAGTTTTCCATCCATTCTTGTAATGCCCCAAATCTATGAAAGAATTTTGACTTTCACCATTCGGCTCAGTCCGGTATTACACTTGGCTTATTTAAGCCGGGAACTTTTGGGCTTTATAAGCCAATAGGCCATGCGAGACGCTACGTTAAATGGGTGCAAAAAAACCGGTTTTGAGGAAAAGACGCTCTCGGGAAGTAGCGGGGAAATACTCCTCGAAAAATGGCAGCGCAACAGAGGAAAAGCACGCACACATAAAAGACAAACCGGTTTGATTTTCATTCGGTTCGGGAAACACACGCACACATTTAAATGGCATGCGTGGTTACACAGCCAGAGCAAAAGATACTCCACGTACCGTGCCGCAGTAAACCTGAAAATAAACCATTTCACGTTTGCGATAACACGTAGCGTCTCGCATCGCCTAATGTGCTTACATTTGTGGTTTAAATAAGGCAATCCTGTTTGCATATGCCACACAAGTTTACATGTGTGTGTGTGTGGACTCAAACCATTGAAATTGCTGTTGCTCATATACTTCCCAAGATCTTTACTTGCTGACGCTCAGAACGGAAATGTGTTCTGCCTACTACTTTTCCCAAACCGGTTCACACGCTTTGCATGTATGCAGATTGTCGATAAGCCATGATTTCGAGTGGCAACTTTTCTCTCCGCAGTCGTTTCTCCCGAAAATCGGCTTAAGTAAGCCCAAAAGTTGCCGTGTGTAATACCGCGCTTAGACGATTTTTTTCACACTAAAATTTTCTTGACTCCATCCCGGTAACCCCTTTCTAGCACATTTCTAAACCGATCCATGGATTTTGATCCGATTTTTACCATTACATTAATCACCCCTCAAATAATGTAATTTGCTCTCTTAAGTCTACCGAATCTTGGGATCCCCTCTCAAGCGGTCTTTCAAATTGTTTGAGGAATTTTGGCATAATTTTCTTTAGTAAATATCGTGTTGAAGATACCGAATAGACAACAAAGCAATCACACCCTCTAGAAAACTATGATTATTTCAGTAATTTATTTTATTCTGTTGTAAATTACCCTAACAATTTCCTGATATCATTCTAAAATTAAATTTCTCTGAACAAATACAAATCTGTCAGTTAACATGCGATAACTCACGAGCAAAATCTCTTATCTTGCTTAAATTCTTAAAAATGTTTTGCACTGTGAATAACAATTTGACCGGCCTCCGAGATTAAATCATTCAAAGTTCGTTGAGGTCGAATGATTATATTTTAAAGAAAGTGTAGAGATATGGCAGTAGTTAGTATTGAGTCATCGAAAGTTTTTGTGATTTTTAGATTTTTACACTATAGGAAAATGCGATTTTCAAAGATCCATCATTTTGGTTACTTTCGATTAACGGATTTTCACCAAAATTTTAAAGAAACGCCCTATTCCACGACCTAACATCCCCGTCAAATTTCATGGCTCTAGCTACAGAAGTTTTTAACTCGGGAATGTTCGGGAATTGTGTGTTAGGCAAAATTAAAACTTTATTATACTAGGTATCCCAAGTAACCAAATAGGGCGTAAAGTGGTCGTGGCTACCATAAAGATTCGATGTTAAAATCGCCACGACCACTTTACGCCCTATTTGGTTACTTGGGATAAGAAAGTAGAAGTTACTCCTGTGTCGATGGGCTTAAAATAAAATTAATTTAATAAATGACAAATGCATTTATTAAAAGTTCTAGAAATTACTCCTTGAAAAGAATCAGAACGTTCTCTTTTAATCAGTGTTTTTGACAGTTTCACATCCAATACAAAAAAAAATATTACATTTCATCCAATATGCCACTCAAAAGTGCTGAAAAACTGTAATTTTTTGTACTATTTCGCACATTTTGACTGTTCTAGTCGTAAACCAATTCATTTCCAGTGAGAGCAATTTATATTCATTCCCAACGAAAGAATATTTGAAATTCTCTGCATAAGGTAAATCAATTTGTGCTGATGGCATTTGATCTGCATCCAGGTAATATGTATATGAATTGTGCATACGTTGCTGATGGTGATTTGTTTCTCTTGAACCCATTCCACCCTAATTTTTTTCCATAGCTAAACTGTTTGCTATCAAAGAATTCTATTCAGTATAGCAACAAAAAATTCCGATCTTTTCGCTTAACAACATCGACGTCAAAATACAAAACTGGAGGATAAAAATACTAAAATATACGGAACAAAAAACACTGGTAACAATAAAATACGAAAAAAACTTTGAAGAGGAACTGCTGTTTCTGTTGCTACCGCTATTTTTGCTCCTTAGGAAAAATCCAGGACATGCATATATGACAGTCACGAATTGCATAGCTCGTCATATGAGCTTGGAGTCCTTTCCATCGAGTTGAGAGTTTAATGTTGAAACGAATACATATGGATCCACCGTGATGGACTGAAATAAAGTTGAACCGATATGGAAAATTCAAAAGTGATGGTATAGAAGGATTTTGAAGGCTTCCAGGGGAAGTTGAAGTTTCACTAGCAGTACAGAAAGACTGACAGACAGGCACACATAATGTCAGGGTAGGTTTTTGTACTTGCTGGGAATAGCCATGAAAACTCACCCCCTTTTTTTTGGAATGTTTCATAACAGAATTTTTCTCGACATTTCTGTCATTCTTTTCACTAGTAGGTACTGGTATAAATTTCACGAACAAGAGGTGTTCCTACCCGCTGATGGTGGATATGGATTGGATATGTGCAGTTTTCAACCCGGCAACAAGCGTTTTTCCCAATCTTCCAGCCAACGTTGGTTCGTTTTTCATACCAGCCAACGTGTGCATAAGCCAACATATAAACTTTAGATGTTATGTGAACGAATTTCAGATACATGATTATATCTACATACTCCTATATAGTCCGTGTCACCACATAGAATGCATGCAATTGACGTTTAGAAACAGCAGTAGCAGCAGCCAGAAGCAGAATAAGCAACTTGAATCGTGTTGCTATGTGCCAGGCAGTTCCATGATATGCCTTCGAATTGAAAGCCCTCCAACCCCTGCCCCCTTCCTCTCTTCGGCCTAGTTAAACAAGGAATATCTGCACTATACTTTGTACGTTATACGAGCTTCCACTTACAAAATGTCGTGTGGCTCCTCACTCAGTTCGCCAAATAAATTTACAAGCACCTTATAAGCACCTATCTATACTATGTATATGCTATGCATCTATTCAGTATTATCTGCGTGCAAAATATTGCTATATCTTATGTGTATGTAGAGCGGTTGAAAAGTTTCTAGTTTAACAACAACACAAGATTTGGGACAAATTTACTTATAAAGCGGGTGACTATATTTTTTTCGAGGGAATTCGGTCTAAATACCCGTCGGAGAGAGGAGGAAGGTCTTTAATGTTTTAAAAACTACGAAAATTGCGCCGCAGACAAAACTTTTAGAAAAAAATATGCCACTATTCAATGAAATGTGCCACATGGGAGTTTTTCAAAGAAAAACATAACAAAAGCTATAATTGCCAATCTGGCAATCATTGGAAACCCGTATGGTGATATTCGTAACAAAATTCGAACAGTTATACCAAAATTCAAATTTGAAGTCAAACTTTCCAATAAGATTTTTTAAAATTTATTCCAATCGGATTTTAATGTATGGGAGTTTTATCTAGAATCATATCCTAAATAACTTTTGTTCTTGGACTTTTTTGATAAGATGCACCGTTTATGAGATATTCACAAAAAACGATTTCGTTCGTATGGGGGGTACCCCCCCTAATGGTCCATTTTTGCCCATTAACGAACTTAGCCTCGCATTTTACGAAAAACGGATCTGTGCAAAATTTCAAGTCCCTAGCTCAATCCGTGCGCCCGCAATCCGCGCCACAGACGGACAGACAGACAGACAGACGGACAGACAGACAGACGGACAGACAGACGGACGGACATGCAAAATTCAATTTTTTTTATCATTCTAAACACACTGGTGTAATTTATTTTTTTGTGCGATGACGGGATCTTGGCGTTACAAACGGTAAAGCAAAGTTAATATACCCTTTGGTTTCACCATACGGGTATAATAACTAGAATGTTTAAGGAAAATTTTTGGCTTTCGAAGTCAATTTTATTGATTTAGAATCTTCGGTTTGGAGCTTTTTAAAAGTGGTTAAAGGGATTTTTTCGAAAACGATTTAATTTCTCGAAAGCGATTTAATTCATTTCATACATTGATCAGTCAAAAAACTGTTTAGTTTTAGGAAATTCGCCAAAACCCAGCCATGCTCATGTTTGTTTTCAGAAGCTCTAATTCAAAAACTGCCGATCCGATTGCGCTGAAATATATACTCATTATTTAATGAGTAGGAATTTCAGCGCAATCGTATTAGCAGTTTCGAATTTTGACGGCATAAAAGATAATTCACGAGGAACAAAGTAATTTCCCTGCAAGTCTCACAAATTTTCAAACTACCCCTGTAACTCGAAAACAACTCGACTGATTGGGTTAAAATTTTGACTCCTAACTTCGGTGGAGAAGAGAAAAAAAAAGAAATATAGAAAAAGTGTCATAAATCATCTGTTATCCTTGTTAGTCGTGGAACTTTTCACTCTACCCTCGCGTATCTATTTATATGGAATAAAAATCGCCTGATGTATCTCAAACGGATAGGCATATATTCAAAGTTTTTAATAGATATTTATACAAAACATATATATGCGACGAACGCAGCTACGTGTTATACATTTGCTTGCGGTGTAATTGCCATGTGGTAGCCGCTACTTCTCTACGCTTCGGAATATACATATAGTGTGTAACTGAGTAGCTATCGCCAGCATATAGCATAGCTTCATCTCATATATGTATAAACGAATGATTTTGTTGCAGGTTGCCGGTTACTTCACTTCAAGGGGGTTGTTAAAAGTTTTTTTTTGTCACATGCATGTAATGGTTTGAGTGCAGTTGGAAATTTTAAACAAACGGAATAAAATAATTTAATTGATTATAATTTAATTTTGTTGAAATCTATGAGTTGTGCACATAAATTAATAACATAAATCTAATCAAGATACGAAAAATATCTCCATGGATTTTATCTTTCTCTGAAAATGTAACAAAAAAGATGCAAAATGAGTATTGAAATTGTGTTGCAGTGAAAAAACACTTCAAGGTAGAATCTGTAGCTTTTTAAACCAGGTTTTTTTAGAAGAAATTATTATTTTATGATAAAATACAAATTCCAGCAGTAATTGAAAGGTTTTAAAACCCACCGAATAATTGGCTTTCGGATATCACATTCGCAAACCACAAGACTTAAAAAGTTGTCCCTTTTTTAATTTTTATCTTTTTATGACCCCCCCCCCCCCTCCCCCTTCGAATAACTCCGGGCCACTTAAAAATTAAAATTTTAGGGAAGTTTCCAGAGACTGAAACTTGGAAGTATTTTTTAAAAGAAGAGTTTTTTTTTAGGATCAAGTCCCCACTGGCCTTTAGTCCATTTAGTCACACCTCAATCACAGCGTTATTTCACACTTCTCTCAAAATAGTGTACATATATTCAAAAGCACTATCTTAATTATATGAATTGAAAAAAAAACGGAGTCAGCAAATTAATCTCTTTTGAAGTTGATTTTATTTTTTTGAATTACCACATAAAATTTTAGTGCCATCAACTTTTTTATGAAATAAAAAGAGTTAATTTTTGGGAAATCCTTTTTATCCCTCAAGGAACACCTTTTTGTCAACGAAATGCTTTTGAAGTTTTCTATAAAATTGCCCACTGAACAGGAAAGCATCACACCCGGCTCTACTTCATCTCTCCCAGTCGTTTTTGATGTTTTTTTTTGTCCGAATGCATCACCCTCATTTATGCAAAACATTTAACTTATAAAATGTTCCATTTCGTCACCGTATATAACCCTTTTTAAGCTCATGGCCATCACCAGCAGAAGGTTTGGCATCCCAAGCATTTTAAAAATAAATATACATGGATCAAACATCCCGGATAATAAAAAAAAAAATCGAGGTAAAGAAAAGCTGTTAACGTTCACAAAGTAAAAATCTATGTATTTTATATACAAAATCCACCACCCTGTATACCTGACATTGGTGCCACTCTATCCTATTATATTTCCTGTCCTGTAAGACACAGCAGGTTTATGCTGCTCCCGAAGTGGAGTTAAGTCTACATAATTCCAAAAAGTCTAAAACAATGGATTTTCATTTTGTCTGCGTTTTGTTTTTCTCGAGGCTATTTATGCTTTTGAACACATGCACAAACTGAACGACGATTCACGATCATATCCTTTTGTATATGCAAAAAAGGACTTAGCAAGGAACCTTCGTCACAATCCTGATCCTACTAGACTATACATTTATTGTGGTGTTTGCTCATATTCTCCCTCATCTCAGGCCAGCTATCAAAGTGGATCCTTTATGCTGCCATCAGCTGTTGCCACTCAGGTGGATATTGCATTAATTTGAAGAGCAACACGAATAATAGTGAAGGCAGTATAGGATGCAACACTCAGAGCCAGTATAGCGAGTATTTATGGCGGATATCTAATATCGGAGATATGTTTAGTCCCTGTTGCAAACAATCTCATACGAGGAAGGTACATAAATATGCACAAGTTCTCGTATAAAGAAGGCCATCAGCAAATAGACTCGATCGAATCTACCTCTACCTTAGGTTTGTATGCCTTATGTGAGCCAGTGCTCCGTCAGGTACCAAACAGCCTTAATATAGAATCAAGCATACTATTGGGAAATAGAATCCAGCATAACATAACAGAGCATAAAACCGAGTAAAACGGCTCAGCCGAGCAACAGTGGATATGAAGTTTGGACTCAAAACAGATACCAAAATGCACTACGTCCATTTCATGTTTATATGCTGTATGTTGGATTAGTTTATAAATCGGGTATATAACACTAGATATTATATGTCTCTATGTATGTACGTACACTGTACAAAGTTTACATTTTATCCAACTTTTAAGCCTAAGATACAACACTGTTGCTATGGGACATGCTATGCTTTGTTGCACTGGGAAAGTCAGCCAGCCAGCGAGCCAGCCAGTCCATTTAACGTCTTCCGTTTAGCATAAAAGCCTATCCACCGAGCATAAAAGAAGCAACAACAAATCCATCCATGTTGTTGCTGCCCGAAAAAAAAATACACACTACATCGAAAAAAAACCCCAACATGAAAACATAAATATACATACTTACCAGCATTATACGAGGGCTAAATAAATGTTGAATACTCACTCCTATGTAGATTCGCTAGATATTTGGATTTTTATGTATGCCTTCTTGAATATATGCTTTCATATAATTCACTCTCCTCGCTTTGTCTTTAGGGACTTATTTGAATTTATGTCGAGATGATAATTTCTTTCCTTTACTCTGTTATTTTCAATTGAAGCCATTCTATATTAGCCCACATATAAATTTTGAGGGTGCGTCTTCAACAACAAATTATTACCTTGAAAGCAACAATCGTTTTGCCATGCATGCATTTCAATTTTGAACCAAGAAAAAAAAAAACTTTTCTCGTTTTGTTCTCAGGTTGAAATCTGATGGTACGATGGTAAACAAGAGGGTTTTGAAACGTCATTCACATAAAATGGGTATGAAAATCGGAAAAATTGCTATGAGTTGAAATAAGTAGAATAATCTTACTAATATATAAAAATTAGTTGGTGTCTGTCTGTCTGTCTGTCTGTCTGTTCCTCTTTCACGCAAAAACGGCTGAACCGATTGACTTGAAATGAGTGTCTGGGGTAGTTCTGGTTCCAACATAGGCATACGGAAAAGCAGCGCGAGGGGTGGGGGGAGTAAGGGGAGGGAGTAAAGTGATTTCGAAACTTAGTTTTTGAGCTATGTTACTCTTTCGCGGGGAAACTACCGAGCCGATTGGCCTGAAGTTTAGCTCCAACATAGACCATAAAAAAAATTTGAAAAAACTTAACCCGCCAACGACGGGTATGCCAGCTAGTAGATACATAAAAATGAGTTGTTGTCTGTCTGTCCGTTCCTCTTTAACGTGAAAACGGCTTAACTGATAGACCTGAAATTTGGCATGAATATTCACTGTAAGCCTGATTCCAACATAGGCCAATTGAAAAGTAGCTCGTGTAGAGGGGAGTGTAAGGGGAGGGGCGTGAAGTGAATCCGAAGCTTAGTTTTCCTCTATGTTATTCTTTCGCGGGAAAACTACCGAACCGATGGGCCTGAAATTCGGCACATATGTTCCTCGGGGTTCATCTCTGACATATTCCCATTTAAAAGTAGACAGAGGGGTGGGGGGAGTAAAGGGAGTGGTAAAGTGAATCCGAATGCGAAACCTGGCATTTATTGTATTTTTGTGAATTTTTGAAAACCATTGTCTGAAGAGAAAAAACTTTAAGCACGCTGGTTTTCTAATTTATAACCAACAGAAATTTGTTTTCCTAGGTTTTGTTCTACTCACGCTTTTAGCCGGGCGAAGCCGGGTCCAAATTCTGGTATTTGAGTAAATTTAAAAAAAAATCGTCAAGTTTTACGACACTTTAAAAGAAATCCTCAAAAATTTTCCTGAAAATTTGAAAAAAAAAGATTGTATTAATTTTAAAATTTGATTTTTTCGGTGCAAGCATTAAAATTGATTCTTCTCAATTGACCAAATTGGTTGGAAAACCAATTGGATTTCCAATCTTCTTATACCAAGTACCGAAGTTACGATTTATGGAATTTTGACTGGAAATCCAAGATTTTTTCCTGTGAAAATGGTCCTTTTTGTACCATAAGGTCCATAATTCTAAATGTTCCCACAAATATTCTTAAACTTTATAAAGGAAAATTGCGTGGTACATTTGGACACGGTACAAAAATTCCAACATTGGTGAATTGGGTTTCGGCAATTTAAATTTCAGAATTCGTTGTTGTATTGTATGTCAGAAATAAAAGTGAGATAAAAGAATAAAAAAAACCCTGACGGACACCACTTTCAGCTTGCTTTTTTCTAACCCTGCGTTTATTTTGCTTTTATTTGTCACACCTCACACCTTCCACAAATCTGATGTAGACTCGTCTACGTGCCGAGATGTTATATGAAATTATGACAAACGAGTGGCAAAAGAAATGCTATATACATTAGTTAAAAGTATCATCTAAAGATAATTGTAATAAAAAAAGCTAAAAAAATCTAGATATTAATGCAGTTTTTGTTGACAACCTTTTAATTTTTTAACACACGTGCAACCATTTAAAAATTTTATTTTTCCACTTAAAAACAAAAAACTTGATAGTTTTTAATCTTTTTCTTACCCTTAGTACTAAAACGTGGCCCATAAAAAAATCACTATTAAGAATGTTTTAAGGAAATGCAAATAAACACGACAACTAAATTTTAATACTGTTTTTCGATATGGTAAAAAAAAATTCCATTGATTAAAGGCGATAAGTAGTTTACGCGACAATCGATAAACAATCAAGTAGTAAACAGAACCGGCAAGGCTATGAAAACAAAATTTATTATCTGGAAAAAATTTCCATTCACGAAAATCCTAAGCGTTTGCCACACCGGAAAACGCTAAAATATTCCGCCACACCGTAGCGACTATTGCCAAAAAAATTGATAAACAACTATAAGCCCGCGAAAATAAAAACTCAATAATGCGACGTTAGTGCGTAAAAAATGATGAAAAACAAAATTACCATTTGTTATAGATAAATAATATATACAATTATAGTTACGAAATTATTAGCGATGATCCTATAACATCCGATTATATTGATGAGTCAGAGAGAAAATTATATTACGTAAATATAATATTTACCCCAAATTTGCAACCCCAATGCTAGTTTTTTTTATATAGATTTTCTGTGGGAATTTTCCATTTGTTTACCGCAAATGAAGAAAAATATGGAACTACACTGGCATTTATTGCCTGTAAGTTTCCATTACACTTTCGTATTTGCTATTTATGTACTAACTGATGAAACCAAATATTTGCAAAAGAAGACATCTTTTACATCCGAATCGAGATGTACTATTGAAATCTTTGGTGAAGATTTTTGAGGAAAAAAATTCTCAAATGTTTCTGTTTTTCAACCCATGCTGGTGCAAAAATGTACTCGCGGTAAGAAATGGGGTAAAATTCAGTGTTACTAACTGGTAATTTGGAAAAAGAAACCAGTAATGAGAAATATGATTTCAAATTGATTTCATACCATTTTACACATTTTTTTTTTTGAAAAGACTAAGAAAAATATCAACCAAATCATAATTTTCTATTGTGGGAAAATCCTTTGATTTGAGATATGCCTAAGAAAACTCTGGAATAACACAAGAAATGTTTTCTTACCTTCCTCATTCGCTTAGTCATTAAAAGGTAGATCTGTCTCTATGCTATGATGTTGAAGCTGATGCAATAAACTCGTCGCTGCTAGACAGTTATATCGAAAGACCTATAAAAAACATCAGCTGATGCGAGCTAACTGCCGACGACGTCACATAAATATATGTTGGTATGTAGTGCCACAAACTATGGATGTTTCATAGGTCCAGGTAAATCTACAAAAGGCATAGCAACAGCAACGTCAAGTGCAATCGGTGTAGGGTAAAGAGCCCTATTTGTGCTCTTAGGTGCAACATATTTGCAATTGATAGACCGAAAATTAATTACAGCAGAAGCTTAGGGGCTGTCCATAAAACACGTCACTCGAATTTTCGGCATTTATATTTCTGTGGCAACAAGTCATAAGGGCCTAAGTCTGTTTTTAGGCTAAGTCAAATTGCTCTGTCTATTAAAGTAAATACGGATCTTTTTATCTTGAATTGAAAATCGACTTAGGCTCTTATGACTTGTTGCCACAGATTTAGCTCCTCTCCCCTCCTCCTCCGTCATGTTTTTTCGCGATTTTTTTTATATGGAGACTGGTACTACCGCAGACCCCCTTCCATCCCCGAAAGTGAGACGTATTTAATGGACAGCCCTTAAATTAATAAAGAGATGTGACTCAAAATTTCGGCACAATCTCTCGAGTGATTTTCTGATGATGACACATGATGAGTTGAACATATAAGCATATAATACCAAAAGAAAGACGAAAAGCCGATCTGACCTTTGCGTTCGTGTTAGTCACCCGCTAGGTTAGACCTGGTTTTCACTATACTGATAGACTTTATAGTCCCCAGTACGAGTATATGACGATGTAATAAGGGGGAAAACTTGCATATTTTTCTTTTCTTTATTCTTGAACAGCACTCCGTTGTCGTTAAGTAAACGTTTTGTATAATTTACGATCATGGACAAACAGTCTGGATAATGTTAAGACAATCTTCGCTGTGGGCATGATGTCTTTGGGCAAAGGGAGTCAAGTGAGTTATCCGTGATAGAAGACTATCTTTCTGGAAAATCGTGCAATTGCTTTTTCTTCGAATAGCAGTCGCGATATACGATTAATATACGTACGACAAAGATCTACAGGAACTCGATCGCATCCCGTCAATAATAATTTTTACTGTTGTGATTATTATTGGGAAACAGGCTGTAATGCGCACTAATTTTCGCTTTTCTATATACATTTTAGCAACATTTAAAAATACTCTTTAATCCCATTAATATGTAAAAATGTTATCTGAAAACCATATCAGTTAATAGGATCATTGAATAATTAAAGCCGTAGTAAAATAGAATCAAAGATATCCAATTTAAATCTCAAGCGAGTTTACATAAGTTGATAAAAAGTTTTTATTTTTAGTTATCAGTTTAAGTCAAGTGGAAGTTATTTTAACATAATATCCTTTAGTTCAATATAGCTTCAACTCGTTTGTATTTTTTCAGTTGATGTTATGAAAAAAAGTCTTTATTCCATTTACCCTTAAGAAAATGTCCTGGTATTCGATTTTTATGTATTTTATTTCGTATGAATTGAAAATCTAATTTTTGAACCTATACACACAGAGGAAAAATAGTAAATCTAACTATTTTATAGTGGAGAATCGGGACTATAACTAAAATTGTTAATTTCAATCATAAAAATTGTCAAAATCGAATATTTTGATAATAAATTTTACTACCTAGTAGTAAAATTGACTGTTTTGTGGTTAAATTGATTGTTATACCCGTATGGTGAAACCAAAGGGTATATTAACTTTGCCTTACCGTTTGTAACGCCAAGATCCCGTCATCGCACACAAAAATGAGTTACACCAGTGTGTTTAGAATGATAAAAATAAATAATTTTTGCATGTCCGTCCGTCCATCCGTCCGTCTGTCCGTCTGTGACGCGGATTGCGGGCGCATGGATTGAGCTACAGACTTGAAATTTTGCGCGAATCCGTTTTTCGTAAAATGCGAGGCTAAGTTCGTTAATGGGCAAATATGGACCAAAAAGTGCAAGAACAAAAGTTATTTAGGATATGATTTTACATAAAACTCTCATACATCAAAATCCGATTGGAATAAATTTTAAAAAATCGTTTTGGAAAGTTTGACTTCAACGAATATCACCATACGGGTCTCCAATGATTGCCAGATTGGCAATTATAGTGTTTGTTATGTTTTTTGTAATAGAAATTAACTATTCTAGTTTTAGTACCAAGTCCAAATCATGAAATTATTAAATTGAGTAAATTTGAAATCATAGAAAATTTTTACAGGAGAATCACTGATTCCGTACCAGTATTTTATATTATTTCAGTTTCTCCAAAAATTATATATTATTCTGACACCTTACTGTTTCACCCTATAAAATTTGACGGACCAAAAATTTACAAAAGTGTTTTTCTTTTAAGAATTTGGCTTCCCTTAAATGGGAGAAAATATGAACTGTAATCACGGCTTCTGCTGTTGAAAGGTAGTGATTCCTTACAAATGTCAGAAAAAAGTAAGAACTTTTAAACTTACTGTTATGAGGGAAGATTTTTTGAGAGTTGAAATTGAAAGAAGATACTGAGGATATACACATTACCCAGGACCTGGTTATGTTAAAGGAAACTACAGTTAATTTTTACTGAATTTGTTTTAATATTTATTATTTTTAAATTATCCTTTTCTATGCAGTATGATGACATTGGAGAAAATCATGCACCAAATTCCAATGGACTCTCCTTGGCTGGCTATAATTGATAGATATAAACACAACAAAAGCTATATTTACCAATCTGGCAATTATTGAAAACCCGTATGGTGATGTTCGTATCAAAATTCGCACAGTTGTATCAAAATTCCTCTTTGAAGCCAAACATTCCAATAAGATTTTTTTAAATTTATTCCAATCGGATTTTGATGTATGGGAGTTTTCTGTAGAATCATATCCCAAAAACTTTTGTTGTTGCACTTTTTTGATAAGATGCATCGTTTTTGAGATATTCACAAAAAACGTTTTCGTTCGTATGGGGGGTACCCCCCTTAATGGCCCATTTTTGCCCATTAACGAACTTAGCCTCGCATTTTACGAAAAACGGATCTGCGCAAAATGTCAAGTCTCTAGCTCAATCCGTGCGCCCGGAATCCGTGCCACAGACGGACGCACGGACAGGCAGACGGACAGACGAACGGACGGACAGACATGCAAAATTCAAGTGTGTAATGACGGGATCTTGGCGTTACAAACGGTAAGGCAAAGTTAATATACCCTTTGGTTTCACCATACGGGTATAAAAAAGCAATAGTTTCGCTAATATTGTGAGTGCATATTTTTTTTTATTTGCCAAAAAGGTTCTGAAGAAGCTATCGAGTGGATCCTGGTCTCTACAATTGAACATTTTAACTTGTTGAACACATTAACATTGCTAAATTTTTTGTTAATAAAAAAATAAAAATTATACCTATATGTTTTCAAAAACCACAAAAAATTTAAAAAACATCTTGTGAGAATTCACTATTACTTTGTCGATTTCCAGTGTGAAATCAACACTAAATTTAGTGAAATCCACCAGAAATCAATTAGAGTGTGGCTATTGCATCAGAGAAAAAAAAATTATTATGTAAATTCAATCAAAGAGGCAAAGTACGAACTCCGGTTGTAATCTAGAGAACAAGTCGAATTCCAGAAATTACCGTGAATTCTTAAGAATCTCTACATTTCGGTTGTTGCTACTTGATTCCAATAAATTCCCAAAATCGTTGATAAATTTCGGTTTGGAAATTCAAATTCCCGGCAAAGAAACGTCTATGAGTTCAGTGGCTGTTGACTCATTTTCCATAGCTGAGATAGGTCAGTTACTCGCGCGGCAAATTTCTTGATAAACACCACGTCAAATTGTGCCGGCAACACGCAAAAAAGCAACAACTTTTACACATTTTTGCATTACTTTCTGGAAACTATGAGTTTATCGCATGTAGTTAGATTTTGTTGTTCTTTTTTTAAATTATCTGAAAGCATTTTTGATCAAGGTGGTCGTTCCCGGCAAACCACTACTCGACACCAGGTGATAGCTTGTCTCAAGCACTTAAGATTATGACATCATCATCTTAAAATTGTCATCCATGTCCAACATCGCAATAATTGAATGCACCTAACGACGAGACGGGAAAAATTTATGAAACATAACTCAAATAAAAAGCTAACAGTCATCCAACCCCCAAAAAGCCATCACTGCCAACGTGCTCCAAAAATATTTCACCAAAGCCAATCTACACTCGAGAAGATTGTTTTCCTGCTAAAGATACACGTTTGCCAGTGCCTTGGGAGTTGTTTTTCACATTTCCATAGCCCCATTTACTAGCAAACAATGATTAAATCTATCTAATCTGCCCTAGCAACAGTCAAACGGGGCAAAATCAAATGACGATCGTTTAAATTTTTTTTTCGAATTAACGTTTTTTCGTTGAAATGAAAACAACAAGTTGTATGGGCGCAATACATTAGCAACGGGTGTCAAGCCTCCCCGCCCAAAAAAAAAAAGAAAACTCATAAGGGGGAAATTTCGTTAACGGAAATTTTAAAATTTTACTCATTCACCGAAAAAATAGACGCAATCCAACAAATTCGAAATGACATCAATTCATCGCCATATTACCCAAATGTCTGATGTAAGGTGATCATATATGCTACAAAATACAAGACATTAACGTGAATCTGATGTTTGGAAATCGGTCCATCATTAAACTACATTTTCATAGTTGCCGACCGGCGTTGAAGTTTCTTCTTTTTCTTATTACTCGAATGAAAGGTTCAACATAAAGTCTATGTTTAATGCAGGCAGTCACAGACAAAATCGTTGAATAAAAATTTCTTGACGTCATCATAATATTTGATACTTTTGCCTAAACTAATGATTTTGATGGATTTGAATTTTACATCATTAAACGATCAGAAAAAAGACTATTCGCGTGTATAGTCATTGGGGTCTCTGAGCTGCCTAGCAACAAACGCAATCTAAATTGATGGTTTCTTTGGGGAAAAAAAACGAGAGTTGAATGATTGAATTAAATCCGTTTTCTGCATGTTTTTTATACTATGTTGGAAGTTGAAACCATATGCCATAATTCGTGTACACCCGCAGCAAGCAAACAACAAAAAAAACTGCCGGTTTTTCTCTTCTGTTAATGTTTATTTAACGAAATTATAATATGAGTTTGGTTTTTTCGAGTATAGTTATTATAATGTACTCCAAGGCACAATTTGATAAGCTATTTTTAGAGTGCGGTTTAAAAAAAACACACATTTCAATGTGAATAAATCTATCGCTCGTTTGCCTAACATATATATACTCGTAGCTTTTTATTTTTTTCAAGCATATGTTATGCTGGATTATTTACTCGTACGATTTGTAATATAATATGATGTGACGACCCGGTATGCTAAGCTATTGCCGGCGACTAGATGCAAATGAAGAAACTGAAGTCAAGGAAGCGATTAATTTATGAGTTGATGATTTAACTGCAAAATTCGTGGATGACAGTTCCGGTTTTTAAAAAAAAATCGTGATGATTGAAAATCAAAGCTATTTTTATAATAGGCAATAATAACGTTTGTTGCCAGGTCAATAATTTCATAATTAGGTCTTCTAGAAAACATGGTTGGTAATTTCGCTAGATTGGTTTGGTTGCTAGAAGGATCACTAGATTTTTTTTTTTACTTACCAGCAAGGGAAACTTTGTTCCACCCATCTTTATATTTTCGTTATTCAAAAACACTTTGTATGTATCTCTATCACTCAGAAAAATGTCCAGGTCAACTTTTTGTCAGGTTAACTCTGACCTTACAGAGGTGTCTGTAAGCCAGCTAGCGGTCAGAGTTAACCTATCTAAGGTCAACTCGTGCAGCTCCCAATGCCCTACTTCACCTGCTGGTGGCTTAATTTCAGAATTTCTCCGACCACAGGTCAACTCAGTTTTACTTTCCCTCATGCAAGCGAACGCGCGCCTCGCATAGGCTAAATTTTCCTGCCCGAGGCCAATTACGCCGTATGTAGGTCGTCGAGTTAGCCTCCATTTTTCTGAGTGTACACTCTGGACCAGACGCCCTGTTTCCAGTAAAATTCCCAGCGAAATTTTACTGGAATTTTAGCCACTTGGCACACCGAATGCGAATTCGCACCGCATTGCGAAAAAGTTCAAACTTACCAAGCGATCTTATATTGTATGTAATCTACATGAGTTCTAATTTTGCAGAGACCGCAATTTTGCGGAGACTCCATTGTTACGTAATACAAAATAGAGCTCATGTAGATGACATATTATATAAGATCGCGTGGTAAACTTGAACTTTTTCGCAATGCGGTGCGAATTCGCATTCGGTGTGCCAAGTGCCTTAATATTCCTTTTTCACTGTTTTCGCAGTAAAATGTACTGACCGACAGTAAACTCTAGTGAATTTTACTGAAAATACAGTAGATTTTTTTCACTTTCAAAAAACATTAGTGGCTTTTGACATCTCAGTAAATTTACTCGGATTCACAGTAAATATTTCAGTATATTCTAGTATTCCAGTATGAGAATTTTACTGAGGAGAAAATGCAATATTTACGGGGAGGTACAGTAAATTTTATTCACTGTTACAGGCCCGATTTGTGCAAGACTTCGAGGTGCGGTTCTCCACATTCTCGGGTGAGTTTTTGAGCTACGTGCTTTTTTCTTATTCTCGTCTTGACTTTCTCCAAAACCTTTAAAGCAAATTTGGTTTTTACTACAACAAAAAAAAAATAAAAGTTCAATAGATATTAAAATTAATCCCCCTTTCTTGTGAACCCCTTACCTGCTAGCTCCCAATCCTCTAGCCGGATATTGATCGGCTTTTTATACCCGTATGGTGAAACCAAAGGGTATATTAACTTTGCCTTACCGTTTGTAACGCCAAGATCCCGTCATCGCACAAAAAAATGAATTACACCAGTATGTTTAGAATGATAAAAATATTTAATTTTTGCATGTCCGTCCGTCTGTCCGTCCGTCTGTCCGTCTGTCCGTCCGTCTGTCTGTCTGTGGCGCGGATTGCGGGCGCACGGATTGAGCTAGAGACTTGAAATTTTGCGCAGATCCGTTTTTCGTAAAATGCGAGGCTAAGTTCGTTAATGGGCAAAAATGGACCATTAGGGGGGGGGGGTACCCCCCATACGAACGAAATCGTTTTTTGTGAATATCTCAAAAACGGTGCATCTTATCAAAAAAGTCCAAGAACAAAAGTTATTTAGGATATAATTCTACATAAAACTCCCATACTTCAAAATCCGATTGGAATAAATTTTAAAAAATCTTATGGGAAAGTTTGACTTCAAAGTGGAATTTTGGTACAACTGTTCGAATTTTGATACGAATATCACCATACGGGTCTCCAATGATTGCCAGATTGGCAATTATAGCTTTTGTTATGTTTACACTTGAATATGTCATCCTTCGCAAAAATGGGTAACTCACTCAAACCTATTTGATTCCTTAGCGCGGTATTACATACGGCAACTTTCGGGCTTACTTTTCGGGAGAAACGACTGTGGAGGGAAAAGTTGCCACTCAAAATCATGGCTGCATACATGCAAAGCGTGTGAACCGGTTTGGGAAAAGTAGTAGGGAGAATCACTTTCTTTCTGACCGTCAGCAGGTAAAGATCTTGGGAAGTATATGAGGAACAGCAATTTCAATTGTTTGACTCCACACACACACACACACATGTAAACTTGTGTAGCATATGCAAACAGGATTGGCTTATTTACGCCACAAATGTAAGCACATTGGCTTATTAAGCCCAAAAGTTGCCGGCTTAAATAAGCCAAGTGTAATACCGGACTTATGTATAACCGCAAACTCTGCTTTCAGCTGAACCTCGGAAGGGATTTTTATTTAGGTTTTGTGCTCGGCTTGCTGATGACGTAATAAATTAAAACTGAACTAAAGTTTATTTCTGTGAATTTTGTTTTACAAAAAAAAACTGCCGTGTAAAAGTTTTTAAGAAACTTTGAAAATAAGTCCCTTGCATGGAAAACTTTAAAAACTCACGAAAGAAATTTACAAGTAGTTATTAAACGTGATTTAGGTGTACTTTTTGAATTCACGAAAAGCTTTTAAAAAAGATTTATGCCAGCGATAACGACTTGATAACAGCTCAATGTTTTATTCGTTAAAATAGAATTTTGTTTACAAAAAAAATTAAAGAAAAGAAATCAACAACTACCGGAAGTTAAATTCTACACTTTGAAGGCAAACATAACCAGGCGAAATTCATTTTTTTTCATAAATTTTTATTATCTTGATTCAAAGTTTAAAAAAAGTTCAAATTAACTTTTCATACGCTCACGTAATCCGAAGAAAAAAATTATTTTCAGACCCTAATACGGTATATTAATATAATAGCATGTATTATCCAAGAGGCAACCTCCTTGGAAAAACAAAATTTCTATTTAAAAAGGGGTAGTGATTTGTAACCAGGCAGCAGAGATATTAAGAGATTTCGCAATGAAAAAAAGGTTCTATGGTATTAGTATAATAAGACAGATTCGTATTGAGCTTATATAGACAGCAGTGCGGAGGATTAGAAACTCCTTTAAGTACCTGAAATATCATAATTAGCCGTTGGCTAGGAAAAGTAAAATAGTAAAATTCTCTACTATAATCGGATGATATTGAAAATCTGATTTGGTACGTAATCACTTACACATTGACGATTTGTTGAATATTACATTTGAAAAGGCCGCTGAAATCTGGCATATGTGCTCATATTACGGAATATTCCCTTTTACCAACCAAATATGGATTGTTCTTCTTTTGCCATTCTGCAGGGATTCAATTTTTTGACCTTCAATTCAGTCACGTTTTATGGCTCACATACTAATCTCTAATTATATATTTCATTGTATTCCCTGCAGGCATTCACCACTCGTACACTTTGAAGTACGCAAAGGGAACATGAGCAGAGGGCAGATTTCACATATCCGCCAGCAGTTCTCTTATATTCTGTTAACATCCTGGTTTCCTTGAACGTTAGTCATTCTGTCCGTAGAACAAAACGCTTTTGATGTACAGTATTTCGCCGTATATCCTGTTGAGTTCCTGATGATTACGTGTACTATAAAAGATTCTCTTTTGTTTTCGTATGTGCGTGTGCATGCGTGTGTGTGTGTATGTGTGATAAGCACCCTGTCCTTAATCTGCCACCCCACAATAGGCTTTGAGCTCTGAGGTCTTTATTTACTACTGCCTACAGCTGTACGAATATTCTTTTATACTTTAGATTTTATGTGTGTCCTGTTGGGGAGGATGAAAGCTGGAAGTGAAGTAAATTAGTATTTTATTCGATTAACAACTTGTGTGGCTATGTTTGAAATTGCCTAAAATGTAATTCACGTACAGCGGGAAGGGTGGATGAGATGCCCGAAAAGTTTTACTTTGTAATTTTCTTTTCATGATGAAAAACGCCAGCCCTATAGTACGTTTTGTGGAAAATCTTCATCTTTTCGACAATATCTGCGTGCAAAATTCATGTGACCTTGAAATTAAATGGGAATTTTTTCCACTTGCCACGTAATTTCTCAGGAATCCTGATTTAAATAAATCAAAATTTTATTCTAAACAGGAAGCAAACACAAAAAAAAGCTCGCACCACTTTTTTCACCCTTCTCAAGGCAAGTACAAATTTTTAGAAAACGATGGGAAAAAAGTGGAAAAGTTAAAACTGGTTTTGATTAAAATTTTACGATGATAAATATGCACTGTAGAAAATTTTATTGCTTGTTTACATCTACAAGTATAATACAAACAAAAACCGTTTTTCTCGTATCGTTAGGGTAAAATTTCGCAGATTTAGAGGTAAATTTAAACCGACGTGATCTTTTAGGCGAACTCTAAAAACTTTTTGTCAAACTTTACTTCATTAAATGAAGTAAAATTATAAACCGAAGTGTAATTTACCGTTACCTTCCAATTTTTTAAAAATACATTTTTAAAAAACTTACAATTTTAAAAAAAACATTTAAGGGGTTTAGCAGTAGTATTTTTATACCCGTATGGTGAAACCAAAAGGTATATTAACTTTGCCTTACCGTTTGTAACGCCAAGATCCCGTCATCACACACAAAAATGAATTACACCAGTGTGTTTAGAATGATAAAAATAATTGATTTTTTGCATCTCCGTCCGTCCGTCTGTCCGTCTGTCTGTCCGTCTATGGCGCGGATTGCAGGCGCACGGATTGAGATAGAGACTTGAAATTTTGCACAGATCCGTTTTTCGTAAAATGCGAGGCTAAGTTCGTTAATGGGCAAAAATGGACCATTAGGGGGGTATCCCCCATACGAACGAAAACGATTTTTGCGAATATCTCAAAAAACGGTTCATATTATCAAAGAAGTACAAGAACAAAAGTTATTTAGGACATGATTCTACATAAAACTTCCATACATCAAAAGCCGAATGGAATAAATTTTAAAAAATCTTATTGGAAAGTTTGACTTCAAAGTGGAATTTTGATACAACTGTTCGCCGTTCACTTAAACCTCGAACAATGCCATATCACCATACGGGTTTTCAATAATTGCCAGATTGGCATTTATAGCTTTTGTTATGTTTTCTTGTAAAAGTTATTTTTCTTTTTTCAAGAATTCTATTCATAAATGATCGACTTTTCCTTATTAATTTTTTTAAGTTTATATGTGCTGTAAAATCTTCTGCTTTGGTCAGGATTCGAACTTCTAACTTCACGATTCCAAAGCTAGTAGTTATCTAACTTTGGCACTCGGTCGATTCGATGTAGAATAGTCTTCTAATCGTGAAAAGTCTTCACCGTTGAATATATTTGACGCATACGGTGAAGTAAATTTACGCTCTAAATTTGCAGGAATGCGGAAAACTAAACATTACGGCTTTTTGGCGATTTTTACAAATTTTACAATAGCTTTACTTCATTTTTAAAGTAATTTTCAACTAGTTTTCTACAGTGCGGAGTTCGTACCTCCATCACACTTCCGCAGACCTTAAAAGTATAACGTATTTTATGGACAGCCTCATACTGGAATACCGAAATTGTGTTTTCTATATTTCCTATTTGTAATACAATATTTGCAGTTTTTTTTTAATTTTTTTTTATAGTTCCAGCCAGAGCTTAGCGGAAGACCCTTTAATGCCGAAGCACAGCTCAGGATGTTCCTAACTTTTTTACATAACTTTCAAATTTTTCCAAAAAATAAATCATACGACAGTAAACATTTTTACTTTGAAACAGCAAACAATTTATATAAAGTATAAATTACGCGTTTTCAATTCCATTCAAATGTAAATTCGATGCCACATATTAGCATTGGCCTATTTAAGAATGGCTACCTATTTCAATTCATCATTCAGCACTTTATATTCCGTTCGGCTATAAAATTTAACTAGTAAAGATGTTGAATGACAAACTTTGTCGGACATCTTTTCTAAATTAAGCATAGAAAATAAAATGCTCGTGAAACCGATTGTGCAAAATCATAGGACGTGTCCAAAAATCAAGATATACGACTTCCTTAAATTATTTCTTGCATCTACTGAGTTTTGGACCAATATATTATAAAAAAGGTATGGACGTATGTATATACAATTGTATGATGGAATTACACTGTTAGCTATTATCAATTCCATTTTATACTTTGGAACTTTGATCAAATGTTACGAATCAAGTCAAGCAAGAAATCAATTTTTTACGAGTCCTTGTTGGCAAAAAAATAAACGTCAAATGAAATAAAATAAGATTCTATTCATTCTGATGTCCATTGTTATACGAGAATAGATTTTGCTACATATATAGATACGCATATGCATTTATTACTTTGATTTATGTACTTTGGTAAATGATGCACACAACCACACCATCCCAGCAAGGATCTCCTCATAACGATGACCTGTATATAATTTTACTTACTTTTGCATGCTGACGATGAAGAACAAGATTGAAGAGGTGTTATATAATGCCACATAACACCCAAAAGGGATGATGATGATGAATCGAATGAATCAAAATGCGTACATATAGAAATTAACAAAAACACCCCAGGAATCCGTGCATATTGCATTGAAGCCAACATAGAGCCGTGCTAGCCACCCTATGGCATTTCATTTCGCTTTGCACGGAAAGTAGTTCTTGTTGCCATGCCATTTATATCCAGCTTCTACTTATAACACTATATCTACAAATATATGTCATATGCGAGCATCAATGTATGTTGTTTTTACCCGCTATGCGATTTCTTCAACATTTATGCTTCAGTATGATATTCGATGTTAGTAGTCAGTAAATTCACTTCCGCAAATCATATTTTTAATTAATTTTTTATCCATCGAATCTTTGCATCTATCAACATGATTATCCACAGAAGAACATTTCTGCCAGCGGGATCCTGGCAATAATCCATATGGCCAAATTGTATAAAAGTTAACAATACCATGGTTGATTTCCAGTTTATTGAAAAGCGTAATTAAAATCTATCCACAGCCAGAAATCATCTTCTGTGAATGAATCCGACTATATGGAAAATTACAGAGATATATCAAAGTAACTATAAGAACTTTATTTGGCTTTATTTTTGGTACCACATGCGGTGGAAGTTAATTATTTTAAGAGAACTATTAATCGGCTTTTACATTTGTTGTGCTATTTTGTTTTTGTACTTTAAGCAAACACTATTTCTAGAAAACCAGACCATTCGCGGATATTGGCATGAATTGATTTTTTAAGCCAACGTCACGCTTCAAGGAGGGAGAGAGGGGTCTGTGATAGTGTATGCTTAAAATTTCTATCAAAAAATAAAAAATTATTGGCGCAATAAAAAATTATTTTTCTGATTTTTTTTCTTGCTGCGCATCTTGTTTTATTGGTAGTATTAGGACTTCAGTGTTTTTTTTTTATGATACGTCAAAAGGAAAGAACATCGCTTGGGACTGCGTTGCTCTTGATTTACATCAGATCGCCGTATTCTATTTAAATATTTCTTCTGCGGCGGATATTGTCTTATTATTGTTTTTGCCCGAATTTTATATTTTATTCTCATATAGATCAAGGTTTTTTTTCGGAAGAATACACAGTTTTGCAAAGCCAAAAAAATTTGGGGTAAAACTATTTTTTTTTGTCTTTGATTTCAGGTGCAACCAAGAAAAATTCTATTATTTTCGAAAAGGGAATTTTGAAGAAAATAACCTCAATTAGAGTTTTATCAAATTTTCAGGTACCCTCAACAAAATGCTATTTCAGCACTTCTTCGTGCTTCGCTACACAAACTAATTCCTAATAAAGCAACCGCAAGTATGCATCTAGAAACTTCCAAATGCTGAAATACTGACAGATTTTTCGTTCTTTTGCGGAAGTGTAACAAAATACAAGCACATATCATAAATGGTAACTGCAACATAGCACATTAATATGATCATATTTGATACAGAAATATAATTTGGATAAATATTAATGTTTTCGCGCTATCATTTATTTTCGATAATTAAATTATTTCACAACGCTGACACTTGAAAGCATAGTTTTCTCAAAACCCCGATTTCCCATTTATTCAAATTTGTATTGGGGGAAAATGCGGAAATCTTCAACAGTTGATGGTAAATACAAAAGGGGTTCCTGTTCCGTGTTCTCTCCTGTGGGATATTTAAATGCGCAGTTGAGTTGCTGCCGTGTCCCGGTATGACGTAATTCAAACACGCGCCACCTTTCCTATACCAACCAGCATAGTTTCGTTTGGTGATGCTGTATGACTCATATTTAGCATAGAAAGCATAAATGGCATTAGTAATGCGTATAAAGATTACACTTCAAGATCGTCCTCCATTACAATTAATTCCAATTTCCAAAAACATGTTCCGCGTCGGTAAACGTTGCAGTTGCCATACGCTGGATAAATGGCGGAAATCTGTTTATGATTTTTTCTTCGTTTCTTTTTATTATTTTTTTTGCAAGATATTGATGAAAAATAATAATTTATCTAGCCTATTGTTGATGATGATTGTGGAAAGTAAATGATATAAACTCATCATTTTGATGAATAGATGAATATCCTTTAAATAATCCTATGGTATGTTGGTATTATGAATTTATGCTTTTTATTGTAAAAAAGTACAAAGTTAATAGCGGTACGTTATGGGGGGATAAAGAAAAAACAGGCAACCAACCCTAATCATATGTGTTAGCAAAGAAATGAAAAGGAGATGCTTTTCAGGATCAAGTTTTACCCCATTTGACAATAAAGAGCATTCAGTTAACATCAATCAAAAAGGGGATTTCTACCAATACCATCTCATATTTTATCCTGATCTGTACAATGTAAACGTAGTAACACTTGAGAATGTGGTTCTGTAATGATGATGCCATCATCCTCGGGCATTGACGATACCTTTTCTGTGCACATCGTATAAGGGATGTTACACCAAAGCAACGCCTGTAAACGAATCATTTTGCTTCCCAAGTCAATTTTACTGCAGTAAATTTATGATGGATATTTTGAGTTTAAATTGTATATTTCATTAGGAATGGACGCTTGCTGTTAGTTTTTGTTCCTTTTATTCAGATTACGATTTCCAGTTCACCTGAGAAACACTTTTATAATTGAATGAATTCTTGTTTTCGTTCCATAATCAATCATTGGACAATATGGTACAAAACAAGAAGTTTAATTACTCTTTCTTTAGTAGTTATGTTATGTAAATTCACTTGATTATATTTAATTTTAAAACTTAACGATGCTGATTTATTGCGGGTGCGTTTGATAAAACGAGATGTGGTGTTTGCTAAAAATATCAAATAATTTTGTAATATGGAAAACATATGAATAATGTTTTCCATATTGTTGAGTTTATTTTTTTTCTTGGAATACAGCAATCCTTTAACACGTTGACTGCCGAACAAATTTTGCAAATATTTAAAGAAAATGCCAATACATGTAGACCTGTAGAATATATGTATGTATGTATGAATGTATGTAACTTATTTTCGATAAAATGAGTAGTCGAAGGAAATCTTTAGATGACCAAAAATTATTACGCAGGTCGACACTCCTTCTGGTGCGTACGATATAAGAGTATTTTCTGGGTAATTTGGGATCGCTGAATCCGAATCTTGTAGAATTTTGGCTGTACCAACTCTCGTTTTTCAAATATGAAGGGTGATTCATAAATTGGTTTAAATATTTATAATATAGAAATCAACAATTCTTTTTTTCTTCATATTTTAAAAACAAGAGCTGATCCGGTTAAACTACGGCCAGATTCAGATTCAGCACCTCCAATTTAATTAGAAAAGATTCTTATATCGTGTGCCCCAGAGTGAGTGTCGGCCTGTTTAATCAGTTTTGGTGAAAAAGGATTCCCTTATCGGTCGACCGAAAATAAGTTGCATGAAGCCGCCGCTGGCTATCGAAAATAATAACCGGGGCCTCTCATAAAACTTGTGCCATTTTTCATTGGCTATCAAAAATGATAGCCATGGCAGTCAATGTGTTAAAATCTCCATAGTTGACACTAAGAAAAATCAAAAAAGAGCGCATTTTCGTTTTTTTGGAAGAGCTAAACTCTCCAAATTCCACACAAACTTTGCGTCTCCTAACCAAAGTTAATCGCTGTGTATTCTCCACAACAGAAAACTAACAAATGGTCGATCTTTCTGGAAGAAACATTTGGCTCAAGCAGCCAAACTAATTTAACCATAAAAGCGAGAGAAACTGTTTTTGATGCCAAAAGCCAATTTTCTCTCTAAGAGCTGAATTTTTGTGCGATATACTACTAAGACCCAAACCTAAGAAAATCGTCCTCAGATAGGTGAACAAACTTGATCGTGAGGGTCAAACGTAAATAGGATTACTGTTTCTCATCAAACAATTTTTCTCTAAAGTTTACCTGCTCAAGGCAAAAACATAAAAAAAAATTTGGTGCAAGGAGTTCAACTATTATTGGTTCAATCACATATGCATCCCGTTTCAAGTACGTATTCTATTTGAGTCTCGTCGAAGAAGTCGGTAGCGTTGCCAGACTTGTAACTGAAAGACCCAAGGTTCAATTCCCTTTTCTAAAATAAATTTACAAAAAATAAACACTTTAATCTAGATAAAATTATGAAGTATTGAAATTTCCTGTCGTTCAACATAGGGAAACCTTACAAATGTCATATTCTTCTTTATACATTTATAGTTTGGCTATAATGGCCAAACAGTTTGGTTTAGCATGCTAAATAGTTTAGTTGTTAAAAAACTCCCCTCACTCAAAAAAACTGTATATTAATCGTGAAGCAACAATAACAATTTTATCAATTATATTTAAGTATAATTATATTTTCCAATAATTTTAGTCATTATTGTGAATTTTGTTATGTTTGCGATATTTTAGTGGCTGCCCGCTTATATCTCGTGAAATATTGAACAAATTTTTAATCCAAATCAGTGGAATTGGAAATTAGTTTAAAGGTGCCGCTCCACATGAGAGTAAATACTGGCGAGAACCTCTCGATAGCAGCTACTCGCAAATGGACACGTCTCTGAGAGTCGCTCGCAGAAACTCGCAAATGGACACGTCTCTGAGAGTCGCTCGCACAAACTCGCAAAAACTCGCGAGCTAGTTTCTGCGAGCTATCAAAAGTGATTCTACTCTCTAGTCGACACGCACCCACTGAACTCTCGGGGAGTTGCTCGCCAGATACGAACGGCTTTTGAATTTCCCTAGTAGCTCTCGGGAACTCGCCAAAGCAAAATGTCAAAAAAATCAAGATATAAATCGCCGAAATTAACTCTCAAATGGACAACCTCCTGCGAGTAACTCTCGAGAGTTTTTGAGAGTTACTCGCGTATTTACTCTCATGTGGAGCGGCACCTTTAGTGAGCTTTTTGGAAAAAGATTTACTCCGCTTCTTGCCTGCACCGAATGGTGAAGGAGGGACAGCAAAAACGCGGAATTCTGAAATATATGTTGAGTTCTAGAAAAAAAGTCCCCAAAAAAAATACGTCGCAGGAGAAAAAAATGTATTACAATCGAGCTATCAAACGTGTATTTCTAAGTCCATTCAAATTAACAGAATGGCCACACCATAAAAATACTTAAATGGTCATGTTAAGTAAAACTCTATGTTATTGGACCCCAAAAATGGATATTACCTTTTCACCAAACAAAAAAAAATATTTTGTCAGGTTACACCACTTGTTGTTCAGATCCAAAAGAAAAATTATAATTCAAGGCTGATATTTTCACAAAAATGTTTTCATTGAAACTCGATAGTTTCGATTGACATTAGAAATGTGATATTTTAGTAGCCAAGATATTAAATAAATTTTTGAACAACATCGGATATTTTTTTAAGAAAAGATGAAAATGAAGAAAGAGGAATAAAATTTCATCATTATAGAATAGAATTTTTTTTTTGTTGCGACATTGGTACCCACATTTGCCGAACTTTTTTTTGCTTGTTTTTAGTCCTTGAAAATATCTTATATGAACAAAATTTTGAACAAAAAACCCTTTTTCATTCATTATAAATGCGCATACTTTGTCAAAATTACAAGCACTTGAAAAAGAATTTCAAGGACAATATTAAGGGTCCCCCATATTTCTTCCTGTAATCAGTGATGAAGGACCGCATCGTATACGATTATACTGAGATTTCCATTAAGAATTCCATTTTTTTTTATTGTGTGCTGGAATCGAAAACCCTTTTACTGGACTCGATAAGGGATGGAAAAAAATGCAAAAATCATTCAAGTGTTTAGTGTTGCTGGCTGAGCGCTTATAAAATTTGATTTTTCTGGTGCACCTTGTATCCAGCATTGTTGTCGCATAGCAAATTCAAAATCGATGCAAGTAAAGTAACCCTTCTCGGATGCTGGCATTACAAAAAAAAAAAATAGGGAAAATAATCTCCATTCACTTTTCAAGGATTTTCAGTTAGCGAGGGTTGTAAGTACACGCACGCAAACACATTTTCCTCACACATGACAAACACGAGCTTGAAATATATTGACTCAAGTGCTAAAATATACGGGGTGCCAAAAACGGAACGTTTTTATATAATTCTTCCCTCCTCATACCGCGTAAATAACTTTTATAAATTGGGTGAGGCGGAAAATAATTCCGTTTTCTTTTAAATAAAATTTCACTCTCTAGATATCAAAATTTTAACTATAAAATCTATCAAACTTTTAAGGTAGTGTAATGTCGGTGTTAAACGATACGTAAAAATCGAGGTGTGGTTCCGAAAAGATTGACATAACCGTAATGTGTTTAACTCACAGGGCATAACTTCAAAATCGCTCTACCGATAGTATCGAAATTTCATCTGGCGTCTTATGAAAAAGGAAAAATTGATCAAGAAAAATGTATGTGCGTTAGGAGGCCCAGAAAATTTTCATATTTTGCAAAAGAGGTAAAATGGATCTATTTTCGAATCAATCTAACTCACCATGCAGCATAAAAAAACCATTGCATACCTACATATCGTGCACATATTCATATCGAAACCCTTAATGGAAATTCAGGCAGGCTGAATTCCTATTTTTTGTGTGTTTCACATCCATATAATATGACGGTGTTATACGAAAATGCCATTCCGGTGCGATTGTATGCGGACGTGTATTATGCCTAGTCGCATATCAAGGATGTGAGATGTGAACCCGAAAAACCATATGATGTGTTCGTGGAGTGAAATAGGAGGCAATTATGGTATTTTTCCATCGCTCACCGTGGGGATAATGCCGTGAGCAGAGGCAAGAAAATATGAAATGAAATGACGATGCCGATAGTTGGTACACACAAGATCCCTATTCTCATATGCTTACCATTGAATCCTCTTGTGCTACAAACATAATATCTACCTAGGCCGTTTGACTGAACAGAGGCATATGTAAATATAGATGACAGCGATTGTGTCCTATGGGCCACCATTACTGAAATTTATGGCCTTCAGTTATTTTTCGTCGGTAAATTCGGAATATTGGTGCTTATAATGCTGAAATTGTATCCAGGGCTTAATTCTATTATTTAGTTCCATTATGCAGCCAAGGAAGGTCAAGGTATAAAACTAATGCAAACATACAGAGATTATTACCCAGATTTATCCATATGCCATCTCAACAGCTAACTTCGCTTCGGTATATACAAGTATAGTTGATCCGGACAAAAGAAAAGGATTGACGTCGTCAAATTGATATTCTGGAAATGAATCCTTTTTGTTGCGAACAGTGGCTAAGGGACACTCTCAATTGAACTTATATACCATTCTATATTTTTAATAGAAAAATATGCATCTTTTTACTTGCCATTAATGATTTCCTGTGCAATGCAAAGCAGATGTCCATCATAATGTCTTCCATACGTGGACGGCCACGTCATTATAATATGTGATTCAAGTGTGGAGTGGTTATGTGTCATTCTTGTCCTTCTTGCAGGATAATTTGTGGTCGATGGCAGCTGCACTGGTCGTAAAAGTATTTTATAGGAAATTTCCCAAAAAAAAAATCAATACGCCCAATTTAGAAAATTACGATGAAAATATTCAAGTAATCTAATTTACTGTCAACGTTCCGATATCATTTACGGGACGTAATTATTGAAAAAAGACAGGAAGAAAAAAAACACGAAAATTATGTTATTAAATGTAAATTTATTAAATTACTACATTGAGAGTTTTCATACTTAATATTTAAAAAAAAAATACAATTTTTAATCAATTTATTAAAAATTAAAAAAACCAAAAATAAAATGGAAAATTTTAACCAAAAAAATGTTATACCCTACGCGGTTTCCAAAGCTTATACTCGTAAACCGATTGAGCTGAAATTGGCGGATCTTATTTTTTGTTGGATTGTACATGAGGCAAGGGGTGGAGGATGAAACAATTTTTGATAAAAAAATTCTTTCTTTCCTTGGTCGAAAGATAAAGTTTCTTGGCCAAAAGGAAGTTTTGCAATTGCCTGCCAAGAAGCACAAAAGGTCGTAAAGTAGTCGTCGCGAGTTTAATCTCATGACTTTTTGGTCGCGATGACCACTTTACGCCCTTTTGTGCTACTTGTGCAAATTTTGGAAAAAGTTTCTTGACAAAATATCGGAAGTTTCTTAACAAAAGCTCGAATGTCGTTTATGTCTTATTTTTTCGTGAAAGACCATAGAATATAAAAAAAGGATAACGATTGCCTGATTCTAAAATTTAAAATAGATTAAATTTGATCATTATATCATAATTGAAGTATTTTAAAATCTGATTCTTTTTCATAACGAAGTATTTCTGCTAACAAAATTTTGAATTTCAGAATTCAGCAAATATTAATTCCATTGAAATTGAATATGGGAATTTAAAAAAAAAAACTTGGCAACGTCCTTATTTATATCCTTCTGGGGTTGGGAGTTTCGCCTGACTTTCGTCAGAAACATGCTGAATTTCCAATCAACAAGTAAAATATTTGGTGTGAGCATTAAAAATCTGAATATCAAAAAACTCAAAATCTTATTTATTTTTACTCGCACCTTTTATGAGGCCTTCGAAATGTATCGAAAAGTCCTTGGAATTTTACATGAACGGTTTCAAAAAATAGCTCTTTAATTATAGCTCAAGGACATTTTTGAAACATACTTTTAATTTTCAATCGAAATACCGTAAGATCTACCTATGATTTTCAATGTTTCACATAGACATAAAAATTACATAATATATATCATATTCGGATCAAATCTTCCCATTATTAGCTGAAAAATGATTTCCTTGGAAATTATATTGAACGAAATAAAGTCCATGTTTTTTTGGCTACACCCAATTTACTTGTATGTCAACATCTATTTCTGTGAAGTTTTCATTTTCTATAGCAACAAAGCTCATCGCATATGATTTATCTTTACAATAAGAAGAAAAATGTACGGAAAAATTCTCAAGTGTATGGGAAAAAAACTCCCGAAGTCGAAAACAGGACTTCCATTTCCTTAGGGAAGGAAATAAAACATTATATACACACATATCAATACTATATTTCTTGGATGATTTGAAAAAAAACCGACGTTGAAAACAAAAATGAAAATAAAAAGGACTTCATGGAAACGAACAAGTAAACATGAAAAATATGACAGGATCGTGTATGGTTTCGATCGACTTTCCCTCCCCCATACATTTCTATTGTCTATTCCTCTTTCTGTTCCTCATCGACGATTTTTTTTCGCATTTTTTATATATATTTTATACAAAATTTCCCTTATTTTTTGTTATTATTATTTTTTTTATTTGACTTGGATTTTCTTACCATCCACCCATACGCTCACTCTTCCGGTTGTCCTTAAGACGTCTCCTTTCTGATATGTGGAATATGAGCCACTATATATCGTGTGGTGTTTGAGCTAACGATAAAATCGCAGTGGGGAGATTTAAAAATACGTGAAAATATAAATTTGACTCTGTCTATTCGAATTTTTTATTATCATTGTCACATGTTTGTCAAAATGTCAATTTCTGGTTTTATGACATTAAGAAATTAATTTATACGCTGTTACTATAAGGAAATATGATTGACATAAACATTGCTTGCTTTTAACTGTAGCATTTATGTATTAAAATGGCAGTTGTGTGAACTGGAAGAAATCGGGCATGTAGAAGACTCAAAAACGGTGATTTAACCGATTTTCATTTATATTCCGAAATCAGATGTTTTTTATCTGAATTTACAGATGAAGTAGTAAAACCAAATACAAAACCATTCATTTTAAATGTGGGTTATTAAAAACAAATGTCTTTTATTTGATTTAAATGCATCTAAAATTATTTAAATGAAAATTATTTAAAACAAAAACCGAATCAGATAATTTAACTGTCTAATGCCGCGATCACATGACGCTATTTTGCCAGCCGCTGACTGCTGTTGGTTAGTAGCGCTGGCAAGTAGCTACAGCAGCCAGCGTACTGAGAGGGTTCACAAGATTTATACTTTAGTAGCGCTGGCAAGTAGCAAAACAGGGGTTTGACATTTAAATCTGGGAGATTTTTGAAATAATAAACATAACACACAAATTTAAATAAATCAACGTAAAATAACAACTTACAATAAACAAATTTTACTACTTATCAGACTTTTGGCACCTCAGAAACCATGTGACAGGGTCACGTGATCCCTAGTAGCGCTGGCAAAGTAGAACGGTCTCTACTTCACTAGCGCTACTAAAACCATCACGCTGCTGCTGGTACTAGCAACGCACTAGGATTCACACGGTGCTGCTGAAACGGCTGCTAACAGCCAAACAGCCACTAGCGCTGGCAAAACAGCGTCGTGTGACTGCCGCATAACAGAGAGCGTTTTTTTTAAATAAAGCAGTCAAAACAAATATTTGATTATCCAACTCTATTGATAATCTATTAATGTTTTATTTTAACCCTTTCAGTCCTTATTGTCCTCTGCAGGGTGTCCTCGCCAGAGGAAAATTTGTGATGCGCGAAAAGTTATAGATTTAAGATATGGTTTTTGATTTATTGTAAAAAAAATTTGGCTCTCAGGAGTGAAAGGATTAAGACATTTTAAAACTTTATATGTATAACCAAAGTTGTTAGAATTTTTTTTTGTGCGTCGAAATTTATATTCAACTAAGATTTTGTTTGCACGACTTTATCCCGCGAACAACAAAACTTTGGAACAACTTTCCACCCAATTCCGTCCCGCAAAGATTATAAACCAGAACTTTCTATCTTCCGCCTTACTTTTAGGAGAAGTGCGTCGACATAAAAGAGCTTACGTAGCAGAAACTGAGAAGTTGATAGTTGGATATAGACTAAAACAAATAAATAAAATGAATAGAACTTCGTTTGTAATTCTTTGGATTTGTTTATATTCTGCTTACGTCACCTCCGAACACTCCTGATCTAGAACCATGCAATAGATATAAAATTCTCTATAACACTCATTTTGACGGAGCAAGTTGAGTTGACTTGCAATGACGACGTCTTCCAAGTTGAAATTGAAATACGTCGTATGGCTCGAAAGCTGAGTACCTTACCACTGAACCATTTTGCCACCTTCACGAGACGCATACTCCAGTAAATAGAATATAAAAAAAAGTTTAATTTATTGAACCTATATCAGATTTTCAATATTATTGTATTGGCTTCAATCCACCACAAAACTGACTGCCAACATTTCACATTCCATTCTGATCAATCCAATTATTTTGGAAATTTAATTAAGCCTGATGGGATTTTGAATCCTGATTAAAACCATATACTTTTATGTGTTGTATTTTAAATAGAATGCAAAAGCAGACAAATGGAAAATTGCAATCCATTTTAAGTGTAATTCGAAGTGGGACCTAATTTCAATCTTTATTGCGTGATTCTTTTAATTTTTATTGTTTATGAAGTTGATTACTCAAATATATGTGTGTGTGTGTGTGTGTGCGTCATCGAGGATAAAATGTAATTTTCATACCCGGTTCAATTTTTTTTTATTATCCAACAATGCGCACACATGCCTGCGTTTTATTGGTAAAAAGGGAAAATTTGCATTCTATATAACAAAAGCCCTTATTTATATGATGTTGCTGTTGATTGCCGCTGTTGACATGATATCGTAAGCCAATCCATTTTGCAGAAATGATGCGAAATTTCCATTGTGTGTATCCAACCGATACAGGGGTACGTAACCCTTCGAAATGCGAATAGCAAATATCAAGCTGACATCAACTGACAAATGCAATGTGGAGGACAAACAAAGGGATCGATGACATGCAAATCTATAATACCTTATCTATGTAAGTAACCAATATATGTATGTGATTGTGGTGTAATAGGAGTGGATGGTAGGTTTCTGCCATTTTTACCAACCCTATAAATTAAACAAATTCAAATCTTCCACTTTTCACGCATCAAACACCCCCTGGGCACATATGTATACTGCCACCACCATCATAACTGAATTGGATATGTAGATATTACGGTCGCATATGCAAAAATTGTCTACTGTAATTTAGTCGGTATGCGCGTAGAAAAATGTTTGTATAATGCGTAAAAAATCCCAATCTTCTGGATAGATTATTCCAAACTTAGTTAACAAATATTTAATATTAAAGTCGGGATAAAGTGGTTTCAGCGGTGCGACCAAAACAAGGCGGGGAGGTTGCAGTTAGAGAGAGTGTAATATCAGGGGTCGCTTGGCTTTCAAAAACATAAAATTCAGAATCCCTTGAGAGCTTTTAGAGGTCACTGATGAGCGGTTCACGAGAAAAAAGTGTGGTTGACTTTAGTGGTAAAAAATATTACTTGAGGTGCAATTTATATAAAAGTAAAACCGGATCAAGATCGGTTCTATGGTTCAGAAGATAACAGGAGAGGGGGTAAGGAGGAAGGGAAATCTTAGATTATATAGCCTAAAACTGTCCGGTTTTAAATGCGATTTTTTTCTAATTTTAACAAGAAATTTTCTAATGAAAAAACACTAACCTATTAAGATATAGTTGTTTTACCGGGGTGTGTTTCGATATTTTCCAACTTTCTATAACTTCAGTTTTTCATCTATTAGAGATTCTGTATTAATTCCACATTAATGGGGTTCAAAAAAAACGTCACAGGGTGAAAAAGCATTGAAAAAGTATGGCCAAACAAAAGTGAAATTCTCTTCCGGTGTATTTCAAAAATCCTATCTATTATATAAAATCGTTTAACCTGACTGAGTGAAAGACTCATCAACGCCCAGCCCAAACCCTTGAAGCTAGAGACTTGAAACTTTCACAATATGTCTCAACCATCGCGTAGGTGCTCACTAAGGCGGGGTTTCCGAAATTTTACCCCTAAGGAGGTGAACGAGGGGTAAAGAGGGTTTGGGGTGTTTTTAAACCGTGATTTTCGCCATTCCTGCTCAATAGGAGGCTGAAAAGTTTCACTCGGGGGTTTTCGGGGTCGCTGATCACGAATCCGGTGTTAGATTTTCAAAACTCGGAACGGAAGGTCCTGTAAGGATAACGCAAATATCCTGTTTCCCATTTTTTCCGGGGAAAAATGGCATTAAGGGGTCGCTGATCAAGAATCCGGTGTTAGATTTTCGAAATTAGAAACGGAAGGTCCTGTAAGGATAACGCAGATATCCTTTTCCCCATTTTCCTTGGGTAAAAATGACATTAAAGGGTTTTCGAGGGTCGCTGATCACGAATCCGGTGTTTGATTTTCAAAACTCGGAACGGAAAGTCCTGTAAAGATAACGCAAATATCCCTTTTCCCATTTTTCCCGGGGAAAAGTGGCATTAGGGGGTTTTCGGTGTCGCTGATCACGAATCTGATGTTGAAATTGCTAACGAAAGCTCCTGTAAGGATAACCCAAATATCGTTTTTACCATTTTTCCTCGAAAAAACTGGCAATAAGGGAGTTTCGGAGCCGCTGATCACGAATCTGGTGTTAGAATTTTAAAATTCGGAACGGGAGGTTCTGAAGGTATAACGATTTTTTCCAATAGTTTTTAAGCTATTTCTGGGTTTTTTGTGTAAAAAATTTTTTTAAAAAAAACTTTAGCCCGGCAACGACGGGTTTGCAAGCTAGAATGTAATAAAAATTAAAATCGCAAAATATACAAAATTTCAAAGTATTTTAAAATAATTTGAATTTTTACGTTAAACGAAATTATTAAAAGGATCACATGTGCTTAAATAAGCAAAAATATTGTCTTTTTAAATTTATAGCAAAAAGATAAAGTCTAGTTATTGCTTAGCTATACATCAACAGCCAAAGACGAATAAATATAGATGAAAATATTTCAACTTATCGACATTTTAGGCACTTTCTTTGAATCTGATCACTCATATATCTCGCATATGAACGCGAGAAATCTGCAACAATGTGCCGATAATAAAATCAGACAGTTAAATCATAAATCTTGAATTGTATGCTACTGTTTTGTTATCAATGGTGAATTCTGTATTTCCTATGCTTTTTATTTATTTATTTTTCATTCACATTTTTATGCTGTTTTTCATTTTTGTTTTGTTCTTATTTAATATCCATAGCATATCATATCTTTGTAAAAAATCGAAGGGGGGAAATATTTTGCAAGGAATGGAAAGAAGTCATATATTGGTTGCCATTTCAACATATCGATGGAATATCTAAAAATATAATAAAAATACAGTCAAGTATTCATTATGTCTACATATAACATAATCGTCATCCCCTAACTCGAACTACGTTGGCATAAACTCCATTTTCTTCTATACCGATACGAATTTGTTCCCAAGGAAAAATGCCTATCGAACCGTTCTAGGGGCTTCGATTTCCGAATTATTTCACAATCATACATGATCGAAAAACATATTTTATGACAATGAATGTAATCACGTACATACATATTATTATATTTTATTTATATCAACATATTCTTCTATGCAGTATTATAAAAATGTTTTGTCCTTTTTCCTGCTCAATGTTCCGTTAAATCAGCACACATCCATATAAAAATTATGTTTTCGCTATATCGCTAGCAATAGAAAAAATTGCTATCTTTTTAATGGTTCAGTCCACATAATATTCCATAATAGCAACCGAAAATGAAACCAACATTAGGGTGAGAATATTTCTAGGTTTCTTCAAATGTCCATGATTTTCCCCAGCGATCAGTGATTATGAGATATGGTTTGTTGCTAAACTGTGAAGACAGTATTTCACATTTGTATTAAATCAATGGCCCTTTTGGGTATCCGACACGTGCCATTTTGATTACTGTTGATATCTAGTGGGAAATTTTATTCAACTGGAATTGATTTCTAATCAATCTGCTTATTTATGTGCCCAGAAATATAGTTAGGGTGTTGAATTACCTATTTTGAATGTTTTAAAGTAAATAAAAACGTCACTAAACGAAAACATTTAGTAATTTTTACCGAATATTGATTACATATTCATTAAGATAATTTATTTTTACTTTTCCAGTATCTAACAAAGATTTTGACGAATTTTTAATATTGCATAAGTAGACCGAAAACGTGTGTTTCCAAACTCGGAGGAAAGTCACCTTTAATCGATGTTTTGGGGTGGAGAATTTTAGCCGAAAAGTAGATTTTCATTACTCAACTGCCAGTCGCCGGATTTTCACGAAATAAGAACAAAAAAGTTTTCTTTTTGGAAATACCAAAAAAATCGTTTTGTTTTTCAGGGTAGTGAAACTTGTTTTCGAACAAGATTTATTAAATTCCCCTCTCCCCCCAAATTCGATCAGCAAAACGAATTGTATTCTACCTTATTATTTAGGGTGACCATACGCCCCGGAATGGTCGGAACAGTCCCGGATTTAAGCATGTTATCTCTGCGTTCTGGTAACTAAACTTTTCTCCCGGAATTATACAATCTAGTGTTGTATCCTATAATATAATACGAGGAATGTCTGTCTGTCTGCACAAGCGATCTCGAAAACCCGCCTAACGATTTTCACGAAACTTGGTGGTTAGGGATTTTCGGGGACAAGGAATCGATCTAGATAGGTCTCACCTCTGAGAAAATTCCCCTTGATACCCCTCGCCTGGTATCTTCGAATTGGGTGATCCGATCTTAATGAAACTTTACAGTATTACTAAGGAGGCTCGGGGCTTTCGATTTTTCTACTACAAACCTGACTTTTCGCTCCCCTCGATACCCCTCGCCTGGTATCTTCGAATTGGGTGGTCCGATCTTAATGAAACTTTACAGTATTACTAAGGGGGCTCGGGGCTTTCGATTTTTCAACTACAAACCTGACTTTTCCCTCCCCTCGATAACCCTCACTTGGTGTCTCAAAACAACGTTTCAAAAACCGGTGACAGCGATTACTCAATAACCGCTCAACCGATTTCTATGAAATTTTGTTATCGCGCGTTAGATTTAGTTCTAGCTTTCTAGGTCGGGAATTTAAAAACCCTGGAAAACCTCTGTAAAGATAATGTGAATTTAGTTTTCCCCCAAAAATCAGCAAAAGTAGGATTTTGAGCTCGCCGAGCATGGCTCGGTCTTCCTGGTACTTTTCTTAATTACTCGAAAAATTCACCTCGAAACCTAAAATTGTTTGCCTGCGGCGTAGTTTCCTCTTAAATTACTTTCTCTAGTGCAAACTTTGCCTGCGGCGCATTCCATAAAAAAAATTTCAATGGTGGTATGCTTGTGTTTAAAAATTCTGCCTGCAGCACAATTTTTGTTGTATTTTTAACACTCTGACTACCACGTCAGTCAAAAAGACCTGACACCTAACTGTACACAACGGCCACAATGAAAATTATTAAAGTGTTCGCTGCAACCCCAACGATTTTTTGTAGTTGCACACATTTTATGGTAATAAAATAACATTTAGGTATAATTTTGTTTCAATTTTTTTTTCTCTTAGTGCCTTTTTGACTGACAACTAAATATTCGAAAAAGGCTTAAAACTGTCGTGGCAGTTAGAGTGTTAAAACATTAAACACCCATAACACTTTTTCAGAAAAAAAAACATAAAAATAGTTGAAAGTATTTTGTTGAAGTAGGCATTACCTATAAGGGTGAAGTATAAAAACATCTAAACTTTTGGATTTTTTTATGTGAAACTTTTGTATTGTGGCTTCATCGTAAGTTAAGATAAATTATCATTAAAGACGCTTGATGAGTTTTGGACAAAATGTACCGAATCGCATGCCAGATTCGCCTCTATTCGCCAAGAGTTTGGTTGAACAATTATAAAATCGATATTTAAAAAAAAATCCACGTATGATTAGGCTTGGAATGTTTTTTTATAAACAAACAAGCAAAGTTTTTTACCGGTCTTTTTAAAAATTATCAAATGTAAGAAAATGTAATAAATCTGAAGATATTTTAAATATGTGAGGGATTATTTAAAATAAAACTACTTTAATTTTGAATATTTCAAAGATATTTTTTTTAATTTTCAGTCTCAATTGTGAGATAAAACCTCATGATGTTTTCCTTGCCATTTCTGTGTGTAAAGAATAAAGTTATTTATTGTTAAGATATTTGACCTTTTCATTAGATTTTGATAAAATGGTAGAAGAATCTAAGAGTTTATAATCTTCTCTTGTTGCGATATCAAAACTTTTGTTCTAAAGAATTTAGAAACTCAATGGTATTTCATTTCAAGGATAATTTAATGGAGTGTGTTCTGTTTCTTTGATATTTTATCATGTTATCGAAGGAAACGTCAAGACGGTTTGAATGTCCGTTCAATCAAGAATTAATTTCCCGTATATTCGTTGAAAAGCATGACAACAAAATTCCGTCTTCTTAACCTTTCTCTCATTTGGCACAAGATTTGAACAGGTTGGTTATATTAAAAGATCTTAACTACATATCCATCTGAGGCTAGTAATAAAACAGCACTAAGCAACCTTCTGGCCGAGCTTTCTACTCCTGATTATTGTCAAGGTTCAGTACGATGCTATCTATCTGTCTTAAGGTATACGTCAGATGGAATAGGTCTCGTTGGAGTAGGATAGGTAGAAAATATATAGTCATCTGCTCTTATAATAAGTCTCTTCGGCTTGACATCGATAAAATCCATCCCACCGGGACCTTTTCGAAGGTAATCAGACCATATGAAAGATATATAAATATTTACTTGTGCGAATATATCGGTATATAGCAACCCTTAAAAGAAGTCTTAAGTTACGAAAAAAAACATAAATACTGCTACAAACATGTGTCGACATCAACCAGGCGGAATGAAATAGCGAGGGGGTGGGATACTTTGGAGGCTCAGCTATCCCTAACGCCGGCCGTGGTTTTGACAAAATTAACCCCAAACTGGAGGAAATATTGTACTCTTGAGTTGCTGCCATATCAATTCACCCGCCCTTGACTGTCATTCGTTTCGTTTCCGTCCTTATAGAGGAGGACACATTGTAAATATCTCCAACGGAAGACACCGTTGACATTGTCGTCAGCAACTGAATGTCGTCGGCATTTGTTTGCTTCTTCGGAGTTTTTTTTTATATCTTTCGTTCTATCCTTGCTTGGTACAGATGGAAATCATTTACAATTCACATCAAGAAGGACCAGCACCACCATTGCCATCGTCAGAAACTTCCAAAATTGACTAAACGATAAATTAGAAGAAACCTGGAGAATCAGGCAGTTGGACTGGGGGCTAAAATGTAGCAGTCAACTAAAAGTGTAGATCCAACAAGGCCATGTCGGTGACATCGAAACACAGCTTTATCAGCAAACACTGGTAATGAATCAGGGTAGTTTTCGGGAGGAGGATATCGTATAAGAGTATTTCGGTAAGGAGGGCGGGTTAACATCCACAGCCACTTTCTTCATACAGAACAGCGAAAAATACTAGTCTTGGTTTCATCTGCCCATCGAAAGTGAGTCAGAAGATAAAATTTTAATGAAAATTTCAATGTCTTATCTTAAGCTTTTGCCATTTCACCGTAAGTTGCTGCCTTTTGAAATGAGAGCGAGGCAAGAACTAAAGGGAAATCATGAGTGGATAACCGTCGGAAAATTCTGGACAATTGGAGTGAGAGAATCTTTTTTTTTCTGAACAATACAATGAAGTAGACCGGTTTCGTTTTCTTGGAAAAGTACAAGTTTGGTTTTGTCTAAAGGTATCATGTTGGCTTTCAACCCTTTTCTTGTTTCTATAACGATTCCAATTTTCCTTCATCTCAGTCCATTAGTAAAAAAAAGAAGTCATTCAGGATCTTGATTTCTACCATTTTAAGTTATCCTTTCACGTACAATGCTCGAAGCAAATCTATTGCTGTTCATCTCTACAAGGATTCGCAAAAGTTTATGGGTGGATGATAGGCTGGTAAAGTTATATACGAAACTAAGGATAATGGTGGTGTATAATGAATGGCAATAATGAATAAAAGTGAAATGCTCTTGCAAAACAAATGGTTTCCAACAGGCTAAAAATGATAAAATGGATACTGGTACAGGTGAGCTGGAATAGAACAGTTTTTTTTTTAAAAGTTCCAATTGATTTTTTTTGGCAAGCGATGCATTAGAAAATTTCTTTTAGACCACGTTTACACTTGCGATTTTCTCTTGAATTTTCCCACGAATGCTAATAATCAGTCGCAGAAAAAATTCACTTACCAAAAGTTTTCAAAATTTGAATTTTTCTAACGATTTTGTGTGAAAAAAATCCAATTTTGGGGTCTTTCAGAAAAAATTTCAGAATTTCGTGTCGGTATTACCGTTTATATCACAGAATAATATTTACGGAATAAAGTGTCAGATGTAAATGACTCCTTAGACGTTACGTACATGCAGAGAAAAATCGAGTAAATTTAATTTATTTATTTTCGGGAATTGGGACTATAACTAAAATAGTTAATTTCAATTACATAAATAGTCAATTTAACCACAAAATGGTAAATTTTACTACAGGGTGGGCCAGAATAGACGCGGGGTTTGAATTCTTTATAAATTTTTTATTTTAGCGAAACTTATAATTTTTTTTTTTCAAATACATGTAGTTGATTGATGGGGAATATTTTTGGTCTAAACATGGAAAATTATATCCCGCAAGTGGTGGCCATTTTCTGCTTCGCAAATCCGTGCTCTTTCCAAGACATTTTCCATAACCTTTCGTGTTATGGCCTCGATTTCACTGCGAATGTTGGTTTTCAATTGGCTGATGGTTGTTGGCTTGTTGACGTACACCTTCTCTTTCAAATATCCCCAAAGGAAACAATCTGGAGTCGTTAGATCAGGTGAACGCGGAAGCCAATTGAAATCGCAACTTTTCGAAATAATGCGTCCGCCAAACATGTCCCGTAAAAGAGCCATTGAGCCCACCGCCCACCGGTTCGTTGTTCTATTGTGTACAGGTCCATTTTAAATTGCCCAAGTATTCTTAACAAAATGCTGAAACAAAATTAAAAAAATAAAAATAAAAAAAAAGTTATAAAGACTTCAAACCCCTGCGTCTATTCTGGCCCACCCTGTACCAATAAGTGGTTAAATTTATTATGGAAATAGTCGATTTTTATAATTTTTATGATTTAAATTAACTATTTTAATTATAGTACACGCAGAGAAAAACATTTTTTTTCATTTTGCGCACCTCGCACCGTATGTAACGCATTATCCGAATTGACGTGAACTAATCGCCGTCAGATCACCGCAGACTCCCCCTCTCCCCCTCTAACCCTCTCCACCTCTCCCCCTCTTCCAAAGAGAGTTTGACACATTTTATAGACAGGCGCCAAATTTCAAATTCTCAACGTCTCCAAACAGTGTTCTGTTAACAGGGCTTTACTGTTTCGTTACTTTCAACCACTACAACAAACTACCCCTAAATTTACTTTTCCGCCTAAAGAAAGCGAAACAACATTGACGATAAGCTTTTAAAGGAAATGCAAATAATTATTGTGAAGGCCGTCTCCTTAATGACACTGCCAAGTTTATGAGTCTCGTCTCTTAATTAAATACTAGTAGACAAAATGAAAAAAAAGGATTTCATAAAAAGAGACGAAGCAAATACAAAAGGAATCGCCATTTTTTTTTTGAAATAACGCGGGATGAATATTTGATATAAAATTTGCTTGTCATCAACCATTACTGACATGTTAATTTTATTTTAGTGAATTAAATTCGTTGAAAATCAAGAAATTGTGCAGAAAAGAAAAGAAATAAAATGTAGAAAAAGGTGATTACTATGAGAAAATTTGAAAAAGAAAGAGAGAAACAAACCTAATGAATTTCAGTATTTTGACAAATTAGACTTTAGAGAAGATTAATTTTAGCTACTAACGATTCTTGAGGGAAATATTGCTTTTCCTTCGGCTTTACAAGATATTCTACTGTACATAGATTTAACATTAATGAATCTAATCTAAATTTAATGAGTCGAACTAGAATCAGGTAATATTCTATACTGAATGGGGAAAGCCTAATTACTTAGAAATCGTGAAACATAATTCAAATAAGCGGATTACTTATTTGAAATTTCAAATTATTTGCGATTTTGTAGCTACAGGTAAAAAGTCAAAACAATCTTTATTTTATACGTGTTGATATTAAAACTTAAATTCTGTAGAGATTATATTTCGTGTAATGCTACATTTACACGAATGACAAATTTGTCATTTTTTTCTTGTCATTATGTTAATTCCCGTGTAAATGGCATAATTTTTGTAATTATTTCTGTCAGAAAACGTCAATCTCTCATAAAAGAATGAACTTGTCCATTCTTTTATGCCAGACTGTCATTCGTACAAACGCAATATTAGTTATGACAAAAGTTGAATACTAAAGTTGTCATAACTAATATTGCGTTTGCACGAATGACAATCTGGCATAAAAGAATGGACAAGTTCATTCTTTTATGAGAGATTGACATTTTCTGACAGAAAAAATTACAAAAATTATGCCATTTACACGGGAATTAACATAATGACAAGAAAAAAAATGACGAATTTGTCATTCGTGTAAATGTAGCATAAGCAAGAAACACGCATCGCAAGATTTTTTTTTTTTTGCTTCACTAAATTCTTAATTAGTAGTATTTTTTTTTGAGAATTTTTAGTAATATCTAAGCAGATGTCAACCGTGACGTTAGTAGTTGACATACAGGACGCGTCACCCGATAACGACCGGGTTAACAAAAAAGTAGCTTGGAAAATTTTTCGTCCACCTGGGGTCAAAATTCTAGCAAATTACGGCTTTTGAATCTGATATTCGCTTTCTTTTTTGTTTTCTAGATCCATCCTAATTTGTATGACGTCATTAATTCTCCCAGTCTTCTTCTTTTCCGAAGACCGGACGCGCCTTGAGATGCGATGACACAGAAAAGAAGGTCACAGCTGAAGATTCATTATTATTTCTCCAGTTTCATCAGTAACTTTGTTTTACACGTTCTGTACCGTTGATAAAAGCGATTACTAATAAACTTGATTTCAACAAAACATAGGGAAAAAGTCTTGGAGGCATGCTCATCCGCCTCCAATTTCATCATGCTTTTTTCCGATTTTTGGATGGGTTTTAGTCGTTTTAAAGTGTGGCATATTTTATGGATAGCCCCCTTAGGAAAGTAGGAGGTTGGGAGATTCTTAACAATTAAACATTCTTAAGAATATCTTTGGAAGTAGTACTATTGGATTTTTCTATTATGTGGTTTTCTGTGCACTCAGAAAAATGGAGGCTAACTCGACGACCTACATACGGCGTAATTGGCCTCGGGCAGGCGCGCGTTCGCCTGCATGTGGGCAAGTAAAACTGAGTTGACCTGTGGTCGGAGAAATTCTGAAATTAAGCCACCAGCAGGTGAAGTAGGGCGTTGAGAGCTGCACGAGTTGACCTTAGATAGGTTAACTCTGACCGCTAGCTGGCTTACAGACACCTTAAGGTCAGAGTTAACCTGACAAGAAGTTGATCTGGACATTTTTCTGAGTGTGGAAGTTAATTTAAAATTAAAACATTTACATAAATTCGGTAGTGAAGGTGAGGGGGGATGCGCCCCGCTCAGTGCGATTTGAGGAGCGGCAAATTTCATTCCATTTAAAAAGCCAGCAATTAAAATGGATGGAAAGTGTATACTAAAGTATCTGTCGTTGGAATTTTGGGAATGCATCCTTTATGAAATTAGTTATATTTCACCTGCGGCGCAATTTTTCTTTTGATATTTTCGTAATTTCAGTTGCAGTTAATTATACAACATGGAAAACCCCAAAAAATGAAGATATTTATCAAAAGTTTTTTGTTTTCTGCAAATTCCGATTTCTGCCCAGAGCGCCACTGCATAAATCATATTTAATTATATGATTTTCCAATTTCCACATTGCACATAAAATAATTAAAAACGCTATCTAAAAAATCACTTTTGTGATTACTGTCAATATTACGTTATGCTACATAGAAAATGTTGATTAAAATTATATACAACTGGAAAACTTTTAATAAATTTTTAATAAGTTTACATTAAAATTTGTGGCATTTAATAAAAGTTGATATAAATTTATTATTCCTTCACAACCGCAGCTCAACATGATTCTGAAGCAAATATAATTTGAAATTTTATGCAAAATTCCACAGAATAAAAGCAATAAGAAAAATGAATTAAGCTTTGGTACTTTTGAAAAGGTATGGAATATAGAACATAATAGCGTAGTGTAAAAGGGACACAAGGCAAAACTCATTCGTGAAATTTGAAAAAGTTTTTTTTATGGAATTCATCTTCTTTCCAGCATTCATTTAATACCCATCTGCTCGAATACTTCAAGTTCCGTCCATAGATCTTTCCAACTGACGTCATCTATAACCTTAATGCACGCTAAATGGAAGAACTTTTATGTTTATGCACCTTTTATATCCTTCACCTTTTTCCATATAATTTTTCTTTGCCACTTCTTGCCAAAAAAAACCTGTAAAGGGGGGAAAACACTAAGAAAAACTAACAATTTTCAGATGAACTGAATTTCAGCAAAAAAAAGCGAAAAAGCGCATGTCTCAGCTTTTCCTGATATACTTTTCCTTGGCTCCATTTCTGTACATGAACCGAACATCCGTACAAGAGCTCCTTATATCTACAACATAGTGCTAGCTGGTTACACAAAGTTATAAACATAGATATCCTTATTTGAGATATAGTAGGATACATAAATATGTTGATCATGTAAGATATGGTAAAATGCATGCAACATGAAGCAACAACGATGCAGTTTCCGAATGTGAGCGACCGCTTTATATCAAAATGACAGAGATGGAAGTCATTGCATGTTGCACTTTAGTTCCGTTCATCCTAGTTCTTTTACCTTTGAACCATCCAAGGTACTTACATCGTGATGTGAAAATTTATGATATTGTTGCACGGAAAAGCTTTAAGGGTTATTGCAATGGCGATAAGTGCAAAATAACAAATTGAGTTTAATTTCTCCCCATTGGGGTTATTGCATTCAACATTATTTGAGAAATATACAGAAAATATCAATAATAATAATAATAGTTGAAAAATGTTATTTGATGTTGCTGGATAAACTATCGTGAAACCACATAGAAAGTACTTTATTATGAAGGATCTTATCGTGAAGGATGATCTTAAGCTTTGTGGAAAAATATACCCGTAAGAAATATATAATAAATATATCCTTTAGACAAGGCAAAGAATGTAAAAAATAGAAGAAAAAAAATTCAAATCTCGGAAAAATTGTTCACATCATTATAACTGATACACGGTAAAAACTGGAGTCTAATTTTAAGACTTTTTTTCCTACATATAGGTCAACACCTTTTTGAGCCTAAAAATCAAACTTTAAAAGTTTGAAATTATTTTCCTTTTAAATAGTATTATCCGGTCTAAATTTAAGGTATTAAAATTTAAATTTTAGTCTAAAAAATCTAAAAATTAGTTCCAAATTTCTAAAAATTCTCAAATTAAAACCTTATGGTTTAAGTTTAAGATGTCTGAGTCTTAAATTAAGACTGGAATGGTTAAAAAATAGTCATAAACTTCTAAAATTCGTGAATTATCCGGGTAAATAAGACTATCCGGTCTAAATTTAAGACTTAACAGTTTTAATTTCAAACTGAAATTACTAAAAAGTAGTTACAATTTTCTAAAACTGACTCAAATTTAGACTTCGAAGTTTAAATTTCAAACCTTTTTTTTATGTTTATGCCAGGAGCTTAGGCAAATTGGTCCGTGTTTAGTCCACGAGCAGAAGCAGAAAAGTTCCAAATTCAAATTCAAGCCGAATTATTTTTGCCCTGAGTGGGATTTGAACCACTGCTCTTTGGATCACAAGGCAAGCACTTAGCTAACTGAGCCATCCACGCCCGCAAATTAAATTCTTAATTTTAGATTAATATGTATAGAAAATATACTCAGACTTCTAAAATAAACCAATTCCAGACTTTACTTTCTAAATTTTAGAATAATGAGTTTTAATTATAGGCTGAAATGATTAAAAAGTAGTCACAATTTTCTAAAACTGAATAAATTGTAGACTTTGAAGTTTTGTTTTTAGACCGAAAAGTCGAATTCGAGCCTCGCGACTTTTCTAAAAATTGACCGACCGACTGATGAATTTGAAAAAGAAAAATAAACTGAAAAGACTAAATATTAGACAAAAAGTTTAATTCAATTTTATCCGAATTGAAGTAAAACTTACAAGGTTTAGTTCTCAAACTTATAGGTCTAATATTTCGATTAAAAGTCTAGAAATAAGGCGGAGAGGTTTAAAACAAATTTTTAAGAAAGAAAAAGTTTACTTTTTAAACTATAGTCTTAAAAATAAACCGAAACTCACTAAATATTAAACTTTTCGACTAAAATATACTCTAAACTTTCAAAAAGTTTTAAAAATAGAGAAAATAGTTTAAAATTCCACTAAACTTTCAAAAGTTTAAAAAATAGAAGGAAAAAGCCTTAAAATTAGACTCTAGTTTTTACCGTGTACTGAATGGCAAAAAAGAGAATTTCTATCTTTGGGGTTGTTCTTAAAATACGTCTAACTCTTTTCTGCCTTGTCAGACACGTGCCTTCAAGATATGATATCTTTTTAACATAATTAATCCTTATATGTTAGAAGTTTTGAATATGGTCTTGAAATTCTCTATACCAAAGCATCACAAAACTCGAGACCTAATTGCGGTATAAACTTGAAATTTTTTCACAAATATGGCTCTTATCATTAGGAAAATTACATCCGAAAAAGGAAAAAAAATTGAACAACAAGACGAAAATAAATTTCAATATTATACCCAATCACATGAAATTTGATTATGTAAAAAACATGTTAGGGGGATTCAATTGTGTTTTTTTTTATACCCGTATGGTGAAAACTTTGCCTTACCGTTTGTAACGTCAAGATCCCGTCATAACGCACAAAAATGAATTACACCAGTGTGTTTAGAATGATAAAAAAAATTGAATTTTCCATGTCCGTCCGTCTGTCCGTCCGTCTGTCTGTCTGTCCGTCCGTCTGTCTGTGGCGCGGATTGTGGGCGCACGGATTGAGCTACAGACTTGAAATTTTGAGCAGATCCGTTTTTCGTAAAATTCGAGGCTAAGTTCGTTAAAAATGGACCATACAAACGAAAACGTTTTCAGATTTTAGCGAATATCTCAAAAACTGTGCATCTTATTAAAAAAGTGCAAGAACAAAAGTTATTTAGGATAAAATTCTACATAAAACTCCCATACATGAAAATCCGATTGGAATAAATTTTAAAAAATCTTATTGGAAAGTTTGACTTCAAAGTGGAATTTTGACACAACTGTTCGCTGTTCACTTAAACCATCATACGGGTTTTCAATAATTGCCAAATTGGCAATTATAGCTTTTGTTATGTTTTAATAAAAATTCAGTTGAATACAACAGTGAAAATGCGTAGGAGTAAAAATTATAAACATAATTTTAAGAAAAAGTTTTTTTTTTAAGAATAAAATATAAATCTCATGAATTTTCAATTTATTTATATCAATCTCTACCGCGTTTATTGAATTTTCCTCGAAAAACAGTTCATTTTTGCGAAAAAAATTAAGACAAACAGTGTTTAGATCAAGATTTTACATAACTTTGCCATACATGGAAATCCAATTGGAGTCTAAATCGGTTAAGGCTTCTTGGTCTTACAAAACAGATCTTACAAATTTTTGTTGAACAGGTCCAGACCCACACACACAAACTGATATGGAGACGATTGATCGAACTGAGCCGAGTATATTTTGTGGAAGAGTGGGGCCCTACTGCGATTTCGATTTTTCAAGTAATTTTAAAATCTTACCTGTACCCAAAAAGATGAAAATGCTCCCCAAATTAAAACATAACAAAAGCTATAATTGCCAATCTGGCAATTATTGAAAACCCGTATGGTGATTTAAGTGAACGGCAAACAGTTGTATCAAAATTCCACTTTGAAGTCAAACTTTCCAATAAGATTTTTTTAAAACTTGTTCCAATTGGATTTTGATGTATGGAACTTTAATGTAGAATCATGTCCTAAATAACTTTTGTTCTTGGACTTTTTTGATAAGATACACCGTTTTTAAGATATTCGCAAAAAAACGTTTTCGTTCGTATGGGGGGTACCCCCCCCCCCCCCCCCACCCCCTAATGGTCCATTTTTGCCCATTAACGAGCTTAGCCTCGCTAAGAAAAACGGACCTGTGCCAAATTTTAAGTATGTAGCTTAATCCGTGCGCCCGCAATCCGCGCCACAGACGGACGGACAGACGGAGAGACAGACAGACGGACAGACAGACAGACGGACAGACGGACGGACATGCAAAAATTACTTATTTTGATCATTCTAAACACACTGGTGTAATTCATTTTTGTGTTCGATGACGAGATCTTGGCGTTACAAACGGTAAGGCAAAGTTAATATACCTTTTGGTTTCTCCATACGGGTATAAAAACACAAATTACAGAGATGCGCCCTTTGTGGAAAATCATTGAAAAAATGCTCCGCAACCCAAAAGAAATGTAATTTACAGCATCTCCTAAACGAAATAGAGTATTTTTTGTTATTTTTAGTAATTTTTTAGCGGTTAATAAATTTATAACAGTAAATTGAAAAATCCGGGACAAAAGTTTAGCTTCCCAAACGCCCAGATCTGGGACTGCCCCGACCATTCCGGGACGTATGGTCACCCTAGGTTTATCTGTTCTCAAAATATCAAAATATTTCACAATCATGTATGTATATACCATTCGATATTACAAGTAGTAGGTATACAAAAGTATATTCCATCAATTTAATACCCCCTAAACCAACCCACAACAACAACAACTCATCAAAATAGAATCGTTCTAGTGGTAAAATTTCTCGTTTAAATTTTATTACTCTTGAGATGATAACATTCAAATTAAATTCATCGTATCAAGTACGAGTATATCGCATGTATCATAAAATTCTCCTCATCATGACCAAACCATGGTTTCGTAATATATTTTTATGATTTTATTCCTTTATTTTCGCTATGTTATGTGGTTAACCTTTCATTTCAGTTCACTTAAAATGTTACCAACTTTCATCGTTTCCCCAATTTAACCCCGAATCTCAAGTATGTTTTCATGAAATGCTTTTAATGAGTGAAAATGGCGTGACTACTTGTATACGTCTATATTGTTTTATCAACAAGAAAGTATTCTGTGCAAATAGAATTTATAGCCTTTATTTCAAATATCTTTACCATAAATCTATGTGTCAGTTGGATATTGTCTCCAAAATAATTAAAATTACCTCACACACTATATCCTCGTTTTTCCATTTCCATTCACATATAAGACACATTTGAAGAGGCAAATAACAGTGAAAATAATGTAAAAATAAATAAGAAAAACCTGTAAAAATAATAACCACGATAGCGATTCGATTTTACAAGTAATGGTCGTCGATATAAATGAGAATGGGACGATCAGGACAACGATGGGGATTCCTACCCCCCATCTATTCTTATTCACTATCAAAGAATCCTGAAGTATCCTCACATCACTAACCTTGAATATTATGTTTTATTTTTGTATGAAAAGATACTGTCGTCTTTTTTGGCAATAAAAATTTGAACAAAAATTTTATCGTCATTGATCAACCATTCACCGGTATTTTGTTTTTGTAACTATAAAAATTGTTTCGTTGACACGAACCTATCATGCATAACGCCTGTCACGCTATCACACATCCTTTCCGTGTTGGGTTTTTACTCCCTGGGAAAGTTTTCGGATTCGCAGAGACATGGACGAATGCCATTGATATGGCATTCCATATTTTCGATAATATTTCATCGCTGCAAAATCCTTATAAATACATCTACACGTAAAAACTAGTCAAATATAGTCATATTCGGATATAAGCAACAAGAATAAGATCAACGACAAAGGTTGTGTTTTATAGTATTTGCCATAAAAAAAAACAAACTAAAACCAATATCAAAAATAACAAATATATACGAAACATTCGCGACTTCTATTGAGTCATTTCGGATACGGAAAAGGGTTTCCCTTTTGCAATTTTCCTCAATAACGCGTAGGCATCGAAATGGTAAGGATTTTCAGCGAGAAACAAACACAAATATGATATTTACGACTAAAATAATTTTTATGAATGTGTATTTTCGTAATATTATTTAATCGTATTATCATATCTATATGAATATGTGTGCACCTATAATACAACCAACAGAATATGGTAAAATCATTATTTTCAAAATCAGCAAAATGTTAATAATCGATGAGTGATTACAATAAATCGTTTCTTTTCAAATCGGAAAACACAAAAGTTCTCTTGGTCATGAAATTTTAACAATAAATATACCGACCGAACGAATATGTTTTTATATACATATTTAACTTCCTCCATTTTAACCATTTTTATTTGTTACATTTTTTTATCTTATTTCTTCCTGGTGGTGATATAATCGAAGATTTATAACGTTTTTGGTTGAAAATGAAAAACAGTCGTGGATAACAGGGGAAAGACCTCTCTTGAATATCGAAATTAAAGAACAGATCATAATAAATCTTTGCCTTTAAGTGAATTTGTGTAATTCATAATACGGAAATGCATAGGAGTTGCAAAAGGGCAACATGTATTTTTAAAACTTAAATTAAGGGATTATAAGCAGTGTTGTTCCTCTACACGTGGACTTTAATTGTCTACACTTCAGTGTAGACAATAGCGTAGACAATACATTTCGGGTAGACAATGTAGACATTGGCGTAGACAATGTCGACTTTGCGTAGACAATGTAGACTTTCTCATATCTGTCAAAACAAAGTCATTAGTGAGTCATATATCTAATACTATATTATATAGGAAATGGCCAATTACAAGAAATAGCGAGGCGCTGGTGTCCCTAAAGAGTTAAATTTATATGAAAACTCGCTAACTGGGCTCCTCAGCGACACCAGCGCCGTGCCTTTATTGTCTTTTTCGCTTGTATGGAAATCAATCTAACCTCATTTCCTATCGTTTTATGCAGTGAGTGCGTGACTACAGTGAAATCGTGTTTTTTTGAAATATGACAGGAAGGCTTAAAAACAAAGCATTTAAAGAGCTGGGCTTTGATTTAATCAAGGCCAACACAAATGCTCCGCTTTTTACCTGCAGCGCAAATTTTTTTGCAAAATACTGCCGAAAGCCAACTAAGAGGGCACATATAAAAGAACAAATATAAAACCAAATTTCTAAGCACTTGTAAATTATTTTTTAGAAATGTTTGTAAGAAACTCAGCTATCCTTTATTTTATCAATTGTCTACATTGTCTACGCGTAGAGAATAGACCATTGTCTACAGTAATAGTCTACGCGTAGACAATGGTGTAGTCTACATCACGTAGACTACGCGGCACAACACTGATTATAAGTGCTCTTGGAGTACTTTTTAGGAGAGCGAGGAGGAAAGAGGAAGGGTGGGGCGACGAGGTCTGAGGTCACTTTTAATGCTTCGAAAATAATCGAGAAATTTTCAAATGTACCCCCCCCCCCCCTAATGGTCCATTTTTGCCCATAAACGAACTTAGCCTCGCATTTTACGAAAAACGGATCTGCGCAAAATTTCAAGTCTGTAGCTCAATCCGTGCGCCTGCAATCCGCGCCACAGACGGACAGACAGACGGACGGACTGACGGACAGACGGACAGACGGACGGACAGACGGACGGACAGACGGACGGACAGACGGACGGACAGACGGACGGACAGACGGACGGACAGACGGACGCACAGACGGACGGACAGACGGATGGACAGACGGACGGACAGACAGGCGGACAGACGGACGGACAGACGGACGGACAGACGGACGGGCAGACGGACGGACGGACATGCGGACATGAAAAAATTAATTATTTTTATCATTCTAAACACACTGGTGTAATTAATTTTTGTGTGTGATGACGGGATCTTGGCGTTATAAACGGTAAGGCAAAGTTAATATACCCTTTGGTTTCACCATACGGGTATAAAAATGATGTTGGTTTCTAGAACTCCGGGACAATTCGCCTTAATCCGGAACAGAAGAAAGCACGCACTTTCTTCAAGTCAAATTGCCTTATCGAAAACCGTCTAGACTGTTATCGCAGCCTCTGCTGTTGAAGGATTGCAATTAAAACCCTACAAATGTTGGACTGTTAGTATAGAAGAAAATTGTATAATTGAAACTTACGTATTTTCTGGACAAAATCTTGAGAAATAAACAATTCTGCATTTGTTTTTTTTTTAATTTTTTTTTAACATTTTTGAAAATTTTCTAAACTGAACTTGTAAGGTTGAAAACAAAAAAAAATGATTTCAATGAGTAAAAGACATAAATTAATGAATTCATTGAGTAATTTTAACTCGAAAAAAGAAAGTTGTTTTAAGGCATTTAATATGTTTTAAGGCATTTGGTGACTAAAAATCCCGTTTTCCAATTCAATTTCCTACATCATTAGTTATTCTATAATGATTGTAATTTCTTTTGTATCATTACAATCATGTTAAGTCCAAAACAACTGTTATTAGTATAAACCTTACCTATTTTTAGTTTGATCTTCCAATTTGTTCCACCATATTTTCCAATAGCCATTGCAAATTCACATTAGACAAAATCAAAGTATGAAATTATCTCTTATTGGAGTTTTGCGGTTTGTGTACAGCACAGATAACCTCCCAATGATGTTACAGACCAAGAAACGTAAAGATACTCACTGTATGAAAATTTATGGATAGTTACCTGAATGCAAGACACAGGTACCATTAGTATAATAATGGAAAGTGGAAGCGAATCGACAATTCGTACATATACAAGTATTTCCGAAGACCTTTCCTTTACATATCTATGCATAAGGATAGATAGAAATTACACACACCGCAAGCAAAACAAATCTGTACGAGACGGAAATTAAGGTAGATGGATATAATCATGAAAAAGCGAATAAAGCTGGAGGAGACCAGGTAAAATAAAATAGAAGGAAAATATAGCAGAGTTTGAAGACAAAGTGGAAAAAAGCAAACCCACGATTTGACACGGACTAACCCCCATTGGCATATTAAAGTGTTAATGTTCTATGAACTTGGTATGGCGCATGTTTGGCACGTTCTCTTGTTTAACATTTCGGTATTTTCTGTTGGGCATATTCATACCTTTACAGTTCCAAAACCATATTCACCTTTATGTCGTCCCTATATCACCTACCATCAACATTTTCCTACATTTATTGTCATCATGGCGATCGTCTCTAGTTGCAATCGCATTCCGAATGCTCATAATCCGTTAGCATTATGGTCTGTCGAAATTTAAATCTTCTCCAAAATTCCCTACTTTCCGAAACAATTGGAAATTTAGACTCTAAGTAAACAAATGCATTTTCTTGGCTTAATTTCCCCCTATTGAGAATACAGACCAACATAGCTAGCAACTTAACTTTAACCGCAGTACCCACTTTGGCATCTCTGTTCAGGTGGTATTTTGCTACACAAATACAGTTCACAAAATCTATAGTTGCTAATCAGAAGTTCAGCCGTGAGTAGGATATCCTGATGGTATGGTGATGATGATTGCAATTTTGAGTGCATTTGCAAAGTCCTTCTCAGTAGCATTTTGTAATTAAATTGAGGCAACAAGCTCGTGTGCTCTTGAGATAATGCTGTAATTAACTTTTCAAACATTGATTTAATTATACTTTGAATATAATTCAATATGGATTACCAACTTTTGAATGGATGAGTAATTCTCTGCGGTCAATATAACATGAAGTTGTTTAACAAGTTCTGTAAATTATAGAATTTTAGTTAAAATGAATTACAACCTCTGCCAGAAAGTTTTATTTATGTTATACGAAAGCTATAGCTCTCCTTCTTTTCGTGTCGAATTTTTGAAATCGATAAAAAACATGGCCTAACCCACTTAGCGATGATATGATACTTTTATTACACAACTAGCTTGCATACCCGTCGTTGCCGGGTTAAGTTTTTTCATTTTTTTTTTGATGGTTTTTGTTGGAGCTAAACTTCAGGCCAATCGGCTCGGTAGTTTCCCCCCGAAAGGGTAACATAGAGGAAGAGCTAAGTTTCGAGATCACTTTACTCCCTCCCCTTACTCCCCCCCCTCTCGGACTACTTTTTAATGGGTTTGTGTTGGGGCTGGACACCCGAAGAACATCTACGCTAAATTTCAGGCCAATCGGTTCAGTAGTTTCCCCGTGAAAGAGTAACATAGCGCAAAAACTAAGTTTCGAAATCACTTTACCCCCTCCCCTTACTCCCCCCACCCCTCGCGCTACTTTTCCGTATGCCTATGTTGGAACCAAAACTACCACAGACACTCATGCCGAATTTCAAGTCAATCGGGTCAGCCGTTTTTGCGTGAAAGAGGAACAGACGGACGCCAACTCATTTTTTAGTATGATTAAACCCAGTTTGGTATTACAACAAAATCATTTGAAAGCTCGAGTGTTAATTTCAATTACAAAAACAGTCAAAATCGGATATTTTTATAACAAATTTAACTACTAAGTAGCAAAATTTACTATTTTCTGGTCAAATCTACTATTTTTAAATTCTATATAATAAACCAATGGTCGGACACCAAAATGAACTACACCAAGGTGTTTGGTCTGTCTGTCCATCTGTGCGCCTGTGTCTGTCCGATCTTGAACATCTCATTCTAAAGGATTGAGCTAGAGACTTGAAATTTTGTATAGTTACGTTTCTCGTAAATTCCAAGGCTCGTAATTGAACGAGCAAAATCGTACCATTCCTTCTTTCCTCCCCCAATACAAACGAACCATTTTCTCGAAACCGGTTAGTCGTATTGAAAAATTTGTTAAGGTAAAATATCTTTAGAATATGATTTTACATAACCATTCCGTACATCAAAATCCAATCGGTCCAATCCTTCCGTCCTCTCTCATGCAAATGGATTTTTATACCCGTATGGTGAAACCAAAGGGTATATTAACTTTGCTTTACCGTTTGTAACGCCAAGATCCCGTCATCACACACAAAAATGAATTACACCAGTGTGTTTAGAATGATAAAAATAATTAATTTTTGAATGTCCGTCCGGCCGTCTGTCCGTCTGTCTGCCCGTCTGTCTGTCTGTCCGTCTGTCCGTCTGTCTGTCCGTCTGTCTGTCCGTCTGTCTGTCCGTCTGTCTGTCTGTCCGTCTGTCTGTCCGTCTGTCTGTCCGTCCGTCTATCCGTCTATCCGTCCGTCCGTCTGTGTCACGGATTGTGGGCGCACGGATTGAGCTAGAGACTTGAAATTTTGCGTGGGTCCGTTTTTCGTAGAATGCGAGGCTAAGTTCGTTAACGGGCAAGAATGGACCATTAGGGGGGGTACCCCCCATACAAACATCTTGTTTAGGATATGATTCTACATAAAACTCCCATACATCAAAATCCGATTGGAATGAATTTTAAAAAATCTTATTGGAAAGTTTGACTTCATAAAGGAATTTTGATAAAACTGTTCGCCATTCAGTTAAATCACCATACGGGTTTTCAATAATTGCCAGATTGGCAATTATAGCTTTTGTTATGTTTTCATAAAAATTTTCCCTAGCCTCATATAGAGTAGCTGACGATTGCCTCCTGGCATTAACTAATTTAAAAATAGTCACGATTCCCCATTATAAAGTAGTTAAATTCACCACGTGTATACTCCCATAGATTAAAAAAAATTATCAAATTCGAATTATCAAATATTTGATAGTTTTGTAAGAATATCACATTAAAATATTTCAGAATAAAAAAACTGGAATCCGCATATCCGAGTATAAAGAAAATCAATCTCAAAAATGATTTCCAAAAAGCGTTTAAGTTTAACTTTCTCGGGAAAAATATTTATATATTTATCTAAAATTACTTTAACGTTTTCCAACTACACGGTCATTTTTTCACACTGTCTTCCTACCGGCTGGTGTTTTTGCGTTGCCTTTTCTCATCTGATGATTAATTAATGAATTCTCAGTTCCTTTTTAATATTTACCTGCCCTGTAATAATAAATCAAATCAATTCCCCATATCTTCCTCTTCTGTTTCCAATGTGGGATATAACAACTAATATTTCCTTTACTTTTTCTTAGGCACCAAGAATAGCCTTCAAGGCATCTCATGGCGTTCTTGTCATAACCTCCACTATAATCTTTGTTTCATTCAAAGTCCTTCTCCGTTATCTTGTTGGGTAATCACCAAATAAGAAAAATAAAATAAATATTCAACATTACAGACCTATCTAAATGAATCTAACCAGCAATATAGATTTAAATATAGTTGATTTTCACGTAGAATCATAGTCGGTTAGCACTTACACAGAGATAAGACGACAACACAGTCTGGTAATTATCATATTCTTTAAGAAAACTCCCTTAACGGATAAGATATTGTACAGTGTTTATATAGGAAATGATTAACATTTTGTTCAGCCACTCTCCCAACAAACAGTAGCATCCTCTCATGTATTTTCTTGTACATTTACAAAATTATATTCCCGTATAAAATAGCTTTTTGTTTCAGTTACTTCTGTATATTTCATGTTATTTTCAAAAATATATATATTTCGAAAAGTGTGGGTGAAAAAATATGAAAGAAAAACAACATCTTAATACACCAGCAGGGCACGCACATTCTCTTTCATACTTGACACTTATCCAGAAGTAAAATCCTGCTAGCCTTTACTGACAACAAAAAAAAAAGGATTCTTAATATTCAAGCGTCATTCTGTTATATTACTATATTCTCATTGGGGTTGGTCGGAAATTCGTACAGTGTCTAGGAATGATAATATTTTCTATCAGTGGGGAAATGTTCATAAAACACATTAATACATATAAGATCGAACAGTGGTTGATAAAATTAGTGGAACTATTTAAAATCTGGAAGAAAAAACTTTGAAAAATAATTTCGAGACTAGTTCAGCAAAAAATATTTTCGTTTTGTAAATTTTTAAGTACGTAAAAAAATATTTTTCAACTTTTTCACAAAACTTAACACATTGACTGCCATGGCTATCATTTTTGATAGCCAGTGAGGCATGGCTATGATTCATGATTCATGAGCGGCCAAGGCTATCATTTTCGATATCTGGGTCTACAATCTACATGCATACATACATACATTCATACATACGTACATTCTACATACGTCTACATGTATTGGCATCTCCCTTACATTTTTGCAAAATTGGTCTGGCAGTCAACGTGTTAATATTTTAAGTCTTTGCAAAGTTCCGCGAGTATTTAATTATCACCCCTAATAAAAAAGGGGTTCTACGAAAAAAAAAGAAAATACTGTGCATTCTATAGCGTAACTTACTTTGTATATCTACGGATTGTGTTTGATTATTAAAGGATTCTGTCTAAATTATGATGAAAATTGTTTGGGATTTTCTTATTCCTCATCTTTTCCATTTTACACACTCAGTCGTCCGACATCCTTTTGATTCTTACATTGCCCGAAAAAGATACAAAACAAAAAAAAAGTGAAGGTTAGATAATATAATATTCTTTTGTTCATTAGTCGAAGATCGTCTTATCCATTTCGTGCTTCATCTGTAAGCAGAGCCTGTAAGTCTAAATATCCCTTCCAGAATAAACGTATCTAAACTGAGGCTATGAAATACGGGAGACGTAACTGTGATAATGTTTATTGGAAAACATCTTGTCACTAAAAGACTTTCAGCTGTATGTACGGACAGTCCCTGTCATCTTTGTGTTGATTCTCAATTCTAATTTTGACTTCTACAGATAAATATTCAATATTCATTGTTGTCTGTAGGGGGCCAAAGGATCCTAATTATTTTTTGGGATGACATCTTAAAGGGATACTGTATTTATAATTTATCATAACATTTATTATTGAAATGAACGAAATGAGTTTATTAAAGGATTTGTCAATGTCTTTAAAACATTCGCATTAAATAGTCCATAATTTTGTGCTTAATTAAGCATTACCACTTTCTGGATTTTTCTTATTTTCTTTTTTTTGATATTGGAATTGGTAGTCAATATTAATATTTTAGGTCATCATACAATAAAATAAAAGCGGTTTTTTTACATAAAAACTAAAATACTTCTGGGTAGATGTGTTGAAATACTTTTTTTTAAAATCTGTAGGGCAATAAATTTTTTTTGATAACTTTTATGTTAGGAGCAGTTTACAAAATAAGTCACACTAATCCGATATGCTTTTTCAGGATTTTTTTGAATGGTGTTTAGTACCGTAGTCTCCCCCTCCCCTCCCACCAGTTCTTTTATGGACACCACATTCAAAATTCTGGAATTTATTCCTGAAAGAATTTTTATATACAAAATCGACTGAATAATTTAAAATTTTGACAACATTTGGTGAGTTAATATATTTTGCGATTGATGAATAAAATTCGCAGAATAAATCCTATAATATAATACGAGAAATGTCTGTCTGTCTGTCTGTCTGCACAAACGATCTCGAAAACCCGCCTAACGATTTTAATGAAACTTGCGGGTTAGGGATTTTCGGGGACAAGGAATCGATCTAGATAGGTCTCACCTCTGAGAAAATTCCCCTTGATACCCCTCGCCGGGTATCTTCGAATTGGGTGATCCGATCTTAAAAAACTTTACAGTATTACTAAGGGGGCTGAGGGCATTCGATTTTTCTACTTCAAACCTGAATTTTCCCTCCCCCCGATACCCCTCGCCTGGTATCTTCGAATTGGGTGGATCGATCTTAATGAAACTTTACAGTATTACTAAGGGGGCTGAGGGCATTCGATTTTTCTACTACAAACCTGAATTTTCCCTCCCCTCGATAACCCTCACTTGGTGTCTCAAAACAACGTTTCAAAAACCGGTGACAGCGATTACTCAATAACCGCTCAACCGATTTCTATGAAATTTTGTTATCGCGCGTTAGATTTAGTTCTAGCTTTCTAGGTCGGGAATTTAAAAACCCTGGAAAACCTCTGTAAAGATAATGTGAATTTAGTTTTTCCCCAAAAATCACCAAAAGTAGTATTTTGAGCTCGCCGAGCATGGCTCGGTCTTCCTGGTACTTCTAAGTAAAATTCGCGAAGAAATTCAAGTGTTTTAGGGGGTCCGAAATTAAGGGAAAGTACAATTATTTGTTTTAACAAAAACACAAAGGAAGACAGATATTCTCTTAAAAAACACAGATTTTCTCTTTTTGCTATAGGCAAAAGTTCTTGAAAAAAATGCCTTGCAGGAAGAAGTTTTATACAGAAGCGTTTTCTGTAAAAAAAAAAACTCCATTGGAACAGATATCTTCAAAAAAATGCGTCATTAGCAAAATTTTTCTATTTTTACTTCTTTTTCTTTTAAGAAACATGACATCGAATTTTGGGTCAGAGTTCAGACGTCAAGGAGAAATAATTAAAAGACATGAAATGGCCATTTCAGAAAATAAAAACAAATCTTAAGGACAGGACAACCTAATAAAATACTTAAGGGACTGTCCCAAAAGCACGTCACTATAATTTTCGGTTTTCCAGACCTCCCCCTTCCACTGCTTTTCAAGCTTTTCAAGATTTTTGTATGGGATTCATAACGCCGTCACACTACCGCAGACCTACGTTTCTCCAAATGTATGACGTGTTTTTTGGACCGCCCCTGAAAGATGTTTGGTCACCTCGCTTATATTCGGTAACTTTTTCTAAACACAATATTTAAAAAAAAATTGAGATAATTAAATTCAAGACTCGCTTTCATTTCTTCTTAAAGCAATAATTATGAATAATATGAATTTCCATCTGTTTGATAATGATAGGCTATTTAAGAAAATTGACCATAACTTCAATCGAAATTGAAAAAAAGTCAAACATCTGTTTTTTCCCCGCTATATATATAAAATTATTTTCAGCTCAAACTGGGAAAATATTCATTTCGAATACTAATGATCAATAATATTGGTCAATAAAAGTATCTATTTGAATCATTTCAGCGATAAGTCATCAACAAATAGATCATTTCGCGTAAAAAATGATCGAAAAAGGAAACTTTCAACGGAAGACAATCATTGTAATTAACATGATATATCGATCAGATCGCGCTACCATTATCCCAATATAATGTTAGTTGTGAAAGCAAAGTCCAATAAAAATTATAGATGGATTTATATTTATAGGCCTTCAACAATTTCCCTATAAATCATCGAGTACTATCGCTATGGCAATTTCATCGTTTTTATAATATCGTATATATAAATATAGAACTGCGATTTTCTAACTTAAAAACAGGGTCTGATATACACAGGCATACAATTATTAATGCCGATAAGATATAAGGATCGAATTTAAGTAAATTGGTATTAAGTACACTCTAATGCTACAAAAGTATAGATTATTTAAGCTTTGCCAATATTTTTATAAGACTACATTGATATTGTGTAATTTTTGGGGAGAAATCTATGCAAGGATATTTTCTGTGAAACGAAAAGGAACCCAAAAATTCACTCACAGTCCAAGTAATAAGAAGGCAAGGCTTTTCCGAAATATACGCAAACGAATGAGTTACTTGTTCACTCGAGTCGTTTAATGAGGGAGAAATGAAAAATTATCGGCCCTAATGGAGCGAAATCATGCAAAACAATTTTCTTTAATTTCTGCTCAATTTTCATTTAGTATACAGAATGGGAACGAAGAAAATCGTCAAACGACAACGAACGCCTTTTTAGATAAATGAACTAGGAAAACTTTTGTGGGTTCGAGGCAAAAAAAAAATATGCAGAATTAAGTATAGAAGTTTGAAGCCAAAGCAAAAGACGGAAATATCCTCCTTCTTGTGATTCCATTATTGACATTAAAAACCGTTGGAATGGAATGTAATGAAACAAATGGGATGATGAGGAAATGGGTAGATGGGCTGAAGGACTTCTGCTAGAAAAGCATAATTAATGCCAGCATATTAATGTCTTAATTAGAGACTCTGCGACAAGAATTGAATGAACAATACAAATATATCGTTTCTATCGTTTGTGTGTATTTTTAGCCAGAAAATAGTATTTTTTTTAAATATTTTTCCTATTCATACATTGGAAAAGCGGCAAAATTTTAAAAATACTAGATTTTCATCTCACTGCACTCAGAAAAATGGAGGCTAACTCGACGACCTGCATACGGCGTAATTGGCCCCGGGCAGGCGCGCGTTCGCCTGCATGTGGGCAAGTAAAACTGAGTTGTCCTGTGGTCGGAGAAATTCTGAAATTAAGCCACCAGCAGGTGAGGTAGGGCATTGGGAGCTGCACGAGTTGACCTTAGATAGGTTAACTCTGACCGCTAGCTGGCTTACAGATACCTCTGTAAGGTCAGAGTTAACCTGACAAAAAGTTGACCTGGACATTTTTCTGGGTGTGTACCACCGACAACATTTTTTTATGAAGTGTCTTCTGAGGGTAAGGAGAAAGCAGGGATCAGAGTTCACAAAGCGAAGGTTGACTGAGCAAAGCTTCATCTTGGGCGACGAACTGTCCAATATACGAACTGTTCAATATTGAAAACCGCATCAAAATCCTTGCAGAGCTTCAGAAGATAGCAGGAGAGGGGTTCACATGCCGTAGGGTCTTTTAGTGGATTTTATTTATCCGAGTTTTTTTTATCTAATAGTATTAACATACTGTATAAAAATGAGTCTCGCTAATTTAACACGTTGGCTACCATGTGAGTGACACACTATTGTCATTACCGTCAGTTTCTCAAGTTCCATGGTTGAGTGCAGTCGCTCGTGCGGTACAAAGGGGTTTTTTTTTGTGGAGTATGGAGTTCGTTTTTGTCTGTATTGATCTTGTGTTCACTGGTGACTCACAAAGTACAGAAATGATTTTTGCGTTTTTTCCCATTGTATACTAGCGGAGTACGCGTTTTTTTGCCTGGTAGCCAACGTGTTAAGGTTTACCAGAACCTCCACCCCCCGTCCTTCCCCGTCCTTCCCCCTCCTTCCCCTTCCTTCCCCCTCTTCATCAGAATTTTCCACAAGTGTTTATTTGGAGTTTAGAACTGCTATCTCACTAAACCAGACCCCCTCTCTCGCTTGTAAAGTTTTTAAGATGTCACTTCAAAATTAAAAAGAATATCAAATGCAACATTGATTTTCTATAAGCATTGGAAAAAGAATCCATGAAAATTAAATTCATTTCTGCGTAAAGTTTTTGTCAAAATGTTTGTTTAAAAGATTGAATAATTTTTGTCATTAAAAATTCTTATGGTGCATTGAGCTTTAAGCTGATTTATTCTTGAAAAGTTATTCATTGTGCTTTGCTAAAGGATTTACTTTTCCAATAAACTTCATTACATCCATAATCTTATGGATAGGCGATGACATTACCTTCTATATGAACATGCATAAATGCATAAGAAAGCACTCGTCTATAGTGGCGCATTTTCCCGATATATGCTAAATGATTCCATGTGAGAATTTTATTGTCCAAAGTTTATTGTAATGTTCACGTAGACGAAAAGTGGTGTGAAAGAACTTTTGCAACAGTAAGGGATTTTACCAACTAAAAATGTTGAAATATAAAATTTTTACAAAATATGTTTTTTTCACACCGTTATAAAAATTTAAAAAAAAAAAAGAAAAAATACTCAACTGTACTTTGATATAATATACACTCTAAACCATCGTGGTTGCCTTTTTACTGTGCTCCCAGTAAAATCTGCTTTAAAGTGTATGCTCTCTCTGTAAAAGTCCCATGCCTTTTAGTTAACATACTTTTCAATTCGATCGTAAACATATGTAGATCTATGCAGAATGCCAGGAATCAGCCAGACAAACGGGCATCTCTAGTCTTGTCTTAAAGCAACAAAAGAGTTTCTTATCACTCACTCGATAACATTTTTTTTTGGTTTCACATATGCGAGCATTTGCGGTATTTATTCGTTACCTTACCAACGTTATGTGGAAAATATATTCAATAGAATAAAATCTCTTTATCTTTATCCACATAGTTACACATTTTGTGTAACATTCTAGACAGACAGTCGGTATATTTTTAACAAGAAAAAAAAATGAAAAAATAGATAGATATTTGAATATGTGAAATACTTGCAGGCCTACCAAACATATTGTCAAAGAGATATTTTATTACAAGGCCTTACTTGATCAGAAAAAAAACGAATTGCTTTACAAAAATACATATGCATTAGATAAAATATACTTTTATTCCTGGTACACATCAATCTAGGAGAACACTTGAAAGCTCTGTAATGCAAATCGTATTCAAGTTTTTTTATGTGGAAAGTCTTATGCGGACGCATGCTTTGATGTATGAGCATAAGTTTTCTTTTGCTTCTTTTTGTAATTTTTTTTTACAATTTTTATTTCACAAACCTTTTTTTTTGTGTAAAAATGTTCGCTCCGTTCTATGAAAAAATATTAAGCATACTTTTGAATTTGAATAGAAAAATATTACAAAAAGGGAGATTTCTCTGCACTTTCATTAAATTTCATACGAGTACATCTGAATAAGGTGAACGTTTTAAGTGAAGAACTCATATTTTATAACCAAACTCTGTCAGAGATAAACCTGCTATTCACCTACTAAAATACTGAAATATTTTTATCTCTTGGATATTTTATCTACCGATGTAGTAAAATATATGATGGTTTCCTTGGAAGGACACGTTTGGAATGAAAAAGTTTCATTAAATTTAGATTTTTTTTTTAAAAAAAGGGCTTTTTATGACATTTTAAATTACACTGGCCAACATTTATTTTGTTGCTGAAGATATAGAATCATTTTTAGGTAAATCGTTCTCGTTTTCTAGGAAATTAAAAGGGACTATTCGTAAATTACGTTACACTCATATTTGCTGTTTTTCTGAACCCGCCTTCCCCAAACTATAACACACTCAGAAAAATGTCAGGTCAACTTTTTGTCAGGTTAACACTGACCTCTAGCTGGCTGGCAGAGGTTTCCATTACATGACATTACATCCTCGAAATGCCTATCTAAGGTCAACTCGTGCAGCTCCCAATGTCCTACTTCACCTGCTCGTGGCTTAATTTCAGAATTTCTCCGGCCACAGGTCAACAGAAGTTTTACTTTCCCTCATGCAGGCGAACGCGCGCCTCGCATAGGCTAAATTTTCCTGCCCGAGGCCAATTACCCCGTATGTAGGTCGTCGAGTTAGCCTCAATTTTTCTGAGTGCAAACTTTGTAAAATATGAAACTCCACTTGATCCTATTTTCTTTCCCCCTAACTGACGTAAATGCGTGGATAGCCTCAAAAAGAGTATTAGATTATTTTTAAATAAAAAAAACTCCCGATATCATTTTAATTTCACACTGAAAAAAGCGATATTTATCGGATGATACCTCCTCCCATTGATGGTCAATGCTTGCCCCTCGCGCTAACCATCTCTAAATGTTCCTGTGCTTGTTCTGCCAACTTGTATTAGAGAAGGTTTTTCGTCTATAATAAAAAAAGCAAATTTTCTTTATTACAAAAAATCGATAATTTCGAAAAAAAAAACTTTTTTGAAAAGATATAAAAAGATATCAAACTCAACCCAAGTAAACAAGAGTGAAGTGGACCAATTAATTTACTTTGTGGCCGCGGAGTCCATTTTTGTGTCCTGTCGTATTACTTGGAGTGGCTCTGCATATCTGAAAGCCACATTCCTACACTGAACCGCTCTGCAACTTGGACTTTCTTAACACTACTAAAGTAAAAATTAAGGATCTAAAGTAAAAATATTAAGGTAAAATATTGTAGGAAATATTCGCACGTGTACATACTTAAAGTGAAAATTTGCATATATAGCAAACATGTTGGAAACTGTTACAATAATTTATTTTCTTAGTGGAAATAATGAATTTAGGAAGATATGGCATCCTCTATACACAATTTTATTCATAATACACTCCTTTTTAAGATACTTATCTGAGTTTTATGTGCATGCATATTTAATATTCTTAAAAGGTGTCCCGTTGGCTTGTCCTGTTCACGAAGTTATAACCGACAGCGACAGACAACCATTAATTTTAAAGTAATTATTCAGAATAATTCTTGTTGTTTTTTTTTTGGGGGCTCTAGAATTTTCATTAACTTTTAACTCACATATTTTCACAAAGTTTTATTTTATGGTGTATTTTCATTTAGCATAAAATGGACGAATATAAGAAAAATAATAAATTGTGAGTGTAAGAATTTTCTGCAAATCGTGTTGCAATCAAATCACGACTTTATTAATTGCCCACAGTATATTCAAATGCATTATTACGACCTAAAATGTTATTCGGTTGACTTCCGTATATGGAAATTTCGTATGTTTTATTGCCGAACTCACGAAATTGAAGACTTGCATTAAATTGCTACTCGCACATACGCGCGTGGTGTGGTGGTCATTTATGCATATCATGTGAAAATCAACAGGTGTAAGACACGCAAACCCTATGGACACCTTATCAGATAAATTTCCTCCTTTTCTTCAAACGAAAAAAAATTCACTTTTCTTTTATTCTTTCGATTTTCCGTTTCCCTTCTCGTCCAGTTCTCATCATCACAGTCTATGTTATAACAACGAGTATGTCCAGGCCCGTTCAGTTTATCCATCCACATTCATTTCAATGGGTTATTCCGTTCATTTTTTCTGCTTTTTATATATTTTTACTACCAAATAACTACTTACGGCACGCACTTACCGGGTGTGGGTTTCGTGATAAATGATGCTTTAATAGAAGGCCCCCAATGGCATAACAATGTTAAATGCTTAGTCCGGGCTTGAGTGTTCGCTGTCCATAGGAAAGGCTAAACTAAACCAAAGGCCCTTCTCTATGGTGCCATGAAAATAAAAAAAAAAAAAAAACAGAAAATCACCTTCTTGAATGTCCTCCATTTAACTCACTGACTACCAGCGACTCACATTCCATATCGCCTAAAAAAGTAAAGGTCGACTCGATGTTGGACCCGTTTTTGTTGTTGCCTGAAGTGGGCAATTTGCATAAATAGAAATTATAATAGCACCAGCTCAATGTAGGCATAGCACAAAAAATGTCCTTTCCGTTTTTGAATTGTTTACTAACACAGCAGAAAATGCCTCAACACCATCTACTGGAACCAGAAACGTTACACAAAAGGGAGGAAATTTTTTTTTTACTTTTACTTTGAATAAGTAGGAGGAAAATATAAAAAAATCTATAAATGGTATGCATATGCCTAATATATATATAAATAAAACAGGAACAAGAATAAAAAGAATCCTATTCATTCACTGAAGGAACAAATTATTGCCCGATGGGTTCCACTGAAATTTGTTTCCCTGTTCGTCAATTGTTGTAAAATGTGTATTGTTAAAAACCTTATAGTAAGTGAGAAAAAAAAACATTTTTCAACAAAATATGACGAAAAAAAACCTTTTTTTAAAAATACAAAACATGGCAGGGAAAACTTTAAGTTATTGTGTTTCTCAAATGGGACACGATTTTGGATAAAATATCACAATACCCACTAACGTTTTGCCTGTCGACACAAAAAAGATACAATATATTTTTGGACTGTCCATAAAACACTGAACTTCATACCAAAACTCGTACCAAATGTGGGGAGATTGTAAGAAAAGCGTTACAATTTAAATTGACTAAAATATTTATGCGAAAACTTCCATGTTGAGAAACGATTTCAACATTGAGGAAAACAATCTGATCTCAAACTCTTCATAAAAGGTCTTTCCTAAGATCAAAAAACGTCTTCCACGAATCAAAAATCAAAAAAAAATTGTGTGGGTATAAAAACTACTTTAAAAATTAAAAAAGCCCAAGGCTTTTTGAAAGTCGTTTCCGAAAATTTCGAAATACGTTTAAAAGAAAAAAAATTCTTTAAAAAAATAATAATAAAACAAGTTTTTCCGTAAGTATTTGGATTCAAAAATAAATCTTTTTTTTTGAGAATTAGGCCGCAAAACAAAAAGTGTACTAAAGAACGTAGGAATTTAGCCTGAAAAAGAAAAGCAAGGCAAAAGCGTTTTTACTTTGATTTCGCTTTTATGTTTGAGCCCAAATCCCAAAGAAAAAAAAATTTAACTTTTTAGTACACTTTAAAAATTTGTTTTTCTTTTATTTTATCCTTTTTTGACCTGCCTTACACAGTCAATGTTTTTGCTTCATTTAAAATATCAATCGCTGGGACTTCGCCATTTTGTTTTTCTAGTTTATTCCAATACTCGCGAGTAATTCTTTTACGAAGCTCTTTCACTTCAGACCCCACACAACGGGTACTCCGTTAGTTCGCTTTGGACAAAATGTCATCTGCCGACCGCCATTTTGGTTTTTCAGGTATACACATATTTCTTTGTCATCGGAGTTACTTATGTAAAACGATTAAATGTAAAATATAATATACGCGCTTGATTGAACTTGACGAGGTGTCCCCTGGTACGAGCTAGACTGAACTCTTAAGGCCCAACTATGATAGACATAAGAACGCATATGTAGCTGCATATGTCATTTCCAGAATAAGAAAGTCAATGCTATTACCCACAATAGACATGTGTCAAAGTGTTGCCACTTTCAAACCTTCGTTAAACATTCGTTAAGCATGAATAATTCGATACAAATGGAACTGGCATATGTAAATAGTGAACATAACCTAAAATTTTTCCAAAAAGGGACTCAAGCAGAACAACAGATAGTCAAAGATATTTGTGGTCATTCTCGTATGAATAAAAAATTGATCCGGATCAAGCCTTTTTATTTTTAAGAAGGTGACTACGTAGTATCCCTGCGTTTTCCTGTCGCGATTGATTTCTCGTACATCACATGAACGCTTCTTTCTGCCGTATCCATCGAGTTCATCTTTCAGGTCACTTAATTCTTTTAAGCACTTCACAATTTCAAATATTTCTTTAGTTTTTTTCAATTCACTAATTTTTGCCTTCAACTTTGTCAATTACTATCGAGAAAAATTTAAATTTACTTACATATGTCAGTCTATACCTATTATGGTTAGCTTTTATGTTGACAGCTATGTATGTCAACATTCGTTGGGAATTTGACATTTACATATGCGTTCTTATGTCTATCATAGTTGGGCCTTTACTCCTTCTGCTCGACCCACCTCTCCAAGCCAATCTCTTAGCATTAGTGTTAGTGTTACCTGATTGACTCTTTACGAGAGACAGGGTATTTAGTCTCCGGGTTATCAAGTTACACTTATGCGTGTAAAATTTCAAATCAATCGGATGAGTAGGAGTGGGTCGCAACTAGATTAGAAGATTTGATCCTGATAAACAAGTTCAATTAAATTAAAGCTTAGTCAAAAGAAATTTAAAAAAAAAAAACAGCAAATAAAAGTATAAAATAAGACCCCGCAATGCTGCGGAATCAATGTTGAGATCCCTTCTTCTCCTCTGAAGATCGGGTTTTTATACAAAAACCAGCTCTTCAATGATTCGGTTTTCCAAAAAGGTCCTTAATCTTTTGGTCGCATAGGAAAAACGTTTAAAGAGTGTTTGGAACACATAAGAATTTTTTGCCAAGGGCCAAACTTTGAGAGCACGCAACTGAGCTGTGTTGCCCGATTTTACGCACTTGTAAACTCGACCTCGTATTTTAGACAACTGAATGAAGACTTACATGATGCCAAAAGCAAATTTTAATAATTTTTCAGAAATTTTATACCCAATATGATAATTTAAAAAACAGGTACGTAAAATCCTGTCAAATGTTTATTTAATTACTTGAATTGATTGAGGAATTTTTTTCTGAAATATTTAATTTTCCAACTAAAATTAATTAAACACTACCACCACCTAGGTAAAAAGGGATTACGGATATAGCTGACAAATACGTAACTTCATTTAACCCAGTGGGTGTGCGTAGAGTTTGTGACCTGGGACGATAATTAAATGCAAATGTGAACTTAGCCCATTCGGGTGGATAAATACTGTAATCGGTTGGGGCTTTCTCGGATTTACCCTATCTAGCCATGTCCCATTTATATCGTTATCCTTGGATTGTCCTCACACACAGAAAAAAAAACACGAAAAAATAGAATACAGAATCCGGAGTCCTAGTGCCGAGTGAATAAAGGACAATCAGGCAAAAATGCTGATATTTTCCGTTCTCATAGGCAAAACAAAAAAAACTTTCGAAATAATCCTGGCCAGATAAGAAATTAAGCCCAAAGTCAAATAAAGTGTCCTGTGACAAAAGTTTAGCCAAAATAGCGGGCGGGCAATGTGCTTTCAGACCGAAGATTTGGGTGTCCGTGAATAAAACGCTTGAATAGTCAAGGTTTTCTTCTTTTTTTTCTCCGCAATTTCTTTTTTTGTTTTTCGTGTTTTTGTGTGACAAGAAAACAAGGAAAGTGAATTGTTTCTCTGCAATGGGACTAAAAGGAAATAAGGACGAAATACATTTACTATCTTATCGCACAAAAATGAGGCAACGACCAAAAACGAAGCAAAATAAAAAATAATCAAGGATAAAACACAGAAATTCTACGCATTTTTTTTTCCTTTGTTTTATCCACAGGATTCTATGTGTGCATGGGCCTGAATTTTGTACTGAACTCGCGTATTCGGGTTTTTAATTAAGGGTCGAAATGGATTCCATTGTCGTGCCATTATTTGACGGTCTCATGGATCAGGGACTCGCTTTAGCGGTAATCGTTCGATATTTTGGGAGAAACGATTTAAAAAAAAACTCTCAGGAACATTGAAACGGGGATAAAATTCGAAAAAAAATTATAAAAGCGAACTAATCAATTTGGAAATTTACCGAGGGTGGTATTTGAGTCCCAAGTATGGATGAGTGATTTTAGTTTTATAAAATAAGAGTTAAGGGTTGAAATAGGTGTAAAGAGAAACAGCGAATAACTCACCGAGCGAAAAACTTTTGGAACATTAGCATGAAGGTATAAGAAAAACTAAAATTGCCAGGGGACAACGGTCAAATACTCTATATGAGAACAGACCGAAGTTTAAGAGAAAATTTTTCATTTGTTTGAGGGAGAATGACAAGTAGTGGTCCAATTGGATTTTAATGTATGGAGGCGTTATGTAGAATCTTCAAACAATTTTCGGAATTTTTAGATTCTAAATCTTTTGTCATCTTAAATACCCTGGTATAATTCATTTTTCTATCTGATAATTGATTCGATGCGTTACCGATGGTATACTAAATGATACAAACCAATTTGACTCGCGTCTAGATTATAGAAATCGAACAGACTCGCTTTTAAGAGCTCTAACTCGCAAACTACTCGACCGATTGCACTGAAATTTACTTGCATCTTCTAAAGGAGGTCGCGAGAGTAACAAATCACGTAAAGCATTGATCTTTTCCTGATATTTTCATATGTATAAAATATGAAAATATTTTGAAAACAAAACTGGGAATAAATTTCATAATATAAGAAAATGAATTATAAATTAATCAGACAGTTGTATGTGTACTAAAATCTCTAATTTTGTATTCCGATAGCTACCAGAATTACTCTGTTCACATCTGTTTTAGTCGTAAATAAATTCTAGGTGGAAAATATAAATAGGGGGCTGATTTTAGTTCAGCAAAAGGCACTTTTCCTTCACTGTTTGTTGTTGGTATTCGCGAAACAATTCGAGTAATGTGATATTATTGTTATTGGCTAGATTTGTTTTTCATCTCAGATTTTCTTTTCACTGTTTTTCAGATTTCTCGGGGATCTCTCCGTGCCCGTAGATACGATTATAAACATACTAGCATAGGTTTGTCATTTACACGGCGAACGAGCGAAAATTTTATACCCACGACAATCAGTTTAGGGTGTTGTATAGTCATATAAAAAGGGATGTTGAGTAGTGACGAAGGTGATGTGACTTCCTTATACTTTTCATTTCGCCCTCATTACCAGAAAGATACCAGCATCATTTTCATCGCTCTCTAAAATGCTGAAAGGATATCATAAAACATGCCTAGGACTCACATAACGGAAAAAGGAAAAGTTTTCCAGCTTCGCAATGTCCTCCCGTTTGCCGTTTCTATACCCAGTTTTAATAATTTCCATAGACTCACATTGCCTACACTTTCCCTGAAATTTCAATCTTCGTACCTTATTTTACATTATTTTATTCAGTCCTGTTTGGTTGTTTTTCTTGGCTGCTCCTTCTGAATTTTCCTGCTGGTGTAATTGAATGCTTTCGCCTGAATTGCTTCTCCTCTCGTGAAGAAATTTATACGAGACTACGGATTTTCTGTTGTATTATAAGCTCGCTCCATCTGAGGATTGTTTTAATTTCCATTTCTACCAATTCTTATGCTGTTTTTCCATTTCCCAGTGTTTTGTGTTTTTGCATACAAAGCTGCTGATTATTAGGACCCATTAAGATTATTACAGAGGAAAAGGAGGACTTAAGGACTTGAGCATTGAGGTCTACGACTCGACTGTTCTAAGAATTGAAAATTCTGTTCAAGACAACAGAGGCCAGCAGGCACAGTCCCTATCGCTGAAACAATTTCGCCCATTCTACCCATAATTTTCTTTCTTCTTTTTTCAAATATTCTGATTTCTTTTCTCTCATTCCATTGGAATTTTCTTAGAATTGTTGTGCGTTTGACAATTCAAGTCCATGAAAAGGCAAACGAACAATTTTTCAACGCTTTTGAGAAGACATTTCTGTTTCATTAAACGATTAGAAAATATTTCAATGGATTAGCCAACGGCTTTATTGAAGGGAAAACTTCCGTCACCGACCTATTAACAATTGAACAAATTTAATTTTCCAGATTATTCGTAAATTAAGAAGCAGGTACAGTGAAAACGTACAGCAAATATTTGAGAGCATCTGGAAATACGATATTTTTTTTTTCCTTGGAAATATCTTAAATTACTTTTGTCGATGTGAAATTTCCTTGAAACAAAATTTTATTTCAATTTTCCTTTTCAAACTGTAATCCATTTTCAATTAGTAAAAACACGTGAAACATTCGCAAAAAGGAAATTGTTTTTCCCGCTGTTAGCATTACGCGCACAGGATTAAATTTATGCTATAGTTGTTGGCTAATATCCGTTAAAAAGTTCAAAGTACTCAATCAAAGCCAGCAATTAGCCCTTCCGGAACGAAAATTTCAAGAGGAAATTGCTGAAAAGTATTTGACTTACAAACCGTTCCTAACAAATTTTCATTCAGTTAATCGATTTGCGTGGGAAATACAACAAATAAAACTGGAAATCTTTTGCAACATTAAAATTATGATTTCGACGAAATTCGATATCCTGTTTCCGTTCTATGAAAAGTTACGTCATTTCCCTCGAAATCAAAAACTCTGTGAGAAAAACTTTACCTCTAGATTGATGTTCACATAAAACTTGAAAAGAAAAGTTTCTTTCCTTTCTTAAAGCGATTCTTACGTGATAGCTATTCCTGGAAGGTTTCAAATTATTTCCTTATGCCCTGTAATTGTGGCGAATCATTATAAAACGTGGTTTCAATTTTAAGTAGAATAGTGGTCAAATATTTCGTCACCGTTAAAGAAGACCAAACTCACTTTTTATGCAATCTGTAGAAATGATCCCTAAAACCGCTCGCTTAAAACCCCCTCGCCTGCTATTTTCTAAACCCTTCATTGGATTTCGGTGTGGCTGTTGTCATTGCATTTTGAAGCTCATAATAAGAATAAAAATATGTATGAAAAATGATTCATTTTAACACTCAACTTGCTGGATTCAATTGAGTAGAGGTAGTTACGGCTTGTTACTAACAACATCCTGGACTAGACTGCTGTCGCAACCTCTTCTGTTGATGGATTGCAACGAAAAAAACCTTACAAATGTTGTAGTTCATTCATGGTTCCATGGTTCGCAATCCATGGTGGGCGCAGTAGGGACAAGGAATGATTATGGCACATCAATTGAGTCCCACTTCTGAACGTTTAAAATATAATTTTGTGTAACTATTTTAAATGCGAAAATTCTTCTCGATAATTACGAAATATAAAAAAAGCATTGGACTGACTGTTTCTAGAATATCATTTAACATAACTTTCCCGTACATCATATTTCAATTAGATACACATAATCATCTCTCCAAACGAAACTATTGATTGTCATACATCGCATTTCATGATTTCCAACTGGTAATTGTAGCTGATATTAAAAATCGCCAAAAAAATTCTAATTCCAGATAAAGCACTCGTACGTTGAGTAAAAAATCATTCCATGGACATTGATAAGATACGATAAAAATACAGTAAATCAAAATTGGGTACATGGCCTTTTCTGCAGCTCATTACGTTAATCTTGAAAAATTATTTTTACCTCGGCTAAATGCCTCTCGTTTTTGTTCAACTATTGATAAATTTGTCAGCATAACATTTAATATTTTCACAAAAAAAAAAGGAAAAAAAAACATTACAAAGTGTGCAAAAGAAAGCCCATCAATGATGTGTTGTTTTGGCCCCAAGAAACCTTCAGTGAATTTATCGTTGATAGCATGTATCTGGCAGTTGGCACACCCTCAACACGTTTAAAAAGCAATCTGCATCATAATCGCCAATCTTGTAAATTATAGAAAAGATTTTAAATTTGACATGAGGTAATTTTTCATGCAAGTTGTTCTTATGGCATGAGGTGAATTTAAGCAATTTTTAATTGTTTGCAATTGAAATTATGTTAAAATTAATACTAGCTCTACCGGGGGGGTTTTTTAGTGTATTTGTACATAGGGTACTGAAATTGCCTCTCCAAAAGCCTTACAGGTAACCGAAAGATACGTTTTTGCCCTACATATATGTCCCCAAACCATTATTCGGCATGGGTTTATTACACCCAGTGAAAAAAATTATTAAATTCAATTATTTTATCATGGAGAATCGGGACTATTACAAAAATACTTAATTTCAATTACAAAAATAGTTAATTTTACGACAAAATTGTAAATTCGACTATTGAGTAGTTAAATTTATTATTAAAATATTCGATTTTGACCATTTTTGTGATTAAAATAAACTATTTTTGTAATAGTCACGATTGCCTGCTATAAAAGAAAATTAGATTTATTTTTTCCCCCTATATGTGTAGGTACGTCTCCAATCCATTATTCGGTAGGGGTTAATTATGCAGACTTTGCACTTGCCGCACCATTCATAAGTCCACCACCCTCTACAACACAAAACATTTTAGACGTTTTACATGTAATTATAGAAAATGAATTCACACGTCTGGTACTAAGTGAGAGCTAAGTGAGTTTATTCGCCCCATGCCAAAGCGATGGGCTGATTGCGGGTGAGGTGCGTGAGAAGGTGTTAACGAAGTGCAATCAAAGTTTCATCTATTGAATGATGTCTGCCGTGGTGACAACCACCTCATCAACTAACGTTGGCCAGTGTTTTTCTCTCTCTCCCTTGACACATTCAATCATTTTTCCCATTAATTCTACATTTTTTCAACCATATTTTTAAAAGGCGATGACTTAACGATATTTCCCGTTGATTGAAGTTTAATGGCTGTCCATATAATAGAGGCTGGCCACGTATGGTTCACTTGTAAGGCAGAAAAGCCTTATGGTGTCTCTTATCATTAAAAATTATCACTGATTGTATGATATTTGGATAAATGTTGCTGAACCCGTGTTCAAAGCCTCAAATAAAAATTAAAGATACACACAATTTTCGTACGGTATGGCATGCCTACATATACTTATACACTGCAAGCGTAAAAAGTCAGGGTTTATGCAGTTTGCTGACATAACAAATATGTTTATTTGTAAAGAAAACTTAAATTGGAATTTGATGTATGGAAAAAATTTTTATATTTCCGAAGACACAGGGTCTCAATTCAGACTAATGACAGGGTCTCAATTCAGACTAACGAGCCCAATTCAGACTAACGATTGCGATTACGATTTTTTTTTATTTTTGGACGTATTTAGCGCTAAACTTTTTCTATACGTACTTCTCATTCAGCTTCGCGAATTTATCTTGACGTAAAAGTTCCCCACATTTCAAATGATTTTGATTTTTATCTGTGGACATGCCGACAGGTTAAAATGCGCCTCAGGACAAATTTTTCAAAACGAGAGCGTGATATCCCTTCGAGCATTTTTGGTTTATGGCACGTATATTATGCACTAGAATAGACACATTTACAGTCGCAGATACGTACCATACACCAAAAATGCGAGTTGAGATGCTAAAAGCATGTAAAAAAATATGCCGCAGGAGAAAGTTTTTTAAATATCTCACAATTATATAACCAGCAAGAGAGAACACTGCTGCAAGAATTGAAATCGACACCCAGAAAAAGTGGATTTTATCCACTTTACCGACTTCTGCATTCAATAATTTGCCTTTTCATCAGGAGTTTATTGCTGTTGTGAGCAAATAGCATGGTTTACAGGGAGTTAGATTTTCATGTGTGAGGTTTCGAGTTCAAATATAGGTGGCGTCGAATTTTTTGGTGCTTAATTTTTTTCTTTTGTAATATTTTCTTTTTTTAATTGAAAAAATTTTTTTTCTACGATTGTCGCGTATAAACACCTAGAAAAGGTATTTTCTGTCAATTTCCCGGTATTTTTCCATCCAGTCAGATATTTTGTAGGAGATTTTCTCCACAATATTTTACAAAAACCAAAAAAAAAAATCTTACAATCTTTATAAATCTTTAACACTCTAACTACCATGTCAGTCAAAAAGACCTTACACCTAATTGTACACAACGGCCACAATGAAAATTATTAAGGTAGAACCTGAATCGTACGTCGATGCGTCCGCCATGCGTCCGTCACGTTGACAGTTCGAGTAAAATCAAAGGGCTGCTATGAGTACTCCCCTAATAATACGTTTTCGGATGCGGCAACCGCATAGAGTAGGTCGAATTTCTACTTTTACATGCGGCAACGCACGGAAATGTCATTTCGCAAAAAAGTTTGTTTACGATTTAAGCAATTTAAGTATGGAACAAATTGAAAGTAATTGTTTCGACGATAAACTAATAGAAGAAGTACAAAACAATGAGTTAACTCCAGATTCGTTGCCGTACCCAACTGTCACCGCATCGAACTGTCAACCGGACGGACGCATCGACGTACGATTCAAGTTCTAGCTTTAAAATGTTCGCTGCAACCGCAACGATTTTTTGTAGTTGCACACATTTTATGGTAATAAAATAACATTTAGGTATAATTTTGTTTCAATTTTTTTTTTCTCTTAGTGCCTTTTTGACTGACAACTAAATATTCGAAAAAGGCTTAAAACTGTCGTGGCAGTTAGAGTGTTAAACATCTTTATATCCTAATAAAGATTTATAGCTTTATAAATCTTTATACTTAAGCCTTAATCCCGTTTAACATCGGTCCAAGCAATTGGAACACCCGATATTAATAGATAATTTTTTTTAAACATTCTATATAGCTTCCTAAAAATCACTACGTTACGCCAAAAATTATCACTAATTAACATAAATCAATTTTTTCTTTATAGGTATATAAGTTTAACACAATTTAAGAAAATCATTAACCCCAATAGGAAACAATTTTTTTGTCAATTTGCTATAAACGATTTTACTACAAACGAAATCATAGTAAAAAAAATAGGTTCTTTTTAGAGGTTATAAGCCTCTGAACTAGTAATAACAAACGAAAATGTCATTATATAGATAAAAAAGTGGTTTCATGTGTTATTACATTCGCGCAGATTTAAGATACTTGAGTTGAACTTATGCCTACCTTCGTCCGCATCACCCTTTCTCTCTTCCAACTATTAGTTAGAGACACACTTAAATGGGTTTAGATTTTAGGTAAAGCTAGGCCAGACCCGACCTGAAAATGGAATCAGCAAAGAACCGCATTAACATAGATGCAAGTCGTAGATTCTTTTTTTTATATCTTTTTTTTTAACATATCACATTTGGTAAGTACGAGTATACAATATATATAGATATCAACTTACCTATCGCAACCTCTCAGTTATAAAACAGACGATTCGCTGTGAGTTGTTGAAATAAACGGCGGCGGAGGTATATTTGTATGAATGTAAATTGTGGGCTCGTATTATCCGTACGACTTATTTTCTTTGCTTGGATTTTAGCTTTAGCTGAATTTATTTGCTCACGGAAAAAGTGTAATAATTTGTCGAGGAAACTTTCTCTTTGGACATGTCTCGTGACTTGTGCAAACTAATTTAGTTGATGCGCGATTTTAATCGCGTGGATAGATCGACTTAAGTAAAAAAAAAGTAGAAAAAACCATCAAATAAATTTTTATGTAGATTCACATTTATGGAGGTAAAAAAAAAATACAGAAGAGAACTTCGAAAAAGTCACCATTTTAGCAGAGGCATTGTCAATTAGCTTTGATGCCCCACCACTCAAAGGTGGACTATACGGCATAATGATAATGTATTTATAGATATGTATACATACTATTGTAGGTACAAAAATATAAATATGCTGATTATATGCATGTTTATAGTGGAAGAAAGTTTTACACAAGATCTAAACTATAAGAAAAAGAAGGTGGGTTCAATGGACGTATAAAAAGTGGCATCGTCTTCGGATTGCTTTTCAAACCGGTTGATTAGTCTAGCAAATATACTTTCTCATTCACATAAATATAAAATGTTTATATATTCAGTTTTTACGGCATATCAACACATATATTGGCATATGCATCTACATGTGTTTGTATTTTTCACTTAATTACTGACCGTGTTCTAGAAGGTCAATAGATTGTAAGTACTTACTCTTAGCTTATTATTATCATTATTATCGCTTGCAGCTACCGTAATGATGTTGCCTAGAAAAGTCCCCATGAGGAAATACGTGCCAAAGAACACGTTGAAATTGTAGGTATAGAAATCCAGGTAGAAAAAAGATCTTTATTCCAATAAGAAAGGACCTTTTTTTTCTTCAGGCTTGATAATCATCGATGCATGGCGATCGTCAGAATATACCCTTCTTGATGCAAAACTTTACATATAAAATTACCACAATAAATGTAAAATAACAATATGTGTTGTTACGTCCTACCGATGGGTAAGAAAAAGATCTTACGATTTTTGAAAAAAAAACCCTATCCGTAGTCGAATTTTGGTTCTCTGGCACGTGCCTGCCACTAAATAAGATACATTTCTAGTTGCAGATATGTGCCATACATAAAAAGTGCTAATGGGGCAATTCTGTAAAAATAACTTGGACAAGAAATAGCCTAACTTCGGCTGTTGCAATTATTACAAATTTTCAGAAAGAAAACTGAATTTCAGAAAAAACTATTGCAGTGGGTCCCAATATTTTATCTCTCGCAATCTATTCTTAAGAAATTACTTTAGAAATTTTTAAGAAATTGGTGAGCCTGTCAGTCATACAGAAAATGGAAATTATTTTATTTTTCAAACTGAAAAAAACTTAAATTTTCTTGAAAAATCATTGAAAACAAGGTTGTTTTTTGAAAAATCAAAACTTGAGAGATAAGTTATATAAAAAGTTAAGACTGTGAAATTTCTTCTCGTACAATACTCCGCACATTTACGGGGGATAGGTCTCCGGTATTGTGACGACAGTATTAAAGTCCATTCAAAAAATTGCGCAAAATCATGAAAGAGCATGGGTTCGAAAAGCCTAAAATTAGCGCCATGTATTTTATTCAAGAACTGAGGCTTGCCCATTCAAGAACTTAGGCTTGCTTTTTACGAGAAACGCAATTTGAAGAATCTAGCTCAATCCTTTCGAAAGTATGGCGTTCGGGGACAGACGGGTAGAGAGAGGGGCAGACAGACGGACGGACAGTCGGATGGATAGATGGACGGACGGACAGACGAACCGACTGATGGACGCGCAGTTGGATGGACAGTCGGACGAACCAATGGACGGACAGGCGGACGACACGCGGAAATAAAATTCTTTTATCGTACCACCAAACACCATGGAGTAGTTCATTTTTGTGTTCGACGGGTGGTTCGATGCGTTACAAACGATGGAAAAAATCTAATACATTCTTATGTGATTCTCATATAGAGTACTAGCTTGCATACCCGTCATTGCCGGGTTAAGTTTTTTCAATTTTTTTTTCTTTTGATGGTCTATGTTGGAGCTCAACTTCAGGACAATCGGCTCGGTAGTTTCCCCGCGAAAGAGTAACATAAAGGGAAAACTAAGTTTCGAGATGACTTTACCCCCTCCCCTTACTCCCCCACCTCTCGAGCTAGTTTTTAATGGGTCTATGTTGTGGCTGGACCCCCGACGAATATCTGTGCTAAATTGCAGGCCAATCGGTTCAGTAGTTTCCCCGCGAAAGAGTAACATAGCGGAAAAACTAAGTTTCGAAATCACTTTACCCCCTCCCCTTACTCCCCCACCAATCGCGCTACTTTTCCGTATGCTTATGTTGGAACCAGATCTACCACAGACACTCATGCCAAATTTCAAGACAATCGGTTCAGCCGTTTTTGCGTGAAAGAGGAACAGACAGACAGACAGACAGACAGACAGACACCAACTCATTTTTATATATATTAGTATTAGTATGATTAAAAGATAGATTAAAAAATTGTTCTTCCGTAGGAAAAAATCAAAAAAAATCGAACAAAAATTTATTACTTGACAGATTATTCTGTGTGAAAATTTTTAGATTGCCAAACGGAAAACTTATAATAGATACAAAGTATGGTCTCCGTACTTAAAAACAGAATCAAGGTCTCAAAAACAACAGATTAAGTAAGATAAAATGAGAAATCAACGATTTTTTTCCAATTTTAACAGGAAAACTTTATTATGACAAAGAATTATTCTCTAAATCTGCATGGATTCATAGTTCTGATCTAGAAAGCAATAAAAATCTTGCAGTCTCCATTTACAATAGCTATCTAAATGCACTAGGCCCGGCTAAAAGCAAAAAGATAAAAATATAAAATACTGTCCAGAAGATCCGCTCTTTTGAAAATATGTAACCACGCCACATCAATATAAACGTTTACAACAACATATATATATTTTATGTTTGCCTGATCCTTAAATCATAAAATCCTCCTTGTGGACGATTTTCTCTGTGGGGTGCCATAAAGACTGAAAAATTGAAAAATCCAAAACACGAAGGATCAAAACTGTACACGTAGACAAGCTAAAATTTTAAGGACAACACAAACCTGATATGAAGAGATTCACTTTGTCACGTTCACTTTTGGGATATTTTTTTACATTTCTTAAGCATTTTCTTTTGTCTATTTTCGTGGTTCAAATTCACTTTATACCAGGATTTTTTTTACAAGTCCACAAACAAAAACTCAGGTCTCGAGACATTAATCGCATATCGCATAACTATACAAGTATGTATTCTGACTAGGATGGTGTACAAAAATCTAGCCCCAAAGAAATTTTACTGATCCTTAACTTTGTCTGGGATTGAGTGTTGAAAATTTTCATTAAAGAACTTCCGAATCCTTAGTTCGTGTTTGAGTCTACATATCCGCATGGCATGCCAAATTGGACATATTGTGCTATTTTATGAATATCGTATAACTGTCAAATGAGTACTTAAATACGACAAGTTCCATGATAAAAACTTTACCTTAACTTATGCCACGTCAATATTTATGCTATAGTAAGGCTATGTGAAGCCAAACATATTGTTCAGTTACATGTTATCCTATTCGACTGAAACATCGTATATCCTCAAATGCAGCGGATTATTTGGTGACGATTACAATTTGGAAAATTCATTTCCACCTAAGCTGAGTACACAAACACATATGTATGTTGGTATGTTGCTTTTAAACATCTATGCAAAGGCATTGTTCATAATATGCTTAAGTTGTGATAAATAAAACTCTAGCAAGTAAGAAATTAAACGGTTTAGACACTAAATCGACACCTAATTTCATTAATATTGTGTAGGTATAGATAGTCGTTTTTCAGTAGGGAGACCATATTTATTTCGGGTCAATCCGGGACACGATCAGCCGAAGGGGGGAATTTCTGACACAGAATTTCAACGAAACCATAAATTTTCTGTGCGAAAAACGGATCTAGATTAAATCAATGAGAAACACTTAAGAAATATGTGCCACAGGTGAAATTTTCTAAATAGAATGCTGCGCAATGATTGAAATTAAGAGCTACACAGTCTCAAGCGGAAATTAACTTTTTTTTCCACTTTTTACGTCCCACAAAAACAATGACGGAAATTGTAAAATTACAAAGAAACGCACTGCAGTCCAAAGTCATTGAGATACATGTGCCCTTCGTAGAAAATAGCAAAAAAAAAAATGCGCCACAGGCGAATAAAATTTAATTTGGAACAATCCACAGTCCAAGTATTTTTTCGTAAATTTTCACCTTTCCCCTCTAGCTACCATCTCTGTAAATCACTAGTCGGCTGAAGTCATTTCGATTTAGTCCTTTAAGAAAATGTCCGATTCCTCTAAACCTCCGGTATGCGTCACACTACCAAAAAAAGTGACGCATTTGATGGACAAACTCTGACTAGTAAACTATTTGTTTTTTGAATTTTGTCTTAAACCTGATTTAGAAATAATTTTGCAGACTTTATATAAAATGAGCAAAATACAAAAACCTTTTTACCTTAATCTATTTACTCAAAGAACCGATTAAGATAAATTCAGTAGATATTCAAATATCTAGGCTTAATAGAACTTTGACAATTAAATTAAAGACAGTTTGAAAGTTTGAGCATAAGAAAATTAACCGAAATGTTGATATGCACGTAAGGCATTTCAGTACCAAGCCGAACGATTCCTTTTCATATCCACTACTCGAACAAGGGCGGCCGATTTGGGTAAGTAAGCAATTTTATGTTATAAAACTCATATTCCCATATGAACGTATGCCTCCACGCAGTGCTGAATTGTATCATGTCTATTTATATGGTTAGTTCACAGGTAGATAGATAAGAATGGTTTGGTATAGAGAGACATTGAATCTCTATAGAATATTTTGTTTGTAACCTATATAGATATGTAGACTTTTTTGTATATATTGGACACGTAATCGTCAAAATTGATTTATGAAACAGGATATTGGATTCGAAATGAATGTCATCATTACCTTCCGTTGGTTGTACCTATTCTCCTTGCCAGAAACTCGATTCAAGTTTGAATGTCGACGATTGGATGCTTTTGAGTGTGTGAATCCAAACATATCCAATATTATTAGTTCACTTTGGAAATGGAATCATATTTAGCCCCAAAACTATTCTACGAACAAATGTGTCGCATACCACCCCATTTCCCAAAAACCCGATATTATTGCAGGACCACGACGACCTGTAGAAACGCCAGGTTTTGCCCCAATATTGTCAACATATTAAATAAATTACATCTTTGACTTGATGAGTTGATTGAGAATGGCTTGAATATAATCTGTGAGACGACGCAACATTATAGAAAGTCTCGCATTTATGGCCAATTTGAAAGATCATTTAAGTTTGACATATAATAATATGTAAAACGCACTCATGACGCTTTTACGTCGCAAAGCATTTACGTCCCAGCAGAATCGACCCGGACGAGTTGATATTAGAATATTGCGTGACCAAATATTTTAGATGTACGTACTGAGGTTGAAAACGGCAAATCGTCGTCGATGATTCGTAACAAAGCACCCCGCCATACCCTTTTTTTTTTAGTCAACATATTGAACCCCATCCCGAGTGAATGACGAAAGTCTTGCAATGTCGAGTCGATGTTGGAAATGATGATGATCAACATTATACCGCGACGATGATGATTATTAGTATTATTATTATTATTCGTATGATGATGATGATGATGACGATGGTGACTTGGCGGTACCGAACCGTCCCGAATTGCCCCAAAATATTTCACCCCGTCCGTATATGACTTCCCTAATACTCACTCAAATTGGAGGTCTTACAAATTTAGACACTTTACAGGTCAAGAGTTTGTTAACGATGCAATGGATGTGCGGTGTTGAACAAATGGCGAAATATACGTCACCGTAATAATGTTAAGTAAATATTTCAAAATATTTTGACATGGTCGACAGGGTATTCTGGGAGAGTGTGTATTCATTCGGTCTCGTGCCATTAAGTGATTTGATTGGAACCATCATCATTCATTCGTTCTTGGAGATTCGTTTAAAAGACAAAATTCATATGGGCTATCATAGCCTTAATTTTGTCTTCAAGGAGGGCGGATAGCAGGCCATACACACGCTTAATTGATTAAAAGAGTTAACAAAAGAAAGTTGTTTCATTGTACCTTAATTTGTAAAATGAAATTTACTCAACCCAATCTTCATGAAATAAAAATTTTAACGAGTTCAACTGAACCATGAATTCACGAATCACTTGAGAGGATTTGGTTTTTTAAATTAACGGAGAAAAAAGTATTCGTTAGTTTCTTAAAAAAGAATTTCAGTTTATTGCGCCAAAAAGCTTTTTTTAGATTTTGCAAAATAAAGAAAGAGTCTATGCGATCGGTTGAAGTTTTCAAAGAAGGATGTTCCCCTGTAACTTTTAAACCCGTCAACGGAGGACATTAACACTCTAACTGCCGCGGCAGTTTAAACCTTTTTCGAATATTTAGTTGTCAGTAAGAGAAAAAAAACATAACAAAAGCTATAATTGCCAATCTGGCGTATGGTGATATTCGTATCAAAATTCGTATCAAAATGGTGATATTCGTATCAAAGTTGTACCAAAATTCCACTTTGAAGTCAAACTTTCCAATAAGATTTTTTTTAATTTATTCCAATTGGATTTCGATGTATGGGAGTTTTATGTAGAATCATATCCTAAATAACTTTTGTTCTTGGCACCGTTTTTGAGATATTCGCAAAAATCGTTTTCGTTTGTATGAGGGGTACCCCCCCCCCCCCCCCCTAATGGTCCATTTTTGCCGATGAACGAACTTAGCCTCGCATTTTACGAAAAACGAATCTGCGCAAAATTTCAAGTCTCTAGCTCAATCCGTGCGCCCGCAATCCTCGTCACAGACGGACGGACGTACGGACGGACGGACGGGCAGACAGACAGACGGACGGACGGACGGACGGACATGCAAAACTTAATTATTTTTATCATTCTAAACACACTGGTGTAATTCATTTTTGTGTGTGATGACGGGATCTTGGCGTTACAAACGGTAAGGCAAAGTTAATATACACTTTGGTTTCACCATACGGGTATAAAAATTGAAACAAAATTATACCTAAATGTTATTTTATTACCATAAAATGGGTGCAACTACAAAAAATCGTTGCGGTTGAAGTGAACACTTTAATAATTTTCATTGTGGCCGTTGTGTACAATTAGGTATCAGGTTTTTTGACTGACGTGGCAGTTAGAGTGTTAAACCATATTGGGGATATTTTTACCCATGTTTGCAGCAGGAATTGCCCACCCCTCTAATCCCCTCACCTGCTCTCTTGTAAACCAGTCAATGGATTGTTACAGGCTTTCCTCCAGTGGATAGAGGACTCTTTAGAGAGCATATAAATCAAAGAAAAGTCACTCCGGCCCCTCCTTATGCCCCTCTGTCCTATATTTAAAACCAGTGGACGAATTTTAATTGGGGTTTCGGTGGTGGAGGGAGAATATTACGAGAAATCTATATATAGGCAAATCTCGATTATTTCAACTAATGTTTGCAAGCGTAGTTCAACTAATCGAAATATGTTCCCCAAAAAAGCTGACATTAAGGTACATTATAAATTATGGCTATTAAAATACTTTCAAAGGTCCACTAATATTAAATGTATAGCCAGAGTTTATTTTGTAGCCTGACAGATACAAGCAACGAATAAAGAACTTGTCCTTGAAGTAAATACAAATTATTTTTCAATTTATTAGTCAATCACAATACATAATCGATTTCCATACTCTCAGTTTAGATTTTAAATATTAATAGTTATTAAAGGTGCGCTACTAATATATAAATCGATATGAATTAATGAAATCAATTCATTAAATGAAGCAAAAATACAATTTATTATATTTATTACATTTCATAAAAATATAAATTTCTTCTATTTCCCACTACTCTATCAGATCACAAATCCTCAATTATATCAAAAATTCAAGGGTATTATTTCACCTTTTGCTTTTCAAAAGCCCTTATCTGTATTTCAATAGTCGAAAAAATTCCATTCGCACAAATACCAAAAAATTCTCAATTAACTTGAGGCCCAATACATGTGCGTGAATGTATATTTCAGTAATGGAAAAAATTGGTTTGAAAAGGGATTTCTCTATTGTATAAGTGTTTGTGTGCACAATTGGTTGACGAAAAGATTCTAGGTTCGTGGGGGTGCTTGATGATTAAGGGCTTTTGATACAAAGTAACTAAAAGAGTTAATTTCATTTTAGGTGTGTGAGAAATTTGTTTCTGATTTTAAAAGTTTCAAAAAGAAAATGGTTTTGGTTTATGAATTTAAAACATGGAAATGATCTGGGGTTGGATTGCGGAAGCGCGATTTGTTTGATAAATGTATATGGGAATTTGAAACAACTCTGGCATACCGAATCTTGCCCCTGATATTTTTCTTTTAAGGGTTTAAAGCCAAAATCCCTACACCGATTAACATGAAATGAAATGCAGGCGAACGCGCGCCTGCCGAGGATATATAGTTTGGACAGACAGACATTTAACATTCAATTTCTTCTAATCAATGCGAGATTCACTTCTGCACACCTCTAATATGCCACTGGTGCTGGATTTATGCATTCACAGCCGATGTAAACCACACTTACGCATTTTATACCTAATAAACGCATGTTTCGTATATACTCGGCGAGAATTGAACACATTGAAATAGTTCTTTTTACCCTCATTGTTATAACGTAAAGGTAAGGGTCGTTTTACGAAGGATAAATGGTGTTATGTGTCGCCTTTTTCCCTTGTATCTAGTACTTATTTCTATTACTATTTTTTTTTTTATTTAGGACACTTTAAATGATTTGTTGCGTGCGTTGGATTGCTAATAGTATGACGCGAAACACGGGACAACGATTACTGGTAACCTTGTGGTTATATTGATATGTAATACTTGTCAATCCCCGGCCCTTGGTATGATTTAAATTAAATATTCTTTATAATTACTTAAGATTGGTTAATAGATTGATATACGAATAAATTTCCTGGTTCGTTATTGTTTTTTTTTACTGATGAAAGAATCTTGAATTCAGGAAAATTTGGATAAAATTATTCTTTAATTGGTTTTTATATTAATTATTTTAAATGTTCTTGTCATTTAATGGCATGCCATAAAATACATCATGTTAATTTTTTGTTTTTCGGACACCACCATCATTCCTACCTTTTTTTGTTACACTTTTCAACAATTTTTTTTATCGACTTTAAAACGATCGTCATACTGCAGCGGACACTCTTCCGTTCTCCATAATGGACGTATTTTATGGATAGATTTTTCATTAAAAAAAACTATCGGTTTTAAGATAAGCACACAATTCCGAGGTTTAAAAAATATTTTTATCGATTTCAAAACTTTTCATTCAATTTGAAAAAAATAAAATTGATTTTCCAAACACTAAAGACTAAATTACTAAAAGGTTTTCGAAATTTTCCATGCACATAAAATCCAATGAAAATGACACAGAATACATTAAAAAAGAAAATCCCAAAACCCAATAGAATAAAATAATCCCGACCAACACTAAATGCAAACTCATCGCTCACAAAGGTGTGTTGGTGCATTTGGGAATTTTCCATACGAAAACAGCCCTCTCTATATATTTCACCCTTCTGTGCATTCACCATAGTTGTGTGTAGCGTGTATCACAAAGTTGCACAGAAATTTCTTGTTGCCATGCGAAATAAAAGTGTGGGACATGATGGAAAAAAAACAACAACAAATTTTTATCCTTTGTTTTTATTTAAAGGAAAAAAATGTATCCTTATGCATGCATGCGGTTATCGATGGTTTTTCCCATAATTCTTTTTCCTTTTGCCTACCAGTAGTAAATATTCTTGTATTGACTTTTTGGTCATATATGTTAATATGTGGTGAAGATAATATTTTTTCAAATATTTTCCTTTAGATTTTCGTTTTATTGTCGTCTATATATTTGCGGTTGAATTGGATATATAAATCATTAATAAAACAGTGTTAACCGGGATTAAAAATTAATTAATTGATTTATTTATTTAGCAGCGCATTTACGAAATTATTTTTGCAAATTTAATGCTTTCAATTTATATGCAAAGCTGTTATTTTAATTGAACAGCAAGTCATAACAGAACTTTTAATTATATTCGTTTCGTTGTTCTGGTGTTTTTTTTTCTATCAATTTTTTGTAATTTAACACTTTATGGAATTCCCCTATCAAAATATTAGACTGGTCACATACAAAACATGAAATTCGAAACTTTCTTTTTATTCCTGGTAGAAAATATTCTCATATTTCATCGAAAGAAGTGCAAACTAAACTTTTCAAAAAAAAAAAAAAAAAAAAAAAACAGCAATATAAAAAATGTGGCAATATATTTAAATATAGTATTCAATACAATACATTTAAATGCAAAACGGCATTCAAGCATCCAGGGAGAGGTGCAGACAGAGGGGGGGGGGGGGGGAGAGGTGAAGACAGAGGGGGAGGGAGAGGTGCAGACAGAGGGGGAGGGAGGGGTGTAGGGACAGGGAGGAAGAATTTTGATGTGTGGAACAGTTATGTAAAATTATATTCTAACCACATTTCAGCTCTATAAATTTTTCGATAGGATGTGCCATTTTCGAGAAAATAAGGAAAAAGTATTCCATTTGTATGGGGGGTGGGGGAAGTAATGATTAATTTTGTTGTATGGAATAATTATGTAAAAACATATTTCAAACACATTTCACCTTTATAAATTTTTCAATACGACTCACCGTTTTCGAGAAAATTACGAAAAACTGTTTCGTTGGAATCGGGGAGAGGGGAAGGAATAGTCCGATTTTACCCGTTCAAGAACTTAGACTTGCTGTTTACGAGAAACGCAAATATACAAAATTTCAAGTCTCTACCTCCAATCCTTTCAAAAGTTCTGGTGTTCACAAATAGACGAATGGACAGATGGACAGACGGACAGATGTTTAGTTCATTTTTGTGTCCGATGATTGGTTCGATGCATTACAAACGGTATACTAAATCTAATATACTCCTATATGATACATCATATAGAGTATAAAAATTGCTACAAATTTCGCGACCCCCATTCGATTATAAAACGTACCCCCAGCGACAAGCGAGCCACTAACTAGTTGAGGAAAAGTGGCTTAAGGCCCAACTACGATAGACATAGGAGCGCTTATGTTAATGTCAAATTCCCAACGAATGTTGACATACATAGCTGTCAACATAAACGCTAATTCTCATTTTACCACAAGTGGAAATTAATATGGCACCAATATTATTAAATTCACACTATAATTTTAGGTTATGTTCACTATCTACATATGCCAGTTCCATTTGTATCGAATCATTCATGCTTAACGAAAGTTTAACGAAGGTTTGAAAGTGGCAACACTTTGACACATGTCTATTGTGGGTAATAGCATTGACTTTCTTATTCTGGAAATGACATATGCAGCTACATATGCGCTCCTATGTCGATCGTAGTTGGGCCTTTAAGGCCCAACTATGATAGACATAAGAACGCATATGTAAATTTCAAATTCCCAACGAATGTTGACATACATAGCTGTCAACATAAAAGCTAACCATAATAGGCATAGACTGACATAAGTAAAGTCAAATTCTTCTCGATAGTAATTGACAAAGTTGAAGGAAAAAATGAGTGAATTGAAAAAAATTAAAGAAATATTTGAAATTGTGAAGTGCTTAAAAGAATTAAGTGACCTGAAAGATGAACTGGATGGATAGGGCCGAAATAAGCGTTCATGTGATGTACGAGAAATCAATCGCGACAGGAAAACGCTACATAGTCACCTTCTTAAAAATAAAAAGGCTTGATCCGGATCAATTTTTTATTCATACGAGAATGACCACAAATATCTTTGACTATCTGTTGTCCTGCTTGAGTCCCTTTTTGGAAAAATTTTGGGTTATGTTCACTATTTACATATTCCAGTTCCATTTGTATCGAATTATTCATGTTTAACGAATGTTTAACGAAGGTTTGAAAGTGGCAACACTCTTGACATATGTCTATTGTGGGTATTAACACTGACTTTCTTATTCTGGAAATGACATATGCAGCTACATATGCGTTCTTATGTCTATCATAGTTGGGCCTTTAGATTGCTGTTACGGATTCAGCTTAGATTGCTGTGATAGGTTGCAACGCATTAAAAAAGTTGCAACCCTTACTATTTAGTAAGTCGCGAACTATGAAACGATATGGTGAGGAAAGAGGGCAGGTAGGTCAAAAAGGTTTAATTGTCAATAAGAATAACCACATAAGGGTTTTAGAAAATTTATGACGTGAATCCAATTTATAATTTTTTTAATACTATTTGTGATATTAGAAGAGGTTCTCAATTCTAACACTAAAATAATTTTGAGAGCTTAAGTCAAAAAAAAATGAAAAATAATCTTAAAAGATACGATTAAGCACACTTGGGAAAAAATGAAAATCAAAAGAAAAAACCTTCCTATAAAAATTTTGTTAATGCATAAATCAGCGGTACAACATAAAATTAAATCTCGATTATATATGTAGATTAATGAATAAATCTATACATGCATATAAGGGTATATAAAATAATAAAAACAATATCTTAATGTCCAATAAATCCCAACGGTGATCAGCATTAGCTCAGAGGAAGACCAGAAGCGAAAACATTCAAATCCAACAAATGTCATTAATTTCTTGTAAAATGTTTCGAGCATAATCTCAGCTTTCAATCTTAAAGGAGGCAAAAAGACCAAATGAAATGAAATCAACCTAACCTAATATACAACACTCAAATTTACTACATTACGATTTTAATATATTGCTATATCTATGCGTATGTATATTTTGTACCTTATAGTATAATCACTACTAAATTCGTGTAGAAGCAGTATAGAAAAACAACATTTGAGGCAGTTCGCAAGCACCAAAGAAAACTGAATTCAACAACAAAATATTATACCTGTCGGATTCGACTTCTTCTATACCTCTATGTCGCGAGTAAAAGATCGAAAGATTCAAAGTATAAATTCAAGATACGAGTAAATCTAATATCTCGTTGGCCAAGAAAACCAGATTTCTGTTGTCCCGTCTGAGGGTAAACCTGAAACCGTGCTGCGCTGTGCTATACTATAGGCGATGTACATCAAATATACACCAAGTTGTGGAATAAAACGTGAAACTCATATACGATCTTCTTGCGTTTGCTGGCTTGGTTGGTGGTGTCCAAACAACTACCATCTATAAAAAAAAAAAACAAGAAAACCAGATCCTAATACGTGCTCATTCACTTGTTTTGGTCGGATGGGATCTAACTTTCTTGATGCTGAAGCTGCGACTGCTGCTATACTGTACGGGGGGCTATCTTGAATCGAGGAACAAAACTGCTACAAGAGTCCCCAATAAGCTCCAAAGTTAGAGACACATCCAAAATCTTTGCAATATAGATTCGTATGTATCTACATATAGTTAATTCGTGTCGTAAAGTACTACTTGGATAGCATCCTATTTTATGCTAACTTAAATCTTATACGTATACTGGTTGATCACAGATATAACAGACGTATGTAACGCTTGCTAGGGAAATTGTACACCTCTGTAAAACTATAATAATATACGGCATTCAAGGAGTGGAGCATGGTAGATTAGGTCTCCATTTGAAATATGAAACAATCATTAAATTTTATTAAAATGAAATCCGACTAGCCCTCGCACAACTGAATATCACAGTGAAATTGTGTATCGTTTGAATAGCAGCCCTCAAGTCAAATTCACTAATATCTGGCTGTATTTCGAACTCATCTGAAATGCTTCTTAAATTCAAGTTACGGAGTTCGAAAGGGGAGCACCGAACATGCTGGCAAAGAAAACTGGATTGAAGTTTTGTATATCTGTGATGTCGTATCTGTGACGTCGAGTTCATACACTCATCTTTTAAATACGCAGAAAGATATAAGGGGCTGTCCATAAAATACGTCACACATTTAGGAGGGAGGGAGGTCTACGGTAGCGTACCGAGGATACTAAATTCCATAAAAAAATCCTGAAAAGTTTGAAGATGGGTAAAGTTTAAAGTAGTCGTAGTGAAGCTCATAAGACTCAACAGACTCCGGTGGGCTGGTCCCTCGAATGACTGAAGGTGACCCGCTTTCGAAAAGTCTTCTGCGGTAGGTTATTAACAACAAGGCGACGAGGAAGACCCAACCTTAGATGGCAAGACGTCGTTGACCAGGACGCGAAGAAAATTGGGATGCAAAACTGGAGGACATCGGCACGTGACCGGGACCTTTGGCGAGAAACATTGCAGCAGGCTAAGATAGGAAACCGGTTGTAGTGTCGAGAGAAAGAGAAAGTTTGAAGATGGGTCCAAACATTGGAAGAAATCTGTTTAGCAGATTTGAAGTTTTTGGAAGCTCGCAAAAAAATTTTTTTTTTTAGTTGCTGACCGATATTTTAAGGATTAATCCTTGTATTTTTTCTTTCTTATGCGAAGTATAATCATATTTTACATTCACGAGCAATTTCGACGTCTTAATTGTGCTTAAAAATTCCTCAGGCACTCCTGTGTCAATTGGAGCATTATTACAAAAATGTCTTTCTGTCTATCAGTCTGTGTACCAGATTTCTAATAAAGCTAGAGAAACTAATACAGCTAGAGAAACTAATAGAGCTAGAGAAACTAATAGAGCTAGAGAAACTAATAGAGCTAGAGAAACTAATAGAGCTAGAGCCATGTAATTTTGCAGGCATGTTTGGTCCTGGAATAGGACGATCCAATCAACTTTTAGTGAAAATCTGTTGACCAAAAGTAGCCGAAATGGCTACTGTAAAAATCACAATTTAATTTTTCGCAAGTTACTTCGAAACTGCGTGTTTTTCGGTAGTCTTAAGTATGACAAAAGTTGGCGCCAATGGAATTTTCTAGACTTTCGTCTTGATTAGAACTCCATTTCTCAAACCATTATCGATACATACTGTGATTTCGAAAAAAAAAATCATTTTTTTGACTATCTCGAAAACTAATGGTTTTTCGGTATTTCTGTGTATGATGTGAATTAAAGAAAATAACGATTCCCCCATTTTTGTGTCCCACCATTATCTGCTATTTTTTACCGTTATTTAAAAACTTTCATTAACAGGTAAGAAATTAAATTTTTCCGAATTGCGTGCAAACTAACAGTTCCTTGAAAAATTATTTAAAGGAAGAATTAAAGATATTAAAATGCTTTATAACTTTGCCTTTTTACTGCCGGGTTATGACGTAAAATGCTCTGGAACGTAGATTTTGTATAAGAAAGTCATGTGCTGTTCACATCAGATATTTTTCAAAGAGATTGCAACCATTTTCGAATATTTAAAACTTTTGTTTACGCATAAAAAAACTTTCATCGAACGACAACACCGGCTAAGGGAGAGAATTGATTCCGTAAATTGGAGGAGTGAAGCGGTGACCGGTTGTCTCTTTAGTTTTATTACATTTTCAATTTTGATTTTATTATTTTTTATACATTTTGTGTTTATGCTGTATGCTGTAGCATAAAATTTTGATATAGAGAACTACAGGCAAACGAGAGGGTCCAGGAAGTCAGCAGCATCTAAGAAACCACTTTTGAGTGCGTCTTCTCAGAACTTACGGAAAGATACTGCATTTGTTTTACCATCTTCTACATCAGCATTTTTATTGTTTTATACATAGTCGGAGGTAGAAACTTATATTTTGCAAGTAGAAATTACCTCAATATTTAAGCCTCTTGCTAGTGTCTTATTTTGCTTGGATTTTCTTTTGTCCAAAATAAGTTTTGTATCAAATACGCTATAAATATGTATAACATATATATAGAGGAGCACTATTGCTGTGATTATTGTATTCATTTTGATTTTGCATTTGGTTTATTTATTTATTCATGTTTCCAAGCACAATGTTTTCAAGTCTCAGCTGGATTTCTCCTTCATAGGGTGAATATACAACGTTAGGCTGTCACTGTCTCTTGTCTTCACTTAAATTGATTTGAAAGCACAAAACAAAACGCAAAGTTAAACCAATGTACGTATGTAAATATGTATATTTCGATTCACCCCCTTGACGTACTTGCATTAAAGTACGAATGATTTTCAATTTTACATGCATATATCTATGGACAAAGTATAAACACCCTAGCACTTAATATTTTCATTATCAAATATACACATATATTTAGATATCTATCAAAATTTTCCTTTCTCCATATCCAAATGAACATACATTTTAACAAAATATTGGTATAGAGTTACACACTGGGCACACCATATACATGACGTGTTTTGTAATATAAATAGGTATATATTTTATATTTGAGCGTAGATTACCTTAATTTAAACATGGACTTACTCCTCCTAGCGATTATATCGCACTCTTATTTACGATTTTATACCGTCAGGGAATGAATTTTTGTTGGCATTTGAAATTGGGATAAATTTTCCGATGTTCATGTCAGTTAGTTAGTACTGACTGCATTAGTAGTAGTTCATGCTTGTACTTTACAATTTACAATTTATCCTCTTCATACAACAATCTTGTATGGTAGGTACTTATATGATAATATAGAAAAGCCTGTACTATAGGAACCATTTCAGAGTTTCGTGTTTTGCAAATTTGTTCGTTTTTCAACTCATAAACGAAATAAAATGCATTTAAACTGTATGTAAATGTATCTGTGATATTACAGAGTGTTGACTGCTAAATCAAAATAAATCAGATAAATAAATTTAAACGACGATTGCATTTATTTGGGCAATACAAAATACTGATTTAAATTAATCGCTTAATTTGTATGTGGTCAATGATTTGATTTATTTTATTTCAGGATCAAACTGAGTGGAAATTAAAATTTCAATTTTAAACAGCATGAGAAAATGAGAGGGAGTAATTTTTTTTTCTTTAAAATATGCGAAATTAAATAATGTTGCGCTAAAAAAAATTTAAAAAAAAAAATCCTACACTTACATCTGACGATGCTGGTATGAAATGATTGTGAATTCATTCTTTATCTCTACTGACAGTTATAAATAAAATAAATCCCGAACTTGGTAGTTAACAGTGTTAACAGTGTAAGGCCTATGTTACACACGGCAACTTTGAACCGACACACGATACAAAAACTTGCTCGTTTGTGCTACACCCGGAGACAAGTTGCCGGAAACTTCTGTATATTGCACAGTGAGTGTTTCATGTGTATGTGAAGTTGTGTGAAGAACGAACCCGTTCTTTGTTATTTTGTGCTTGTGTGCGTATTTTGTTTCTACTTTCGGAAGTCCGGTATTACACTTGGCTTATTTAAGCCGGCAACTTTTGGGCTTAATAAGCCAATGTGCTTACATTTGTGGCTTAAATAAGCCAATCCTGTTTGCATATGCTACACAAGTTTACATGTGTGTGTGTGGACTCAAACCATTGAAATTGCTGCTGCTCATATACTTCCCAAGATCTTTACCTGCTGACGGTCAGAACGGAAATGATTTCTGCCTACTACTTTTCCCAAACCGGTTCATACGCTTTGCAGGTATGCAGATTGTCGATAAGCAATGATTTCAAGTGGCAACTTTTCCCTCCGCAGTCGTTTCTTCCGAAAATCGGCTTAAGTAAGCCCGACAGTTGCCGTGTGTAATACCGCGCGAACTGGCGACATTAGCCACCGCTTCCCTCACTTCTCCCGCCTATACTTAAGAAAAGTCGCCGCTTAAAGTTGCCCCGTATAACAGGGGCCTAAGTCGTAAATATATTTCTATTATTTTGTAAAAACGGTATTATTTTTGAGACCCAATAAAACAAAAATCCTTTATTTAGGATGTCCATACATCCCGGATTAGGATAATCCCGGATTTAGGCATGTTGTCCCGGCGGCTGGCGTCCCAATAAACTTTTATCTCGAATTTTGAATACAATGTTACAATTAACGCTAGAAAAACAATCACAAATATGAAAACAAACTTCCGATCAATACGAAATCCGTTTCAGGCAAAATTATGTCTGTCGGTCTGTCCGATTTCTATATCTTAAATAACTCGAAAACACGATGAGCTAGCGACTTGAAATTTTATATAAATGAGTTTTACAAAAATCGTAGTTTTGTATCAATTTTTGGAAAATTAACATTAGCTATATCATATACTTCCCATACAATTTTTATTTGAAAATTTCTCGAAAACCACGGGCTTTTAGTCACGTGAAATTTTCCACATTTTTTTCTTTAACGGTTTCTATTTGATTTTATTTGTAAATACAACCGCAGCTTAGGGAAGATCCCTTAATGCTTAAGCAAAGCTCCGGATGGTGTGAAAGATCACATGAAGGTTTATGTTTGCTTTGAATATATGCAGATTCTAATCGTGAGGGGAAACCTTGGGCGGTAAGTTGTTCCAAAGTTTTGTCGTCCGTGGGATATGAGCCTTGCGGGCTCAATAAAATTATTATACGTACGTCAAGTTGTCAATCTTTAGGAAATACCTTAGGAAAGACACCGTTTTGTTTATAAATGGTTTATTCAGACAATATGGCGCCAAAAATTGCTCAATTTTTCATTTTATACATTTATCTGACCGATTTTTGGACGACTCTAATATTTAGAAACCCGGTCGTCCCCCACCGCCTTTCAGACGGACAGCCAGACGGACAGCCAGACGGACAGACAGACGGACAGACGGACAGACGGACAGACAGACGGACAGACAGACGGACAGACAGAAGGACAGACAGACGGACAGACGGACAGACGGACAGACGGACAGACGGACAGACGGACAGACGGACAGACGGACAGACGGACAGACGGACAGACCGACAGACGGACAGACGGACAGACAGACGGACAGACAGACGGACAGACAGACGGACAGACAGACGGACAGACAGACGGACAGACAGACGGACAGACAGACGGACAGACAGACGGACAGACAGAAGGACAGACAGACAGACGTACAGTTGGACAGACAGACATTTCAGTGAAAGTTGTTTAACCCAAGTATTAAATGGTTCAGTTAGAATCCAGGATGGGATGTGTTTTAGTTCTTCTTCTTCTCCTTCTATGGGTCCTGATTAATATTATTTAGGCACGTATTTAACTGTTAGCGTGCGTGTGTAGCTATCGGACGAATAACCCCCCCATCCGCTGAGCCTGGTTAGATGGCTACGCGCAGAGGCTTCGGGACGTTCATTTTTAAAGCGTGTCCCAAAGTATCTGTTGCACGGCATTAAGTGTTCATAGAAAGGTCTCACTTCACCCCAACGTCCGTTCTAACAGATTGGCATTGCGGGGTCTATGTAGGTATAGAAAGGCGAAAATTAACGTGACGTATTTTATAAATAGCCCGTGAGTTGAAAAAAAAACGTTTTTAATTGATTGAAAGATATTATTTTCATTTTGAGTTAATTGGATATCCCCAAAAGATTTTGCTTAATAAAATCTTCTTGACAGTAGTTAAAAAAATTAAAGTTCACTTGTAACTTATATAAAATAAAAAAACTAATGTAGTCGATTTTAAAAAGATTTTTTTTATCGATTTGAAAAGTTTATCTCTTTAGATAATTACTATTCACATACACATAAATAAAATCTCGCCATGCTGAAACATCAACAGTTCTTTTGAAAAAATATTTAAAATGAAATTTACATTCCAGTATGCCAGAGGGCGATGAAAATATGAGTTTGTAATACATACGATTTGCTTACTTATTTAGTTTAATATTTTCATCTATGTATTTACATAACAATATTCACATTTTTCAATGTAATAATCATATCTCCCTAAAAGAACGAAATCAAAAAACAACATACATATGTATATTTTCTATACACCAGCCATAGTGTATTCAGAACCAAAACCGTCTCATTCGAATACCATACGAATATGATATTGTGAAAAGGTCTAAAGTTTCATTTCGACTTTTACAAAATTTCATGAATATTTCAACCTGCACTTTTCCAGGGATTTTGTTATATTTTTCAACATAGAACAGAACATAGCAGTGCAAACACGCAAATATGAACAAACATACAACTATGGATAATGTAATGTGTAAGGATTTAACTAGCGTTTATGAAACATTTTATGTTTGCATGTGCATTCATATGCATATCAGACGAAAATTTCAACTTTCATATCATTTTCGAAAATAAATAGTACACACCAAAAAAGGACTTTTATGCTTTTACCTTGTATCTCTGGCCTTGTATGAAAATTGAGTCGCATGTAAATTTTCATAAAGTTTACCCATAGACAACATGGAAATGTAATTCTGTGGCGTTCAAAGTATTTATGAATTGCCTTCAGTGTTACCACAGAAAATGAGGCTTCCGGGCAGATTAACCGTCGATTTTACTGGTCCTAAAACCCCAGAGGGAATACTTTATGTACACTCTAGGTTTAGGAAATGATCTCAAGTTAATTTGTTGTATCGATTTTTCCCACATTGTAATTATCCGAGCAGTTTAATTGCATATTTCACACATCATAGAATCATAATCTAATCTTCTAAAAACGCTGAAGGATGTTTCCAGTTGGATAACATGTAAAAGGAATTAATATAACCATGTAGTTATTGATTGAAAATATTTTAATACTGGACTATAAAGTGGACCCACTGTTTCCGGTTTAAAGGGTTTTTTAAATATTTCAGAAATACAGAAAAATTTCCAGAAATCACTTTTTTTATTAATTTAATAGCAACACGAAACATTTCCAATGAAATTTTTTCGGAGTTGTATGAGTAGGAAGAAATTCATTATGAATTTCCCTCGGATTGCTATGAAATCATTCATATTATTAAATTTTTACATCCATTATGAAATATTTCATTGCTGATTTCATATCGTAATGTCAGAACCATAGTCAGGAAACTGCAAAATCGTACTTAATATTTTTTTTAATTTTATATATTTTGGTGTGACCATTTTGATATTTGAATATCTCGAAACTAAACCCTAAGTATTTTCAAATAATATTTGCTTCTCTCGAAACGAATTTTCTATTCATTTGGCACCGTGGAAAATAACTTTATCTGATGACGTAAATTACTACTGGTACCTAATTTAAATCCTGGAAAGAAAATAAACAATATACGGAAGTGAAAATTGTGACTTTTTAAATTTTTAGGCAAACCAGCGTAATGCTAACTTTCCATTAAAAAAAGAATCTTTTAAATCGCTCCGGAAGACTATAACTAAGGATATATGGACAGGTTTTTTACATACAAAAACGTGTTTTAACCTGAGAAAATAAAATAAAATAAAATCCTTGCTGAAAAGAAAATCTTGCTAATTTTACAATAAAAACTTTTCCTAGATGTGTCGACAAACCATGAAGGCATTCACCTTTCACTAAATCAGAATCGAGGGTCATCTACAGAACCCGTAACAGCGTTATCTGTCTCGAAAAGATACAAAATCCATGCTAAAAATACGTTTAAGCTCTACGATCGATTATTAATTTTAGGATTCAAAGGAAAATTCATGAGAGAAAAAAGGTGAAAAACCCTAGAAAGGTTATTGACATAAAACGCTGAAGCTGAACATACGTACAGGCATAAACACACATTCAAGACAGAGACAAGCGCATGCATTATTAATACTTCGAATTTAGGTAACACTAGACCCATAATAACATTTCATGGATAAAGTGAATCTTTTATTATTTTTGTATATCTTTGAACATTTTCCAAGTTGAAAGCTGTGTGCTAATTCTATCCCACATAAATACATAATTTTATCGTTTAGTTACACAAGTTAAGGATAACTAGTAAAGGCAATCAAGAAAAATATCTAAGAATAGTTCAAGGCCTCTATTATTTTGTTGTTTATTAGAAAAATCCACATAAGCAAACTGCATTATGAATACTTTTTCCATGCATTTCAAATTTCTTTTATGTTCTGAATATTTTTTTTCAATATGAAAATTTTTAAACGATGGCGGAGAAAAATATAAACCACGTATTATGAACATATGGCGAAAACATATTATTTCATTTGTGCATTATAAAAATCAATACATTTCCACCGAAATCAAAGCCAACGTTCTTGATTGAGAACAAGTAAGAGGAAATCGATTCAAGTTCTATGAAAGGAAATTCAAAAACCAAAGGAAAAATCAACAGCCATAAACAGTTTTTGTACAAGAGAATATAGTGTTCCCCACATAGGAGTTAAAAAGTTCTCACAGTTTTTTAAAAGGGACAAAAATTTTCTAGTCAATGAAAGGGGTGTAGTAAATGTTCAGGAAGTTATAAGAAAATTATTTGTCGCTAGATTCTTAATTTGAAAAATAAAAATAACCCAGGATCCTCCTCTGCAGGTGCTTGGATTTCTTCTTTGAGGTCTCCTACTAGCATTTGCCATTAGAAGTGTATATTTTTTAGTAGAAGATACGAGCCATGCAACAAAAATACTACGAGAGTTTTTTACAAGAGTAAAAATATTTCGATTCCAGAACTGACATATTAGGAAATCAAACAGCCAACATTGATTCAGTCACGTGCCATGATGTCATCCAAAATTATGATGAATACATGAGTACATGAGCCATGGCAGACAATTGGTAGCCATTTGGTAAAATTTTTCTTATGTAACGCAGAAATCAACTTATTCACACATATATAACTAGGGGTTGCGCCACGTACCGCTTCGCGGTTCAACCACCACCCACAGGTCGCCCTTCGGCCTCTGGCCGCGCGTTTAACACTGGAAGAGCTAAGTTTCCAGATCACTGTACCCCCTCCCCTTACTCCCCCACATCTCGGGCTACTTTTTAATGGGTCTATGTTGGGGCTGGACCCCAACATCTATGCCAAATTTCAGGCCAATCGGTTCAGTAGTTTCCCCGCGAAACAGTAACATAGAGGGAAAACTAAGTTTCGAGATGACTTTACCCCCTCCCCTTACTCCCCCCACCACTCGCGCTACTTTACGAACTGTATTTCCATCAAATTACTTAATAGATCGAATTTTTTTCACCCCTTTCAGATTAGACATATCAAGATGTGACTGCATAGCGTTTTGAGATTCCCAAAAAAAAACCTGTTAAAAACGATTTTAATTTCTTTATCAATCCAATAACCTTTGCATGAAACACTAAAAGACACGTCGTTGAATTATTATTCCACATAGCCTTGACTCACTATTAAGTTCAATATTTTAAGTAGAACTTTGTCCGATGTCTCTAGCCGACTATATTTTTCTCCTTGGTGACTCAGAACTATTTTTTCACTTCGGTATTTCAATTGTCTATTGAAGAAAGCTGACGGTAGAGTCTGCCCAATGGTCTACTAGAATAGTCAATGATATGAAAAATTCAGTTCAAATATTGACATAAAAATCAGTATTTACAATTGCTAACATGACAGAATTGGCAGGCTTATTATGGTAGAGTCGTAAATAAGCTAACATAGATGCATACAGCATTTATTTAGTATACGACTTGTGAGTAGTTTTTCAAGTCGTGTCAAGCACCTTGATGTGAGTTCCATATATAAAAGCAAATTGTTAGCACAATTATTTCAACCCTCGTGTAGACGATTCTATAATCCATTGTGAATAATACTACATGTCGTTTTACACGTAGCCCCTATTTTATTGGTGATGGCAGGTCTTGCACGAAGCCTAGTATTTATCCTGTGTTGAGTATTAATAATTGTGAAGGTCTGCAATCGCATATAAATACTAAGGTTATGCTACTAAAAGTAAATTAAACATGGGCATCGTTTCTCGTTTCGTCGCGTCTGCCCGATTTAGCTAAAACGCTAAAACATACATAGATTGAATTTGAAGTGGAGCCCAGCCTCTACATACGACTAGGCCGTATTTATTTTGCAGTAACTAAGTAAATATTATTAACTTCTCTGCCAAACCAATGCCATAAAAAACTGAGGGAGGAGAAATGAACAAAAAATAAATAAAAAATAAAAATAGTAGCACGCAATCGTCGCGATAATTCATATTGAACCGCAATTAACGTTGATTTCACCCCTTTCGGTACATCCACACAATATTGACTCATTACAATTTTGTCAGGATTTTCCGGCAGTGGGAGTTTTTCTCATTTCTTATGCATAAAGCCGTGCATCATTAACACAGGACTGGCATTTACCTGCCACTATTGTAATAAAGCCATTTAAATGTTATACTCGTAATTCTAAGTGAAAAAGCGAGAAGTAATAGATTTTCAGTTCATTAATATTTCGGCAGTTACGCAAAGTTCTAGGGTGTATTTAAAATCAAAATAAAAGTTATTTTAGTAATTATAGGGGTTACTGATAGGACTAGTTTTTAACATTTTTTTTTTCTTTGAAATATGAAATTACAAGGGGCTGTTTTCTACAGATTTCACAAACAGAAAAGTGATCAAACGCTTTTTTTTTAAATAGATTCAAAAGTTTTATTAAAAAAAATAAAAATTTGGAAGACTTTAATACAAACATCCTTTATAGGTTTCGAGCCTTTCCTCCCCCATCGCCTTTTGTGTGTGAGATCTAATACCGACGTCACACTACCGCAGACCAATTTCCCTCCCAAGTGTTTGTCTCATTTTATGGGAAACACCTAAAACATCTTAGTCCGGTATTACACTTGGCTTATTTAAGCCGGCAACTTTTGGGCTTAATAAGCCAATCCTGTTTGCATATGCTACACAAGTTTACATGTGTGTGTGTGGACTCAAACCATTGAAATTGCTGCTGCTCATATACTTCCCAAGATCTTTACCTGCTGACGGTCAGAACGAAAATTATTTCTGCCTACTACTTTTCCCAAACCGATTCACACGCTTTGCATGTATGCAGATTGTCGATAAGCCATGATTTCGAGTAGCAACTTTTCCCTCCGCAGTCGTTTCCCCCGAAAATCGGCTTAAGTAAGCCCGAAAGTTGCCGTGTGTAATACCGCGCTTATGACCTGGTTTTAGGGGCGGTTCACTAGCCATGTGCAAAAGCCTCAAAAATAATGACCAATTTTCATTCATTCTCATGCATCGTCCAGAGTATATACACTTAACTAGAAGAAATTGTCGGATGTGTGAATTATAAAGCTAGAAAAATCAAGTTCGAAACATGAACATACATAGAAGAATATCCTTTGTCTAGAAATATTTGCTGTACGGAATTTCTGTATGAAAATCACCACAACTTTCTATTTTAACATTTATCAGGAATTTCTGTAAAAAAATCACCAGGAAACTTTTAGTTCTTGCTGTAACAAAAATTTCAATTTCTGTAAAAAAAATCACCAGGAAACTTTTAGTTCTTGCTGTAACAAAAATTTCACTAGGAATTTCCATGTGAAATTCTGCGAAAACTTTTCATAAGAGCTATTATAGCAACACTACTGAAATTCGCAAAGAAATATTTCATAAAGGAGGTGAGTATATAAAAAATTATTTAAAAAATTGTCAATTTCTTGCAATTCAAACAAAATTTCATTGGAAATATCCACTTGGGAGGGAATATCGTCCCTTGAGACATATTTTGTCCCATGTGGTAAGAAAGATTATGGGACAAAATAAATTACAATAGAGCATAAATCAAAATTAAACTTTGGAAATGTTTATCAACTCCTTAACTGTTAATGGAGAACAAAACCTTACAAATGTTGCAATTCATTCATAGTTCGTAATCCCTGTAAAACTATTAGTGCCACGACAAAAAGTTAAACACTAATAATACCTATCTGTGTGTGTTACAAACTGAATCATACTTTCCTTTTAACCCGCATACTGTCCTTAAGAAAAATAACGTATGATGTCTTCGTGGGTCAAGAATGGCCCTCTACATATTTTCACATGAAAATAGGTTTTCTCTTAAATAAATCGATTTTTTATTACACTTTGAGTGGAACTACAAAAAGTTTTTGCGCTATAGAGAAATAAAAATTAATTAGAATGTTTCAGGCAGTAATAAGCTGTTGTACGGTGTTCTGGGCAAACATTTTGTTTACAAACCCAGCAACATGTGAAAGTTTTTTTTTTCTTTTTTTGATGGACACGAATCACAGCGCTTTCGCTCACTGGCTGTTCTTTTTCCGGATTTGGAAATCGTTGCTGGAATTTCCTAAATAAATTTGAAAATTCAAACAAAAATTTGAAGAACTATCGGCAGCAATCCATGCTTTTTTACACTAGGGTCATGTATGACCCATGAAGACTACACCCGTCACAATTATCAGTGCTCTTCAATCATAGATATACTAGATCGCTCGATTTGCTGTCTCAAATGGTCCCATTTCAATACAGTTCAGTGGATCAAAACGAGTCAAGTAAGAGTGAGATAACCGTATGAAAATAAATATAGTCCTCTCGTTTAAACCGTGAGCTGTCAAAGGAAAATAGACTTTCGGTATGGTGTTGGCGCCTAAAGTTAGTCTCAAACTTGTGAAATTTGAATTTCGCGGCAGACGAAATTTGAATTTCGCGACCTTATACAGTTCAGTGAATGCGTTCAAGTAAGATAAAGAGGGAAATACTTTTGGGACCATTTTTCAGCAGAGCTTTGTATGGTGATAGTTGTCCTATGTTATATAGTTCTGTGTCTTCAATGGATTAAAATATGAACAAATAGATTATTGTTTTCGGTATTCAAAAGAAATTTGTTCACTGGGCCTACACCATACAAACATTTTTCATGTAGTTGAGAAGACACTTTTAATTAAAATCGAATTTGGGTCAGAAATGACCCGAGGACAGTATGAGGGTTAAGAGCCATTTGCACCAACAGAACTTATAGCAACTTATGTTCTACTTAAACGTTTTAAGTCCCAGAAATTGTAGGCTTATGTAAGCCAAGCACAACTTAATTTTTTTCGAATATTATGAATAAACGGGCCCTAATAATTTATTTTGTCCCATAATCTTCCTTACCACATGTCACAAAATATGTCTCAAGGGACGATTGTCGACTTTTTGATACCCAATCTGTATATTTTAGCAGTGATGATTAATGTAAATTTGGGACAAATTTTACAGGTGCAAAATATTTACTCGTTTGAAAAAAATGTATTCGATTTCCTCTTAAAAGTCACATGTTGATTTCAATGAGTCTCGAATTTTTCCCAAAATATAAATTCAAAGAAATTTAGATCATGACAATAAAATTGGAAGCATGTAATAGAATATCTTTATCCAACACATAACAAGTGCTGATTTGGCTAATTGGCTATGATCGAGAAAATCTGATAGAATTTATAGGAAGTGACAACATGTTTAAATCAGCGAGTTGCCCTTGACTGGCTTATTCTTTAATGTTTTATTATACAAACTGACTTTTACCATATGAAACATTCAGAATATCAAATTTAATTATCGTTTTCATATCAGTTTCAGTCAATAATTTATTCTGGATTGGAGTCAGTTGAATCTGGTATCAATTCTATACTTATTTGTTATATTATTACATTGTGCTGAACTTTATTTATCAGTTAGTAACAAGTAGTGTATTTAATGGAAAAATTAAGTTAATTCTCTAAGCGTCCTAATTTATTGGCACTTCATATTATCTCATTTATGGTTACCTTTTGTGTAAATAAAATTGCGGTAGGTGTTTAATTTATGTAAACTTTTCTAAAATCGTTAACGTAATGCATGCAGGTAATTAATTATCAAGTTTTAACACAGGAATTGTCTAGAACTCTCAAGTGTTTATAACAAAACATGCTTTTTTTTGGTCACTGGTCACAAAAGTCACAAAGTAACCGATTTGCAATGTATTTTTTTGTGACCGGTTACAAAATAACCGTCGCATAAACGGATTTGCCACCGACACTTTGCGATTAGGGTCATATTGTAACCGGAATCGTGAATGATTTCTTGGAAAACGGATTTTCCAATCTAAGGTGGAAAAGTCTGACATAGAAAGCCGCGTCGAAAAAACCGAACAACTGGAGGCATTTAATGTTTAACACGTTCACGCCGGCCGGCGCTATAATTCATGCTCCTCGCCCATTGGCGGCGGCGCTTAAATCTTTTCGCTCTATCGGACGGGAGTTAATCCAGGGTATTATGCAGCATTGACAAAAAATTAAAATTGAAATTGTGTCGAAACGAGAGCGTGACACTCAGGTCTTCTTTTTCGGCAGTCAAAGTGTTAAAGATCTAAATATTTGGTGTTACGTACCGTCTAATAGCACAATCAAATGCGGGCCTCCGGTGGTACGCGCCGTCCGATGAGACAGTCTAGTGCGGGCCAGCGGTGGTACGCGTTCCGGCGCGAACGTGTTAAGCAAAATAAGAGACAGCTTCTTGTTTTTGATACTTGAAAAATTTTCATCCTCTTTATCCCCTCATTTTCTCCACGATTCTTGACGATTCTTGTACAGTAGGATCCCGATAATTCTTACCCCGATAATTCGTATATCCCGCTAATTCGTATGAATTTGCTGGTTTCCTTGAAATACGAATTATCGGGATTCTACTGTATAAGGATTTCTAATTTAAAGATCTACTCACAGCGACCAGATAATGTAATTTTACAAAGCTTTTATTTCCATGACTTTAATAAAGAAAAAGAAGAATTTAACAGTAATTAGAATATTCACCATAAACACCTTTATTATTTAACAACAACCATTCATTGGGCTAATTGTTGCCTAAATTTATTTCTAACTTCTGACCTCATATTTAAATCCAATTATGGTGATAGGTTTTTTTCCTTGGGTCCCTCCAAGAACTACTACTATACGTTCTGATTAGACCCAAAGTTCAAATTTACAAAGTTAACAGAATAAGTGAATAAAAAATGGCAAACAACAACAGAATAATTAAATGCATCGCGTTAGACCGAAACCTCATGCAATAAACATTATTTGTTGCTAAAATAAGGTGTACGATGAATCATACACGTTCGCCAATGGTATTTCTTATCAGTGACAATGACACAAGTGAAATGATATCGCGATTTCAACAAAAAACAGAAATAATCTACAAAAAACAACACGAGCAATTTCGTTTGATATCGATGACTAATTAAAATTTTAATTAAACGTTTTCATGGTTCTTTTTATGCTTCTGTAGGCATTGGTAAGACATGCGAGAAGTCTGTTTTTTTAGCTAACTGTGGTTGACATAGGTGAGGCATACATTTTTTTCCCCTGTTTTTCTAAAAATTCTTATATTCCAATTGATGGGAAATAGTGAGTGTTTACTTGAAAACATACTCGAAATGGCTGATGAAATAATATTTAAGAGTACACTAACTTTTCCGTTACGTATTGTAACACATGATTTTAAAAAATGATTAATTATTGTTTTCTAAGAACAACAAAGATTAAACTATGATTTTAAAAATGATGGAAAATTTAAGCCCATATTTTTGAACATGTATATTCGCAGGAAGTTGATATTTTCCACGTCAAATCAGCAAATACCCAAATATTCCAGGTGAAAATATGTCGAAATTCTGACACATCTGTAAGTACGATACAACGTCAATATTTTAGTTTTTTTTTGCAAATTTTAGAAGAAAGTTCTTCAGTTTGTAAAACTTTGGAAAATATTTTAAAAAGCTGGCTTCAGATTTTTTCGGTAATTTTTCAGTGAAGTTTTTCTTGAAAAGCAACAAAGAGTTTTCACACTTGAGTTCAATCAACTCGTAGCTGGGACAGTCTCGGATTTGGGTATTTTGCTCCGGCGGCGTTGCAGAAACTAAACTTTTTTCCTGGATTTTTCAACTAGGGATTATGGATATGCGAAACAATATACTATTATTCGACTAGGGATTGCTGCGGTGCATTTTTTACCATATTTATATAAAAGGGTGCACATTTCTTCAAAATTTTCGCCCGCGGAGCATTGTTCTTTATTGGTATTCTCATAATTTCAGTTTTATTTATTTATAAACCATAGAAAATCCCGAAATATTGAGCTTTTTGATATTTTGGACTGCATGAAACTCGTGATTAAAATCATACGACCTCTTTTTGTTCAAAAAAAAATTTAGCCTGCGGCGCATATTTATCTATTTTTTGCCCCAATTTGATTTCTTGATTATTGTCCAAGTAAGGTTTTGTTTTTTAAAGGAATACAGAATTTTTCCTGTTTCAACTTCAAGAATGAATCACGATTCTTGAAATTTCGCATTTTCGAGCATTACGAATACAGAATTTTTCCTGTCTCTGAATTATGTTCTTAGCACATTTTTTTCTATTCCAATTGAATAGGTACATAAAATACTGATATTAATTATTACTGTAGATCAAAAACCCATCAAGGGAAAAGAAGACTAAAATTCTCATTGGTATTACGTGATGTTTATGCTATGATAATATCCGGTTCACCCCTTGTGTAAAATGATGCCAAATCAGATGAGTGTAAGAAAAACCTTACAATTGTTTTAATACACTCCGGTGCTGAAAATTAATGTAAAGTTGCAGATCTTTGATCGGCGACTTTTATTTCGTTTTAATAAATACAAATTTCAAGTTTGCCTAGTTTAAAGAACCCTTCACATTTTATTTACACATATTTTCTACTACTCAAGATTTGCAAAACTCAAGATTTGCAAAAACATCACATTTTCAAATGTTTTACTGCTCAATTTTTCGTGAGTACGCGCTAGTGTAAATTAATGTTTCAATTGTACTAGGTTCAACCTACTGCAATCTAATCGTATTCATTTTTTATCTATTCTACTAAAATGGGTCCAAGTTTTTAGCGAATTCAGCAAAATTACGTGGGGCAACGTGAAAATATCGATTACTTCCAGCTATCAAATTAGAATGGAGGCACATCAGGCCACACTGCTCAAGTTCTAAATATGTTAAATGAACGCATAATCGACCAGACATATGAGTAGTTGGTCGAACTGATAAAGCAAATACTGAAAGCTAATTACCATCACCTTGTTATGGTTGTTTTTTGCTGTGTAGACTTTATTTCGTTTATCAAAAATCGGGCAAAAAAATATAGGAAAATTATAGGATTTCGACAAGCCCAAAGTAAATACGATTATCGAAGATCACAACCAAATGTGTTTTTTATCAGTAAAGCCAGCTTAAAAAAGAGATTCAAATAACAATACGGAATGTAATGGACTTAATCCCGGCCAGACTATAAAGAGGAAGAGTTCGAAATTATCCGCCTAGCCAGAATTATCTCCTATACATTGCTTTTATTATTATTATTTGTATAAAAAGCAGATGAGGTCGAGGTCTTATCATCTTCGGTTTATTAGTCTTACTCTTATCACATTGCTGTGAAATTTCACCCTTGCCTCGATTTTGTATAGACGCCGGCTGTACATTCGTATACAAAGTAATTTGTTTAGCATACGTTATTTTTTGCGCGTTTGGCCCAGACAAAATCATACAGAATGCGAGGTTCCATACAAAATGTGTGATATTGAAGGCTTGGCATTTTTTCCAAATTTAAAAATAAAATTTTAAAAAATAGCAATTCTACCGGTGAGTTTCATTGCTAAATCGAATTAGGTAAGAGCTGAAAAATATTTTCAATGCGGGTCTTGTTGTTAAAATAATTTAAGATGGGAGGCACGTTTTGGTTGGAAAAAAGTTCGTTTTTTTTTAATTTGACGTCAAAGTTGTTTGAAAAAAAAAATAATTGAAAAACATGATCATGACCCATAAAATTTCAAATTTAATAAATAATAGAGATTTTTTGATTTACCTCAGATAGTGAAAATTAATACCTGCTTTTGTTAAGATAATTTTCCAACAACTTCTGACGCCAGTAGACGTCTGGAAGTATTTACGTTTTCTAAATTTGGGAAATGCGAATCATTTTTAAGGATCATCTTCTAAGAACTTGAGCTAAATTACATATGGACAGTAATAGCAAAAAGTATGTCAAAATACTATAATGAATCGCCTGATGCTTGAAATCCTGATCCTGGCAGGCAGATATTCGTACCAATGTTTTTCATATCAATTGAGCCGACGAACGAACACTTAAACAGCTGTTTGCCGTTTCCTATCCAGAACACGAGTCATGTGGAACATGAATGGGCACTTCTGGGAATTTTGGCAGGTGGCAGATGCGGATTTGATCCTTAAAATATTAATTCGTAGTGCTCTAAAATGCGAAATTTCAAGAATCGTAATTCATTCTTGGAGTTGAAAATCGACAGGATGTTAGGAATTTCTAAACTACGATCATCAAAATGCTTCGTTTGCAAGCCATTTTTTGATGCTAATATTTATCAGCATGATGTAGAGCACTAATTTTACTATAATTTTAATTATTCAAAGCAAATTCATGCAAAAACATTCAACATGTTGCTTGCTAAAAACACTCTCATTTTAGTTGATTTTTTTACGAATTTTTCAACCCTGAATGCACCTACATGAGTTGAATTTTGGAAATACGAGTATTTTTGCAACTTTTTAAACTGCAGGAAATATTTTCAGTATAGAAAAAAGGATTCTTACCAGGCGTTTTCGAGAAAATCACGAAACCGATTTGATTCACTCGTGGGTGAGTGTGGTACTAAAAATTTGAACTTTCGTTTATTCTGTCCAGTATTTTTATACCCGTATGGTGAAACCAAAAGGGTATACTAACTTTGCCTTACCGTTTGTAACGCCAAGATCCCATCATCACACACAAAAATGAGTTACACCAGTGTGTTTAGAATGATGAAAAAAGTTGAATTTTCCATGTCCGTCCGCCTGTAGCGCGGATTGCGGGCGCACGGATTGAGCTACAGACTTGAAAAAAAGACAGATCCGTTTTTCGTAAAATTCGAGGCTAAGTTCGTTAATGGGCAAAAATGGACCATTAGGGGGGGTACCCCCATACGAACGAAAACGTTTTTTGTGAATATCTCAAAAACGGATCTTATCAAAAAAGTCCAAGAACAAAAGTTATTCAGGATATTATTCTACATAAAACTCCCATACATCAAAATCCGATTGGAAAATTTTTTTAAAAATCTTATTGGAAAGTTTGACTTCATAGTGGAATTTTGATAAAACTGTTTGCCATTCACTTAAATCACCATACGGGTTTTCAATAATTGCCAGATTGGCAATTATAGCTTTTGTTATGTTTAAAATTGAAAATTTTGGTTGTCACAAAACTTGGTCGGAATTCAGTTCAAAATCTCTTTCTTTTCCATTTGTTTTTTGCTGGGGAAAACCGTACAAATGTCTCTGAAAGTCAGTAGATTATTTACAGCGTATGAAAAATCGTCACACATTTAAATATTTTCCCAAAATATTCTGGCGTTCTTAATTAGTTCTCACTGATCAAATTGCTACCTAAATTTTCCAAGTCACAGCCAATATGGTATCATAAAAAAACACATTATAAAAACAATAAATTGGTATTGCCCACAATCCAGACAACAATTTAACTTTAATAATAAAATTATTTTATTGCTTTATTGCCAGACATTGACACCGGAAAAAGTTATAAAGCAATATGCCCGAGGGCCATACGGCGAAACAAAAGACCTGGCAACATGAAAATCCACACCCAAAAAGACGTCCGCTAAGACTAGATGAAATTTCTTTTGATTCTTTTGAAACTGTTGCCAGGTACTCTGATAAAAAGGATAACTGATCCTTTTTCGTATTAGTGAGCAGGTAAATAGATTTTTTTTTCATACTTTGAATCTTCTTTTTTTTTTGTTTTGTTTTTGCTTCATGTGTACCTTATTTTTATGGCTTCAATTACAGTTCTGGTTTCATGTTTACCTGTCATAAAATAAAAAAGAAGGTAAATAATAGTGATAAAATTAGATTAGGGTCAAGGAAATCCTTACTATGAGCATATTTCACTCTTAGATTTCCGCAAATTTGAAATTTTCTTATCCATCCTGACTTTTTCATTTATTATCAAATTAAATTCTTTTTGTTTTTCATAAAAAAAATCTTCATTTATGTAATGAAATTATCTGTCTAATCACATAAGATCATTTCCAGGTTATTAAGGGTTTGATAAGGATTTTTTTCTTTTTTTTTTGTTGTATCTACCAAATATAATAATGGCTATAATGTTTTTCTAGTTACCCTAATTAAGAAAGTATTTTATTTTTCTGATGTTTTACTTTTATCTCCCGTTATATTTTAGTGTTTATAAAATTTCTTCAAGAAAATTTACTTACGATATTCTGAAAAAAAAAACATTTTTTGCGAACCTGAAAAATGTGTAAAAAACAAATCCAGAAACATTTTTTTCACTTCCAATAAAGACTTTTTTGTAATTTATTTTTAATTTTTTGGGCTATTCTTTTGGAATAGTAGGAAACAACGAACAACACCCATTTTAGTACACTCAATATTAAAGTTTTTATGGTATTTCGGAAGTCGTTTATTTCAAATCTCGCAGTGTTAATTCTCTAGTTTTTGCGATATTCAGAGTGGTTTTTAAATTCGTTCATACTTATATTATTCTTAAAGGGTAATCCTAACTATTGCAAAAATTAGAGCTGATACAACCAAACCACTATCCTATAATATAATACGAGGAATGTTTGCACAACGATCTCGAAAACCCGCCTAACGATTTTCACGAAACTTGGTGGCTAGGGATTTTCGGGGACAAGGAATCACCTCTGTCTCACCTCTGAGAAAATTCCCCTCGATACCCCTCGCCAGGTATCTTCGAATTGGGTGGTTCGATCTTAATCAAACTTTACAGTATTACTAAGGGGGCTAAGGGCTTTCGCTTTTTCCATTACAAACCTGACTTTTCCTTCCCCTCGATACCCCTCACCTGGTGTCTCAAAACAACGTTTCCAAAATCGGTGACAGCGATTACTCAATAACCACCCAACCGATTTCTATGAAATTGTGTTATCGCGCGTTAGTTTTAGTTCTAGACGAGAGATTTTTTTTTAATAAAAATTAAAACGAAAGGTCCTGTAGGAATTACGTGAATTTCCTTTTTCTCTAGGCCGGGAATTTAAAAACTCTGGAAAAGCTCTGTAAAGATAATGTGAATTTAGTTTTTCCCCAAAAATCAGCAAAAGTAAGATTTTGAGGTCGCCGAGCATAGCGCGGTCTTTCTGGTACTAGGTTCTAAATCAGCGTCACCAAATATCTTTCCGTTCAGTGTAGCTGCAACCAAATACTAACTATGATATATTAAAGGAATTTCTTATAGAATTAGGACAAAAAATAAAATTAAAATCCATTACTTATACTTAAGTTGACTTCAAAAACACTCCAATCGACTAGACTCGAAAAAATTCTAAAAATAAAACTCATGTAATTTTTCAGTGCCCAGTGATAAGCTAAAATAATGACATTATTGACGTGGTTCTATCGTCGGCTCATACGAGTGTGTTCCCAAAAAAAAAAACACATTCGAACCCCATCGTCTGGCCTGGCTGAATTATTGAGTTTCGATCAAAGTCAATGTCTTTTTGTTGAGAAAATAATGGGTATACATTTCGACTGACAATGTCGGAATTTTTATAATTTTCCATCTTAATTGTTCTTATTAAAATTTTCGTATTTCGTCTTGTAATTATGACAACAGAAAAGAAAGAAACCTTAAGCGCAAGCTGAACAAATATTTATTCTTAATCAAATTAGTAACTGAATTAAATTTAAAATAAGAACTTTTGGAGGACCTTTTTCTTACCTACGATATTAAATTGAGCACTCCGGCAAATACTGTCACGGTCATGTTTGTTTCCCAGTATTTGAGGTTAACGAGTAAAAATTCAGCTGTTACCAAGCAATCGTAACAAAAATTATTTCGTAATTTTGTTTTTCATACCGACAGGCAAATAACAATTATTGAGTCATTTCAAATAAAACGTGTATAAATAAATTAAAAATTTTGGGAAATTTTATTGTTTTGCTTTTCAGTTATTTGACTTTGTCGTTTTTACATAAGAATTTTGATATGATTATAATTGGAAATTATCTTAAATGATACGAATTTACATTTTGTTAGTAGTTACCTGAGAATTTCTTATAGAAAGGATTGGAAGGAAATTTTTTATAGGTGCTAGAGAATTGATGGTATAAAAGTATTTTTTTAATCTGTTTCAAAAGATTAAATATATCAAGCAGTGAAAAACAGAACTTTTGTAAAACGATTTTGTTTATTTGATGAGTTCATAAAAAAATATTTTTATAGCTCATTAAATAGCATTCAGATTTCCCAATTTGCATGTGCAAATCGGCACAAAAAAGGTGTGTCGAAGAATGTCCATCAATTTTCGAAAATTTAAATTTTGTGAGTACAAAAGAACATGAAAAAAAACTTTTATTGTCACTAAACAGGCGAATAATAGTCTGAGAGAAAAATTCAAATTATTTTTTTGCTATTAATTACACCGGAATCAGGTATTTAAATTGCAAGATTTTTCTAACTTATCTTAATCAAATTTTAATGTGTGGAACAATTAAAAACTGTCTACACCATTCTTATTTTCGTCGTTTCGAATCCCCTCTCCACTCAGCAAGCGATTGTTTGAAGACTTTACCTCCCTCTCTACCTCCCTCCTTACCTCCCTATCTACCTCCATCTCTACATCCCTCTTCCCAATAAACGTGTAACGTAACTTTGGAACAACTCCTTATGACTTTACAGCTATTTAGGGGAGAAAAAATACTCTAATTGAACTTTGATGTAGGGAAGAATTATGTAAACTTGTGTTGAAAACAGTTTTTGTCGTTTTTTTTTTTTTTGGGAAAATAGAAATTTACCCGTATTACGATTGTCGTGTCGTTTTCGACAAGAATCGTTTTAAAGGGTGGTTAAATTTTAAGGGCCGATGTTGAATGTGAACCACACCTAAACGTCAAGTTTTTTTCTGCATTTCATTTGACATTTCTCAATTTCAGACTAACTCAATTTGAACCATGGAAAGATACACAATCGAATGGCCGCCGCGACCTCGGCGGCACACCTCCATCCGATGGTCCAAATTTTCGATGACGCTGAGGCATAATTGAGGTTCTATGCCGTTAATGTGCCGAATTATCTCATCCTTTAGCTCTTGAATTGTTGCTGGGTTATCGACGTACACCTTTTCTTTCAAATAACCCCAAAGAAAGAAGTCCAATGGTGTCAAATCACATGATCTTGGCGGCCAATTGACATCGCCACCACGTGAGATAACACGGCCATTAAATTTGTCGCGCAAAAGAGCGATTGTTTCGGTAGCTGTGTGGCAAGTGGCACCGTCCTGTTGAAACCACATATCGTCCACATCCATATCTTTTAATTCGGGCCATAACAAGTTCGTTATCATCTCACGATAGCGAACACCATTCACAGTAACTGCCTGACCGGCCTCATTTTGGAAAAAAATACGGCCCGATGATGCCGCCAGCCCATAAACCGCACCAAACAGTCACTCTTTGTGGGTGCATTGGTTTTTCGACAATCACTCTTGGATTATCATTCGCCCAAATGCGGCTGTTCTGCTTATTGACGAATCCACTGAGGTGAAAATGTGCCTCATCACTGAAGATGATTTTCTTCGAAAATTGATCATCCACTTTCATAATAAGCCTGAATAACTTTAACGCGTTGCTCGATTGTGTATCTTTCCATGGTTCAAATTGAGTTAGTCTGAAATTGAGAAATGTCAAATGAAATGCAGAAAAAAACTTGACGTATAGGTGTGGTTCACATTCAACATCGGCCCTTAAAATTTAACCACCCTTTACGTGTTGTTGTTGGTAGAAAAACACTAACAACGACACGTGAAACGACTCTTGTCGAAAACGACACAACATTCGCAATAGGGGTGATTATCTAGATAATAGCGACCTTTTGATTTTCCGTGAAATTTATTTCATAAAGATACATGATATTTACGAATTTTAGCATATTTTTACGCAAAATTTGTCTACACAAATTTTACTACAGAGTTGAATTTCTCCGAAATTTCAAAAATTTGACTGGAAAATAAGTTAATTCGGCAACTATATGGCGACGCCAAGAGTCACCAGCGCCAAAATATTTCTACTAAGCTGGTAGGCATTGCTAAAATATACCGCATTTATACCGGCATTACATTGAAAAAACCGCCAACTTAGTGTCGGACTAAACGAACCGAATTTAACCACAAAATAGTAATTTTTACTACTAAGTAGTTAAATTTATTATGAAAATAGTCGATTGTGGTAATTTTTGTAATTGAAAATATCTATTTTTGTTCCGGATTTATAGTATCGGGATTTATAGTTCAGATTCTCCATTATAAAATAGGTAGATTTACTATTTTTTCTCTGCACTAGGATTGACAAGTACGAAAAATATCTGATGTGAACAATATCTGACTCTCTTCTGCAATATTTAAAGTTTCGGAGAAAAAATGTACAAAATAATATTTTTTCAAGCAATATTTTTTCACTCTAAAGGTGCCGCTCCACATGAGAGTAAATGCCGGCGAGAACCTCTAGATAGCAGCTACTCTCAAATGGACACGTCTCTGAGAGTCGCTCGCGCAGAAACTCGCAAAAACTCGCGAGCTAGTTTCTGCGAGCTGTTAAAAGTGATTCTAGTCTCTAGTCGATAGGCCTCCACTGAACTCTCGGGGAGTTGCTCGCCAGTTACGAACAGCGTTTGAATTTCGCTAGTAGCTCTCGAGAATTCGCCAAAGCAAAATGTAAAAAAAATCAAGATATTGGTCTTGAAAAGAGAAACATCGCCAAAATTATCTCTCAAATGGACAACCTCCTGAGAGTAACTCTCGAGGGTTTTTGAGAGATTTTGGGAGTTACTCGCGTATTTACTCTCATGTGGAGCGGCACCTTTAGAGATAAGTAAAAACCGTGAAGGCAAACAATTTATGAAATGTTCCTTCCTTTTGCATTTATTCTCAACAGAACATAAACCTCAGCAAATCAAATAAAAATGATTGACTTTATCAACTCAGAATATAGTCCGGAAATTTGGGGCAATTACGCTAATTTAGATTATATTTTGTAAGCAACATTGTCAAGTGAACAACCAAAGACATTTTCTAAGTAGCCTTCTTTTTTATTCATAACTACAAAATTATCTAATCTATAGAAATTTGCCATTATGATAACAAGTTTTTTAAAAATAAGTAGCGACAAACAAAAATCTGAATGAATTTTTATATGTATCTCATTGATAATATTTTTTTTTAATTCATATATTCAGCTTTCTAATGACGCACTTTTTCTTTTAAGTAGGTATCTGTCGAATATTTAATTTTAGTAACCAAGTTAGGCAACAAACATTATAATTAATTTTTTTTTTGGATCATCCATTTATTGTAATCAACGATGAATCAATGAACTTTTTCCGAATTTAATTTTTTTACCATATTGTCGGTCACATGCCATTAATTGGAAAATATTAGTGTAAAATAGTTCAATGAATTGTGTTAAGTTTTGCTGTAAAAACATAACCATGTTATTTGTCTGGGACACAGTATTATTTTGTAATTCATTAGAATCATTTATAATTTGTACTTGGAAAGTTAAATGAGCCCAATAATGTATTTTTAGAAAACAATTTAAATTTAATTCTGTACAACAAAAAAAAATTGTTTTTAGTTTTCTGACCAATTAAATTCACCACAATAAACAACTTTATCGGATCAACAAATCTGTATGGACGATTTTTCATGGACTTTGTTTAGCGAAATTCAGGAAAATAGAAAAAAAATACATTAAAATATGAAGTTTTATATTAGGTTTCTTTAAAATATGAAGTAATCTATCCAATGAGTTGATTGTTTATGTGAAAACTCTGGAACTATACTTCTAATATACCTAGGAACATAAAAACTTTCAAAAGAGGCGAAAAATTTCAGATTTTTATGTAGGAATCTTTTTGTTTGTGGATCCCTTTCTTATAAGATTTTATGATTTCGAATAAAATTGTGAATATTTTTATTCAACTCTCTGTTTTCCACAATAAAAAAAATTCTGGCAGGACATTATCAGGGGTGGTTTCATGTAACTTATTTTCGATCGATTAACTAGACGAAGGAAATCTTTATTTGATCAAAACTGATTAAACAAGTCGACATTCATTCTGGTGCACACGATATTATAGCTTTTCCAGGGTAATTTGGGGCCGGTGAATCCAAATCTGGCAGTAGTTTGGCTGTTCCAGGTCTACTTTTTTCAGATATGAAGAAAAACGAATTCTTAATTTCAAGATTATAAATATTTAAACCAATTTATGGATTATTCGCCATATCGGAAAAAGTACAGCTGGTACAGCCAAACTACTGCCAGATTCGGATTTAGCGATCACAAATTACCCAGAAAAGACTCTTATGTCGTGTGCACCAGAATGAGTGTCCGCCTATTTAATCGTTTTTAGTCGACTAAAGATTTCCTTCGACTAATTAGTCGATCGAAAATAAGTTAGATGAAGCCACCCCAGGTTTTTACACACATTGGAAAATGGAAAGCACTGCCTTTACATACTTGTTGTAAATCTCGCGGATAGTTTACACGACAAACCGTTTTCGGAAAAATCACAGAAAAGAATCATATGTATGGATAAATTTTGATGTGAGGAAAGTTATGTAGAATTGTAAAAAAATTTTTTTTTGCCCTAAAAGCTGTCTATAAAATAGGTCATACTAATTTTCACCCTTTCGAGTTTATATTTACACCCGTATGGTGAAACCAAAGTTTATATTAACTTTGCCTTACCGTTTGTAACGCCAAGATCCAGTCATCACACACAAAAATGAATTACACCAGTGTGTTTAGAATGATAAAAAAATTGAATTTTCCATGTCCGTCCGTCCGTCTGTCCGTCTGTCTGTGGCGCGGTTTGCGGGCGCATGGATTGAGCTAGAGACTTGAAATTTTGCGCAGATCCGTTTTTCGTAAAACGCGAGGCTAAATTCGTTAATGGGCAAAAACGGACCGTTGTTTTTCGCGAATATCTCAAAAACTGTGCATCCTAAGAACAAAAGTTATTTAGAATATGATTCTACATAAAACTCCCATACATCAAAATCCGATTGGAACAAGTTTTAAAAAAAATCTTATTGGAAAATTTGAATTCAAATGAAATTTTGATACGCCGTTCAATTAAATCACCATACGGGTTTTCAATAATTGCCAGATTGGCAATTATAGCTTTTGTTATGTTTTTACAGTATGGACAGCCACTAAATTTTTTTTCAAAAAAAAGTTTTCAAATTTAAAATTTTTCCTCGTAAATATTGCTGGAATAATTAAATAAATAACATTAAATTTATTCTAAAACTCAATAAAAAAAGCTTGAGCTATGTGTCCAAATTCAATTTATTTTGAGACCAAACATACAAAATTTTATTTAATGTATTTTATTTGCAAGATAAATGTTTTTTTTAAATGGTATGACATTCAAACTTTTATCCTCCCTATCCCATAACCACACAGATTGACCGAACAACAACTTTTAACCTAAAGGATAACTCGGGAATCCAAGATAAGATAATTTGGAAATCTCAGAAAAAATTTCACGAAATTTTTTTAAACTTTTTAAACCATTACGAACTTTTACAGAAATCACAGAGAACAACTCACAAATTTTTATGAACTCGTGGAACCACAGAAACTAATAAAAATTCATTAGGCCGGCCGGCTTTGGCTAAAGTCAATTTAAAATTTCCCAAAAAAAAACCTTAAAAATAAATTACTGGCGAAAGAAAATCGGTATATATTTTATTCCTGAAACCTTCATGGACACCGAAGATTTAATGCGTAGCCCTAATCTTCTTTCGATTTCATTAAAAAAAATATATCTCCAAAAAAATCTTTCAAATCCCCACAGAAAGTAAAAAAACGAAACCAAAAAAAAATACAAATTCATCATAATTATTTTTATTAGAATTTTTTTGACGCAAAAATCACCTTCCATCACAGTAAAATTTTTAAACATCAAAATTTCATTTCCCAAGAACTCATAAATCAAGTAGAAAACAGATTTCCTGTGAATTTTTTGCTTACAACACGATTTTAAAGTTTTGACAAAATAAGAACACTCAAAAGGTATCTAAAATTACATCATGATTCTTATTGAATAAATTATTATCCTTGCTTCCGGGAAATTTCAGATGAAATCAAAGCAAATATTTTAACATCATCTCGGTGGGATTTTTTTTTTGGAGTTTCTTCAATGTCGGCAAAGGAAAATTTCCAACACTTTTAATGAATATTTTATTTACAACATATTTGGATATTCTTTATGTGCTGCCGTAGGGTGGAAAAAAATCGAAATTTTTAGATAATATTTATCACACACCAGATTATTTGCTTATAGCTTAGAAAAGTGGAGGCAAATATTTTTCGAATTCAATTCTTGGTTCAATTCATGAATTCTGAGAAGAACTAGAATCTCTTACAACATAAATATTTTAAAGAACTCCTATTATGAAGTTCTGTAAAAAACCAATAAGTTGTTCTATATTTTCTGTGTTTTTTCCTTCATAAAATGAATAAATCGAAAAAAAATGAAAAAAGCACTTATTAGTGGGAACATAGTGGGAAATTCTTCATTTTGAATATCTTTTTTATTCTTTTAGTAAAATTTTGAATTTCTACTGGAGTAAAAAGATTAAAACCTACTTAGCGAAAAGTTAAAGAAAGATATATAGAAGAAATATCAGCTTCCAAAGGTTAATATTCCAAAAACTTAACATCGAACACCAATTTTGGGTGATATTAGGGCCCGTTTGCGCGTATTATTCTTAAAAAATTAAGTTGTGGTTAGCCTACTTAAACCGTAGAAATTCTTCGACTTAAATTTTTTAAGTTGTGCATAAGTTGCTAAGTTTTGTTGGTGCAAACGGCCCTTAGTAACATTTTGAGTAAAACTTAATTTAGGACTTTTTCATAGGCAAAGTGAATTTTTTGACTTAAGAAAAAGTAGGTTTTGTTTGCTTTCCAACAACTGAAAAGGTAGTTTTTTTTCAATTTCCCCAAAAAATAAAACGACAAATATTTTTTTAAAAAAGTAGTTTAATTTTTTTTTTACTTTTGTAACAGTAGTAAGTTTTTTTTTTGATAAACTCAAAAGACGAATACAATTTTACTTGAATATTGTAAGAACCAGAGAAATATCTCTAAGATCAATAAATGAAACTTCCGGAAAAGCCTAAAAATTCTACAAAAAAACGGGAATTCCATTTTATTAATTAATTCAAGGAATACCAACGTTGATTTCCCAAAATTATCAATTTTCGTTCTGCCTTTTAAGAAAATCGACTGATAAAATATCGGCAGACCAGTTACCAAGATTGGCTTATGAAATCAACTGAGCGAATTTATCACTATTTTTTACACAGAAAATTCACTTCCATGGTAAAAAAAAATATTAAAACACATCTTTTTTAAAGGCCTTAAATAAAAACAAAAATTTCATTTTTTTTTCCAAAAAAAAGTTTTATTGATTTTTGTTTTTTTTCACAATTTTTTTATTTAATATAAATTGATTAATATTTTTTTCAATTTATTTTAACTTTAATATTTAATTACAATTTTTGTGTACATGATTTTTTTTATATATTTACAACAAAAAAAAAAACACTGTAAATATATATGTACATATAAATAAATAATAATTATTTATTTTGTATAACAATAAAAAAAAAATTGGTGAGATGAACTCAAAAGTAACAAACAACACACGGACTACGACCGGAATCGTCGGAATACATAGAAAGACTGATTTTATAGAGTCAATTTTTTTTCATATACACTGGAAAATAACAAAGTGATAAAGAGAAAACTGAGAAAATTCTATATATGTGTATATAAGAAAATTTCGTTGTTTTTTTTTTCTCTTCTCATTTTATATCATATATAAGTAAATAATAATATTTATATGTGAATATAGGCGATCTTATTCTGGTACTTGTATGCATGTGTAGGCCTTTGTGTATTAATTCAAGGGGTAAAGTGAAAAGAAAAAAAAAAGATTTTTTTTTCGATTAATTATGGTATCTTTGGATATTCGAATTAGAAACTTATGCATTTTTAGGTTGAATATATTTTAAAAATTATTAATAGATGATTTAAAAAAAATTAAAAATACAAAAACTTGGTGGAAATTTTGATAAATCAAGTATTTATTTAATAAATTATAGTAGGTACAATTATAGTAATAATTAAATACATAATATTTTCCCTGCGGTTTGTACAAAAGATACGTGTCCAATATTAGTAAATTTGAACTCTATAAAGCCTATAGCAGATATATGGCGATTAATTTGTATGTTTGTCAAAAAAAAAATGTAAAGAAAAAGCTCAACAAAAGCGAAATATACACGAATTAAGTCACGTACACGTATCTTGTTCTGTTCAATTTACATGGGTTTTGTTGTTGTGATTTTGATAATTTTCCTTAGTTTTTTTTTACTTCACATAGCCGGTATATAACAATATAACCCATCTGGGCACAAACACATATGAGAAATTTCTAACAGTGTATGCTGTATGGATTTAAGCTTAGTTGAAACTTCCAAAATTCATATAAAGGATTTTTCACCTTACCTATAGAAATATATATGGATATCATAGATGATAATATAGAGTGTTTGTTCATCACGTATTACTTATGCTTCTCTGCCCGATGATTCCCTATATTTACCTACATTTACTGTTATGTATCTGCATTTGGTAACTGTGTACTCTCTCTCTTGTATGAGATTTTCTCTCTCTGCCGATGATAATCTCTCTCGAAATCCAATAGAATATATAGACTGGTGGTGGGGCGAAAAGCTATAAAATGAACTGATTGTTGCCGGCCGGAATAGTAACTTCTGAACACTGCTGATATTCGTATCGTTTGGTTAATTTGGGATCATACAATACAAAAAAAAAGAAAAGATATAAAATAGAAGAACCTATTTATAGATATTTGAAACAGTCAAGAAAAATTATAAGATAATAATATTTATATATGAAAGAAGTTAAAAGAATATTCAACAAAAAAAAAACCTGTTTTTAATAAATTTTGAGCAAAAAACAAAAAGCCCCCAGTAAAAGAGGAAAATAATATATTGATGAACAGTAATTTTTTATGAAGGCAAGAACTTAAAGCTTATTAAATTATCCGGATATCAGAGAGCGAAAAATCAGTTTTGTTTTGTTTTTTTTGTTAAACAAGAAGAAAAGAATCAAGTAAAAAATTTTATTCATTAAAAATTGAAGAAAATAATGTGCATAGCAATATACAATTATTCAGAGTTGAGGTAACAAAAAAAGTTAAAAATTTAATGATATACCCAACATCAACAACAACAAAACGAAAAAGAAAAGTTAATTTTTTTTTTTATAAATTCAAAACAACAAATTTAATAAAAGTGATATAAGTGCTGTGAAACAAAAATAAGAACAACAACAAATTTTCAGTTACAAAATAAAAAAAAATCCAAGAGAAAAAAAATAAAAGTTCTAATAGTTGTTGATTTTCAAATTTATGTTATCACGAGTAAAGTTTAAAAGTTATTAATTAAATTACACTGTAAAAAAGAATAAAATCGCGTTAAAATTTTCGTGGGCAAAGAAAAACAAACACAACCAATAATCATCACATAGAAGGAAAAAAGGGATTTTTTCCTACAACGCGAATCCATCTGAAAATTCACTTCGGTTGACATCAATTTAATCTGTCAAAATTGACGACGTTTTCGAAGATCTACTCATGAAAATGGAAGTGCTGTCAGTACAAAATCAATTTCAAGGGCAGTTTGGTGTTATAGGATCCACAAAAGTAAAAGGTAAGTCCGAGCTTAGTAATAGAGAAGGAAAAAAAACCATAAAGTACAAGTCAGAAATAAAAAAATTCGTATCCGAAATTTCTATTTGATAAAATGCCGTGACCATCAGGTTTATTTGTACCAATCAATCAAAAAATTCAATTTTTTTTTCACCTCAATCCCCATCCCGGTTTGTCGGTTTTCGGTAAAAAAAAAGCTATAGAAAAAAAGATTAAAACCGTAACGAAAAGCTACATTGGAAACAAAAAGAAGAAGAAAGAAAAACAGATTAACACCGGTGTTCCCGTACCACCGTACCACTGAAGTAAATGTCTCAGCTGAGAGTCATATTGCAACTAATTTGAGTGAAAAATTTTGTAATCAGTGATGTTTCCCTCACCGCCCTGAGATAAATCGCTCTCGAACAGCACAACACAATATCTAGCTACGGAAATGGTATATACGGAATATAAGCAGCTGATTTTTCGATTTCCCATATGATTTTTGTATGAAGGAGACCCAAATATATAAAGCTCACCATCATACTGTACTCCTCATAAGCTTTCTCTCATCTTCCATATATAACTCCATATAATTTCCCATTATATCCATATAAAAGATGTATAACTCTAGAATATAGACTGCATAAAGTAGCGGGTGTATATAGAGTTGGAAAAACAACATGCAGGGGAGAGAATCCACTTTGCGAGAGAAACTCCCTCGAGAGAGCACAATCTTATATACAAAATCACATAGGCCAGCTGTTTACCCATACAACCGTATCGGCAACTTTTTTTTCTTTCTTATTCTTCTTTATTTGATTTTCTTATGTAGAGCATAGAGCGTTTTATGCTGCTATAATCCCTTTCTTGTTGCTAGGTGAAAACTTTCCAGAAAAGTCATTTTATTTCCATGTTGTTCAATTCTGTCGGTTGGTCCGGTTTCAAAAGAGAAAGAGCAACACTTTGTGGTGATGTGTATGACGAAATCTTACTGAATTATTAAACAGGTAGATAATGCCGGTTACCTGATGTTTTTTTTATTTAAGGAAAAAATCCTTCCTTCAGCCAAAAATTTGTATAAGGAAATTAATAATTCTGTGTCACAATTTATAGTCATCACAAGAGAGAGATACTTTCAATAAATTTTTCTACTTCTTTATCAAGAAAATCGATTTTCCTCGTGAATTTCCCGAAAGCGGTTTTCACCTCTTTAAGACATTTTTCGGTAATTTTCTCCAGATTTAAATTTTTCAATTTATTTATCCAATAAATCCGGTGATGGAAATTTTTTTTCCCACAGCTCTGCGCAATCTCGATGGAAATTTCCTCATTTTTTCACATTTGACTGAGAATTTTCCGAATTTTCTCTCCACGAATATTTATATTAGTTTGTAGCGAAATTTCCTTTGTTCAGCTGATGGCTATATTTATTTTATATTCATGTATTTTCGACTATGTATTTTCTATATTTAATAATTAATTAGAAACAAAGAGCATAAATAAATAGCACAAGTAATTGGACTGAATGTTATCAAATAGAATTTTATAAGAGGTTTTCTGCCTCCTTGGGTGTTGTTTTTGTTAAAAAAAAAAAAGAAAAACACGAAGGAAAATTCCTTGATCATTTCCGTTTAATTTTTTATCAGTTTCTCAAAGATTTTATGAGAAGTCAGATTCGATTCAAGAGTTGTGCATCATCCATTTTTAATTAGGAAGAAAAGAGTGTATTTTATGGTACGATGTTTTAGGGGTTGATGCCAAGTTTTTTTTTTTGAATAAAAACTTAAAAAAAAAAAAGATTGAATTTTTTGGAAAAAATTTACAAATTATTATTTTTCAAGCATAATTTTAATAATTGTTTTCCCTTTGATTACAGACTGGACAAGTCCTTTAACACCGCCACCATCGACACATAATTTATCAAATAGTAATAGTGATGATGTTGAATCATTAACAACATCATCAACGAAAACATCATCGTCATCAGCAACACACGTAACACACAATGTTTCATCTATGGTACAAGATGATGCATCATTGCATGCGCTATCATTACGTTTGCAAAGTGAATTAAGGGCAGCTAAAAGCCGTCATTTAGCCTGTACTGAAGTATTATTGCCATCTGATTTACTGCATAGGGTTGCTGCTGAAATGATTAAAGTTTCAGAGAAGGAGCCGTGCGGCATTCGGGGGTGTAGCGTTTATATTGAATTCGAGGATGAACCTAGCAATACAAGGTTAGTACGATTATTAGATTATTTTCTTTTTGTTTATAAAATTTGAAAAAAAAAATTAATCTCAATGCAGTTTCGCGATTTTCTGTCTTAACACGTTGACTGCCAAGCCAATTTTGCAAATGTTTAAAAAAATGCGAAAACAGTTTCTTTGTGATTTGTGCTGTTTTCAACATATAGTTATATATTTTTTGCAAGTCATGGCCCCAGGGAAATAACACTGTTTATCAAATGTGATAGATATGGCCCCCCAAAGAAGTACCACTGGCTATCAAACATGATAGCCATGGCAGTCAATGTGTTAAAAAAAAAAAGTTTTTGACCTAGAAGGGACAAATTCGGATAATTTGATTGAAAAAAAATCAATTATCCGGTTATAACGACCGAAATGAAATTTGAACAGAACGCCGTTTACCGTTGGAAAACCACATCACAAGAAAATCTATCGTGACCGCTTAAAAATAATGAAAATCTCATTGGACGTTGAAAATAAAATCTATTTGAAGTTCCTTTCAATTTAAATTTTTATTTGAACCAATTAAAGTTAATTTTTGTTTGCCTCTGCCATGCCGTAGTTTGTAGCAGATTTAAATTATATTTTTTTTTCTTCTCAAAGTGTTTTTCTTCTTTTCGACGTTGACATCGACGTCATCGAAATCAATTGAAGCTAAATATAGCAAATTACATACAATTTAAAAAAGCTAAACATCAAATTGGTTTATTTCGGTTGGTTTTTTTTCTGTCCCTTGTCCGAAACTGCATTTGTTGAGATTGATATGATCGTCGATTAAATTAAATAATTTCAGAACACTATTTAATAATTTTATTTCTTTTTTGTTACAGGAGAATTGCATCTCTTAAAGTAGACCCAAATACAGTATCAACTTTTGAATTGTATTTGACTTTAAAACATGATAAAAGCGGGTGGACCTCGATATTGCCACAGTTTTTGAAGTAAGTCTTTTTGTTATACTATTTTAAGTATTTTTTCCGCATTTTTTTATTGCAAAAAAATTTTTTTTTTATTGCGAAACATTTTTTAACACGTTCGTGACATTTACTTTTTCAACTTTTTTTTTTATATTTGGACATCGTGTACCACGGGTGGTACACTAGCGATTTGTTTTCTGGCGGTTGTGCGCCATCGGTGGTACACGGTACACGTATTACTTCATAAAATACTGACAATTTATGTTAAAACTATGTTTTTATACTTACGATTGTCAGGAATTATATGGACGTCGTGTACCACAGGTGGTACATGATGTCACGAACGTGTTAATTTTTTTTTTAATTTTTTTATTTAAACAATTGCAAGTGTAAAGTAGAAATTCGTTCAAAATCTCGTTCTCAAAACCACCCCCCACTACAAAAACCCACGAATTTCAACAACTTTATTAACGATTTTATTTTTTATTTTTTTGTTTTCTTACAGAAATTTGGCACGTAGCAGTACAGTGATGATTAGTCCAGAATTCACTTTAACAAAAAACAAATTATATCATACGTTTTCTGAATAAGGATCCCTCCGACAAATTTTATGCGCAATCATATTAATCATTTTATAAACAAACAAACAAAAAATATGTTTAAACATTTAATAAAAAAAAACCCAACATAAAAACAACAAATTTAATTAAAAACACGGAATCTTGCTAAATTGTGCAAGTGCTGATACAATATGTGTGTGTGTGCTTGTTTATTGACAACACCAAAAAGCAACAAAAAGCCAGAGCAACATTTTGTAATGTAACGTCTTACAACAAAACAAAAAAACAAAAATCTATCATCAACAGTCAACATCGTTGTGTGTTTAATAAACGTTGTAAAATGTACATCTACACAAAGGGGAATATATTGAACAAATATATTACGGAAATGATTGTAAGGAAAATAAATCGCAAGTACACTCCCAAGTATTATCGCCAAAAACAAAGGTGATGTGATATTATTGATTTCGATTTAAGATTTAAACATACAAAACAATTATTATTAATGATATAAGCAAAATGAAAATAATAATGATAAAAGATACTGTTGCTACAAAGGTAAGGGAAGATTTTTTTTCGTTTGCACGCAATACTTCGAATTTTTCAATTTTATATCAAACAAGAAAGAAAAAAACAAACCATCAAATTTCAAACAACAATCAATTATTTTCGAAAATCAACATAACAAAAAAAAAATTCAGCATGAACACAAATCAAGATTAAAAAATTATTAATATCTATTATATAAACAATAACGCACCTAAAAAAATCTTTCTATCACCGTTGTATACATAATAATAATTATTATTTAAAATATGAAATAAAATATTGAGAAATAAAACAACAAATTATTATTATAAAATGACGTTAGCAACAAAGAACCATCTGTGTTATATATTTTATGTTAATTATTTGATTTTAAAAAATCAGTGTGCATTCATACAATTATAAGTTTAAAAGTTTTAATATTATAAACATTACAAACAAATTAAACCAGATAAAAAATAATAACTGATAGCAGCAGCTTAAAAACAGGCTTACAAAAAATATGTTTTTTTTAAATCATAATTTTTCTTATAATTTTATAACCCCCATCATTTTTAGTAGCATATTTTTTACATAAATTATTCTTTGCCGATCTCGAATTATAAATAATTTCTCAAAAACAAAAAAAAACATATTTTTTCTACTTCTAGAATTTAAAATGACCAAAATTTTTAGTTTCCCAAAAAAGTTATTGTTTTTTTTATTAATATATTTCCTATCTCTACTTAAAAACTAAAGATTTTAAACTAAGAACCCACCAATTTGATTTATTCTTCTCTCTCGCTTTCTTAAGATAACAAAAACCAACGTTGAAATGGTCATTTGGTAAGGTAAAAACATATTTGAAACAATTGGCACGTTATATTTTGAACTCAAAACAAAAAAGAAACAAAATTGAACAAGTTCCTAATATTGTCAAAACAAAAATAACGTTTTTCTCTTTAGTTATTATTTACCAATTTTAAATCGAGCAATATACACATTAAAAAAGTTTTAAACAAAAATTAAAATACTAAAAAAAAATATTTAAAAAAAAAAATACGTCTAACAAATATTGTAAAAAATGTGTAAGAATTTTTCGCGGAAATCAACTCGGCTGTATTAATTGTTAATATATTTTGATAAATGGCAAAAAAAAAAACAAAATAAATAAAAATACCAACTTTAAAAAAAACGAATTAAAACTAATGTACATTAACGTAAAAAAAAAGCATCACAGATTGTCAAAAATTTCAATGTAGCAATCGTTCATTTTGAGAAACGTTTCGAATGTCTTCGAATATAGAATACATCAATACCCAAGTAACACCAATGGTCGTAAAGTGGTTGTTGCAACCATAAAAGCATGAAATTAAAGTCGCGATGACCACTTTACGACCTTCTTTGCTTCTTGGGTAATAACTAATTGGTAAAGAAACTGTGCAATTTTTGGTAAGTTGAAAATGTTTTTATGAGACTTTTAAGAAATTCTGCCCGTCTTTATTTTCTTCAAAAGTGCACATTTTCACAAGACCAAATTTGTAAGGTTTTTTCTTTTCTTTTTGCGTTGCTGGTTCTTTAACACAAAATCACGGAAATTTCATTTGAGATGTTTATATTGGAAAATTGCACAGTCCTAGTTGGAAAAACTACATTGAAACAATAAAAATATATTACAAATTAAAGTACATAAACATAATATTTCAAGAGGCTACACAATATTAGGTATTTGTTGAAAATCATAATTTTCTTTGAATTTTTGATTTTTTTTTTACAAAAAGGATCAATCTTATTCCATGTAATTGTAAATTCTTTTCGTGAAGAATTTAAAAATTCAATTTATTACAACAAATATTAATAATCATATTACAAAAAAAAGTAAATAAATCAAATCAATTTCAATATTCAATGTTTACAATAATCTTGCATGCAATAGATGAAAAAAACTACACTGAAAAAAAACACATATTCAAATAATTTCACGTAAATATAATAATCCAAAGTAAAAACTTTATAACGATTGATCCTTGGAAGTATTAATGTCTTAAAAAAAATTTGTTTTTTGTAAAATCATAAATTCTCAAAACATATATTAAAAAGTAAAAAAAAAAATCCGTTTAAAAAAAAATCAAGCTCTAACCTTATGCGAGTGTAAAAAAAATAAAAATAATAATTAAAACAAAAAAAAATGAAAAAAATATGAAAAAATTCAAAACAAAAAAAATCAGTCATAAAATGTGATGTAGTTTGTAGTATTTATTAATTATAAAAACAAAACAAAATGAATGAAAAGAAAAAATTACAATTTTCCTCAAAAACAATATTTTTTTTTAAATAATAATTTTTCAAACTTTCATTATTTAATAATACATTTTAATACAAGAAAAAATCATGATTCTTCTCTCGTAGTATTACTATTTTATTGATTCTTTTTTTAAAATATTTAATATTATATATTTTTTTTAATTTTTGCTATGTCTGTACATAAAAATTAAAAAAAAAAATGTGAAAATCTAAATGCAAAACAAAACAATCGATCGGATAATGAGAAAAACTCCATATTCTGGATTAAACACTTACAAATATGGGACCTATTTGAGAAATTGTTTTGTTTTTTAACGATTTTTATTGATTAATTTTTGTCATTCAACAAGACGAAAACTATTTTTTCTTTTTTGAAATTTGTTTCGTTATTTTACAATATAAGAGCATGATATAAAAATATGATAAATAATTAAAACAAAAAAAAAATATTATAAATGTTATAATGACTCTGATCACAATACGAGTTATCCCACCATGTGATTAATAAATTGTAGAAAACGTAAGTGATTTTAGCTATTAAGAAAACTTTTTTATATAACAAAAAAAAAATGAATTAAAAAAACACTTAAAAAATACAAATAATAAACATTTAAAAATTATATATGTGTGTCTGTGTGCTTATTTTTTTTATTTTATTTATTTATTTATTTATTTTTTTAGTTTTTCTCTCACAATTTTTGGTTGATTCTCTGTCTCTCTTCGTCTCTTTGTATGGTCAGAATTTTTCTGTTGTTTTATCATTTCGTTATTGGATATTGTTTCTTTCATCGGTTGTTTAGGTTTCATGAAAAAATAAAATAATATATGCAAAAAAAAATTTTTGAAAAAAAGACAAATTTTGTATTTTATCTCTTCCACATTTGAGATATATACAAAATCATATTCGATAGTGAAATCGAGAATTTGTAAATGTGTTGTTTCACCCAGAAAAATGCATATTGAATGGAAGTTCATCACTTTTTTAATAAAAAAATAAAATAAAATACCAAAAAAAAAAATTTCTTTTTTAATGCAAAAAGTATAAATATTTATAATGTATTTAGAAATAAAATGATTATTGTGGGAAAACTCGTCCGAACCTTCTAGGTGATTAAATATTTAACGAATTTTGCACGGTAAAAATGAAACGAACTGCAAAAATCAATGTAAGAAAATTAAACAAAAAAAAAACAAAAACACGCTGGAAATTTTCATCTACTACAGGTATGAGTTATATTTTCCTTTTTTTTTTTGAATTGCATTTAACACATTGACTGCCATGGCTATCATTTTCGATAGCCAGGTCTACATTCCTCCTGCGTCTGCAAAATTCTGTCAATCCGGAAAATTTGTCTTTCATATGTTGAAAACAGAACAAATCACAAATAAAATGCATTGCCATTTTTTTAAACATTTGCAAAATTGGTCTGGCAGTCAATGTGTTAATCATGACATGAAGTTTTATTTGCTGCTGAATAAAAATTGTGGGTGGATTAAAAAAAAATATGAATAGCTAGACTCGAACATTTACAAAATGCCAATTTGAATTTCCCAAAAAAAACATAGGATTATACTCTTTTTGTGCATAAATAAAACTTTTTAATTGGCCTGGAAAATGCTATGAACGCAGAATTCTTTTGAATTCAGCAAAACTTTTGCTAGGATAGGAGTTTTTTTTTTAAAAAGCTCAGTAAAACCAACTTTGTATTCATTAAATTGTTGTATTGACTACAAATTAATAAATACAAAGTTTTTTTTTTAGCTTTTATACACGAAAAAATATTATAAACCCTTAAAAATCAGAAAAAAGAAAAAACTTTGTTTCAAACTTAAATTTTAGTTTTACATTGTAGAATCGGGAAATTAATTAATTTCCTTTTAATTGTGTGAATTTTCACAATAACCAAGTTTATTTAAAACGTGGCGGAAAAACTTTTGTATACACAAATGCGTCATCAAATTGAAATTCTATTCGACAACCTTTCAAATTTTTAAATTAAATCCACAGATAAGCAAATAAAACCAAATGTTGACTCATTTGAAAAATTAAGTGAATTGACTAAATTTTAATGGCAGTATAAATAATTATTTCACTTAGAATGACTCATCGAATCATAATAATTAACCAAAAAAGAAAGAAATTTTATATAATTTTCATGAAAGCAAATCAATTCAACATTTTCTAATCAATGTAAAAATCACTTCCTCAATTTTAATAGATATATGTATGTAATAAAGAACAAACAATAATATGTACTCATATGCGACGGCATACACAAAAATGGTTTTAATTCAACATATGTCGATTAAAAGCAAAAAAAAAAAATAGAGCAAAAAAAAAATACAATAAATATTGATATAATTTAAAAGAAAAACCTACAAAACTCTAAAGGTAAATGTATTAGTAGTTTTATAAATTTAATATTAACTTTCAATTTAATACTAATAATGAATGAGAAAAAAAAATGATTAAATGAACAAGAAAACAAAAAAAAGTACATGTATTAGTAGGTCTTAAGAAGCACAACGTGATCGAAATCAATCAGTTCGATTAGAAGTTAATTGCAAAACTGACAAATTCTTCAAAATTAAAGAAATTAAAAGGGAAATTAATCAATTGAAATTCGATGAATTTGGAAAAAAACACGCATTGTGATGTTCAACCATGGATGATGGTATTTGAAAGCATTTCCAAAGAAAAAAAACAACGTTTAATAAGTGCTTAATTGGAAAATACACTAAAATGATATAATCTTGAATCAAAGTGTACTCAACAAATAAAAAAAAATTTCGAATCTTTATTGAAAAGAGAAAGATTTTTTTTCCTAATAAAACGAAAACATTTTTATGGTGTCCTTAAAATTATTGTGAAATTTAGAAATTTAAATTCAAAGAGATAATAATTATTAAAATATGTAAATTACGACAACCTATTTTTCTAAATTGTTGCCTAATTTTTTAAGTCATATTTTAGATTTTCTCACTTGATTTCTCATCCAAGCAACACTAATTTAGTTGGAATAAATTTGAAATATTTACATTTTACGAATTGAAATTAGGATCTTAACAAATTTTTATGAAATACTATTTAGCTTGCATACCCGTCGTTGCCGGGTTAAGTTTTTTCAATTTTTTTTTTTTTTTTTTTTTTTTGATGGTCTATGTTGGAGCTAAACTTCAGGCCAATCGGCTCGGTAGTTTCCCCGCGAAAGGGTAACATAGAGGAAGAGCTAAGTTTCGAGATCTTTTTACCCCCTCCCCTTACTCCCCCCACCTCTCTGGCTACTTTTCCGTATGCCTATGTTGGAACCAGGGCACCAATCATGTATACCGACGCGTCTCTGTCTTTCGACTTCGACCCAGCTTTTAACTCTTGACTTCGCCATATCTGCAGCTTGAAATTTCGCGAAATCGTCACTATGAATCGAAACGTGATTTTGACTGTCACTCCAGGAAATCTGAAGCTGCTGTTATGGCGAAGTCAAGAGTCAAAAGCTGCGTCGAAGTCGATAGACAGAGACGCGTCGAGATACATGATTCCAGCCCAGAACTACCACAGACACTCATTTCAAGTCAATCGGTTCAGCCGTTTTTGCGTGAAAGAGGAACAGACAGACAGACAGACAGACACCAACTCATTTTTATATATTACGATAGAATGATTATTGTTCACAGAAAAATGTAGATAGGAGGGATTACGATAAAAACGGGCAAATACGGTCTAGTGAAATTTTATTTCAACGATTCGGTGAAAAATAGGAATGTACACCAAAATTTTGGGACAGCTTCCTATTATTTCGGTTAAAATTTCCCAGAATCCATGACTGCAAAACTTCACTATCCCATACCCAAAAAAAATTGATGTCAACCACGTAATTTGTCAAACGCTAATGTGAAAAGTATTGTCCCATTTTCATAGGAATCACTCCCATACAGTTTTTTTCTTTGTTTAACCCTCATACTGTCCTCGGGTCATTTCTGACCCAAATTCGATTTTAATTAAAAGTGTCTTCTCAACTACATGAAAAATGTTTGTATGGTGTAGGCCCAGTGAACAAATTTCTTTTGAATACCGAAAACAATAATCTATTTGTTCATATTTTAATCCATTGAAGACACAGAACTATATAACATAGGACAACTATCACCATACAAAGCTCTGCTGAAAAATGGTCCCAAAAGTATTTCCCTCTTTATCTTACTTGAACGCATTCACTGAACTGTATAAGGTCGCGAAATTCAAATTTCGTCTGCCGCGAAATTCAAATTTCACAAGTTTGAGACTAACTTTAGGCGCCAACACCATACCGAAAGTCTATTTTCCTTTGACAGCTCACGGTTTAAACGAGAGGACTATATTTATTTTCATACGGTTATCTCACTCTTACTTGACTCGTTTTGATCCACTGAAATGTATTGAAATGGGACCATTTGATACAGCAAATCGAGCGATCTAGTATATCTATGATTGAAGAGCACTGATAATTGTGACGGGTGTAGTCTTCATGGGTCATACATGACCCTAGTGTAAAAAAGCATGGATTGCTGCCGATAGTTCTTCAAATTTTTGTTTGAATTTTCAAATTTATTTAGGAAATTCCAGCAACGATTTCCAAATCCGGAAAAAGAACAGCCAGTGAGCGAAAGCGCTGTGATTCGTGTCCATCAAAAAAAGAAAAAAAAAACTTTCACATGTTGCTGGGTTTGTAAACAAAATGTTTGCCCAGAACACCGTACAACAGCTTATTACTGCCTGAAACATTCTAATTAATTATACCCGTATGGTGAAACCAAAGGGTATACTAACTTTGCCTTACCATTTGTAACGCCAAGATCCCGTCATCACATACAAAAATGAATTACACCAGTGTGTTTAGAATGATAAAAAAAGTTGAATTTAGCATGTCCGTCCGTCCGTCTGTCCGTCTGCCTGTGGCGCGGATTGCGGGCGCACGGATTGAGCTAGAGACTTGAAATTTTGTGTAGATTCATTTTTCGTAAGTGGAATTTCGATACAACTGTTCGCCGTTCACTTAAATCACCATACGGGTTTTCAATAATTGCCAGATTGGCAATTATAGCTTTTGTTTGTTTTTTATTTCTCTATAGCGCAAAAACTTTTTGTAGTTCCACTCAAAGTGTAATAAAAAATCAATTTATTTAAGAGAAACCCTATTTTTATGTGAAAATATGTAGACGTCATACATAAGACATCATACGTTATTTTTCTGAAGGACAGTATGAGGGTTAATAAAGATTTTTTTTATATATTTAATCTTTCTCATATTTTGTTTTACCCTTGATTAAAAGATACGCTTATTTTTAAAAAAAAAAGAAAGTAGAAATGAGTATCTTAAAACTATTTTAAAGTTTTATTGAATAATTATAGGTAGGTAGAACTTATTTTAAAAATTAACAAACAAATAAAAAGCATATTTGCATAAAAAATCATCTTAGAAAACCATCAACAAACATCACAAACAAATTTGAAAATGCATTCCGAAAAATATATAGTATTTACAATATAAAAAAATTAACTTCATTTTATTTTCGTTAATTTTGTTGTAATTTTCAGATTTATAATCGACACTGATTGATATTTAATAATTAGCTATTATAAAAAAAAATTAGATGTTAAGTATTTATTCTACATATTTAAAAAAAAAACCCAACAAATACAAACGAAAGAAATATTTTATCCGCAAGTAAAAGCAAAATTTAATTAAAAACGTTTTTAAACATTTTTCTTTAATTAAGTAAAATAAAAAATAAATAAATAAAGTATTTCTTTTACCATTTAATTAAAGCAAAATTTTATTCATTTTATTCAAACCGTGCTCAGTGTTTTTGTAGACGAAAAATAATAATAATAAAAATTGTGTCTTGCTGTTTTTTTAAAAAAAATATATATTCATAAAAATTAATTATATGTAACACACATAAAAAATAATAATAAATAAAAACAATTTCTTTCTTATATATTCAAAAAAAAAAATCACAATAGAAACGATTTGTAATAGAATTATTCCAAAATAAAAAAAATATTTGAAAATGGAACGAATTTTTTTATAAACCAATATTTGTTTTTCGTGTCTTCAAAATGTTAGTAACCTCCTGACGATATCCATGAATTTCCAGATTGTTCGCATTTCGGTAGTGTGCTTTAAAAAACACAAAAAAATCGCTTTGTAGGTATTTAATATATAAATATATATGAAAAAAAAATCAAAATAATAAAACATTTCTAATGCAAGTACAATAAATGTAATTTACTAATTTTTCACTTTTCCATAAAGCAACAACAATGAAAAAAAAATTGAACCGCAAAAAATCCATAAAATTTGTCAAGAATTTTGTATAAAATAGAAATAGTAAATATACTTGTGGATGGAAAAACAAATTACAAAAAAAAAAAATACTACAAAATTAAGTGATAGTATATCTCGTGATATGTAAGAATTATTTAGTAATCCAATGGAAACAAAAACAACTTAATTGACATGAAATAAATTCAAGTATATATCAGTAGTAGAAATGCCACCGTTTAAAAACCAAAAAATGGAAAAAATAATCAATAAATAGCTATTAAAATATATAAAGTATGAAATTTAAAAATTACTATGTAACAGAAAGATTTTCTCGTCTATATAACTGGAAATATGATTAAAAAACAAAATAGTAACAAATTATTATATTAATAAATTAATTGTAATAATTAGCCTGAACACACATTAATGATGTTATATTTTTCGTCAATAAAACAATAATTGTTTGTGGTTTTTCTTTAAATGGACGCATTTAAATAATTGTAATAATAATAATAAAAAAAAATTAAATCTTTTGTAAAATACAAAATGGGAAGCAAAGAACTGTACTGTGAAAAAATATCTTTAAAAATCGATTTTTATTGGATTACGATATTGCGGACGATAACAAATATTTGATGCAAGTCGTCATTAAAATGTCCAAAATAACTAAACTTGTTGTTTCTTTTTTTCGAAAAACTTTTACCAGTCTAAATCAGAGATGCCCAGCTCTTCAATGCGAAGGTAAACTTTAGAGCGGGACAGTGATCAGAGCTTTTTCCATCAAAAGCTCTTAAAGTTGAAAAGGCTTTCGTTGCAATTAGATTTTGCTGAAAAAAGCTTTTCGCTTTTGGTGAAAATACCATTCTGACTCTATCCAAATTTTCTCTCGGTTTCAAAAGCTTTTCTCCTTGTCACGATCACTCTTTAAAGTTTTGTGGGATTTTAATTAGGATTCGCTCTTTTCAATGGCTTTTTATACTATTTTTGGCTGGTGAAGGACAAAAAAGGTTTTTAAAAAAAAGCTTTGGGAAGCTTTTGAATTACGAAAACTCTTTTCGAGCCAATATTGTTTGCGACTATTTTTTTTTCTGAGAAAGGAAATTGAAAAAGGCAAGTTTTATGGATGATACTTACAGGTGTTTTTCGGAAAGTTGACTTAAAAACATTTTGAACGGATTTACATTTGTATGTATTCGGTCACTGATTTAGGGGTTTTGGCAGTTCATAATATATCAATGTACTTAACACGTTGGCTACCAGCCAAAAAAATGCACTCTTATTTCACTTACGCTGTGATCACCGGTGACTCACATGGTAGCCAACGTGTTAAATTGATGTAAGAAAAAGCTATTCAGGTTTCTTAGAAAATGAGTTAAACATCGGCGGTTCACTGATTGTTCTAAAACGCTTTCTATTATGTATTTTACGAATAACCAATCATCAAATAAAATTAAAAAATATAAAAAAAAATCAATTTCGCTACATATTTTATAAATCAATTGGTTTGATAAATAGTTTTGCGTGTTTGAGCCAAAAACTTTGCATTTCATCGAAAACCGATAAATTTTTTCTTTCAACAAATCATATAATCAGAATTATTTTTAATAAAAATTATAATTTAAAACATTTGGTTTAAGTATTTTGTGCGAAAAACACGCGCTCCCTTGCATGATTGTGAATGGAAATATATAAAGAAGAAATAAATATTTAATATAAAATAACTGATTAAAAAACTGAATATTATTAATTATAAGTAAATTTAAAGTAACTGAAAATGAAACAAATTTACGTAGATATCTGTTCAAATTGATTATATTATTATTATTATTATTAATAAAATACTATTTGTTTAAATTTAAATATTAAAAACAAAAGTATTAAGATGACAAAAAATAAATAATTTTAAAAATAAGCCATAATTATGCTGATACAAATTTTAATTATAAAAATCGAAAGAAAATACAAACAAAAGAATAACGAAATATCTCATTCAAAGTAATATTATTGATTATAAGTGAAAAATCAGATATATTATAAAAATCTAATTTTAAATATGTATCTATTAATATATATTTTACAATTATTATCAATGTGTTACTAATTTTTAATTTTAATAAATTTAAACCAACACAAAAATATAATATGAGTATAATGTTATAAATTTTATGAAACAATAAGTGTTGATATAATTTTTTTATCAAAAAATAATTACATAATATAATAACAGTAAAACCTGCATAAGCCGGACCCTGTATAAGCCGGAAACCAGCCTAAACCGAACACTTTTCGTGCGTCTGCGAACAGATCATTTTGGAATAGCTCTCAGAAATATGTTGCTCGTTAATGGGTTAAATGAGTTTATTCTTTCTCCCCCATTCAGAAAAAAGGGGTTTGGCTCGTTTCAGAAAAACACTTCCTTGTATGAAAAAGGTTCTAAAGACCAAACCGAGAACATATTTTTTAACACCATTGAAACCTATTCGAAATCTTCATATTTTTATTGACATATGCCTGTCCAAGTATTTTTTTTTCATAAACCGAACTATTATTCACGAACTTGTACCAGTCTAAATCAGAGATGCCCAGTTCTTCAATGCGAAGGTAAACTTTAGAGCGGGATAGTGACAAGAGTTTTTTCCATCAAAAGCTCTTAAAGTTGAAAAGGCTTTCGTTGGAATTAGATTTTGCTGAAAAAAGCTTTCCGGTTTTGGCGAAAATACCATTCTGACTCTATTCAAACATTCTCTAGGTTTCAAAAGCTTTTCTCCTTGTCACGATCACTCTTTAAAGTTCTGTGGGATTTTAATTAAGATTCGCTCTTTTCAATGGCTTTTTATACTGGTGATAGTTTGTGCTCAAAAGGAGTTCTGATACTGAAAAGTTTGATACCCGATGTTCTACCGTAAATTTTTGTATATACTTACACTATCGTAAAACAAAATAAAATATAAGTGTCTTTTAGATCAATCTGTGTAAGCCGGAAACCTGTCTAAGCCGGGTGAATTTCCTGGTCCCGTGCGAGCCCGGCTTATACAAGTTTTACTGTACAAAAAAAAACCACAAAATTTTGTTGTTTTAATTTTGGTGATTTTATTTTTAATACTGACACTTTTTGCAATTGTATGAGTGGTAATTATTTGAATAAATAAACTGACACAAGTCGACAAAGATTTATTAAATAAATTTATTAAATAATGAAATGATTAATGTAAGTGTATTAATTACGAAATTTAAAATATATATTTATAATATTTTTCATATGTTTTCTTATAAATTTTAAGAATTATAGAAACAAAGAAAAATGAAAAAAATTATTAATGAAACAAATTTTTTATATATTGACAAATATATATATAAATATAAATGTATATATATATATATATATATATAAATAATATATATATATATATATATATTTGTATTTATTTATTGACAAAACAAATTACTTAAGTGGATACGATAAACAAAACAAAAAAGGAGAAATGATTAAGTATGAAGAAATTAAATTATTACATCAAATTATGAATTGATTTTTTTATATATTATAAAAATAATGGAAAAAACAATGAAGATGACAAAAAAACAGAAGAAACAAATAAAAGAAAAACATTTTGTACAAAAAAATACCAAAAACATCTTTTTATTTATTTTTATTTTTAGTTAATTCTTCCTTGTTATTTTTAATTCGATGAATATGAATTTTTCACAATTTTTTTTACCTGTTTTGATGGATTGTTCTTTTGATTTTTGGGGTTCGTATATTCAGTTTAAAGAACAAAATTTCTTGATTCTGTTATTACTGATTATGTTTCGATAGCATTTCAAATTGATTTACATATTTTTTTGTTGATTTCTCTATTCTAATATTTCTATTCGAAACACTATAGCTACACTAAAGACCGGTTCCGAAAAATATGATCACTAAATTACAACATTGAAAGAACATTTAGAAGTAAAGAAGTAAGTATGTGAAGGTTGTGGGAAATTACAATGGGACGAACCGAAATAAAAGACCACAGATCTCCACGATGGCTATTTATTGAATAATTATACAAAAATCTAGAGCTTAGTATAAAGTTGATCCTTCTAGCATATACAACTACCAAGTATGTGTAAGAAAGTTAAAAGATATCTCCAAAAAGGTAAGCTATAATTGTCTATAACGAACTAGTAATTGTCTGGGCTCAAAAGGAGTTTACAAATCGAAACATGTTAAACCCGAGTGTTAAATTTTTGTATATACTTACACTATCGTAAAGTAAGCATTTTTAAATCAATCTGTGTTCAAGTCGGACGAATCACCTGGTCCAGTGCAATGCCGGTTTATTCAGGTTATCATCCTCGGCGCTACAGCTCTCGAAGAGCCTGGCCTCCTCAATTAAGGTTTCATAACAATTTCGTCCTGCTTAGCACCTACAGTTTTCAAATGAATTGCGAACCATGGATGAATTACAACATTTGTAAGGTTTTTACGTTGCAACCCATCAACGGCAGAGACCGTGATAGTAATCTGGACCGATGATGTCGTTAGCACCAAGCGGTAACTATCACTACTCACTTCGTAAAGCAAGTTGAGTGGACTTGATTCACAGAGTGCGACAATCGGGAAATGAACCACCGACCTCCGGAATATGGGCCAAGTACTTTACCATTTGGTCTACGCTGCAATATACAGGTTTTGCTGTATTAATCATACTAATCATACTAATATATAAAAATGAGTTGGTGTCTGTCTGTCTGTTCCTCTTTCACGCAAAAACGGCTGAACCGATTGACTTGAAATTTGGCATGAGTGTCTGTGGTGGTTCTGGTTCCAACAAATTCATACGGAACAGAAGCGCGGGGCGTGGGGGGAGTAAGGGGAGGGGGCAAAGTGATTTCGAAACTTAGTTTTTGGGCTATGTTACTCTTTCGCGGGGAAATTACTAAACCGATTGGCCTGAAATTTGGCATAGATGTTCGTCGGGGGTCCAGCCCCACCATTAACCCATTAAAAAGTAGCCCGAGAGGGGGGGAGTAAGGGGAGGGGGTAAAGTGATCTCGAAACTTAGTTTTCGCTCTATGTTACCCTTTCGCGGGGAAACTACCGAGCCGATTGTCCTGAAGTTTAGTTCCAACATAGACCATAAAAAAAATTGAAAAAACTTAACCCGGCAACGACGGGTATGCAAGCTAGTTTTTTATAATCATATCGATTTTATGGTGAGAAATCAATGTAATACTAGTCCGCAGGATATATTGGTATTGTACAAAATATATATTTTAAAATAAAAAAATATCTGTTGTGATGAACACAAAACTTTCCTCTGCAATATTTAGTTTCGGAAAAAATAAGTAAAAAATAATATTGTTTCAAACATCTCGAAAACCGTTAAAGATACCAAAACCTGTTAAAAGAAAAAAATCTGGAAATTATATTTTCTTTGAATCTAGTTATACGCATTTTTTCTCAAAAGCGAATAGTTTTCGAGAAATTTTCAAAAAACTGTGTTTTTTTTAGCTAATTATACTTTTTGTTGAAGATAAGTTACTTTTCCAAAAGTCGATAGAAAGTCTACGATTTTCGTAAATTTCATTCACGAAAAATTTTAAGTCGCTAGCTCAGAATTCCGTTCAATTCATAAAACGAAAGCTAATTTCTGCGCAGTAAGTTTTATGGGCAGTTTCTTTAAAATAGATAACCAGCACCTTAATTGTATCGTCTTTTTTTTAAATTGATGAATTTGAATGAATCTGATAACGGAAATATTGCTATATGCTTCCGCAGGATATATAAATAATTTTTCTTTATATTGAATTTTATTGAACAAAGTTATAAATTGAGTGAATAGAATTTAGGTAAAATCCCTCAATTTTCTTTTTATATCTTATCTTTGACGCCTGAATTCACCCACCCGCAACGATCTATTATGATGTGTTTTCAAGCCACATACATATTATGAAGTTACAATAATGTCTTCCAAAAATCCGAACAAGCTTTCTATTCATTTTATATCTAGCATTATTCTTTACAAAAATCTAACGAGAAGATGAAAAAGAAAGAAAAAGATAATAATTTTTGTTTGCTCACATGTTTATATGTTTACATATCGTACTTACGACGCTAGGTAAGTAGGTGGGTTGTCTCAAGTTATTTGTGCATTTTTACATTATAATGTAAATATGTTTATACGCCGAGTGTTTTCTTTCCTCTATTTTAGTATCCTGAGAGTCCATATTGATAAGGTATAGATTTTTACATAACTATGCAAAAAAGAAGAAACTTTCTTGGATACTTACATAAATATTGTATTCTAGTGGATATACAACATACATAGTTGTTATAATATACTCAATAAACTAAAAATGGTAGGCAAACACATTAAAACAGTAATAGGAAAAAATCGAAAGTATATTCTAGTTGGGAATGAGTTCTAGGAGAGAGACTACAACAAGAAATAAGATCCAAGTAAACAAGCCTAATCGAACTTCAACTATTTACATCTAATATTACATGTACGGTTGTTTATTTTTATGCAGCAAAAACACGTAAAGTTTTCTTACAGTCGAACTGATATATGAAAACAACAACGTTTGAGGAATGTGAAATTTTTTTGTATTACAAAATGTTTTTTCAGATGATCAAATTAAGCTGTTTTTTTTTCATATTTGAGAACAAAAACGATTTTGAAAGAAAGAATAAAAATTGGGGTTAGATCAAGTAGATATGGTGGATGTCCTCCTCAAGAAAATTCTTACTACAGGACTTAAAAACTTCTACAGAATTGAAAAAGTCTCTTAAATATAAACGGTAAATGGGAAGTTGGCTGGGGGGATGGGGGGAGGGGTTACGGCAGAAAAGCCTAAAGTTCTTTTGACATTTTTCATACAAAAGCCGCCTAACCCGAGTTTTATCTTCTCCCCTAGTTCAGACGTCACTCTATTTTCACAATAAATCTTACAAATATTGAAAACCCTTTTCATACTTTGCAATCCATCAAAAACTTTAGGTTCAGCACTGAAGAAACGATTGCTGGGATGCATTTCGCAGGGATGTCTGCGAGATTTTTCGGAAAGGATAAAACAATTGTTACAAAAAAGTCTTCATTTTGCAATTGACAGATAATTATCAAAAGTGATGCTCTTCAAGGTTTCTTATGATAGACTCTACCTTAGTAGAAGCAGAAAAAACTATGTATGCATACAAGAATATGTAGGGTCAGGTAGGGTTAAGTGGTCCACTTTTTTATTATTGGGCATAAAATGGTCAAAAATTGGAATTTTTGCATGATAAGATAGTCAAATCGCAAGCGCAGGACCTAAGCTAACTTTCTGCATTCACAGATTGCCAACTTTTTGACATTAAATTTAATTTTCAGGCATTTTTCGAAAACTTTGATTTTTCGATTTTTTAAAAATGGTAGGGAGAAGTGGTCAACCTACAAAATTTTTCCAGAAATCGCATAAACATAAAATTCAATGACAAATAAAAATATATTCATGAAGTTTGATCAAAAATATGGTTAATTCGAAAGTAACAAATGAGCGTTTGGTCTGTTTTGGTGTTGGTTTCCTCGGTGTAGTTGTTAAGCGTCGCTTTCCGGCGGCTTTTTCTGCTACTCTAATTCAGCTCGATTTTCGGGAGAAGTTATAATCGAGCTTCGCATCGATTTTCGGCCACGATTTGAAACACTCAAAATAACTCATAAAAAACTTGAAAACACGAAATATGACATTGACAGGGTGGACCACTTCTCCCTACCAAACGTGGACCACTTCTCCCTACCGACGCTATTTTGCGCGGAATGACGCTGCTTCAACGATTGTGGAAAAAAGTGCAGAAATTCGGTGGATTTACAAAGTTCATAATGTAAGCAACATCTTAGATTAATTACCTTATTGAAATTGATGAAGAATTCGTCAAAATGTTGTTGAATGTGAATACTTGCGAAAACTTTCAACAATGTTTTTTTTTGGCACTGGTCTGTGAGAGTGAGTAAATATACGTCTATACTCTTCAATGACTAATAAAAAATAAGCTGTCAACAAGAGCAACCGATGACAGTTTTATATTCTGTTCTAATGTCACTATCACTAAAAAAATGGTGGTGGACCACTTCTGCCTACGGACCACTTCACCCTACCCGACCCTACTATAGTCATAATATTGTTCAAGAATTCGAAGCTTACTTTTTCACTCGAATACGAAATGCGCCTCAGGAAAAATTATGAGGATATTCGTGCGTCTGTCTGTCGGTCTGTCCGATTTATGTATCTTAAATAACTCAAGAACACGTTGAGCTAGCGACTTGAGTTTTTTTTTTGTAAAACAGTCGTGATTTTCTTTCAACTTTTGGAAAAGTAACGTTGACTATAACGGGTACCTCCCGAGTACAATTTTTTTTTTTGAAAAAAAACAGTTTTTGGAAAATTTAACGAAAACTATGCACTTTTGTGAAGAAATTCATATAACCAAATTTAAATTAAATAAAATTTTATACATTTTTTGCTTCAACAGTATTTACGTATCTTTAACGGTTCTCAAGATATTTGAAAAAATATTAGTTTTTACATATTTTCTCCGAAACCAAATATTACAGAGGATAGATTTGTGTTGATCACAACAGATATTTTTGTTTTATTATCTTTGCTTCTTATATTGATCTAGCCAAGAGCTTGAAAGTGAATTGGTAGCTATTTATATAGACATTTCACGTAAGTCTAGTCGCATAGAAGCATACCTAAAAGCTTAAGATTTCTATACGTTTGATCTGAACAAAACAACAAGTTTCGAGACGTTAGAACTTTGTAATCAAAATGTAAATTTTATTCATTTCATATTTGTTGTGATTATTTTATTGTTTATTTTTCAACTCACACAATCTGATATTTTTTTCATGGTTTTATAAAATGTGGGAGTAGGTGTACCAGTTGTAAATAATCATCTAATCTTAAATAAATCAGTATCTCATAATTTATTGCTGCATTGTTCACTGATATTGATTTCCATATATTTTAATTTATCACAATTAAATGAATTCATTTAATCTAAGTAAGTGCTATTATTCAATAAAAATAAAATCCCACCTAGAAATAAATTAATAGGTATATGCTTTGACAATAATATATGATTAGAGCTCTGATATAAAAACTGACTGATTAATTATAAATAAATGTGCCACATTGAGTTATAAAGTTTGTCATTTAAGATTTATTTATAGTTTGTTATCGAAATCAGGGAAGCGATTGATAAGAAATACTTATATATGAAAACAATATTTGCTGATGAGTACAAGATCTCTGATAAGCTTGTTGTTTTTTCGATTTAAAGCTTGTTTTTTTTCGAAAGTTTTAATACGGTTACAATTTACTTTTCTTTTTACCAAAATAATTGTTATTTTTGTAAAACAGGAAATTGTTCTCAAATATTAAACCCAAAAAAAGGGGAATGCTGAAAAAACAATACGAAAAAATTCCGACATGAAAATCCGTTTTGGAGAAGACAGAATAGTATTTCTGGGAACGAAACTTCGATACAAAAAGTACTAAAGGTTTCGCGAACCCGAGCTTTAATTACCCAAATAGCACCGCAAAGCTTGGGCACATGGGGTTTGGTTCGTTGCGACCCAAAAATGCAGCAATTTACGCAACTGGGTCTAATGATTAGACCTATGGTTTTTATCTGCGTACAAATAGCGTAATGGTTCAACCACAGTGAAGGCGACAAGCGGCAGCGGCGGGCGGCAATTTTTTTGCACTAATATAGCGCAACGAGAGCTGCTACAATACAGCGGCAACGGCAGCGCACTTTTTCCGTCGCCGCCGAGTTTGAAACAAAGTCAAACTTGCCGCCGCCGCCCAAAATGTTTTATGAAAACCACCACATTGGGCGCCACATTCTATGACGATTTTCTTTTGTTGTTTTGTGACAACCACCACATTCAGCGCCACATTCTATGCAGATGTTTCGACGTTTTGATTTCGCAAGACAGAAGCATATGCCGACGGTGCCGCTATCATTGTAGGTGGCTCGGCGGTATGTCGCCGCTGCCGCTTGCCGCTTGCCGCTTGCCGCTTGCCGCCTTCATTGTGGTTGAACCATAAGAAGGAAATGAGAACGATACACTGATTAATTATGTGTATCCAAAGTTACAATAGCGTTAATAAGAAAATTGGTGATCTAACAGTCGACTTTGGGTCAATATTCGCTTCATGAAAATTCTGCAACGCTAGAGCGGCATTTGACGATTGTCGGGTCGATGCAGTGATCGGCTGTGGAGCCTGAATGCCAGTTTCGATTTGAAAAACCGTATAATCGAAACGGTTACGCCACTGTTACCACTAGAGTTACCTTAAAGCCCTCGCTTTACCAGCAAAAGAAAAAGAAATAATGTCCTCAGTCGCCATATTCCCCATTGGCATTCGATTCAAAACATTTCGCTTCCAGAATTAAATTACTTATTTCAGAATAACACCTGAAGGGAATTGCATAAAAAATGGATGAGTGGTATTTTTGAAAAGGACTGAGCGATGTCACGCTCGCAAAAAGCTTAAAGCTAGAACCTGAATCGTACGTCGATGCGTCCGTCATGCGTCCGTCACGTTGACAGTTCGAGTAAAATCAACGGGCTGCTATGAGTACTCCCCTAATAATACGTTTTCCAATGCGGCAACCGCATAGAGTAGGTCGAATTTCTACTTTTACATGCGGCAACGCACGGAAATGTCATTTCGCAAAAAAGTTTGTTTACGATTTAAGCAATTTAAGTATGGAACAAATTGAAAGTAATTGTTTCGACGATAAACTAATAGAAGAAGTGCAAAACAATGAATTAACTCCAGATTCGTTCCCGTACCCAACTGTCACCTTTTATGCGGTCAACCGGACGGACGCATCGACGTACGATTCAGGTTCTACCTTAAAGCAGCTAATTTTGTCAATGGGGGCATCTTTTTTTGTGAAATGGCAGCGTCAGAATTAACATACTTGTGTCGACAGTGCGACGTGGCAAACCACTGGAAAGTGTTTCCCACTGTGTGTGTCGTTGCGCATCCCATTTACACAACGGCGATGTTCCCGCGACAAAAATTGCTGATCGGCGCGATTTACATGGGGGCGAAATATGTGAATACAGGCGACACGGCAGCTTAAATGCTTTTTGGGTGGGTAAAACTTAATGCTAAAAGGGTTACAGGCTGCCCATAAAATACGTCAAACATTGAGAAACATGGGGGAACGGGTTTACAGTGGTAGTGCGACGACGGTTTGAAAAATCTGATATTTCAAAGTTTTCCATTCTATTTTTCCTCAGTATTGTTTGCATTTCCGTAAATCTTTTGAAAAACATTAGATTTCCATAAAAATATATTAACAGTAATTGCACAAAACAAATTTATAGCATTTTAATTAGAATTCCACATTGAATAGTAAACGAATTTGTTATTCTTCCTCTTCCGCGAGTACATTGTAGTAAAAAAAACCAAAAATAGCCAATTTGATGTTTGTTATTGAAGCGTTATTTTGCAAGTCTCAACAGTTTCTTGGCCTAGTGAACTGCAAAAGGCCTTGAATTACAATTAAATTGCTTTTTTTCGGGATTCATACAACTTGTATGGCTGCGAAAAAATCGCCAACAATCTACAGTAAATATTTAAAGTGGCTCTTTTAACTAGTTTTAATTTACTTCTCTATTTATTGTCAATTTAGCAATCGTTCAAAGTTCATACATTAGCGAACCGAGCGAATATAATCAACCCACTGTTTTCGAATAGCCTCAACTTTAGAACACGCCTGGCCATATATTATTTGATCACACTTATTTATTTTATTACCCTATAGTGAACATTAAATATGGCTAAAACACATACGAACTAAAATATCAGCTATCTGGCATTCTAAAAAAAACACATATAAATATATGAATAATATCGTGTAGAGGGTCTAGACAACACATGGAAAAAGCCATCCAGCCACTTAATAAACATTAGGCGGATTGTGCTAAAAACTTATGTACACATTCTAAATCCCATCAAGTCTGCCGCGGAAAATTTCATTAGAAACTCGGCGAATTTACAGCTAACTCTCTAATCAGTGAATCCAATAAACAGAAATGATAAGAAACTCTTTTCTGCTTTTCAGTGGTAGTTTTTTTTTTTTTTTTGAATTTCGATTGATATCAAAACAAATTTGTTACGAATATATGATGGCCATACGTTAAGATACGACCGCAACGGGGCAATTTGTTTGGTGCCATTGTTGTCCATATGTGAAGACCTCCTTTAGATTTTCTAATTTCGAAAGCCATATTGATGGCGGCTGATTTGTTATTCATATCTAAACGCTCCCCGATAAATGTCACCATGTCATATACTATTTATTTTATTATATTTATTATACAAGTTGAGTACTAAGAGCGGCATTTTGAGTATTTCATGCATTAATTGTAAACAAGCTTGATTTCAAACCTGAATCACATTCGATGCACAAGCAGCAGAAGAACTTTTTTTAGCCTATATAGAAAGATATTTTGGCCTATCACATTTATATTATACTAGCTTGCATACCCGGCGTTGCCGGGTTAAGTTTTTTCATTTTTTTTTTTTGATGGTCTATGTTGGAGCTAAACTTTAGGCCAATCGGCTCGGTAGTTTCCCCGCGAAAGAGTAACATAGAGGAAAAATTAAGTTTCGAGATGACTTTACTCCCTCCCCTTACTCCACCACCTCTCGGGCTACTTTTTAATGAGTCTATGTTGGGGCTGGACCCCCGACGAACATCTATGCCAAATTTCAGGCCAATCGGTTCAGTAGTTTCCCCGCGAAAGAGTAACATAGAAAACTAAGTTTCGATATTACTATACCCCCTCCCCTTACACCCCCCACCCCTCGCGATACTTTTCCGTATGCCTATGTTGGAACCAGAACTACCACAGACACTCATGCCAAATTTCAAGTCAATCGGTTCAGCCGTTTTTGCGTGAAAGAACAACAGACAGACAGACAGATACCAACTCATTTTTATATATTAGTATGATTAAAAACCAATAGATTTTAGGTGATTGTGACAAAATTGGAGTTAAAAACATCTTAAAAATTAAGTAAAAAAAATTGTGAAACATTACAAATTGAAATCGATTGAAATCGCCAATTTTGTTAACCAACCATGTTGGATATTCGGACGGTTTGTACAACACTCACATAAATGGCAGTCGATCTCAATTATTCTTTGTGGGAAATCTCTTTAAAGGTCAAATGTTTGACGTTTCATCAAACGACACTACAGACCACGTATTTTTGTCTGTTTGCTCCAAAATAACTATTCTAGATTTTTCTTTTTCTAAAATTTTGGCTCACCATTTTAGAGTGATTAAAATCAAAATTTTGGTCTAATTATTGTGGCCTGTGACTCTGGGCTGCTGCACAGTGATATTCAAAAACAATTGGACGGAATTTTTATGAAATTTTACACTCAAGTTTGTGATATCTCATGTTCAAAAATAAGCATCTCCGCTTCCCTCTTCCTTACATACAAATAAAAAGGTTTTTTTTTCTAATTTTCTTCAAAACAATGCGTCGAACACGGCATTGGAAAAACTTCTAAAGACAAAAACGGTTTAGAAGCAGGATTTTACATATCTGCACCGCACATCAAAATTCAATCAGAAAGCTTCGTTTCCCATACAAACACGTCATTATTTGTGAATTTGCAAAATGGTGGAATTACAGAAAATACAGTAAAATCCTTACCGCATCCAAAATTACTAAATTATATAACAAGGATTGTAATACATAAACTGTCTGTGTGTGTTGTCATCAGTTCTGTTCAACATGTGTTTCATGCTTAAATCTCGCTTGGTACGATAGAGGCAGTGTTTAAGCTAAAGAGTTATGGGGTCGATTTATGTTTACAAGTTTACTAAACTAAAAATAGCACCGAGGGCCACTCGATCGCATTAGAGAATTTCTACAGCACTTAACTAGCTCTCTGATAAAGCTTTTATGAACCTAGTTAAGTCTTTTGAGTAGAATCTGGTTCTTGAATTATTGTGATCATTGAAAATAACAATAATCAAAATTCATACGCTTGAACAGCATGGGATAAAATGGCACACGCGGAGTTTCATCCATATGAAAATTAATACGAAAACAATTTCAACTGGATCAGATCCAGGCCAAATGTTGTTTTTTTTTATCTAACTCACAGTCTAGTTTCCAGAATATCTGCTGGACTTATCGTACTAACAACGTAAGTTGGATATAATGTATGTAGCTCGGAACATGTGCACATACGATGATGATGGGGCGCACGGTGGCCCCACATGTGATGAACGATTTGGGCATGGATCTTGTCAAAGACTCACTATTGTAGATTCAACCAATTATATTCGTATACGCTTTGTACAACTCGCATATGGGAGAAGTCTAAGCGTAGTCGAAAAGATAGCCGGGCTAACTAAAAATTTGTTTTGAATTGATAAATTGGATGATAATTGAAATTTTATTAATTTTATGTAAGCATTCGGATATTTCTGGACATTATAAAGAAGGGAGCTGTGCCGGAATTTGTGTAGATATGGGGTTGTTGTGTATTTGCCTTCTGGCAATATGCCCCAGAAATGTTTGAATATAGCTCGGAACTGAACACTGATTAGCTTAAAATTCATGGATACTGAATCAATCAAAGCTTTAATTTTCGTATTCGAGCGCATTGAGGCTATATTTACAAATGTAGTCTGTTCAATTGATACGATAAGCTATAAATTTTCATGTTTTTTTCAGCTCACAAACATATAGTTGACGGAAATATTGCAGTCGTGATGGAAATAACAAATATACATATATATATATGTTTCCAGACTAAACTACTTAGCGATTCCAAAGGTAGGTAGTTGAAATAATATTGGCCAGTATTGCTGTCTAACCAAAAGATATATTATTTGAATAATAATGTTGTTATGTAAGCACCAAGGTTAATGATCTTCGCTCTGCGATATTTTTTTCAATTTTATGTTTGTTCATGGGATGCGCGCATATGGCAAAAAGCATCATTTCAAAATGTCTCTCACAAAAAAAACAATTTTTTTTTGGTGTTGCTAAGTTTAATTTGATCTGCCTGTATTCGTTAGGCATCATTTCTATTTTGCAATTTGAATTGAAAGTGCGTAAAAATAATATCAAATTGACGCATTTTTATTTTGATGGATGTAGCATTTGGTGCGATTAAAAGACATGTGGAACCGCGCAGCGATTGAAACCTATAAAAAAATGTTTTATTCCTTTTTTTTCAAAAGCTCATCAATTTCGAAAAATTTTCAAAAAATGTGTTTTTTCCCAAAAAAAAAATGATGGGAGGTATCCGTTAGAGCTACCGTTATTTTTTGGAATATATTTTCAAGCTCTTTCATTGAAGACCCCACACTATGGGTGCATTGTTCACACGATTTCGACAAAATGGCATCATGAGTCCACCATTTTGTTTTTCCCAAAGTTCTAAAGACGATTTTACTCTTGTTTTTCTAAGCTCTTTTTGTGATTTTTTCTTTTTGTGATTTTTTGTTGTTTTAATAAGTTTAAAAATGAAAAAAGTTTTGATTTTTAGCGACAAGTAGGATTTTTTTAGTCTTCAGACCCGGCAGAATGCAAGCTTTCTTTGCCTTCGGAGTGTTTAATTCCTAGCAATGAAAAAATTTCTTTCAGAAACAGAGAAAATTGGGTTCCTAGCAAAGATTAAGTGTTTTTAATTTTCAGAGAGAAAGTTTGGGTTCTGGCAATAATTAAGTTTTTTTTAGTTCTCACAGAGAAAGTTTGGGTTCTGGCAATAATTACATTTCTTTTAAAGGGGAAAAATTAGTTTTTATTATACCCGTATGGTGAAACCAAAGGGTATACTAACTTTGCCTTACCGTTTGTAACGCCAAGATCCCGTCATAACACAAAAAAATGAATTACACCAGTGTGTTTAGAATGATAAAAATAATTAATTTTTGCATGTCCGTCCGTCTACCCGTCTGTCCGTCTGTCTGTCCGTCCGTCTGTGGCGCGGATATCGGGCGCACGGATTGAGCTAAATACTTAAAATTTGACGCAGATCCGTTTTTTGTAAAATGCGAGGCTAAGTTCGTTAATGGGCAAAAATGGACCATTAGGGGGGGTACCCCCCATAAGAACGAAAAAGTTTTTTGTGAATATCTCAAAAACGGTGCATCTTATCAAAAAAGTGCAAGAACAAAAGTTATTTAGGATATGATTCTACATAAAACTCCCATACATCAAAATCCGATTGGAATAAATTTTAAAAAATCTTATTGGAAAGTTTGACTTCAAAGTGGAATTTTGGTACAACTGTTCGAATTTTGATACGAATATCACCATACGGGTTTTCAATAATTGCCAGATTGGCAATTATAGCTTTTGTTATGTTTATTTTGACTTTTTGTCAGTAAATTCGGCTTACACTTGCTCTTTACCTGCAAATTTCGCTCCTCATGTCAGTAAAAATAGACTTGTTATAATACAATTTGTGGGGAATACATTTTCATACCTCAGATTTTTTTTTTTGATAATTAAATTTTTCAAAATTCTTGCAACGGAAAAGAGGAAAACATCAAATTGTGTACACACTTTATCAGGTCGATTCATTTTGTTAAAACCTCCGGTTATATAAACTCAAACTATTCGATGATAGCAGAAATATGAAGGTAGTATTTCATTCAGTCATCCATAAAGACTTTACTGGCCCCAGTCACAGAAAATCTCAAGACATCCTGACATAAATGCGGCTGCCAAGAAAGATATTCATTCCTTTTCATGTATTATGCGGAGTTTGGCATAAAACAGCATTACTTTATGTCGTTTCCATTGTGCATTGTGGTGCAACAAAGTCGACATCTGAACAAAAACGGTTAAAGGAAGACTTCAAAATCCACGAGATATTAAATCAAGAAACTTCGCGAGTATAGCGACAAGCCCCGAAAGTGTGAGAAGGTCAGAATAGTCGGAGCCCTTACTTGGATTTTGTAAACTTTACCCATCGCTTTGACGGCCCATACCTTCCCTTTTGGGCCTGCCTGGGAATGCTTTTATGCCGAAAATGCTGAACAGTTTTTTGTTGAATTTTAAAGAGCGAAGCCAAACAAACCCAGGACAGAACAAATCACTTTCCGCTACACTGCATCTCCACACAAATTTTTTTTTTAGTTATTTTTAACTGCGGTTTGTTGGTTTCTTTCATAAATTTCAGTTCTTCCTTTTTATTCACCTCAAATTTGGTTTTTCTTTCTTGGCGTTTTGGTTCTTAAAAGACAATTCATTAGTATTCCGACATCAGTTTTTCCAACAAGTTCCAGTTTCAACATTTAGCAAAAACAATCAATTTACGATCTTATATTACTTCTTAAATAATTAAAATGTATTCTCTACCAGAATTTTTTATGTAAGGCACGTACCTGCAACATTTTTAGTGGCATATACGTTTCATACATAGGATGACCATATGTTCCAGAACGGCCTGGAGAGTCCCGAATATAGACATGTTGATTTGACGTCAAGAGAACTAAACTTTTGTCCGGGAATTATGCATTTCTTAATCAATAAAAAAATTGACCTTGAAACCCAAAAATGTTCGCCGCCGGCGCAGTTTTCTCAGATTTCACTACTTCTAGCGCTATGTTTCTAAGACATTACTGCATCTAGCACCTGCGGCGCATTTTATTGAACAAAAAACCTCACCCCTCTAGTTGGACTGGTCTAGTTGGACCCCTCTCCAGCTATCTCTTAAGTCTATGATGGAAAATGGACACGGCTTCCACTTTTAAGCAGATAATTCTTCATGAAAATTTCTGGCATACGCATATTCGAGTGCTTGTTTCCAGGGCCGGACCTATGAAGGGTCGAGTTGGGAAAATTTTGGTTCGACAAACACATTTTTTTTTTCAGAAGCTGCTTTTTACTTCGTCTCCTGAATTTGAACATTCTGAATTTTAATTTTGAACAAGTATTGTAAACATTGATTTTTATTAGATTAACGGTAAAAAATCAGGTATGCTTACGGCGTCCATTTCATACACGGCAAATTTCCGGGCATTTCATATTCTAGTATGGCACAGAATAATTTGATTTTACAGCCACATATAGCTATTTTAGCTACCCTTCTATACCAATCACTAAAAGATTTTTAAAAAAATCTACAGTGGACTTGCTATGACGAGCCTCACTTTTTAAAAGAAAAATCTCATTTGAAAAATAATTAGCCGCGTATGTCTAGTGCAAATAAATAAATGCTGTTTTACGATAGCAGGGCAATGAGTTTCTTATTTTTTCATCAAAACCCAGTGTTTTTGATTGACCTGCAGCATGGCAAAACTTGCCCTGCGTATGAATAGACGAAGGTTGACGACCCTAGTTGAAATTCTTACTCAAGCTTTATAAATAGGAATTAACATTTTTATTTTTCGTCAGGTTTTTATCAAATCAAATTGAAAAGTATTAAACTTTCAACACAAATCTGTTTTAAGAAGAAAAAAAAATCGTCGTAATTACACAATTTGCAAGAAGATACTCAGAGGCTTATCTTATTTCCAATTGACTGCGAAATCATAATGAAATAGAATAGAAAAATTTATATTTAAATTGCCATCTTCCTACGTAATACAATATTATAACATTTATATGTTTACAACAACCATCAGTAACCAGAAAAGGGAGTAAATAATAGCTTAACCCAAAAGGTATAATTATTAACATCACAGGGACTGTAGCGTGAGCGGTCTCAAATGTTCAATTTGTATTCAATGTTCAGGAAAGAAAAAGGCATAACCAAGTAGAGAAAAAAAAACATTTATATTTAATACAAACATGTATACATTTCTCTATATGCCCATACAAAAAAAAATCCAGCAAAGTAGCAAAAGTGGGAGAGAAAAAAAATGAAAATAAACCTAAAGGTAAAATGAAATCTGAGTAAATCACGCAAAATATATTCTTTTTCTTGATGCCTATACCAAACCGACTGAATACCCGCCTATCCTTTGGGAATTTTCTCCAAATGGAAGCAAAATCCCAAAATATCATTTAGCTTATCCAGATTTTTATCAGTACCAGAGTTATTGTGCACTCAGTATACATACACGCCCCTTCATCGTCTTATTTGTATTTATTCATGTAGTCGTTCTTGTCCTTGTCATTCCGTATTGTTGTTTTTTTTTTCGGGATAGTAATGTAGCGATAGTACCAAGAATATTTGTATATCTCTGCGTTTTGAGATACAATTCTTTCTATACTTTTTTTGGCATATTGTATAAAACGCACTTAAAGTTTACCATCGATGGTGATTGCATAGGGAGACCATATTGATATTGGATCAATCCAGGATAAGATGACCGTCAAGATTGGGGGAGGAGGCCAGAGGATGGTCGAAACGCAACATCAAGAAGATAAAACTTGATTTGTCAGTAAACCAAAGATTTTATTTAAACCACGCAATGATTTAAATCAGGAGCTACACAGTCCAAATGCGCGCTTTACATTCCAGAAATAATTGCAACGAAACCTTATAGAAGCAGCCTAAACTGTTACGTCATGCAATTTTTGATTTTTCACCATTGCCTCCCTAAAGGAAAATATCGCATTATAAAAATGAACACGGGATACCGAAAAGGATCAAAGAATAGGACAAACCGAGTGCCTATGGAAATAAAGGCAGCAACTGGTTATATAAAAGTCGAATCTTTTTTTACGTTTCCGTAAAGTTTCAACCACTTCAACTGCCATCAGTATGCAGGCTAAATATGTGACTTATTTTCAAAAACTCCCTTTTTCGGGTATCCCCTCTGCGTGTCAGTGTGATGGACGCTGCTATTCAAATAAATCAAATCATCCTGGATCATAGTGAAGGGCAGAATGTATACAAGCAGCACTCGGCAGGACCAGAAGCCCGTGATTAGTTGTACTGAATTCGGACCACAAAATTTCATTTTAAACAAAATAAGAAAAAAACTTACATCCCCAGGGATTCTCTTCTATTATTCATGGGTTAGAAGTTCGTGTTATTGGCGAACAATTTGAACATTTGCTTGGTCGCTTGCATGCAGGAAGTAACCTTTTTTGTTTTGCTTTTTATTCATTTTTTAGATGCACATGTGTGATGTGAATAGCAAATTTTGGTATTTTTTTTTTTACATAACAGGGTATAAAATGTAAGTAAGATAAACATAACACATGGATCAATAAGTCCCGAGACTAACAATGAAAACAACATTTTTTTTGCAAAATTTTTTTTAATTCATCAATATAATCACCTTTTAGGGTGATACAATCGTCACGCCATGCGTATCCCAAAAAACTGACGCCATGACTTTGCCAGCTGACTGCTGCGTTTTCGGACGCTTCGGACGGCTTTCGCCAGCTGTGCGCCACTCAGATGACTGCCGCTTCGACTCTGGAGTGTAGTGATGTATCCATGTTTCGTCCATGGTCACGTAACGACGCAAGAAATCTTTTTTATTGCGAGTAAATAGCGATAAACAGCTTTCTGAATCATCGACTCGTTGCTGTTTTTGTTTCATCGAAAGCAATCGCGGCACCCACTTGGAAAAAACCTTTTTCATGCTCAATTTTTCATGAAGGATAGTAAATGCACTTCCATATGATATCTGTGTTATCTCAGCAATCTCACGGAGCTTCACTTTGCGATCTTTCATTATAATTTTTGTCACTTCACTCACATTTTCCGGTGTAATGGCTTCCACAGGTCTACCCGAGCGTTCCGCGTCATTTGTGTCGGTACGACCACGTTTAAACTCGGCAAACCACCGACAAATCGTTGCTTTTGATGGACAAGAGTCCGGGTAACATTTTTCAATCCATTGTTTCGCTTGCACGGTGTTTTTATCCATTAAAAAACAATGTTTTATCAGAACACGAAACTCGGTTTTTTCCATTTTTTAAACAAACTACAAAACGACTTTACTCCAACCTCGATAACTCAGCTGTTTCTGGTCCTGGGTTAGTCTCGGGACTTATTGATCCATGTGTTATTTGTATGTAGCGCCACATTATCAATGGCGATTTTGACTTGATTTGAAACGTAAAAATGGCAACGTTTCGATTTCGATCAAAAATTAATTAATCAAAGATTTCTAATAGCCTTATTGCAATCTATCTCTCCAACTGCATCTTTATTTCTCAGTAGAAATATTGTAAACCATTTTTCTCCAAACGCGTTTTTATTTCTCAGTAGAAATATTGTAAACTCTTTCTCAAGAGTTCGATTGTACCCTCCGACATTCTCAGACGTTCATTTGGCATGTCAGGGTCAAATATTGTAATCAAATTTTGACACACTTTTCACATATCCGATTGACTTGAAATTTCGCACACATACGTAACAATAAAATATGTGTAAACTAGGGGTTTCGCGGTTATAAACTGAAACACGCTCCTCAACTTATAAATTGAAACACGCTCCTTGATGCTAGTCTATTATACTCGTATAATAGGCTTATATGCCTGTCTGTTTGTTCGCTTAAAACTCGAGAGCTACTGACCTGGGCACCAATCATGTATTCCGACGCGTCTCTGTCTTTCGACTTCGACGCAGCTTTTAACTCTTGACTTCGCCATATCAGCAGCTTCAAATTTCCTGGAGTGACAGTCAGAATCACGTTTCGATCCATAGTGACGATTCCGCGAAATTTCAAGCTGCAGATATGGCGAAGTCAAGAGTTAAAAGCTGCGTCGAAGTCGAAAGACAGAGACGCGTCAGAATACATGATTGGTGCCCCGATTTGGACGAAACTTTCAGGTGAGCTTACTGATTCAAAAATCGAAAAATTGGTAAAAAAAAGAAAGGGAAAATTCGCCCATTGACGCTAGTAAGGTCCACTGAAAGTTTCATCTAAATCAATTCAGTGGTTCTCGAGTTTTAAGCAAACAGACAGATAGACAGACACATAAGCCTATTCTAAAAATAGATGAATGTATCTAAAATCAAAATGGCGGCTGTCATGGGCCACGTTGTATGAATTAAGCATAAGAACTACCCATTGTGTTGGGTCTTAAATGAGACCCTTGGAAAAATAATGGTGATTTCGTTTTAAAAACTTCGGAAAAAAAATTTGTAGCTTTTATTAAAAAATATACTAAAAAGGAAAAAAAAACTTTTTTTGGCCTTGTGTAAAAGTAATAGAAACGAGATAACAGTATTAAAATATATTTATCTCGCTTTTATTTCTAATCAGTGTTGTTCCTCTACGCGTAGACTTTAATTGTCTACACTTCAGTTTAGACAATAGCGTAGACAATAGATTTAGGGTAGACAATGTCGACATTGGCGTAGACAATGTCGACTTTGCGTTGACAATGTAGACTTTCTCATATCGGTCAAAACAAAGTCATCAGTGAGTCATATATCCCATACTATACTATATAGGAAATGGCCAATTACAAGAAATGGCGAGGCGCTGGTGTCCCTAAAGAGTTAAATTTATATGAAAACTCGCTAACTGGGAACCTCAGCGACACCAGCGCATAGATTTCCGTCTATCTGTAAATACGACAACTCTCAACGGAATTAAGCTAAAGACTAGAAACAAACGTGTTTTTCGAAAAAATTAAACAGACATATATTCTTTGGTTTTAGAATTCAATGTGATTTCAATTGCAAAAATTGAAAAAAGCCACTTAGATTGCATGCATAGAATTAGAATTGCCATTAAAGTTTGCTCTGAAGTTCTCATGTACAGCATTTGGCGATTGCTTCCTGGAAATTGTGCTTTATTATGTTAAAATTAATTGAATAAAATGAGATTTTAAAAGTAAATCAGCTAAACTTTATTTTATTGATTGTCTACATTGTCTACGCGTAGAGAATATACCATTGTCTACAGTAATAGTCTACACGTTGACAATAGTGTAGTCTACATCACGTAGACTACGCGGCACAACACTGTTTCTAATACGCAACTACCAAAAAGAATTTTGTTTCCTTTTTCAGTAAATTTTTTAAATAAAACGTTTCTCAAAAATTTTTAAAAAACGTAGAGTGACATATCCTGCTGTGGACATCACCGTTAAATGGATAATGCGTGATTCCAGCATTAGAAGGGTTCTGTTTAGGCAAACAACTCTTATATAACCTGACGAAAATCTTAGTACTGTAGGTTCCTGTTTATGAAAGTTTATGAAAAAAATTGGGTATCAACAAAAATGTCTGAATAAGTACGATTTAATGGATTCAAGAAAGTTATATTTTGTAAAAACAATAGAATTTATACAAAAACCTACATCTTTTGAAAACACGTCATAATCATTTTCAATTATTCGAATCCCTTCCTCCCTAGTCAGGTTTTTCCATGATTTTTGTGTATATCTCCAGTACCAACCTAAATGTATGACGTAATTTATACACAGCCTCCTAAACATCCCTTATTTTTTTTCGTGAAATCTGTCGAAATATTTGATAAATTCTGTTAAAATAACTATCCTTAAGCTTGAGCATAAATATCCTGATAAGCTGATTCTAAAATACTTGAATGAAATTCGAATATTCTCTACCCGGAAAATATTTTAGGTTCGTGATATTATAATTCTATTGCACTTGTGGTATCAACTTTAAAAACCCATAAGAAATTTGAGAAAGAACATTAAAATCATTCAATTCAGCAGTAATATCGCTACTAGAACATTTTTATGGTGTTTTCCCGAAGAATCATTCACTAACCATTTGATAGGATAATATTTTTCAAATAGCATGGTTTCTATGCTAAGCTATTACGACAATAAATTAAATGGAATAATGGGAAAAACAATTTTTTTAATAAATAAAAAATGGATCTCATAAAATCATTGCAGAACGCTATCAAAAAAAAAATATTTAAATTACGTAACAAAAGGGAATTTATGGACTTATAAAATATATACCAAATGTATGTGACATGCGAACAAATATCTCAACTTTATTTATACAGCCCAGGAAGAATGGATACCAGGAAGGGTGATTACCCCCTGCCACAAAAAGAAATAAGAAAAGCGAACTGGGGAAAAAAATTCTAGATAAAGAAAGAAAATTTTCAACTCACAAAAAAAAAAAAATCAGAAAAAAATCTATTTTTTCGCAAAATAAACGACTAAGATAATATGAAAAAAAAGAGTTGCCACTGCTGGTGATGAAACTGACTCGGTTTCGTTCGTCGTCGGCTGTTGCCATTTAAAGTGTATGTCACCCCCCCCCCCCCCCCCCCCCTTGAGTATAAAGAGCGCCAATTTCAATATTTCACCGATAACAATAAAGATGTCACTGGTAGCAAATAGACCCTTAACGCAGCCATATATGCGAATGTTAAGAGCAAGTTTTTTCCCCATTAGATGGCAGAAGATAGCCTTCAAAAAGCGGCGTAAACAACCAAATAAATTAGGAATTTGTGCCATTCAAAGTAATCATGGCGAAGGCAATATCAATGATGGAGGCCCCCTGGCAACTTTCCACCAATGTCTCCTACATATATTCGTGAAACTGAAGTCATTTTTTAGCCCTAACACCCCTACTTACACACCATGAGCCAGAAGAAATTTTTTTTGCTGTCAAATCCAATACAATCGGAAAGCTAGTTATACTGCTTTAAATATACATATTTATATATACATCAGTAATGTATAAAAGAGAATCTTAGTGTGTTGGCATTTGAAGCGATTCCACCACAATTCGCCGATGACAATGGCGAATTAGTCTCCTCAATTCAAATCCAATCGAGAACGGTTTTTATGGTAGCGATTTAACCGCCATCCCATAAACTCCCCAAGGATTACTTCCGTTCATTGTTCCAATTGGGAGGAGGATGAGCACTACTAATGTTTCGCATTCCTTCCATTCGACATATATCTATGCTTGTTTTTCTATGCTATTTGCTATGCTATTCGGAATTTCCTTTTATTCACTGTGCTGTACGAAATGGAAGTTATTATGCGTATTTATGTGTGCCTTAGGATTCATGGAGTAGTTTGAGGCATAAAACATTGAATTCTAATGTAATATCAGTTGACAAAGGATCAAATACTCCATTTAGTCCATTTTTAACCCCTCAATATTCATGTATTTTTTTTTATATGTCGCTTTATTTTTCAATTTGCAATTGGAAAATAGGACGTGGCGATTACATAATTTTTTTTATAGCAAACGAATTAATAATATTATCTGATATTAGAAAAATCTCGAGAACGGCAATAAATAATGCAGATTTTAGGAGCATTTGATTGTGACTTGAATTTCAAAACTAGAAGATAAAATTGATTAATTATAAAAGGTACTAAATTATTGCAAAACAAATAAACGAATAATGCATTATCTCGCAAACAGTATTTGCAATTAGATGTCTGGAATACCGTTGAAGGCTTTCCAATTTCAGACATTTTTTTTCTCCCACTTTCGCCCTTCTTCAAAAGCCATTATCCAAAATTTCATGGCAATCGGTTGAGTGGTTTTCGCATAACATATTTTATAACATATACCAGTTAGATATATTAGCATTTTATCTTCCTCTCCTCTTCTATACAACCTTCCTCTTCTATACAAGCAAAGTATTGTATTCATGACCGACACCGGCTGGAGTTCGGGGGCAGATAGAAAATTTCTGATCCGTACAAAATCTGTTTCAGGAAAATGATGAATCTGTCTGTCGGACTGTCTGTCGGACTCAAAATCTCGAAAACGAGTTGACCTAGCGACTTGAATTTTTTTTTGTAAAATTAGATTTACAAAAATCGTAGTTTTCTAGTTTTCTAAAAGATTTTCTAGATTTTTTAGCAGCCCGCAAAATAATTGGTACAAATTGTATGCATACTACAGAAAAAAAAGTTAATTTTTAATTGCCGAAGTTCAATGTGGGTTTATGGTTTAATTTGACCTCACAAACCCATTCGATTTGTCCACAATTTCCGAAGAACTTCCAGAACTGATATAAATTCATTTCGTTTATCAATAAATGAAGCTTTCCTTATAGTGTGAATCAAATGCGAAGCACATGTTATTAATTTGTTAGTTTCGCAGCATAATTCGAACTCGCCCCAGTAATCCTCCTTCACGATATCCATTTTGATTAATAGCAAGGATAAAATTCTGGGATCGTTCATTGTGGTAAAAATGGCATTGACAGAATGTAATTAAATATCCTTCGTTGAGATTCGATGCCAACGGCTATAAAAATTTTATTACGTGATTTGGTTTTTAGTTCACGAAAAGCCAAAACTCCGACGTATTCATTGATGTCGTACTTCAAGTGGATCAATTAGTCGTTGAAAATCAGCAGTTTATAAGGAATACAACTATTTGTTAGTATTCTTACTTCAAAATTGTCATAAAACTGTGAAACCCAGAAATGAATTACAGCTCACTTAACACTAGATTACCCAAGGAAGTCAAGCAGTCAAAATGACTGCTTTTGGCAATATAGGTATAACACATATACAGTAGAATCCCGATAATTCGTACCCCGATAATTCGTATATCCCGCTAATTCGTATGAATTTGCTGGTCCCTTGAAATACGAATTATCGGGATTCTACTGTATATATACCGGAAATGAAGGAGGGGGGAGGTAACTACAATTATTAATAAACGCATTTATTATGTTGTACAAAAAGTCACAAAATTCTAACAAATTGTGTCATTATAATTGTTTTTCTGATTGAAATTAAAAAAGCAGTCAAAATGACTTGCTTGGGCAATCTAGTGTTAATTTAAAGGCAAAAGAAAAAAAAACGTTGAATAAAAGCCGCGTTCGTAGCTATATTTATTTTGGATCCATCCAGAAAAAGATGATTGGGGGGATGGATGGCTGAACGAAGTAAACATAACGAAGTAACACCATTTCCTAGACAATACGAATTGATTTGGACGGAAATCAAGGAAAAAAAATTAAGAAATGTGTTCCGCAGGCGAAATTTATTCAAACAGAATGTGGCGCAAAACTGCAATCGACAGTTACACAGTGAAAAGTGAAAACTAACTTACTTTTTCACTCCATTTACCTTGCATAAATAATGTCAAAGGAAATTGTAAAAAATTCCAATAAAGAGAAATGCGCCGCAGGTCAGATTTCTGAGAAACTTGCGTTCTTTCTTTGAAAAAAATATAACGTGGGAGAAAAAAAAATTTTATTTATGGTAACTCCCGCCAAATTAAAATATTTTTGCATATTTAGTGATCGTTTTTTCTAGAGTTTGATAAATTGTAACACACAATTGAAAAATCCAGGACAAAAGTGATTCTCTTAGCCGGAACAACATGCGTAGACCCGGGACTGTCCCGGCCATTCCAAGGACGTATGAAGTGGAAGAATAAGAATTTTAATTGAATTTCAGGCAAATCTGTGACGAAGACGGATAGACTTTTTCGGACAAAAAAGTGTCATACTTTTACAAACTGTTCAATTCATCGAGGTTCATCTGTATTTCTGCTTTATTTACTTGATAAGGATCAAATGCATATATCTGTATCTATAAATATGTTTATAATGCATGCATATCTATGATGGCCCACCCAGACCCAAAACAAAATCTAACTACGCAACCGACGAAAATGAAATAAATAAAACTGGAAAAAAGATGCCTTAGTTAAGAGGTCGTAAAACCTGAAAAACTTATGGTGCTGAATTTATGTTTTTTAATTGTTGTTGATTAATACTGAAATGACTCATAAAAATAATTGACATACAGCTATTAAAATACAGGGCAGGCATGCTGGAAGGCCTTTGCAAACTACCTTCCATCATTTTGAATATATATTCTGAGTTATATCCCGAGGAAACCTTTTCGCTAGGAAAAACATCTGAACCAGGCCATGATTTTATAAAAACGTCGAATATTCTGAGAATAAATTTAACTCACGGCAGGAAAGTGGAAAAAAAACGCAAAACATTTTTAATTTAGTAAAGTGAGATGTCAGTAGAAGGTTTTTTTATGATTTTAAGATTTGTTCCTTTCGCATTTTCGAGAAATTATTAAAAACCGTACTGACTTTTATATTTTATAATTTATTTAATTTATTCTAACACTTACTTACCTTCTGGCTAAAAAGATAAAGAAAAAAAAATCAACTAAAATTATACAAAAGTGTGTAAAATATTTATCTACGTGAAGAATGAAAGAAAATGAGAAAAAAAGGGTTGCTTTTCTACTCGTTTGAAAATAATCCGAAGTGTTGGGTTACACAATTTTCTTAAAAACCTGTGGCCTACAGCTCCCTTTTTGTTCCTATGTTGGTTAGAATAAAACATAATCATTGTTGTCTAAAGAGGTTGGGTAGCATTTAAGCCAGCATAGCCAAGCAACATGCAGTATCGTAGTAGTATTACTAGTAACCTCTGCCAAACAGAACCCTAAAAATATATTATGGCTCTAAAAGGGCGCATACATAATTAATTCGCTTTAAGTTCTTTCAATGTTTGACCAAATTTTTTACGGTTAATTAAATCTCATAGCTACCTAGGGATTTTATCTCAACATCCTCTTCTAGCCGGGTCCAGTAAATCAAGAATATTTTTACTTCATTATGCGCTTGATTATATACGAGGATAGTTTTAAGCATTCGTGTGAAAAGAGTTTTTTTTTCTCCCTTTGTTCAACCATTCTTAGGTCAATTTTCGTGATTACCAAAAAGGGAATTTTTTTGATGGAAAATTTTTTATCACAAAAAAAATATTAAATGAAGATTTCTTATGTATATATAATTCATAGCTTAATTAAATTTAATTATTGGGATCTTTGTAAAAGTACTTAACCAGGATTTTTCGCAATCATTGCATTAGTTATTGACCTAAGGATACATCTCCCCTTTTCGTTTGATTTTTTCAAAAAAAATTTTATAAGTTGCATACAGTAATACAACCGCATACGGCTCCCTCGTCATATTCTTCCACCGACGCCTTAAGGCCCAACTACGATCGACATAGGAGCGCATATGTAGCTGCATATGTCATTTTCAGAATAAAAAAGTCAATGTTATTACCCACAATAGACATGTGTCAAAGTGTTGGCACTTTCAAACCTTCGTTAAACTTTCGTTAAGCATGAATAATTCGATACAAATGGAACTAGCATATGAAAATAGTGAACATAACCTAAAATTTTAGTGTGAATTTAATAATATTGTGGCCATATTAATTTCCGCTTGAGGTAAAATGAAGATTAGCTTTTATGTTAACAGCTATGTATGTCAACATTCGTTGGGAATTTGACATTAACATATGCGCTTCTATGTCGATCGTAGTTGGGCCTTTAGGTCAGCGTGGTACTAAGAATTTACAAGAATTTATATTTTTAGATAGGATAACCATACGTCCCGGAATAACCGGAACAGTTCCGGGTTTAATCATGCTGCTCCGGCGTCCCGGAAACTAAACTTCTGTCACGAATTCATGCAATCTAGGATTGTAATGTCGAAATCACTAAAAAAGTTGACCTTGAACCTCAAAAATGTTCGCCTGCGGCGCAGTTTGTTCAAAAATTAATCCATATAGCGCGTTTTCTTAAAAAAAAATCTTCTTTTTATTAAGGAGATTTTAATAAAGTGATGTTTGTTTCAATTTTTGTTTTGTTTTGAAAACATACAATGACGGTAAGACACTTTAACTCTGTGGTAATAAATCATAAGGGCTGCGCCCAATCGCTTTGCCTAGTAAAGTAAATACTGGGCACCAATCATGTATTCCGACGCGTCTCTGTCTTTCGACTTCGACGCAGGTTTTAACTCTTGACTTGGCCATATCTGCAGCTTGAAATTTCGCGGAATCGTCACTATGAATCGAAACGTGATTCTGACTATCACTCCAGGAAATTTGAAGCTGCTGATATGGCGAAGTTAAGAGTTAAAAGCTGCGTCGAAGTCGAAAGACAGAGACGCGTCGGAATACATGATTGGTGCCCAGGTCTTTTTGGCTTGATTTGAAAATAAACTTGAATAAGTCTATTCAAAACAGATTCAAACAAAAAGATATTCAAGTTCTCAATTGGTTTTTATTCTGAGCGAAATATTTTCAAAGCGTCAAATTAAAAAAAAAACAATAAAAATGATCAAATTTCAATATTTTTTTAATTAATCCAACAATTTATTTACAAAGACAAATTGTCTTAATTATGTTGATTGTTTCAACAATTTTTCTTCATAAATTACCAAAAGATTATTTTCATACATTTCAATCGATTCAACTTGAAATCAATTTATATGACGTTCAGATTGCCGGCTGATGTAATTTTCATAGCAACATGTTAAGACTATTAAACGAAAATAGTGCTGTTGAAAAAAATCCTCCCCGCAAGGAGAGCATAGCATAGGGGTGTGGTGTCAATGTTTCTAATATTGAATATAGAGTAAGGTAAGTTACAAAAGAAAGTAAGAATTTCCAACTTAGTCAGAATATGTCAGTGGGGCGAAATTATGGGGGAGTGATTTCGTTTTCAAAGTCATTAGCTGTTATACGATCAAAAAATAGAAACACGATTGACCTTGAAAGTTATCTTGCACAAAGCTGAATGTGAAGCAATCGACGGCAACAGGGGGATGGAATGGAAATGGTGGCATAAGAAAATAACTTTCCAGCCGCAAAAGGGAAATCATTGAAGCCATCAGGTGACGTGTTCTGAGTTTATGATTTCGCCCTATCGATTTTTCGCTAAAGTTAGCTAAAACCCAGTTTTTTTCCATGCCAGCCGGGGGTGCGTTCGATCAATATCCGAGACATTGGGTGATTATAACGTTTTGTTGATTCTTTTCAATCCCCTCAGTCCCGAAATAAGAAAAAAGTTGATAAAAGAATGGTTCAGTAGAAATACGCTGCAAATAAATCATTCTGATAATCATAAAATTGTATTTACTCGAAACATTTATAAAAGGTTTTTATTATCTTATACGAAAATGTTTACCATTGCCGTTATTGTACCTTTATTTGACTAAATTTTTGGTGATATTACGGCCAGAGTTGAGTGTTCACTTTTCGATGTAAAACCGACTAGATAAAAACTATTTCTCCAATAATATAAAGTTTTAAGGGATGTTTAAGGGCATTTTCGTAACCACTTTACATTTACTTTTAAATTTCTGATTCAACAAACCCAAGTAACAATTTGAGGTTACATTCCGGTTATTTGAAACCATGGTAACAAAACTCAAAAGTTTCACATTTGGTTTCTGTAACCTTTCAGAAACGTTTCAGAAACCCCCCTTTAGAAGCTGGCTTCAAAATAACCGTTTTTGGGGGGTTTTTTCGGAAACCATCTAAAATGTAACCAAAATGTAACCAAAATGTAACCTAAATTGAAGGTTTTTTTGCAACCACGGTTACAAATTGTTTCTTGGGAATGTTTTTATTAAAAGCGGAGACATTTAATACAATTTTGACAGCGTGAAAACATATTTAATAAATAAAGAACTCCAAAAATTGAACTTCCATCCATGAAAAGGGTGTAGAGATCAGAGGTTTTCTTGTGGCTCAAAGAGCCAATAAACCTCGTATTTTTTTCCCCAGCGTTATTATAAATATTAAGCCTGGTAGATTTTCCGATATCAAAATTCGGAAGTGGTTTTATGATTATCGCGAAAAATGTCCGTCTAGACAGAATATCTGATAAAAAAATAAACGAGTACTAGGGGTAACTAGTATTATTCTTTGGTAAAAAATGTTTTTTACCTATATAAAAAAGAAGTCAAAAATTTTAATGTATGTACAATTTTCATGCTTTATTCTATTTTTGTAATAAATGAACAATACATCATGCAAAAAGTACTTATCATATTTGCAATTATTGTATATGAGTCACTATAAATCTTCTAGATGATTGTTTTTCCAATTGTTTTTCGTTAAAATAAAAGCCTTGAAGTCTCGTGTTTCAGCTGTTATCAAATGTAGATATGTGAACAATAAGATAGTGCTTCGCTTTTTTTAACGAAATTAAGTTGTTTCCACAATCAAATTTTTTTATCTTTAAGAAAATATCAAAAAAAAAAACAATTTGTATGATAAATAGCTAGAATTTTCGTTTGCAAAATCATTTTTAGAAAACACAATTTTGACTCTTTGTGATTAATAGCACCACGAAATTTTTGGAAATTATTCTGCCGAAATTCGGAAATCTCTAACATGTCTTAACCCTTTCGGTACATGTTTTTTTCTATGGGTTTTAAAAATACTCTCTATACAAATTAATTATGTTTAAGCTATTAGTATTCATTTAAAACAAAAAAAAAAATCAAAAATTTTAATTTTTTTTCAAATACGTCCACTGTGGTCCAGCTTTTTACTCAAAAATTCAAAATTGGGTCAAAAATGCACTTAATGGTGCACTGAATGAGAATAGACTGTTGAAAATAAATAAATAATAAGTCATTTAAAATTTTTAACTGCGTTGCCATATGGCATCAAAATACGGAAATTGTTTTTACAGACGCACTGCACTTTCCGTGCTTTTTTTTTAAGAAAACCGATAATTGCCGGGGGCTATCGTTAAATACTTCATATTAGGATGGATAATATTTTTATTTAAAAAATCCATTTCTTTGGTGGAAGAGAAAATTAGTGGTCCGATAAGATTTTGATGTATGACAGACTTATGTAAAATCACATTCTAAACACATTTTGTCTTTATAAATTTTTCAATACGACTTGCCGTTTCCGATAAAAATGTAAAAAACTATTTCATTTCTATGGGAAAGGAGGAAGAGGAGTCCGATTGGATTTTAATGTATGGAAGAGTTATGTAAAATCATGTTATAAACTTTTTTTGCCTTTATGAATTTTTCATGTGATATACTCCCCGTTTTCAAAAAAAAAAATGGGAAAACTATTTAATCTGTATGGGTGATGGGGTTCGGTTATTCCTTGCCCTCCCTATTTATTACGAAACTGCAAAATATTTCAAATATTTAGCTCAAACCTTTCGAAAGTCATGTTGTTCACGGACGGACGGACAAATAGACTTGCGGAAATCAAAACTTTTTGTCATCCCTGACACCCTGGTGGAGTTCATTTTTGTGTTCGACGATTGGTTCGATGCGTGACAAAAGGTATACTAAATCTAATATACTCCTATATGATTTATGTGTTCTTTTATGATTGAAATTTCATGAAAATCGTTATGGTCATACGAAAAAAAATTTAAAAAATCATGTGGAATCCTCCAGAAGCGTCAACCATTTGATAAGTTTTTAAGGTAACGTCAGCTGAAAAAGTTGAAAACCGCTATACTATCGTAATATATTTTACAAATTTTCTATTTTTTGTCAGTCCGAAGATAAGGTGTTAAAAATTTTCAAATTCGCAACGCGGATTTTGAGCCTATCAATTATTTTTTAAAGTAGGTCAATCATATTTATGACCGACATATTTGGAAGTACAAATGACGTAGTATACCTCATAAAATACTCCGTCAATTTGTTTGAAACAAAATTCTGGTTAAAAAAGTCGTAATATGCCCATATATATATAATATCATACTAAAGGCTGGCAGTTTTTTTTTTATCAACGCAAATGCGGTACAATAAGTTTATTTTTCTAATTTGATTTTAAATTGTGATATTTTAACGTAAACAATATCAAGGCCTTTTTCAAAAAAATAAAACTGAATACGATAAGAAAATGATAACTAAATGGCTGACGAAATATGACTCGTGCATAACATGTGAGTGTCAAATATAATTTATGAACATATTTATGTGGCAAACTTCTATCAAATTGAAAGAAAGTATCGAATTTCAAGAAATTTATAAGAGAATATTTTTTTTCCTTATCGTCAGTACAAGAAAAAAAAACTTTATAAAAACAGAAAAAGTATATCGCCTGACTTTTGATGTATGCTGCTTTGAACCAGCTGAGTTCCTCTTTTGATAAGGAAATTTGCACCAGAAGTCTGCTAGTAGAAAATCTTATGCTAAATGAAATGAAACGAACCAGAAACTTTGAATCCATTTGGAAATTGAAGAAACTTATTGCATAAGAATTGTTCAAGATTTAAGAGTTTAGCTGCGAAAAATATTACCATACAAATTCTACTCGTAAATGTTGAAATATATATGAAATTTTATTTTAATAATTTGAATAAATTTCTTGTGTCAAATGTCAGAATAGCACAAGATTAGATGAAGAAACCAACAAAATAAAAATCTTGTTTTTTGATTAAATTTATGCAAAAAAGGATTCATTTCCAGAAGAAAAACAAGTAAAATTTTAAGTTTTTCTTATCATCGTGAAAGTTAAACAAATACAAGTGCATATCGAATAATTTTTTCCTCAAGATTTCATCTGGCTTTTATTTACTTTTCATGACATTTTCTTTGTTTTCTTGAAACTTTCGCATGTGCAATAAAGTTCAAAGACCCTCGGAAGTTTTTATATCTTAACTTGCAATTCTGCTTGATAAGATTCGGGTGTTTTTTTTTTCTTTTTTGCTACCTTTTTATTACATATTCGTTTAAAAATAATTGTTTTCATCAAATTCCTGAAAATTGAAGGAAATACAAAAATTATTATGTTAGGAAATTATTTTAAGTTTAATCTATTATCAGAAAAAATGGAGGAGGACTCAAGTCTTATCGTGTTTTTCAAATTTAACACAACCGACAGTCGCTGTTTGTTCTTATTTGATAAGAACTTCACTTTCTTTGATAAAATGTCGTATATTTGGCTGATAAACAATTCTCTGATACAATATTTTTCTTATTTCAAAATATCTAATTTTAGAAATGGTTTTTTAAAATGTTAATTACATTTTGTATTCTTTATCGACATTCGTAAGAAAGGTGGGTTCATTTGAAAGTGAATCTGATAAACAGTCTGATAAATTATTTTTATGTTGTTATTATCGTAAATTGATAAGTCAAATTAGGCTCATAAGGTCAGAAGTATAAAATAAGACCACGCCTCGGTTTATATGAACCCATACACATTGCGGCTGATGAACAATTTTTACTAAAAACTTATTTTATAAACCATATTTTACTAAAAACTTAAAGTATATCTTTCTCTCCGTCGCTTTTTGTCCCTTGGTCTCCTCTCTCTCTCTCTCTCTCTCTCTCTCTCTCTCTCTCTCTCTCTCTCTCTCTCTGTTCTTTCTGTCATACTCGTCTTTAACCTCACGTTCCCTGTCCCTCTCTGTCACTCTCTCTGTTTCTCTCTCTCTATCTGTCTCTCTCTCTATGTCTCTGTCTCTCTATCTCTTTTAGTCTTTCTCTATCTGTCTCTCTCTCTATGTCTCTTTCTGTCTCTCTCTCTATGTCTCTGTCTCTCTATCTCTTTTAGTCTTTCTCTATCTTTCTCTCCCTCTCTGTCTCTTTCTGTCTCTCTCTCTATCTCTCTCTCTCTCTCTCTCTCTCTTTGTCTCTCTCTCTGACTCCTCTCCCTCTGACTCTCTCCCTTTGACTCTCTCCGTCTCTCTCTGTCACCACATTTTCTGTCTTCCTCTCTCTCTCTCTTTACACTGCAGTGTCTCTCTCTCTCTCTCTATGTTTCTATGGCTCTTTCAATCTCTTCCCTCCTATCTCTTTCTGTCTCTCTCTGTATCTCTCTCAATGTCTCTCTCTCTCTCTGCCTCTCTACCTCACTCTATCACTCTACATATATTTTTCTGTTTCTTTCTCGCTCAGTTTTTCTCTCTCTCTCTCTTTATTTTTCTTCCTCTCTCATCGTAAAACTACCTGCAGTTCCGATCTTTAGCTTTTTTCAATGCAACCCCAATTTGGAGAAAATCATAAAAAATACCTAAATATACACTTCTTATAGACGAATAGGTTTCATGTTGCATAATTAATTAGAGGCTCTCCATAAAATACGTCACGCTTGGAGGAATGTGATGGAATGGGAGAGGGGGGGGGGGGATTTATTCCAATATATCTTGTGTTCAGATCCTTGCCTAAAATTAATGCTGTTTTAAAAAAAATAATATAAAATATTCACCACTTATTTGCATTTAATTTATAGTAAGAAGTTTGAAATCTTTTATTATATTTTACCTAAATTATTCATATAAAACTTACATTATTACCATAAAATTACATTTTCCATCTAATATTCCGTCTAAGAAATTTCCCAAAGTTTTGAATAATGTAAAATTTGAGTAAAATTGAAATAAGTGTATAACATCAATCGAGTTTGATTGTCAAATAAATGTTGGAGAAATTTCCAGTTTCTAAAATTACGAAACTTTTGAATAAGACGTACGGAAGTTGGCGATTATAAGAAGATTTTCATGGTGAAATATTTCGTCCTGGAAATAATTTCAATCTTAAAGCAATTTCAAACTTTTGCCATTCCACTTTAGTCTTGAATCAATAATTTAAACGTCATTTTTTGCACAGTTCCGATAAAGTTTTATGTTTCCCTAATTACATTTGCAGACGTAGGTTCCCAACGAAATTTCGACAAAACAAAAAAAAACCACCCCGAATGATGGAAAAAAGGCGTTAAGTCAAACTTTTTCCTAACCTTTTTTTTGTGTGATGACTTCAAGTCTTCCTGGTTGTATATCTTGTAATAGTGTACGTATATCTGTATGTGTCAAACATAGGTAGATGTTTTTTTTTTCGGTTCGTCGATATAAGAAGAGTGGTATAAAAGTTTACTAAACAAAATCAACCCCTTTTTTCATTTATCCACACCCCTGGCTCTGCTTCTTTTCATTTTGATGATGACCATTTACGTTATCCGTTTGGATTTTTTTTTCTCGACGGGAAAATACCCTGGTTGGGGTTTTTTTTCTGGGCCATACTTTTTCCATTTATACATCCTTGAACTGTTATCGTACAAAATATACTTTTCTTCACTTTCGAAAAAGTGGAAAACTTTCGTGAATGCTTGTAGTGAAAGAATGACTGAAGTTGGTTCGGTATGGGCTACACTTCCAGGAGTAAATGAATGGTCTGAGTAAATTGCCATCGCAAGGATCAGGCAGGATATTCGCCTATATGTATATATTTTGATATTCTACTACGTTCTAAACTTATCCTAGTCGTTGGATAGATGGGTTTTAAAGGGGATAAATTCAAGCAGAATGAACAAGGATAACATCTCTAGCTGGAAGCTTTAGTCAGTCCTTATATAAATTTTCATTTGGTTTATTTTCTATTCGATACAACATGAGTCGAGTCGGTACTGTTGAGCATGGATAAAAATTGTTGTTTATGGAAAAGAAATAAAGATGAGTGTCAGGCGAAGTAAAGTTTTGTTGTCATCAACAAGTTTTTCACTTTCCTCTTTACCAATTCTACTCAAACTGCTTATGAGCATCAAATAGGTCACGATGATGAAAATTGGTGAAAAACCCTAATATGTATATCGTCGATGGAGAGATTCTTTGAACTTTTTTCGTATACAGGATAATCGGGTGTAAAAATTCATTTTCTTTGACACTTACGATTGTTAAGAACTAGAGGTAAATGATAAAATGAAATAAATGAGAAAGAAAACAAATTAATTTTATCATTAAAAAAAACTCCGGCCAAAATAGGGTAACCATTTTTTCTTTTGCATAAATCCTGAAAAGAGAAATTATGGGGGGGGGGAGAAAATTCGCTGTAAATACTCAAAAAGGCAAATAGCTACCACTTTCCCGGCCGTTTGATACTTCTGGCCACCTACACCAAAATCATTTGCGAGTGAAATGTTGATTGCATTCGAATCTTCTTTTCACAACCAAATTGGTGAATCCTCAGGGAAATTTGTCGCCCACTTAAATCTACCCCAATGTTTTTTCCGTAAACGCTCCCTTTAATTCTTCCCCACATCACTGAAGGTATTTTGATTAAAATTTTAAATTATTTTAGCGCGAGAGCGAAACCCGAATTCGGCACGCAAGGAGTCCAACTTATACACGGTAAGAATTTTTTTTTGATGCAGCATTATGGTTTAATTAGTGCTAACATATTTTCTTTGATATAATGTTCCTACAACAACCAAATTTTGTTTGCCCCAAACAAAAATCGTTCAACACCAATATCATTATATTTATTAGTTTTTATTCTCTTAAATATAATTACATTGCTAGTGAACGAATTTTGTTTGGGACATACAAATTTTTGGTTGTTGCATAAACGTTATATTTATCTCAAACAATATATGTTTGCACTAATTATAATTCGCGAATCTGAGACTTTCTAAACCAAGACCTGCTCATTCAAACCACCACTACCCCCCCCCCCCCCCCCCCCCCACACACCAACCTTGACTTGTCATAGTATTTTGGAATCTTCTTGTGAAATTTAGTTCCATCGTAACGGCATCACATGAGCCTCTTTCCCCGTAAAAATTCGACGTATTTTTACGACAGATTAGACGACAGGTTAGAGTTTGTAAAAAATAAAAGCCATTTTTTTAACTTGGAATTGTTTTATTTATTTACATTATTGCCTAGTGCACCACGGGCCATCTTTGAAAATATCTCGTTAAAATTTCCCAAGTTTCACAAAGTGTTACCATATGTACATTTCGGAAGATCTACACAGAGCCATATTTCACCCGATATTCTCCTAGAACAGATATAAAAAACACTTTGAAATGGGATAAAAATGGCAATGACAGATACAAGAAGTTTGACGCCTACTACTACATCGACACTATGATGTTGATTATAATGATAATGATGATGATGGCCCTTCCAATTGGCAAAAGAACTTTTGCCGTGTTTGATTACAGGCGACGACTTGTTTGTTCGTGCGTGTCTTTAATTGAAGTTTGAAATGTTTACTTTTACCCTGTCATTCCATCCGATCCCAACTCACCCTATCCCATCCCAATCCATGTATAGTAGGAGTAGTCAATTGAAACTTCCCTTTTCTGCTAGTTCCGCCAACTCCCAGTCCGATTTGAATTTCCTAAGTGTTTTTTTTTTTTGTTAATCCAACCCCACTTATGGCTTTCACCCAATTTTGTTTTTTTTTTTCTCTTCTATTTATTTGCTCGATGTCTAGTTAGATGGTGCCATAAGGCGACATAGAGAGAGGATGACTATCCTCGGTTGATCTGATGGTAGATTCCTAGTGGCATGGCGACGTCATGACAGTAAGAAGTCTATTTGCTACTTATTTCTGTATCTATGTGTCTATCTAATGCAAAATAAACTTTGATAAAGGAAGGAGAATTCAATTTTTCGTTATATTTTTTCCCCATGTTAGCATGAGTTCAAAGGGGTTATAGCGATTCTGGTTTGTCTTCTGTTCAGATGTTTATTCACTTCAGCGATGAAATGTAATTAAGAAAATTATAGACAGAGGAAGAAAGTTCTTTTAGCTAGTCAGCTGTTGGCATACACAGACGATATTCCTACCAGTGATGCCAGATATGATCGATTTCCGGCATTACCCTCAGAAAAATAATAAAGCTGATCCAAGTCAACTTTCTGACAAGTCAATTCTGACCTGTAGCAGGCAGACAAAGTTATCCATTAAGTGGCATTACATCCTCGAAATACATTTCTCAGGTCAACCCGTAAAGGTCCTTACGCCATACTTTACTTGCTGCAGTTTAATTATTGAATTTCTCCCGCCACTGGCTGACACACTTTTATGTCTCCTAATGCAGGTGAATGCGATCCTAGCATAGGCTAAATTTTCCTGCAGGAAGCTAACTAATGACGTGCGCTAGTCGACGACTTTTACTCTATTATTCTGAGTGTGTGAGCAAACGAAACATCAAAAATTTTACAAATGCATCGATAGATAATTTATAAATGGCTTAAAACTCAAGCCCTTTTCGACAAGCCAAAATCCGCAAATGCTGACTTCTGATTTTTAAATCGAAAATGGTAATATCGTTATTGTATTTGTGTAATATTGTTCAGAGTTTAGAGAAATTTATCAACATTAAAAACTCTCTGTAGCCGAATTTCTTACGATAAAGTTGAGTTTAATTATGGTACCGCCTACCCCTCGTGTTTAAAGTTTTAGGTATATCGGTTTATGACATTTCAAGGCAAGTGAATATCTCTAAACTTACCAAAATAACTGCAGATTCCAATTTCGATCCCCGCCCTGGCAACACTGATTCGAACTTTCTCAATAAGTGCCACACACTGTCTTTTAGCCACTAATAAAATATTCCTAAAGTCGAATTGCTTGGATCTAGATCTGAAAATTGTGGCTTGTCTAACGCTTCTTGTTCAATAATGACAGGATTTAGCTACACCATCGCCGCCGCTTAAAATACTTCCAAGTTACATACTGACTGCTGTGCTATCATTACCCCTTCTACTCAACATTCGAGACTGGCTTTTCACTTATTTTCCGACTTTGACTGAGTGAGTCAACTGACTGCCTTAACTGGCTAACCTTCACCCTCTGTCAGGGAGGGCTGCTTACTTACTGTCTTCCCTTCCAATTAGTGCCTAAGGGAATGTCAGTTTGCTTTTCATTTTTGGTTAATTGAATCAAATGTTTATTCTATTTGGTAATTTTTTTTTCTGTTCTTTACTCATTTCGAGCCCTTGTCCTTAGCATCAAATGCGTTCGTGTCATGTACTCAAGCCAGTAAAATGTGCTAAACGTTTAGGGAAATCTGTCAATCGAAGCGATTTTTTCCATCACATAAAATGTTATTTACAAATTTCAGTTGGGAAATTACATTAAACAACATTCAATTACTTTGAAACAAAAAATTAAATATTAATTAACTTCTATTTTTTAATCGTATCGACATATGATATTCAGTTGCTACGAGTATTATCGAAAAATTAAAATAAAATATAATACCTTGCTACGCGTAGTAGAAATTTGAAAGAGAATATACTGTTTCCCATCGGATGGGTCACGGCCCCATATCAACTAAGCATTTTTCTGAAATTAGAAAAGTAGCGGATCTATTAAAAAATTATTGAAGCACAGATTATTTAAGGAAGAAACCTCAACCTAATTGATTTTTCAGCAAAATTAAACACATATTATACTTTGAGCAAAGCAAATATTTGCCTCCAGCGCATTTCTTTTAACACATTGACTGCCATGGCTATCATTTTTGATAGCCAGTGAAAATTGGCACTATGATTCATGAGCGGCCAGGGCTATCATTTTCGATAGCTGTGTCTACAATCTACATGCATACATACATACATTCATACATACGTACATTCTACATACGTCTACATGTATTGGCATCTCCCTTACATTTTTGCAAAATTGGTCTGGCAGTCAACGTTTTAAGCGATTGTCGCTCACTTTGATGTTTTTCAGAATTTTCGCCTGCGGCGCATATTTCTTAAGGCGTTTTACAATTACCTTATAAGCGTTCAAAGATATGTTGGAGAAAGAGCATCCTTTTATAATTCCAAATTTCAAAAACGGAAAGTAACAAAAGCAAAATCTAGGAAACAACTGGACTAGAATATTATAATTCGAATGTTTTTTTCATTAACCGGGCCAAAAGGTTTTAGGTTTGCCTGAAATTTCGCTTACAAGCCTGTAGCTATATCAACAAATTTTTTTCTCTAATTCTAGCCCACAGAATTTTTGGGAAAACTGTTGACAACTTTTCCAATTTCTTCTAAACACCCTGTTTTAAAAAAAACTCTCGAAATTTTTTGTGGTAGATTTCCGTATATAACAAATGATACAGTTTTTTGCGGTTTTCATAAAAACGGTGCACCGTATTGAATAATTTTACATAAGTCTTTTGGACCACTCCGTCTACGCTCCTCTATAAAAATTGCATTTTTTAAAATCGAAACTTGATTAGTCTTCATATAGAGTATTTGACAATTTCCCCCTGGAAATTGTAGCTTTTCTTATGTTTAAATTAATTTTTGTTGATTTTTTCGTTTTTATCTGTATTTCTATCACTTTAATCAGAAAACTAGGTATTTGTATCCATTGTTGGTAAGCCGTATAAAACTAAACTCAGAAAAATGGAGGCTAACTCGACGACCTACATACGGCGTAATTGGCCTCGGGCAGGCGCGCGTTCGCCTGCATGTGGACAAGTAAAACTGAGTTGACCTGTGGTCGGAGAAATTCTGAAATTAAGCCACCAGCAGGTGAAGTAGGGCATTGGGAGCTGCACGAGTTGACCTTAGATAGGTTAACTCTGACCGCTAGCTGGCTTACAGAAACCTCTGTAAGGTCAGAGTTAACCTGACAAAAAGTTGACCTGGACATTTTTCTGAGTGTAGGTGCGGTAGTGAAGAAGAGTTTTTATATAATCTCAATATCGAAAATACAATTCAATGGAACGTAATTAATGGTAAAACAAAGCAAGCCGCTCACTAATATTATATATTACGTAATTCAATTAAATAAATTTGAAAAAAATGTGCAGAGAGTTATGTTTTTAAGAAATGCGTATGAGACCTGAAAATTTTCTAATAGGGGACACATAAAGTCCTAATTATGTATCCATTCAGAATTACCCCATAAGTCAAACATACCTTAACATATATGATTTACAGCTAGCTCAGCTCACAGAATATTTATGTAACTCAATTTTTTCGACGATCAAACATAATTTGCCCTTTGTCCGTTGTTTTTGTTCAACCTATTTCAGTGAATGAGTTATGTTTATGTTTCGCTTCCCTTGCATATATTTGGTCGACCAAACAAAAAATATTTGAACTTATACCTTACGGGATCAAATTTAAGTTGTGTCGACCCAACGACGTTAGCCAGAGGTTCCTTGAATGGCCAACCTACACGCATCTCATCCAAATTATCCAGGGAAATAAACAGAAACAATATTGGGCCAACATCATCAACATCCCGGCCGCCGCACCGTCCGCACCATACGCACCGCAAACATTAAGCCGCAAATTGTCCACTTTGAAAATGACCGCAAGGCAGGAACGACAAAAGGACCTCCGAAGAAAAATTAGTCGTCAAGGTAAATTGGAGTCAGTGGTCTAGCAATATGAAACATTTAATTAGTCGCATTATTTATATGAATTTGACGTGTCAATACGTTGTTTCGAAACAAAAACATTCAATGGTACTCTCTCCAATTGGTGTGAGGCCTCCATTTTCTTGAATGGAACCGTAATTTCCCCCTCCACCCCTTCTCTGTGAAAAACTATGGCATATTTTCCTACCTTTTCCGGTTCTGTAAAATCATACCCTACACATACATACCGATATGTGTGTTCGGTTGAGATATTTTAAGATAACGAAAAGTCAAAAAATATTACAGAAGAATAATTTTCAAAATGACGACAACGATGATGTCGACTAACGGAGCAACGATGAAAACGATGAAAACGACGAAACCGACAACGGAAAAAAATTAACGATAAAACATAGAAATAAACGGCATAGAGTGTAGCAGGTATAAAACATTAGGCAATCAAGGATATAGAAGACGAAAGGAATTGTAGTGAGCCGTTTCATGGTTCCGTGACAAGAAAACGTTTACGTTATTCCGGATCCCATTAACGTCATACAATAATTTTCATTTATTTATTATAATTAATAATTTTTCTTGTGTTTTTTTCTTTCGTTCGTTGTGTTTTTCTCCGTTCAATTTTTTATCCAGTTTTTCATATTAAATTTACTTTGCTCGTTTTATGTAAGTCCCGAAAGCGTAAGTGGAAATTTTCCACTGTGTAACGCATGTCAAAAAAAAAAGAACGTCCCAAAAGAATTCAAAATGACCAACGAAAATGGGGAAACTTTACAAATTGTGGTCATTTTTCACTTGTCCTACCAGAAATTTTCCTATTATTTTCTATTAAAAACGGAAGTTACTATCGATTTATCGTTAATTTGCAGTGTTTAACGATTAGGCATTCTGGACAACATGTTTTATCCGTAAAGCAATTATATTAAAATGTTGTTTTAGGAAGAATTTAATTTTTTTTAATTTAATCAAAAAATTTAAAGCGTAAATTAATACGACTGTGAAATGCAGTAAAACTTGTCAAAGCCGCGATACCGGCTTAGAAACCGGAGTGATATTCCGTAACTGGTTTCAAGCGTTTGTTTCGAGTTACACCGCGTCTTGACTTGGGATTTTTCATCGCAGAGATTTTATGATTGACCAATCAGAGCTCGAGTTGATGACGATATCGCCGTGAACTCGAGCTCTGATTGGTCAATTACAAAATCTCTGCGATGAAAAATCCCAAGTCAAGACACGGTGTTAGAAGAACAAGAAGTATTCGCTGTCTCTGATTTGACCGAAATAAATGACAGAGAGAAACCGAAATAGCAAATACCACTTTTTCTACTAACTCGAAACAAACGCTTGAAACAAGTTACGGAATATCACTCCAGGTTTCGCTGTAATACCTTTTTATTTTCTCTCCGTAGCTATAGAAGGAAAGTGTTGTTTTACATATCTTAAATAACCCGAGAACGCGTTGAGCTAGCGACTTGAAATTTTTTGTGAATAAGTATTACGCTAATCGTATAGTTTTCTATAATCTTTTGGAAAAGTAACGATAGCTATAACAGGTACTTCCTATAAAATGGAACCAGCTTTTATAAAAGCTCAGATCACATCTAGAAATGCAAAAATGTAACCACTATATCTCATTTCCGCCCTTGAAATGGCGAGGGTTTTCGCGATTTTTCTCGATGAGACAAAAAAGATGTGCAAGATAATTTTACATAACTTTTCCATATATCAAAACCCAATTGGAGTTTTTTTTAGAATGTTTTTTAGAAACCGATCCTAAATACCATCGCTTTCAGAAACCTGGCTTTATATTTCTGCCACCCTACTGCCGACACACCACCCTCCAACTTAATGTGTGAAATATTTTGGTTGGCTGGTTGGTTTGATAGGAGGGGGGCTCACAAGGGAACTCCAGGCACGTAGGCCTCAAGTTGGGCCCATTGTACACCTCCGAGGTCCCTCGTTAAAGCAGATTGAGCTCAAGTACGGTGGTTTAGCCATCCCGCCAGTGCTTATATTTCCGAATCAGCTCCCAGCCCTGAGTTCGTGCCTCATGGAGTTCCTCTAGAAAGGGATGGCCGAAGCATTTGACGCGTGTACGGGTTAAGGCTGGACAGTGACACAAGAAATGCTCCACCGTTTACTGCTCTTCTCCCGCAGCCCCTGCATTGTGGATCATCCACCAGCCTCATCTTGAAAGCGTGATCCTTCAGGAGGGAGTGCCCAGTTAGAATCCAAGTCGTTAGACGAAGGGGATTCCGTTCCAGATTTAAGAGGCTTTTAGTAAGGTTTGCATTTAAGTCACCCCATAATTCCTTTGTTGTGGTGCCGATCTGGCACATGGACCAAAGTTGTTGGTTCTCCTGATCCACCCACTGCTTAAGTTGCAGTTGAAATATTTTATGGACAGCCCCTAATTTCAACTATAAAAAAAAACAAACAACGTTGAAAAGCTATAATTTTGAATCTAATCTGGTTAAATTTTTCTATCACAACAAAATTATTACCTACTCAAAATAATTTCCGCACAACTCAAACCATAAAATCTTTCCACGTTTCTAGGTTATCTGAGAACATTTTCATGGGATTCTCATTATGTAAAATGTCGCGTGCGATTAAAAACAAATTGTAATGTAATTTAAGCAGTCTATCGAAAAACATCCGATATAAAAACTCAGCAGATCAGAAAATTTTAATTGATAATAACATCGAAATTCACGCGACCAAGCACGCATATCTTTCGTAAAGATACATCTGTAGCAAAATTTATACATTTTCGAGTTAGCAACAAATAATGGGGCATTTCTCACCTTGGAGCTGTATTTGAAATGCTATTTGAAAACCACATTTATCTTGTTTTTTTTTTCGTAGAATACTAAACAGTGTCACCAGATCGAACTACTGAAAAAATCGAATGTTTTTTTGGATAATTATCTTAACAAACTTATGCAGTAACCGTGAAAATGTTCTGAAATATATTTTGCAGAGAATTGAAATTTAAAAGAATTAAGTATAGTATAGTGTAGTGTAAAAAAAATAAATCTTCACTTTTTTTTGAAGGCCTTTCTATTCGAATTCAAATTCCAATTCGAATTTTCATACATATGCATGAAATTTTCCACCACGTAAAGCAATTTGCTCGTTTTGCCCCCATCTAAGATATCGCTGCGTATTTTTTTTTTGTTTTTGTGTTTTTTTTTTATTATTTTGATTTTGATGTAATTTAACACAGAACCATCCATCCATCACTCTCTCATTAGCATACAAAGCTGAAACAAAAAACATAATAATGTGTAAAAAGAATAAAGTAAAGTAAAAAACAAAAGAAACTCGAGAATTCTTGGGCAAACGTAAACAATATCCGAGACGAGAACACATGCGGAATGGCAAAAATCTAAATAAATTACCGAAACGTGATTTAGAACGAGTGACTTCAGGCTACCATGTCGAAAGAATAGTCCGTAGAACTATGAATATGGGAGACAATTGATAAGTAGCCAAAATCATAAACTTCCAAATGTTCTTATAACGAATTTGTTTAATGAGAGTAAGACTTTATACGAATTTCTATTTGACACTTTTATATTCTTGTTGTAAGAAAAATTCCATTAGGAATTTTCCTGCGAAATTCAGCGGAAACTTTTAAAATGGATATGAAATTTGCAATGAATTCTTTAATAAAGGAGGTAAATATCTCATAACATGAATTATTTCATTACAGTCCGTATGAAATTCATCACGAAATTCATGCGACTCCTAAAATATTTCATTGGAAATGTCCAATTGGAGAAGATATTTTCATCAAAAAAAACAATTGGAAAATTAAATTGAGCTCAATAACAAGCACATCAAGATAATGGCCGAAAACATCTCACTCGAGTTAATTCGAGCAATGTATTCGAATCGGAAATATAAGAAAAACTACAATTGCCAGGCAATCATCAAATACATTATACCCCTATTGTAAAAAAAAATGTTTTTAGCTTTCCAACCCGAGTTTTTCCCAAATTTTTAAGAAAAGTAACAGAATTTGAACCCGTCATTGATAGATACAACAGCTAGTATCTGATGCTTGTTTTTTTAAGCGCACAGAGATTCCTAAATTAGCCTAACTATGCCATTATTGGACTGTCACCATCTGCTCAGAGTTACACATTTCGAATACCTCTCAATCGCGCCTCATGAACTTACAAGGAACACAACCCTGTAAGATACTATTGCGTCAACCATGTGATGTACACTATATAAACAACATCATGGTGTCAATAAAAAAAAAAGTGGATATTCGAAATAAAATTACACATTTCAAACGTTGCTTCAGCTTGAAGTGATGTTTTTTTTTGCTTCTTGATGGTGGCGTACAAAACGCCAGAGACTCCAACTACCCGAATTGCCATTTACTATTTCGCCATTTGATCATTAATTATTCAAGATTAAGGAGTCCCTGAAGCGAGAAAACGTTCCGCGCAATTCAACCCATTAGTATGGCAAACACCCCACTTTCATGTTGGTTCTCTCCTGTGGGTGCCAAGCAAGAAAGACGGGAAGAATTCCAGGCATCATCATAGATCGATCTTTCGCTTTTCGGTTTTTTTTTTACCAGCCAGCATAAACTACTAACTACAAACATCTTAAAATTGAAAAAAAAACATCCAATCAACAACAACAAAAAATTCTATCAATCGAAAGTTTCTTTAAGATACAAAACTACGTTGCGTTTCGATTCGAATGTAGATTTGGAATAGTACCCATCGGTAGCACTCAGAAGACCGGATCGTGTCCTTGACCAAATCAAAATTTTGCAAAAAAAAAATCGCACAAACATGAGAAAAAAGTAAACAGATTGCCTTAAGACAGTGTGTGGTGTTTATCATGGACACAAATACATATTAAATTTGTATGTGGACTTGAATATCGTGTTAGAAATTCACTTTCAATTTTTGTCAAATCTTCATTTGGTGTTGGTAGATTTATAATCCACATCCCGATGTGTGCGTTTGATTATGTTTTTGTTTGTCCATCATGAAAATATCGCAGCACTGCTGCACGCATACAAGGCTTAGATATTTTTAAATTGGGTATAGAAGAGTTGAAAAACATCGACTTTATTTATGAGTGGTTGGTTTAAGCTCAATGCTAGCCATAGTGTTGTATGCAGAGCGCTTAAGTGAAGCCAAGCATTACTTTTGTATATCCGCTCTTCACCTCGTCTTAAGAACAGCTTTCAGATTTCAATAATATGTGGATGGTATTTTTCGCATGTTTCTGAATCGCAATGGATTGGTTATATAACCAAAATAAGTGAATTAGCTCGATAAAATGAACAGAAATGACGATTAATTTCCTGCAGAGTTTTTGAAAGTGTTATCAAAGTAATTGGCTTGTTTACCTAAATTTAACTATAAATAAATTTAACTTTCTTTGTTTACTTAAAATTTAGACCTCATATTTACTTCAATATTTAAACAATTATTGATTGTCTGATTGTTTTCTTATATAGCGAAACAATTGAGTGATATTTTATGAAATTTGGCAGTAATGTCAACATAAGGACGATATCATTCTTTGTGACTTCCTCAAAAGCAGCTCGTCGTCACAAAAACCCAATGATAAAGGAAGTTTAGAACAAGAAGATGGCCTTACATCACTCTTAAAGTATTTTTATACCCGTATGGTGAAACCAAAGGGTATATTAACTTTGCCTTACCGTTTGTAACGCCAAGATCCCGTCATCACACGCAAAAATGAATTACACCAGTGTGTTCAGAATGATTACAAAAATTGATTTTTGGATGTCCGTCCGTCCGTCTGTCCGTCTGTCCGTCCGTCCGTCCGTCTGTCCGTCCGTCTGTCCGTCCGTCTGTCCGTTCGTCTGTCCGTCCGTCTGTCCGTCCGTCTGTCCGTCCGTCTGTCCGTCCGTCTGTCCGTCCGTCTGTCCGTCCGTCTGTCCGTCCGTCTGTCCGTCCGTCTGTCCGTCCGTCTGTCCGTCTGTCCGTCTGTCCGTCCGTCTGTCCGTCCGTCCGTCTATCCGTCCGTCCGTCCATCTGTGGCGCGGATGGCGGGCGCACGGATTGAGCTAGAGACTTGAAATTTTGCACAGATCCGTTTTTCGTAAAAAGCAAAGCTAAGTTCGTTCATGGGCAAAAATGGACCGTAAGTGGGGGGGGGGGTACCCTCCATACGAGCAAAAATGTTTTTTGCGAATATCTCAAAAACGGTGCATCTTATCAAAAAAGTTTTTATAAAATCCGATTGGAACTAATTTAAATAAATCCTATTGGAAAGTTTGACTTCAAACAGGAATTTTGATACAACTGTTCGCCGCTCAATTAAACTTGCAACAATCCCACATCACCATTCGGGTTTCCAATAATTGCCAGACTGGCAATTTTAGCTTTTGTTATGTTTTTAAATCAATTAGACTTATGTTCTTATTCTGGCACCGTGACCGGCCATAAGTCATAATATGTGTAACGATTTTGGCACTAATTAATAATTTTCTAGTGATTTTTTCCATCATCTCAATTCAGAGGTCGAGATTTAACTATTCGTTGGTCACTGATAGTCACCAGAATAGGGATATTAAAAAACATATAAATGTTACCTCAATCCTTGTAGTAGGGCGTGAAGTTTTTTATTCCAATTTGCCACTTTTAATAAAATCCTTTGTTCAATCATGGAATATGTTCAGGCGATTGTAATGTAAACTAGAGGAAACCAACTTATAGTCATATTCTGTTATACCGAATTCGTTAAAATTTCCATTATACCGAAATAATTATAAAAGGCTATAAAAAAATATTTTATAGATATCTCATTTCGTATAATTAAAACCGAAGGGCCACATTAAAAGATATAAATATGCAACTCTACTATACAGCAAAATTTTAATGGCCGATAAAAGTTTCTGTTTTAATTGTTTCGGAGGCTTTAGTCTACTTCTGATGGAATATATCCTGTCGTCATTATAGTAATTTCTCATTTAAAAACTGTATCATCAAAGGCAAGCCACAGCCAATAGCCGTCACCAGTATTCATCCATTGCCCATCTAGGAAAACAAACGAATTTACCCTCAGGCTCATTCAACAGTATTCTATGACACTTACATCCTTTTAATGATAATAATTAAACCCAAAGAAGAAAATTTTCCGCTATTCTCGTAATTCACCCCGAAAAAAACACCCTCAAACTCCCGTCGCGTCGTCGCATCGCTTTTTAAACTCTTGTTTGTGCGAAAATTTCTTATAGATTTTTTTTTTCTTCTTTCCCAGTTTTCTCATTTTTTTGTACGATGGTCACCCGGGCGTAACATTGTCAATGGGAAATGCTGTGAAACTCACACTTTAAAGCAGAATGAAAAACGGGAATGAAAAACACTGGAATTTTTCCTCTTATTTTTTGAGTTGTGAGTGAGATAAAAACGGAAGATCCGCGGAGTGTTATTATGATTATATGAGCCTCTTTTATACGCTAAAGATATTTTTTCTATCCAAAGAATGATAGAATAGAGGGAAAAAAGCGATTCAGCGTGGCTGGTATACAACCTAAAAGGACAAAGTACGGCTGCATGGTAGCTTTGAAAACGACATAAAAGCCCAGAAATAAAGAAACTCATTATCATTAGGGGATTACATCAGCCAGAGCTGTGGGAATGTCGACGGGGTACAAAGCAACCAGAAATTATCATCCAACCACCCGAAAAATAGGAAAAAACGACATCTTAGGGACCAGGAAAAAAATGTTAGCCTAAGATGTGATGAAGAGGGCGAGACGGTATATGCAAAAAAAGGTAAAATACGTAAAATAGAAGAAATTATACGTTTACAACTTGGAGGAAAAAAGGATTCTTTCTCTCAAATAAGAAATCAAAAGCATAATAATAAAAATACAAGAAAAAAAAAGAATCCTGCACCTTTGCTTAATTACAAGTCTGCTGACTATGCCACCGACGACGATGTTGAAAATTCTTGATGATGATGATGAAGATAAAAAAATCTTCTAGTGTTAGTGTTGAGTTCCGGCAATGGTATCAGCAAATGGAGATCCTTCAGAAAAAAAACCTCCGCTTCTTTAAAAACGAAAACTCCTGAAAATATAATGCGAAATTATGAATCACGAGTTTCAGCAATTTTTTTTTTTCAAACCATTCTGTAAACAAAATTTTTTTTTTGTCACATTTACGACGAAAATATATCACTGTAATAAAAAAATACCATTAAATTTATTCAGTTTACCGTTTTTTTTCCTCTTTAAAAATCTTGTTGAATTTATTCCTGCCAAACATGAAAATTTATATGAAGTCAACCATTTCAAATCTCAACATTATTTCCTTAAATTGATAAATTTTCCTTAAATTTTTTTTCCCCCGGAATACTTTGACGTTAACTACCTGCCAATTTAAGCATTTCTCAACTACACGACCGACCTATAATTATTTGAAAATTGGCCCTCAGGGAAAATATTCAGTCAGCTTTAAAGTTTGCGTGCTGAAAGTCAATTGCCATTTAGAGCATTTAATTTTTGCTGTAAAATTTAAATGCAAAGCGGAATTTTTATGATCTTTTATGTTTGAAGTTTTTTTAGTGGCATTTATTGTGCGAAATTTGTAGATTTTCTTTTATTAGCATATTAGATTTGGTATACCATTTGTAACGCATCGTCCCAATCGTCGGACATAAAAATGAACTATATCAGATAGATTTCTCGTAAAAAAGAGTTGTTTAACTGGCAAAACTGGATCATTTCTTATTAATATTATTTTATTCTTTTTAAGGTTTTTCAATTTTTCTCTTGGATTTTCTTTTAGTAGGGTTTTTTTTTAATTTTCGGCCATCGGAAATATCACCAAAACAGCAGAAAACACGTCACAGGTTCTAGAAAAGGAATAATCATACTAATATATAAACATAACAAAAGCTATAATTGCCAATCTGGCAATTATTGAAAACCCGTATGGTGATATTCGTATCAAAATTCGAACAGTTGTACCAAAATTCCAGTTTGAAGTCAAACTTTCCAATAAGATTTTTTAAAATTTGTTCCAATCGGATTTTGATGTATGGGAGTTTTATGTAAAATGATATTCTAAATAACTTTTGTTCTTGCACTTTTTTGATAAGATGAACCCTTTTTGAGATATTCACAAAAAACGATTTCATTCGTATGGGGGGTACCCCCCCTAATAGTTCATTTTTGCCCATTAATGAACTTAGCCTCGCATTTTACGAACAACGGACCTGTGCAAAATTTTAAGTCTGTAGCTCAATCCGTGCGCTCGCAATCCGCGCCACAGACGGACGGACAGACAGACAGACGGACAGACAGACGGACGGACATGCAAAATTCAATTTTTTTTATCATTCTAAACACACTGGTGTAATTTATTTTTGTGTGTGATGACGAGATCTTGGCGTTACAAACGGTAAGGCAAAGTTAATATACCCTTTGGTTTCACCATACGGGTATAATAATGAGTTGGTGTCTGTCTGTCTGTTCCTCTTTCACGCAAAAACGGCTGAACCGATTGACTTGAAATTTGGCATGAGTGTCTGTGGTAGTTCTGGTTCCATCATAGGCATACGGAAAAGTATCGCGAGGGGTGGGGGGAGTAAGGGGAGGGGGTAAAGTGATTTCGAAACTTAGTTTTTGCGCTATGTTACTGTTTCGCGGGGAAACTACTGAACCGATTGGCCTGAAATTTGGCATAGATGTTCGTCGGGGGTCCAGCACCAACATATACCCATTAAAAAGTAGTTTGAGAGGTGGGGGAGTAAGGGGAGGGGGTAAAGTGATCTCAAAACTGAGCTCTTCCTCTATGTTACCTTTCGCGGGGCAACTACCGAGCCGATAGACCATAAAAAAAATAAAAATCTGAAAAAACTTAACCCGGCAACGACGGGTATGCAAGCTAGTAATGTATATTTTTAGAGTATTAATTTGACGGAAATTTAAAAAAAAAACGTTTTTAATATGTAATTCTTGTTCTCAGCTTTGATTTTTTAAATTAAGTTTAACTTTTTTGCAAAAAAAACTCCATAAATCAAAAAAAATCAATACTTGTCGATACAGGATGTGCTACATTTAGCTTCTTATTCAATGCTGACGAATTTGGAATAAAAAACTTGCCAAGTTTTCAGCAAACCAAAAATATCTTAGCGAAAAAAACAAGATAATTTTTCTTGATTCAAATTTCAAGACACACTGTCTGATGTCATCAAGAAATATTACAAAATAGATAGTATCAAAGTTCATTTCAATATCCATTAATATCTTTTTTTTCTAATCTATAAGATAAAAGATTTAATATAAAAGACACACAGCAAAAAAAAAACAATCAAATCTATTGAAATTGGTAAGAAGCAAACTACCCACTGAATAAAAATCCAGTTCTTCAATTTGCAATTGAAGATAAAATTTTTGACATCTTTGAACCTAAAGAACCGGAAAACCGGAAACTCCCATATGAACATTTTGTTTTACAATTTTAATCTTGTTTGAATGACATTTCAATATCAGATATTAGGCGAAACAAGAAAGCCAGTGACATAAGTCAGACAAATTTCATAAACCAAACACTTTTGTTGTACATTTTTTACTTAATGGCGAGTTTTTTCTTTCGGGCAGCAAAATTTAAATAAATTCTGCTTGTTCTTAAGATTCAAATTGACATGAGCTTTTTAGCTAGAGATACAAGATTTTTTTTAAATATATGTCCCATTTATACTCTTTAATTTCTACAAAATAAATTAATTTTTGAACGCTGCGCAACAATTTTTTTTTCCATAAGGAGGAGCACGCAATCGTAGACCATCTTCAGAGGGAATCAAGCTGTCGGGGATAAACTATTGTTAGACTTCGAGACTAGTTTGGGATTGTTTTTGTATTTTTTTTTCTCCTTGAAAAAGCAATAAAATGCAAAATTTTGGGAAACATAAATAAAAACCGCTCCGTTCAAACAGGAAAGGAGAAGACGTAGGGATGTAAAATTTAGCCCAATTGACCAAAGTTGGAATTTTTGTACCGTGTCCAAATGTAACACGCAATTTTCCTTTATAAAGTTTAAGAATATTTGTGGGAACATTTGGAATTATGGACCTTATGGTACAAAAAGGACCATTTTCACAGGAAAAAATCTTGGATTTCCAGTCAAAATTCTATAAATCGTACCTTCGGTACTTGGTACAAGATGATTGGAAATCCAACTGGTTTTCCAACCAATTTGGTCAATTGGGAGTAGCCTATATCACAATTCGTTTTTTTCTGTATTGTAAATGCCGCTTTTCATTACGTTTCCTCAAACCGTTCTCGAGTTTTGCTCGAACAAACAAGCAAAATTATGATTTTGTTCTGAATCCAATGAAAATGTCCCCAAACTTATAAAAAACACTATTAAATGTTCTTTAAAAAAAACATATGAACCAATAATATTTTTTGTTGATGAAAAATCTGTTCTGCCAGCTTTTAACCTCATAACGTTTGTACCGATTGTCCGCAAATACGATGTAGGAGGACTTTAGAAACTCGGTTCCATATTAAAGCCATTTTAAAAACTGGTACTAAATAATTTTAGGGTTTTCTTTTTTTCGGTCGACCGGAAATATAAAACTGACTTAAAATTTTGAAACTTTAAATTGAATTTAAAAACGCAGAAATGCCTAATATTTATAATTAGAATTAGTTTTCAACAACTTTTCTAAAGTACGCCAATACACGCTTTCCCTAAAAACTTGAAACTCGCGCCAAAAGAAATTCAAAACAAGTTCTGAGTTCGAATTCTAGCGGCGACGTCTTATTCGTTTCATTTTTTCCCCTCAAATTTTCAGACCAAATAGAACACCCGAAAACAAATAAATTATTATGACACAATAAATATATTTTGCAAAGAAAAAAATAAACTTTGCAAGCTCCCATACGAGATCAACTGTCATAACATTTAATGCGGTTGTGAGTGTGGCTATTGTCTTATCCCATTGACGCGTGACAAATCTCGTTTTTAAGATAATTTTCTTACGACAACTTAAGTGGGCGTTTAATAATATTAAGCATAACATATTTTTTATCTTTATTTTTCACTGGGATGTTTTTTTGCTTTTGCTTCGGAAAAAAGTTCCCATTCAATTTATGATTCGAAGCGAGGTCAGCTGTTTTAAGCGTTTTCCACCACATACGAAAAAGCATTTCCCACATTTCACTTTAATGGCAGCATGCTCTTTTTGCTCATCGCGAATGAAATGCGTTTTCTAATTTTATTTTTAGAGATTTTTGGCACCATCTACTTGTTATGATATACGCACTTGCGCACGCTTCTTTATGGATGAAAAATATATTTTATTTTTATTTCAAAAGCTTACTATCTATTTTCCTTCTTTTCTCTCCAGATTATCAAGCATGTTCTATTTTATAAATGATATAAATTTAATATTTGACATCAAATGGGAAGAGCTTAATTTCCACGTGCTGTTTACATGAATCGAGTCGAAAAATTTTACTTTGACAATGAAATAGTAATAATAGATGAAAAATTTATTTCGAAAATTCCCACACGTGGTTCCGGTATTAATCTTAAAAATACCAAGAGAACTTCTCCAAAGTTTTCTGTGCTTGGAATAAAAGTAATTTGTTGAAAAAGAAATTAATATTCGTATATAAGCGGGAAGTAAGAAATAATTCCAAAATACCCTTAATCTTTCAATTATTTGAAGATTTAGAAAAAGTCGTTTATTATTTAAAAATCCAAAAAAAATAAATAATAAATTAACCAACAGAGTATAATAAAGTGCCAAATACTATGGTGGTCTTCTATATAATTTAAAAAGGATCTCGAGGAAATTTATTTAAAGGGGAAGAAATCTTATGCACTGAAATATACTTACGTGTATAGATCAGAATTTTTGCAGAAAAATTCCTCAAGACAAGACGTTGGCAAGGCAAAGAGGGAGGGGTGGCGGGGGGGTCTGGGGTAAAGTGATGGTGGACGCGTGGACAGAACCTTAATAGAAAAATCGAGTTCTTCGTTGAAAAAGTTTTTAGTCGAAATCAGATTTTAAAAAAATCACGAATTAAATACCATAAAATATATGAGGCGTTAAAAGCTAAAGTGGACCAAGCCACATAATCGAGTTTTTGAAGCTTTTCCACTTTTGTAGGTACTATTATTGACTGTAATTTTTGGAAAAAAAAATTCTGTGGACTTTATTACTCAATGTTGAAATGATCTTTTGTGCATCCAAATATTTTTATCTAAAAACTCACTCGCAATAGTGATTCAAACACAAAAAAATTCACGATTTCGACATGTGGGTTGGTCCACTCTAGCTTTTAACGCCTCATATAAGAAAAGCTACAATCGCCAGCGGCCAATCGTCAAATAATATGAGGACAGGCAAAATCATACTCATACTAATATATAAAAATGAGTTGGTGTCTGTCTGTCTGTCTGTCTGTCTGTTTGTTCCTCTTTTACGCAAAAACGGCTGAACCGATTGACTTGAAATTTGGCATGAGTGTCTGTGATAGTTCTGGTTCCAACATAGGCATACGGAAAAGTAGCGCGAGGGGTGGGGGGAGTGATTTCGAAACTTAGTTTTTGCGCTATATTACTCTTTCGCTGGGAAACTACTGAACCGATTGGCCTGAAATTTGTCATAGATGTTCGTCGCGAGTCCAGCCCCAATATAGACCTATTTAAAAGTAGCCAGAGAGGTGGGGAAGTAAGGGGAGGGAGTAAAGTGATCTCGAAACTTACCTCTATGTTACCCTTCCGCGGGGAAACCACCGAGCCGATTGGCCTGAAGTTTAGCTCCAACATAGACCATAAAAAAATAAAGAAAAATCTGAAAAAACTTGCCCCGGCAACGACAGGTATGCAAGCTAGTGTTTATTTAAAAAAGATCCATTTGTATGGAAGATGGAGGAAGCTTTCAATATTGGATTTTGATGAATGGATTACGATACACATTTTTGATACAATATCCCGTACCACTGTTTCGACTAAATGTAATATAGTTCTATAAGATTCTCACATAGAGTATAAAAATATGTGGAAACAAAAAAAAAATCATGAATGTTGAAAAGACAGGTTAAAAAAAAGTTTGTAGAACCGGAAAATTTGGAAAAAAAACATAATATTTTTTTTTGAATATAGGAAAAAATTAATGGTGCGAAAAGCTTTAATAAAATGACTAGCTTGCCGGGTCAACTTTTTTTAAATAAGTTTTTTGCAAAAAAACCCGGAAAAAAATTAAATTCGGAGAAAAAATATGAAAAAGGACTTCAATGGACTTCAATTCGGGGAAAAAATGTCCGTCTTTCTTTCCGTCTGTCTGTCCGTCTGCTTGTTCGTCTGTCTCTCCGTCTGTCTGTCCGTCTGTCTGTCCATCTGTCTGTCTGTCTCTCCGTCTGTCTGTCCGTCTGTCTTTCCGTATGTCTGTGCGTCTGTCTTTCCGTCTGCCTATCCGTCTGTTTGCCCGTCTGTCTGTCTGTCCGTCTGTCTGTCTGTCCGTCTGTCTATCTGTCCGTCTGTCTGTTTGTTTGTCTGTCCATCTGTCTGTCCCCGAACGCCATAACTTTTGAAAAGAATGAACTAGAGGATTGAAATTTTCTACAGTTTCGTTTCTAGTTATTACTATATACACTCAGAAAAATGTCCAGGTCAACTTTTTGTCAGGTTAACTCTGGCCTTACAGAGGTGTCTGTAAGCCAGCTAGCGGTCAGAGTTAACCTATCTAAGGTCAACTCGTGCAGCTCCCAATGCCCTACTTCACCTGCTGGTGGCTTAATTTCAGAATTTCTCCGACCACAGGTCAACTCAGTTTTAGTTGCCCACATGCAGGCGAACGCGCGCCTGCCCGAGGCCAATTACGCCGTATGTAGGTCGTCGAGTTAGCCTCCATTTTTCTGAGTGTACCTCTGCCATACAAATAGATTTTTTCACGTCAAAAATTGAGTATTTGACGATTGACCCCTAGCAATTGTAGGTTTTCTTATGTTTGCTTTTCAAAATCAAGCACTTTTTTTCAAAATTAAAGAACCATCTTCGATATGGGAACTTCTTAAAAAAATATATCTTTCATATGCCTTTTGAGTGCCTAAAGATGTGACGATATTGAAAAGTTCTGTGGTTTCTTTGAGGGCTTACGGATAATTCTTATTCTTTAACTTAACTATTTGTATGAAACTCTTCTTTATTCGTATTCAAGTGCTAGAATAAAGCAACTAAAGTAATGGAGATTCTATTGAAATTAAAACCCTTCCTTACGAGTTGCTTAAGCAACAAGGCCACGATTTGGTTGAATTTTTCCACTTTTTTTTATTAACCGTCTTCATATGTAACTTAAATTAATGCAACCTAAAATATAATTTTATGCACATATTCATCCCAGAAGTACCAAATTGTATACCGTCATCATCATAATCATAATCATTGTCATTGTCATCACCGACGTCGACGTTGACGTTGTCATTGTCGTTGGTATGAATCGTTAAATTTCTTGATACGTTGATGGGACATACGAAGGAACACGGAGAACCGCTGTATTATTTTTTTTTGCTTTCGTAATACGAAAATGTTGGAGATATATAACTTCTGGTTGGGTTCAAAAAGACAACCATGCGAGCAATCGGCAAGCAGCAAAAAGGTAGGTTTTAGTTTATATGGCTATCAAGCCAGTTACCTACCTATGGCATAAATGCGGGCTTAAGGCTTTTGTAAAAAGACCATATTCGTGAAAAAAATAAAATAAAAAATATATAAAAAAACACAACCAAAAAAAACAAGAGGCACGGATGGTCGATGGAGCACAAAACAAACAGTCAACGCATAAATAAAGTAGAATACGCGCCTTGAATAAATATATGATTTTTAGTAGTCTTCATTTTTATACAGCATTGTTATTGTTCGTTTCTTCATATGTATTTGTTTTTGTTTTCGTTCGCTTTATTTCTAAGCTAAACTTTTACGTTGTGGATATTTTAGCTCCCTAGTCATATGCGAAGAGGCTTTTATGGTACACTTAAGCCTAACCAAAATGGAAATCAGCGAAAAACTACAAAAAAATATGAGGTGTGAAATTTTTTTCTTCTCCTTTTCAACCCTTCATAATGTTTTCAGAGTGCGGAACAGTGGCGAAGGTGTCATTTGATATTTTTATTTTAAAACTCATTCATTGTTATGTCTTCAGATTCATAGTGCAGACCTCATAGTTGTGAATATAAGGGTTCAGTGAAAAGTCCAGGTATGACACACTTTCCAGTGACGCAACTAGGTGTTACAAAATCCCATGATATGACGCAGGGAGGGGTGGGGAGGAAGGCAGATCCAGCTTTTGAGCCGACTTGGCGCTGGATCCCCAAAACAAGGCCTATAAATTTTCAGTCTCTTCGAAAAATGTCTTCACATTTTAGGTCATCAAACGAGATTTTAACCATGGTGCCTCCAAAAAATTTTTGCGAGGCAAAGGAAAGAAATTTGTTTTGCTTCCGAGTAATTTTCCTCAAAAAAATAAAACGATGAAAACTCTGAGCTTAATCTGTCATTAAGTTTTATTCTTCAAGCGACATAAATTTAAGTGACATCGCGGCACGTGAAAGAGTCAATGCAGTTTTTTTCCCTTTTTTCCCTTTTTTCCCTTTTTTCTCTTTTGAAAGTCTTTTTTTAACCTTTTTACACTCTAGATCAGTGGTTCTTAACCTGAGTTCGATCGAACCCCAGGGGTTCGGTGAGTCAGTCTCCCGTGTTCGGCGAAGGTCAAAACACACACTTTTTGTTTTTATGTGAAAATCATGTTATAATGGATTTGTTCTTTGTGCTTAATGATTTTGTTCTTTAATGGTTTGTCCCTTAATGTTTTTGTTCATTTTGTGCACCTATGTATAAATATATACCTATGTTTCGAATTTGAAAAAATCATTTTTTTTCCAATTAAGAAGGGTTCGGTGAACGTGTATATGAAACTAGTGGGGGTCGTTACCTCCAACAGGGTTAAGAACCACTGCTCTAGATGGTATTTTTAAATAAATTTACAACTCCTCACCTATGCCTACTATATCTTTGCAGTACTTTTTCATACAGTGGTGCAGATGCGTAAAATATCAAATTTTGTGCAAAAAACCGGGAATGCGTGGTCGTTCTAAAAAAAAGGCTCCAACTACGACGCCGCAAATTTTTAAAGACCAACTCTGATCCCGGACTCCGACTCCGGCTCCACACTCCTGCAAAGAACCAAAATTTTAATTTTGTGTAGCAATACTCTGTCTCAGGTAAAAATGTCACTCTTTTGGTTAACCGATATTTTTTTATTTCACTTTCCCTGTACGGAAAAATAGGTACACTAGCATAAAAATATCTTAACGTGATTTCCATTCATAAAATTTTCTCTTCTTCCGCTATTCCGCCTGCAACCAAAATTTTCTTCTATTCAGCTTCAGGGAAAAATAAGAAAAACATATATTTGATAAGTTTTTTTATGCATCATGTCGTAGCAACTTCTAAAAATATAAAACTTTATTGCAAATAACACCTAAATAAAACATAAATTATGGTGAAAAAAAAAACATATTTTATCCAAGGGTTAGAGAAAATTTTTATTATTTAACATAAACGAAAAGCACATTTTTCCTAAACAGAAACTAAATCCCATCCTTTAATTCAAATATCGATTTATTTTTACATTTTTATCATATATTTTTTATTCGCGCATTCTATTTGAATTACTTTACAATAAATCATGTTAAATTTATACTATCTCATAAATTATGCATAGAATTTCCGAATTTCAAAATATGTACAACACTCAACACACCACACAAGTTTGAAATAAAGGAAAAAAGTAGAATAAAAAAACACACACACACACACATAATACAGTCAGAAGCACCACCAAGTAACAAAAATCTTTCAAGTTGACACAGATATATTTTCTTTTCGGGAGCTTTAAGTGTGTTCTTAGCTACTCCTTGAGTAAAATCTCTGACGTATGAATGATTTCGGATCATAAATTAATTTCAATAAGAAATTCAATTTATTCAAATAAAACAGCAAAAAAGCAATGCCTCTACGTGTGTTTCATTAAATTAATGTAGTTATGCGGCACGGGCTAGATGCAAATAAATTCTTATAGATCCAAGAGCTGCGGCAAAAGATGTAAAAAAGCAACAAACAAACCAAAAAAAAAACAATCGCGTTTTAATCAATATTTTGAATTTATATTCAATCAAAAAAAAATATCAAATGTGATAAAAATGAAATTTTTACATCGCAATTTCATATAAATTAGAATTTCATATTGCAAAAATATTCGAATAGAACCTGTTTCCATTCGAATGACGATTTTCGAAAAAGCTTTTAAAGGTGTCTTAAATTTTTATTTATGAGTCACATTTTGTCTGCTGATTTAAAATGTTGGTCAAATTTTAATGAGATGCAAGTCTATAAAAGACAATCTTATGAATACATTACAAGATCAATTAACTCCCACTAATATTCTTGAAAAATACGCATTCAACAAGTTCGGGTTTTATTGATTGTTTGTGAATTGGTGATTTAATTGCAATTTATTCGCTGACAGTGGCAATAAACAATTACCAGTTTTTTTTATGTTATAAGAAATAAATTAAAGTATTATTTAAAAAACACTAAAAAAAATATCTATAGGAGTCGAATTGTGAGCCTATTCATTTTTGGAAGTCGGTTAAAAATCTGAGAGATACTTTTGAATTTAATCGCTGGATGTTGAAGATTTTTGTGACTGTCGCCTGAAATAAAAAATAAATAAATAAATATCACTTATGGTCATTGGTGCTTTTCAATGTTTTTATTATCATTTTTAACAGACTTCCAAAAAAGTATTATTATCAAATAAATTGAAATTGAAATTGAAAAGAAGGAAGATACATGTAGAAAAATTTTTATTTCTGATGTTGCCATCATATTATAATTAGTGCAAACATATTCCGAAATTTTACCCCTAAGGGGGTGAACGGGGGAGAAAGGGGGTTTGGGTGTTTTTAAACCGTGATTTTCGCCATTAATCCTGCTCAATAGGAGGCTGCAAAGTTTCACCTGATGGTTTTCGGGGTCGCTGATCACGAATCTGGTGTTGAAATTGCTAACGGAAGCACCTGTAAGTATAACCCAACTATCCTTTTTACAATTTTTCCTCGAAAAAACTGGCAATAAGGGGGTTTCGGAGCCGCTGATCACGAATCTGGTGTTAGAATTTTAAAATTCGGAACGGGAGGTTCTGAAGGTATAACGATTTTTTCCAATAGTTTTTAAGCTATTTCTGGGTTTTTTGTGCAAAAAACTTTTTTAAAAAAAACTTTAGCCCGGCAACGACGGGTATGCAAGCTAGTTTATGATAAATAAAATATGTTTGCAGCAATATGATTGCTGCATAAAAAATTATTTCCTTCCGTACATTTGTTTTGTTGTTATGCTTGTATGTCTACGATTTACTAGCCAATTATTTGGTTTAGATTTATTCGGGTCCTGCTCATAATATGATCATAGGTAGAATCCCTTTATTTCTCAGCTCCTTTTTCTGTCCCTTTTTCCGCTTGCCCCTCTTCACTTATCTATTAAACGAAGACCTCAATCAAATAAAATATTTATATTAAGCAGGAGCAGCTCTTTTAAAAGATAATTTCTAATCTCTCCACCTCCCCCCCCCCCCTTCCCCTCCCCGTCACTCCCACCCCCCTCCAACGACTATTATGTTCTTTAATAGATCCCATCCTGCCTATTTCTGTAATGAAAGTCAAATCGAGATGGAAAATGACTTTCAGCAGACTATTTTCTAGCTCCCTGAAAATATTGTACCAATCTTCAGTTACCTCTTGAAAGAAAACCCCTCTCTGGCCATTTTTAAAAGAAATGAGACTTTTTACAAGATCCATCGACATGTTAAAAAGATCAGTTAAGCACTTAGGGGTAGGGTAGAGTGGGTGGGTTTACTTTATTCCTATTCAATGCGACAAAAAGTATGCCCGTAAAAGAAATTCTATTGAAGGATCTGTCTACAAAATACGTCACGCTAATTTCCAGGTTTCCAAACCAAGTCCCTTTCCCCTGCCCCAAATTCCTTTCCCCCTTTCAATCCTTCTCAGACCTTTCGCGTTTTATGCAGTTTAGTTCCGCCGTCATACTTCTGCATACCCCTTTTATTTCTAAAATATTAATGATTAAAAAAAATATATATATAATAGTATCTATTAAGCACACATCATGAATCCTATAATATAATACGAGGAATGTCTGTCTGTCTGTCTGCACAACGATCTCCAAAACCCGCCTAACGATTTTCACCAAACTTGTTGGTTAGGGATTTTGCGGGGACAAGGAATCGATCTAGATAGGTCTCACCTCTGAGAAAATTCCCCTCGATACCCCTTGCCAGGTATCTTCGAATTGGGTGGTTCGATCTTAATGAAACTTTACAGTATCACTAAGGGGGCCGATCTTAATGAAACTTTACAGTATTACTAACTACAAACCTGACTTTTCCCTCCCCTCGATACTCCTCTCCTGGTATCTTCGAATTGGGTGATCCGATCTTAATGAAACTTTACAGTATTACTAAGGGGGCTAAGGGCTTTCGATTTTTCGACTACAAACTTGACTTCCCTCCCCTCGATAACCATCACCTGGTGTCTCAAAACAACGTTTCAAAAATCGGTGACAGCGATTACTCAATAACCACTCAACCGATTTCTATGAAATTTTCTTGTCGCGCGTTAGTTTTAGTTCTAGCTTTCTAGGTCGGGAATTTAAAAACTCTGGAAAAGCTCTGTAAAGATAATGTGAATTTAGTTTTTTCCCATAAATCAGCAAAAGTAGGATTTTGAGGTCGCCGAGCATGGCTCGGTCTTCCTGGTTCTAATGAATTAAATCAAAGAAATAATAAAATCATTCATAATAATAAATCGTTCATGCAAATATTTTTTATCTTTTTTCAAAATAATTCTAAATTTCATTCTTATAGTTTTGAGTAGCATGATGCAACAAACTACTTCGATTACACACTAAATACATTTAAAAAAAAAAGCATTTTAACTGACATCATCTTTGATAAATTCTAGTCGCTCCACCAGATAAAACAGATTGGCGTTAAAATGAAAATTACAATAAACTTTGATCACTGTTTCACCAAATGGAAATTCTTATTCGACGATAAAGTGATAAATACACACATTATTACTATAGCCGTGCACTAATATGTAGAACTGTTGTATCAGATAAGATTCTATGAACATTAGCTATTTTAATAGTGCTAACGGGGATAAGAGGAATGATTTTATTTGCTTCAACTCAAGAAATAATTTGTTCATTTTGGTTCTTAGATAAAAGTCTTGTTCTAGAGGCAATAAGGAAATCAAGATAAAAATAAAAATTTTCAAATCTATATTTTATGAGAGTTTTTGGGTTTTTTAATGCTGTTTATTTGAGAAATCTATGCTGTGTGTTCATCAATTTTGAACACGACTAAGAAAATACAAATATACAAAAAGATATTTAAATTTATCGAGAACAAATGTCTTGGATTGATGTATAAAATGTAGCCAGATACACGTGCCAAAATATTATTCACATACATTGATATTTCCTAATTATAATATTGATGTCAGAAAATTGATTTTTCTATAATGATTGTATAGATGTGTGATTTATGCAAATTAATACAGAATTAGCATTCATTTGAAATGAATATCTAATAGGCATGAAGGCACAAATGGACATACAAAAGTCTGTATCTCAGGTAAATCAGGTATCTAATATTTAATTGCGGTGAGATTTGAAACAAAAGAATCAAACGAGAGACTTCCCGCGTAAAAAGACAATAGAGACATTATTCGCAGATCGGAATAAATAAAAAATTAAATGCGGCTCTATTGTAGGTCAACCAAGCAAAACTGTCGACTTAATAATAATACAAATGGAAGACAAATTATTATACGCCACTTTTTAAATACAAGGAATAAATCTATAAATTACAAATGTTGAAGAAAACCTCAATTTCGCTCTAAAAAAATTTTTTTTTTCATTTTCTCGAAGACAGCTCCTTTAAGTATTTAGAATATAATAGTCTGGTGGGCCAGTTTCATGAAGCTTAAAGGTAGAGATACACGACGAGAGTCTTTGGTCTCTGGTCTCCATGGTACAAAAGGCAAAAATCTCCAAAGTGTGTACACGATCACAGGCATTTAAGTCTGGAGATCAAAAAATAGATCTCCGGAGACGTTTACTAAAAAGTCTCTAAAAGCAAGTCTCTAAATACACGACGCAGGTATCTCGTCTCCAAGCATAACAACAATATCACTAATCTAAAATATAAAATAAGTAAAAACACTTTTTTTCTTTATAAAAACTGACCTTTAATCTCAAAACAACGAAACAAATTCTCGTTCCCACAAAACAATTCCCAGAAATGTCAAAACTCGTCTCCGGAGACCAAGAGATAGATGTCAAAACGTTTTGAAGACCGGAGACGCATTAAAGAGACTCTCTCATTAGTAGCTACACGGCAAAAAACTTAAGTCTCCCAGAGACCCTAGAGACTTGATACTTGGAGACAAATCTCCGGTCTCCGAAGTGTATACACAGGTCTCTTTGCATGCGGAGGCGAAATTTTTGGTCTAAGAAACCAAAGTCGCTCGTCGTGTATCTCTACCTCAAGAGTCTCGGGAATTAAAAACTGCAAAGACAATTGTTTGTTTGCAAGGACTAAATTCTGTACCCCATGATTTTCGGTAATTATTTGAAACTTTTGTAGTTTATTTTATTTTAGGAGATTGTTTAAACAAAATATTAGTTGATATAATATATACGTCTCCACAATGTAGTTACAACAATAACCCCAAAATCGCGGTTTTGGCAGTTACGACAGTTTACCTCTGGGGTACAGAATTGTTCTCTTAAGAATTTTTTTGTTTCAGGAACATTTTTTTAAAAATTCTATTTGACCAGAAATTTAAGCTGTACAGTAAATAACCCTAAAATTTAAGTAAGACTTTTAAAACGGATTACTCCCCTACGTGAAAATTAATAGTCTAAAGGGTCACATATCAATTATATACATCTTATAATTAATTGAAAAGCTATGGCAATAATAGTTCAAAAACCTTTTTACCACAAATGTATAAAAATTGTTTGAAAAAAAAAACTCCCATGTGAGAGTCGAAATCAAACCCGAATTATGCAATTACCTGCGAGCTTAATGTTACCTAAATATACAACGTGCACATACCCCTGGGTATTGTCATGTAATTTCCTATTCATAAATTCTGTTGGTTCTGTTAGTGGCTAATCATTGAAACAAAAATTATAATGGCAAAATGGCAGAAAATAATATTTCTAATTTTTCTTTTTGGCAGTCGACGTTGATGGATTATCACAGCTGATATGATTCTACGTATGACATGTTATTTCACCTCATTTTATTGTCCTTTGTTTTAGTCAAATGCGGGTAAAGCCGTTGTGGTCATTACTTCTTAAAGCTAGAGTGACATAAAAACTTGGACAATTTTTTGTGTCATATGAAAAACTACTATTGCCAGAAGGTAATCGTCAAAAGTAGCCAACATGATACTTGATTAAGTTAGATTCAAATTTCAGTCATGCAATTTTATCGAATTTTCTAATGGTAACCCCCCCCCCCCCCCCCCCCTAATGGTCCATTTTTGCCCATTAACTAACTTAGCCTCGCATTTTACGAAAAACGGATCTGCGCAAAATTTCAAGTCTCTAGCTCAATCCGTGCGTGCGCTCGCAATCCGCGCCACAGATGGACAGACGGACAGACGGACAGACGGACGGACGGACGGACGGACGGACAGACGGACGGACAGACAGACGGACGGACATGCAAAAATTAATTATTTTTATCATTCTAAACATACTGGTGTAATTCATTTTTGTGTGTGATGACGGGATCTAGGGGTTACAAACGGTAAGGCAAAAAAAAATATACCCTTTGGTTTCACCATACGGGTATAAAAATTCCTCCTCTCATTGACAATTAATGCTTGACATTCTCAAAGATGATGCCTCCAACTTATACAATTCACACCAAATAATAACCTTTTCAACGTGCAATGGACAATCTAAGGGGCTGTTCATAAAACACGTCACGTAAATTTTCGTCTTTTCGAACACCCCCTCCCCTCCTCCGTCCACTTTCAGTATTGTTTTTGTGTCAGATTGAACTGCAGGTTAATTTATTCTCCATTGATTCTTAATGAGGAAAATTGTTTCTTTCAAAATCTTATTAAATGGGTTTCTAATGTAAGTGCAAAAAAACCAGTCTTCCATGTATTAGTAAATTCAGCCAGACTCTTTCTGCAGTGTATCGCTAGCCTTAGGGCCAATTTAAGTAAATTCGGTCATTTTGGTGATATTTTCTATGTACCACCATTCAACTGCGAATGACTGACAGACAGAGCAACAAGCTGACAGACTAACATTGCGGAAACAAATTGTAAGTACGTGGAAAATGAATAACAACGGTGCGCCTGAATAGTTCATAATTGACATTGCAGGTAAACTATGATATTTTTGAGGGTAGTTACTTATATACACATATTTTTTTATTCGAAAATTTCCCCCAATTGCCTATTTTTTGAAATAAATTAGTTAAAATCAAATGGGCTTGGCCAAACTCGAACTTTACCTGTAAGTTGAATCGAAATCTACGTGGAATATATGTATTTGGTATACCTTTATACGATTTCACCGTTAGCTATTTTCTTGTTGTTGTTATTGTTGTTGTTGTTGTCGGCCTTGTTATAAGGTTTTTGTGAAACATAATGAATTTATAGATACTGTAGTAGCCAATTAGTTAACCAAGTGGGTGGTTGCTTTATTCGTACAGTAGTCGACTGCCATGAAAGTTGAGTAAATTGAACTGAATACTATACGAGTATACATATTTACCTGTAAAATAGAAATCCATAAAGAGAATTAAGTTTTACCACATCGAGGCAATCATATATAGGTAGTATTGTAGATATGTGCGTTTGAATATAGGTTTACAAACATTGATTAATAGATAACGAACACTATGATTATTTATTATTAATTTCGTACGCTTAAGTATGACATTAATAACCAAATGTGATACTTCTTGTCTTCTTTATCAACTTATTTATCACTTTAAAACCATTAATGAAGCATACGTATTTTGAAGACACTATATTATAGTGGAATAGGTATAAAATCTATTTACTTATTCTAAATTTTCTTGATAATAACCAATAATTATTTGGATAAAAATATGTTTTCTTCTATTTGTTTCTACTTAGTTTTCTGGAAAATTCTTTAAGTTACTTTAGAGTTAAGACACATGTTTATCAGATTTTTATTTCATTTTTTATTTTTTTTATAAGAACAAAATTGAAATGTTAGTCGGATACAAAATGTAAGAAAATTTGTAAGTTTTCGTTATTGTTAGGAACTTTGATGGGAATTACAAATTTTAATTGCAGCTCAATTAAGTCAATTTCATTCAGCAAGTTTGGTCAAATTAAGTTGAAAGTTTCAAGAATTTTGAACTCGTTTTTTGTATATTCTAACTTTTATTACTAACAATGGATTTTTTTTAAATTATCTCATAAACTTTAATTGAAACTTAGAAGGACAGTCAGACCTTTATCCTTGTGCGGTTAAGTGAATTCATTTTCTATTACTTAAGGAGTAAATACCCTGCAGTTAAATATTTTAAATACTATAATTAACATTTTAATGGATTGTCAAAAGTGATTAAGGATATAAAATTGTTATAGTTTAACAAACTTGTCATTTGCTTTTAACTTTTTATACAATATGAACGCATGGATTTTAAATTTGTAATTCTAAGTTTTACCAAGTTTAGAAAGTTTCTACAAGAATTTTAATTTAGAATGGTTTTAGAGTTTCCTTCGAAATTGAAAGAACGAATCGTCATAAGGAGACTTAATTGTCTTTCAGTCAGCCTATTCGGCACCGAGAAAAGCAGGGCACCAATCATGTATTCCGACGCGTCTCTGTCTTTCGACTTCGACGCAGCTTTTAACTCTTGACTTCGCCATATCTGCAGCTTGAAATTTCGCGGAATCGTCACTATGAATCGAAACGTGATTCTGACTGTCATTCCAGAAAATTTGAAGCTGTTGATATGGCGAAGTCAAGAGTTAAAAGCTGCGTCGAAGTCGAAAGACAGAGACGCGTCGGAATACATGATTGGTGCCCCGGTTTACTTGTTTGAAGGCAATTTTTTTACAAGTAAACTATTTACCGACCTAAACCAAAATGTTTGGCCGTTAAACTCAAACTATTTATAAATGCACAAAGAAACATAAGAAAAGCTACAATTGCCAGGCTCCAATAGTCAAATACTCAAATATCAAAAAGCGTCAAATGATGGCAGACAAAATGTTTATTTAGAAAAATCCATGTATGGAATGGTTATGTGAAATCATATTCTAAACAGATTTTACCTTAATAAATTTTTCAATACAACTCACCGTTTTTGAGAAAATAGAAAAAAAATCATTTTATATGGGGGAGGGGGAAGGAGTGGTCTAACTGGATTTTGGTGTATAGGTAAGTTATGTAAAATTATATTTTAAACACATTTTATCTCTATAAATTTTTCGATACGATGCACAGTTTTCGAGAAGACAGGAGTTTTCGAAAAGACTATTCGAACGCACATAAAAAAGTATTCCATATAAAGGGTGTTTTTTTAGACGTGTGGTTTTCAAGAAGAAATAAAACGGATATAATCTAATGTTATGGCCAAGAGTTTAGCTTTATTATAAAGATAAGGGTTTGCCATTATGTTTTAAAAATGATTTCGGGCAAGTGGCCGCCGCGGCTGGCTCGAATAAATTCCAGCCGAGAGGCCCAATTTTCGGCCACTTTTTACAGCAATTGGGGCCGCATGTCAGCAATAACGCGCCGAATATTCTCTTCCAAGACGTCAATCGTCTCGGGCTTATCTGCATAGACAAGCGACTTCACATAACCCCACAAAAAATAGTCCAGCGGTGTTAAATCGCACGATCTTGGAGGCCACGCCACAGGCCCACGACGCGAGATAATGCGCTCACCAAAAAATTCCTTCAATAAATTGATTGTTTCGTTGGCTGTATGGCATGTAGCGCCGTCTTGTTGGAACCAAAGATCGTCCACATCAACATCCTCCAATTCAGGCACGAAAAAGTCATTAATCATGGCTCTATGGCGTTCCCCATTGACTGTAACATTATGGCCGGCTTCATTTTTGAAGAAATATGGACCAATGATTCCCTCTGCCCATAGAGCACACCAAACAGTGACTTTTTGAGGATGTAACGGCGTCTGAAGAATGGCTTGTGGATTACCATCCCTCCAAATGCGACAATTTTGCTTATTGACGTACCCATTCAACCAAAAGTGAGCTTCATCGCTGAACAAAATTTTCTTGTGAAAATCGGGATCGGTAGCCATCTCGTTTTGGGCCCGTTTGAAACGTTGTTCAGGAGTAAGTCTATTCATTACGAAATGGCAAACCAAACTGAGCATAAATCAAGTGACAACTGTCAAAAAGACCAACTCCGAAAAAAGTAGTGCCAGATTGAATATCACACGTCTAAAAAAACACCCTTTATATGAATTGGGAGAGGACGAAGCAGTGGCCCGATTGGATTTTGATGTATGGATAAGTTATGTATGGATGAGTAATTTTACAATATGACTTACCGTTTTTGAGAAAATTGCAAAAAACTGTTTCGTTTGCATGGGGGATGGAGGAACTTAGCCTAGCCATTTACGAGAAACGTAACTATACAAAATTTCAAGTTCCTAGCTCAATCCTTTCGAAAGTTATGTTGTTCACGGATGGACAGACGGATAAACAGAAAGACGGACGGACATACGGAAATCAAAATCTTTTGTCATCCGTAACACCCTGGAGTAGTTAATTTTTGTGTCCGACGATTGGTTGGATGCTTCCCAAGTAACAATTTGAGGTTACATTCCGGTCAAGAAACGTATTTAAAACCATGGTAACAAAACTCAAAAGTTTCACATTTGGTTTCTGTAACCTTTCAGAAACGTTTCAGAAACGCTATTTAGAAGCTGGTTTCAAATAAACCGTTTTTGGCGGGTTTATTCGGAAACCATCTAAAATGTAACCTAAATTAAAGGTTTTTTTTGTAACCACGGTTACAAATTGTTTCTTGGGTTTGGATGCCCCACTAAAAGTGTGATGTGTTTTATGGACATCCAATTAACACAAAATTTCAAAAAGTTTTCGATAAATTTTCATTTGTTTTTTATCTGTCAAATCTTACCAATTAAAAATTTCTTATTTCCTGAAACATAAATAATATATTTATTTAAAAAAATAATAATAAAACCTGTTTTTTAATGCGATTTTTCGACACTAATATATTTTACAAAGTTTATGAATTAGCTTTTTTATTTTGGTACTTTATTAATCGAATTTGTTTCTCTTATGATATTTGTGGTCGAAAATTATGAATTGCTTCCCTCAAACATATTTCTTCTACCCAAGAATTTATAAATTATATAAAATTATTTTCAATAAATCTTTTTACCTAGGAGTGCCTTAAGTTTTCAACTGTCGGGTGTAACCTGCATAAAATTATTATAAATTTTAATACAAATAAACATTGGAAATGTTTTTTTTTTTGCCCAAAAAAGCTATTTCTACTATACAAATGATATTACTGTTGCCCACTACTAAATATGGCAAAAATTTATGTAAATAAGTATCAATTTCTATGCGATCCTAATCAATATTAGCATAACTAAACTTATTCAGTTGGATTTTATTTCTTGTCAGTCAAGTGTCATCCATTTTATGTGTTTATTTCAATGCCTAAGTTAATAAAAACAAAATTTAAATGCGTAGTGCAAAAATCTTAAATAGTTTTCGTTGGGAAACTTAAGAAAAACCAACGAAATGAGTAGATTTTTTTTTCTTATATCATTCCCGAAGCAATGAAAATAAAGAAATGATGATACCCGATATAATTCACTTTAACCTAGATATTCAACATCAGTATTTTATGTTTATCCGAGTTTGACAACGATTATATATCAGGTATTTTCAATATAAATAGAAGAACCAAAATGTTTATTCGGAGGACCACATTTTTTTTTGCGGCGACTACACGTCATCTGCTACGGATTCTGAATTCAGAAATAGTAAAAAAATCAACGCAATTTATCCACTTCTTAATTGATAAACATGTAGAATCTGAAGAAAGTCACTTCCTCTGTTTATGATACGATTTCCAAGAAAAAATAAAAATTTTAATTTAAATAATAATAAATGAAAAACAAGCCAAGAAAACCTGAATCGAAATTTTCGGTGCGAATAAAATGAGCAAAACAAAATTAAACGTCTTTGGTCAGGGGTTTCCCACCTTTTATCATAATTGATTATCTCTCTCTCTCTCTCTCTCTCTCACTCTCTCTCTCTCTCTCTCTTTCTCTCTCATTATGGTACCACATCCTCAGATGGTGCGATCTGGGCTTTCTCAATGGAGGTTTCATAACAATGTTTTTCCCTTCGAGTAGGGGTGCTATACCATTTTCTTTTTCCCCGGACGCTGTCCTCTATTTAAGGGTGTCCGGAGGTATTTTTGTTTTTTCGAATGTGCCAGCAAAATGTCGCCCTATGGAGAAAGCAGTGTCCCAGACACATTTAAAAAATCACCCCACGGACGCCTTAAATAGAGCAAAATATTTGAATAAAAGTGGATGGGATGGCAACCTTAATTGCAAGTCATAGATGAAGTGCAACATTTCTTAATGTTTAAAAATTGTTGGATTTATTGGTTGTCGGGATTATTTTTATTTCTTTCGAAACCATTTCAATTCAAGTACCGGATTTTTTTCATCAAGAATAGAGGTATTGACAGCTATCCGAAAAATAAAAGTATCTACAGGGAAATTTTCTTGTATTTCAAGCTGATTATAGAAAGTGATGATAAAGTGGCAAAAGGGTTACGATAATTTTCGCGTTTTCATACCACCCACTACACCCTTTTGATGATTTTTTTGTGCGCAATTTAATATTGCAGTCACACTACCCTCTTCCCCCTAAACTTGTGACGAATTTTATAAACATTAAAAAAATAAAACTTGATGAAAAAAAAATTAGTTAATAAGCTCTGATACCACAATCATAATACATCGACATTTAATAAACGGTCGCTTCGAAGGCTATATTTCGTCTGTCGTAAAACTTGATTGTGCCAACTTGACGGACTACGTCACTTGTTGATCGCTTCCAATGAAAAGTGCCAAGCCTCCATCAGACTCGCAATGTCAAAGTATGAGTTTGATTAGGTCCATTTCCATTTGCCACGAAAAAAAAAATTCTGTCTATTACTTATACATCGTTTTAATAAATTCACACTTATTTCGCGCTATTGTTTTAGTATTTGGAAGTTATACGATAGAGGGGGCTAGCCAGATACTTTTTGAGAACATTGATAGTGAGCTTAAGGCCTATCCAATAAAATTTAAAATAGCTATCTAAGCTATTAAAGATATTTCCGCGTGACCTAATTTCGAGTTTCATAGCAAAAACATCGTCTTTTTTTCTTGGTTTTTTGAATTTTTTTATTGGAAAAATAATTTTCTTCTCATGTGTGTTTGGATGTTTTTTTTTTTGGTATTTTTGCAATTTCTAAAGTAAACACTATTAAGTAGAACATAAATTTCAGTTCATGCTGTTGTCTTAGGTGTTTCCACTTGATACAATATTTGCTGCGCATTTACTTTAATCATTTATTTAGTTCATATAGAATTTTGTTTTGTAATATTTTATTTTGAATGGGTCGATAGTGTTTATCATTTTTGTGGAATGACTTCATTTGGTCAGGGCATCTGAGGAGACGATACACGCACGTGTTGTATTGTCATGATGTATTCAAACGACTTTATTGTAACAAAATATGTTTTCAATTGTTTCTACGCATTTTTAACAGAAAACAGAACATTTCTATTCACAAATTCCAACTGAACAGAGGAAATTTCTTATTGAAAATAGCAAAGTATAGAAAAGCAGGTATTGATCATGAGATTTGCACGCATTCGGAAATTTATTTGTTTTTTATGCCACTATGCCACTGTGATTAAATCATGAATCTTTCCGAATATATCCAGAAGACTATTTTAAATGTTTTCGTGTTTTTTTTAAATAAATATATTCAAAGTTCATTTCAAAGAAAACAGTCTTGTTTAGAACATTTGCACTAAAGTTTAAGTTTTTTCTAAATATAGGAATTTAAAATTCCGAATTTATTACAAGTTGTTTTTTTTTATAGCTACAACATCCATGCCAAAAAACGTGTTTGTCCCAATTTTATATCCATTTCATAAATTCAAAGCTATCTTTGTATTCGAGTTCTGGCATCCCATTTGGAAGAAAAAAAAACTTTAAATTATCTTAAAATACCAAAAATGAAAAAGGAGCCCCGTTGCATCGAATAGTTGTTTACGTTTTCCCTGAAAATGGCACAGAATTTCAAAAATGTAAATTATTTGCAACTACAGGTATCATTTAGAAAAACACATTCGGGAACCTATTATTGGGGACCAATTTAACATTCGGTTATTTGCAGATTTGTTTTAAAAACATAACAAAAGCTATAATTGCCAATCTGGCAATTATTGAAAACCCGTATGGTGATATTCGTATCAAAATTCGAACAATTGTACCAAAATTCCACTTTGAAGTCAAACTTTCCAATAAGATTTTTAAAAATTTATTCCAATCGGATTTTGATGTATGGGAGTTTTATGTAGAATCTTATCCTAAATAACTTTTGTTCTCGCATCCCCCCCCCCCCCTTATGGTCCATTTTTGCCCATTAATGAACTTAGCCTCGCATTTTACGAAAAACGGATCTGCGCAAAATTTCAAGTCTCTAGCTCAATCCGTGCGCCCGCAATCCGCGCCACAGACAGACAGACGGACAGACGGACACACAGACGGACATTCAAAAATTAATTATTTTTATCATTCTAAACACACTGGTGTAATTCATTTTTGTGGGTGATGACGGGATCTTGGCGTTACAAACGGTAAGGCAAAGTTAATATACCCTTTGGTTTCACCATACGGGTATAAATATAACTACTATTCTGTTTACAAAATAGCCCCACTCTACCCCATTTATAATCATATTGGAGCATATTTTCCCTGGTATTATAATTTTCGGAAGAAATTTCGTTAAAAAATTGAATTTGAAATATAAGAAATCTACAATTGTCAGGAAGCAATCGTCAAATACTCTATATGAAGATAAACCGAATTTTGAGTGAAAAATTCATTTTTATAGGGGAGAAGGGAAGGAGTGTTCCAATGGGATTTTGGTGCATAGAAGAATTATCTAAAATAATATTCTAAACACATTTTGTCTCTATAATTTAATCAATATGACACCCCATTTTCGATCAAATTAAAAAAAACCATTTTATTTGTTTGGTTGGGAGTTTGCCCTATAAAAAATTTCAACCCTGTGTAAAAATATTAAGTCTCCAGCTCAATCCTTTCGAAAATCATCGAAAGGATTAACTTAGAGTTCACGGACAAACGGACGGGTGGCTAGACCTGAAATCAAATTCTTTCTTCAACCCAAATACCTTGGTGTAGGGGAGACTGGTCCTCGTTGTCACAAGTACTAGTTGTCACAATGGCTATATCTCTTAATTCAGAAATATTTTTGAAATCGGTTCTTCGGCAATTTCGAAGCGCATTCCACCACTACCAACCTCAGAAAGTGTCCTGGCGATCCACATCATGTGTTACGTTTTATAACTCGAAATCAAAAAATATCGTTAGTGAGTAAATTCTAATGGATTTTTTGATTTTGTTTATTTGTCATACATTATTAAGATATAAGTGTATTTTGATTGGTATCTCTTAGGACATTGATCGACTTTAAACGTAATTTTGAGTGTTTAGGTTTTACGTTAAGTGTTATAGGTTTAAATGGCTGTCAAAAATTATTTGTCTGTCGGTACGAGTTGTCTCAGGGGCTATTTGTCACTGCAGAGCTCGGCTATTTGTTACTGCAGAGCAGGAAAATCTGCAGATTGAAGAATCTAAAACCCAAGAAACATAAGAAGCAGGAAAATAAAGGACGTGAGATACAGAAATGAGTAGTTAACAGCGATGAAGATGAAGACAACGAAGAACTACTGTGCGTGGTTTGTTATGAAACTTAGTCAAGTAGCAAACCCTATGTTTGATTGTTATGAAACTTAGGTGTTTAAAAATTGTGTTTGAAAAATGTAGCCTGCTGAGAAATGTCACTTGAGGGATTTCGGGGTTTCTGATAACGAATATAGTGTTAAAATTTCAAACCTCGAAACGGATGGTCCTGTAAGGATAACGCAAATCGCCTTTTTCCCATTTTTCCTCGGAGAAATTGGAATTAGGGGGCTTTTGGGGTTACTGATCACGAGCGGCTTTTAGAATTTCAAAAATTGAAACAAACGTCCTGAAAGGACAGCCAAAAGTTTTAAGTTATTATTTTTTTATGGATCAAAAATCACTTACGCAAAGAAACTTTAAACCGGCAACGACGGCTATCCAAGCTAGTTTTTTATATAAAGACAAAAAGAATTCAGAATATATTTTCACACAACTTTTTCAGACATCAGAATCCAATTGGAATTTACATTAATCGAATTTCAAAGATTCCTTTCCAGGATATTGGGCAATTTTTTTCTAGCTAAGCGTTTCGTTTTTTTATGTGAGATTAAAGAAAACTCTGTAAAAAGATAAAGTTTACAAAAATGAAATTCGCTAATATTTACAAATTTAATCAGTTTATTTTTAAATCGAGCCAAACTTTTTACATGAAATGATTTATTACTTACAGCACGCGAAACAAAAATAAAAAGCGGCTCGCTTTAAAATCGCCTTAAACAAATATTTTTCAAATCATATAAGCAATATGTGAAAAACAAAATTGAATTTCAGTTACCAAGCGATGGGTTATTAAACTGTTTTTTGTTATTTATAAATTTGAAGATATTTCGTAATCTCTTATCTAAAGATAAAGAAACAAAGCTCGACTTATTTAATTAAGCACGTGATAAGAATCTTGTTTTATGATTCATTTTTATTCAATTTTTTTTTGTGTTAGCCTCGCCATATAAGTAATTAAAATTACTTAAAAGATAAATGCTTGATGCAGAAATTCTTTGTTTAAATACAGCTAAAACCTTTTAGTCTAGCGTTATCAATTTTGCCTTTAAATTGCTGATGTCTAGCGATATCAATAATAAACATTTATCAATAAATGGGTTTGAAAATTATAAAAACTAAGAGCTTGTAACCTACTTTGAAATCTCTTTAAACTTCTATAATCGAAATTAATTAGTTGATAATTTAATATATGTACAATTTGTTTACACAACGAGTAACACTTTAAATTCAAATGATGAAATTAATTAAATATTATGTTTTGATTTAATTACTTCAAGCTGTAGTTGCATTTGGTACTTTATCAATTTTCGAATCTTTATTTATGGAAATAGTCGGTCGTTTAAAGATAAGATTTTTAGCGAAAAATTTATTATTGGAAAAAGAGTTTTATTAGATTTTGCAAGTAATAAAATTTATAAGCCTTATCTCAGTTTAATGAAGCTAAATTTAGATACAAGATTATGAATGCACACATCGAAGTGTGCTTCATTTCTTATTTTTACTTTCCTCTGCTATATAGGGAAAATATTGTATTCCTGACCTGACGGAGACCGACTCGAGAAGAATAAAAACTTTCTGTTTTGTCTGTCTCTCGGTCTGCTTATTTTACGTCTGCCCATTTTAGTTAGATAACTCGAGAACGCATCCAGCCAGCAACCAAAAACTCTTCGTTCAAAATCGTAGTTTTTGTCAAAATCCTAGTTTTCTATTAACTTTCAGAGGAGTAACTTTAACTATAATTGAGGCGTTAAAAGCTAGAGTGGACCAACCCACATGTCGAAATCGTGAATTTTTTTGTGTTTGAATCACTATTGCGAGTGAGTTTTTAGATAAAAATGTTTGGATGCACGAAAGAACATTTCAACATTGAGTAATAAAGTCCACACAAATTTTTTTTCCAAAAATTTACAGTAAAGAATAGTACAAAAGTGAAAAAGTTTCAAAAACTCGATTATGTGGGTTGGTCCACTCTAGCTTTTAACGCCTCAACTATGGTCACCATAAGTCCCGGAATGGACGATGCAGTCCCAGATATAGGCATGTTTTTCCCGACGACACGGAAACTAAACTTTTGCCCAGTTTGTCATTTCAGTGTTATAATTTATCAAACGGTGGAAAAAACGATCACCAAATAAGCTAAACGTTTTCTATTTCGGTTAAGGTGCGCTCCAAATTAATTTTTTTTATCGCCTGCGGCGTATTTTTTCAACCATTTTCCAGGAAAGGCGCATTGGGCCGCAATTTTTTTCTACAAAAAAAATATTTGGGTTTCAGTTAATTGTTGATTGACCCAAATTTACTCAAAATTGGAATTGACCCATATGGTCACCCTAACTATAATGGGTACGTTCCATATATTTCTTTTTGTTGAAAAAACACAGTTTTTTGAAAACTTCTCGGAAACTAAGTGTTTTTGAAAAAAAATTCAAAGAAAATTAATTTTCCTGCATTTTGTCCTTTAACGGTTTCACGTATCTTTAACGGTTCTCGAGATATTTGAAAAAATGTGTTTTTCGAAATTAAATATTGCAGAGGAAAGTTTTGTGTTGATCACGACGGCGACAATGTTTTTTTTAATATGTATTACTAAGGGCTGCGCCCCGAACCAGTTTGTGGTTCACCCCCCAGATGATACGCGCGTTTAATTTATATTCTTCAGGTCAATCGGCTCGGTAGTTTCCCCGCGAAAGGGTGACATAGAGGAAGAGCTAAGTTTCGAGATCACTTTACCCCCTCCCCTCACGCCCCCTACCCCTCGCGCTGATTTTCCGTCTGCCTATGTTGGAACCAGAACTACCACTGATACTCATGCCAAATTTCAAGTCAATCGGTTCAGCCGTTTTTGCGTGAAAGAGGAACAGACAGACAGACACCAACTCATTTTTATAAATTAGTATGATATATGATAAACAAAAAATGGAACTAAAAATAATATTAAAAACAGTTAATTGAGAAAAAGAAGATTGATTTTTAGCGTAAATATTCCAAAAAAGACTTCTCGGTTCTTGGTGAATTTTGGATTTTTCCTTCCCAAACCCATCAATTGGATTTAATTATACTTTATTAATATTGACAACAACGAGCAGAATCAAAATAGAAAAACATATATTTGGAATTTTTTTCTAAACTTATTAGGATATTAAATTTAATTACGAATTGTTGTTAAACTTGAGTTCTGTTTACCACAATAGTTCGTAATTAGTTTAATAAAGTTTATGGAAGGAATCAAATCAATTTCTATGGCAAACTAATCAATTTTTCTGTATAACCGGAATGCTTTGAATAATGTTTGATATAAAGTAATAATAGAAATTGATAGAGCTAAAAGCAAGAGTAATATTAAGCTAAACAAATAAACAAATTATGTAGTCCGCCATCTCTAATCCCCTCGATTGAATTAATAGCCAGCCTGTCTGCCATAGCAAATATGTACTCAAAGTTAATCTCATCTCATCTAATCACAAACTTCAAAATATTTTCGGTTTGATCCGGATCGGATCAAGAGCCCCTTTTAGTATTGTGTAAAAAAAAAAAGCTAATATACATAAAATCTACCACTAACTAGAAATATAGTGAAATAACAACAACAACAATGTCTAAGGCAATTGCGGTTTTTCGCTGTGCTTTTGGGGGGAGTTAACCAATATTAATATGGCGTGTGTTATCAGTAGAGGTTTTAGGTATAAATTTCCTTCTTATCACTCTAGCCTCCTTAAACCCAACTCGATATTGGCATCGGACCATATTTACACACATGAATATTACTTAATAATAAATTATCAACCTTATGGCTCTGTTTTGATGCATATCGCATAGATAAATATTTTTGTATACAGAAGATTCATTTATTATAATATGAAAATGATAAAAAAAAAATGTACTTAAATACGCTTTCTGATGATTATACGATACTAAACACATACGTGATACTCGTACCATAATTAATAATCTTATATGTAAGTCCATTTGGTTACACACCGAAAAAGACCATTTCTGGTTTGTAATTTCTAATAATATAACTATATTTCCACAGATAACATTTCTATCTCTGAGTGTATGAGAATTAAATGAATTTTATAAGGCCGATGACTTAGATAAGATATTATAGCTATTGCCATATACCTCGCTAACTGCTTCGCTAATTGGACTGTCGCGTCCCCGAACGCAATTAAAGTCTTAGAAGATTATTTCAAATTCTTATCGCCAATCTATGAGTGAGTTTATTTGAAAAGAGTATCCGCTAAGAGGGAAATAAAAGCACTGGTCCTTATTATTACTGTTTTCATATTCGTTTATTTGCTTTCTTTTGCTAAACATTATCTCGTTGGTCTCGTGCTAAACGCTGACCCCACCAATATTTCTTTGTAAACTTATAATTAATCAATATTGTTTATACATAGAGGAGTTTATAAGAAAAGGGGTTCATGTCCGAAATGTAGGTCGAGGTAACACCACCACCATATATCAATATTTTTCCCTATATTCGGTCGATTTTCTACATTTTTGATAATGTGCGAAAAAGAATCGTTGATATGAACAAAGGAATCGTTTGTATATAAGACAAAGTAATTTTGTCTTAATTTTGTCAGTAATAGTCGGTTAGATGTATTAGCAGATCTAGAGTTCAAAGACAAGTAAGCCTGTCAATTCGCAGATATGAATCTGCATGAAATTTGAAATGTAGACCGAAACAATATTTGATATTGACTGAAAATATGCCCCTGTGCACTTCACTCATCATCCCTTTGCGGTCTAATAAATTGGCAGTTTATTGCAGAAAATTTAAATTAAAGACGTAACAAAAGCTATAATTACCAATCTGGCAATTATTGAAAACCCGTATGGTGATTTAATGTATCAAAACTCCACTTTGAAGTCAAACTTTTTAAAAAGATTTTTTAAAATTTATTCCAATCGGATTTTGATGTATGGGAGTTTTATGTAGAATCATATCCTAAATAACTTTTGTTCGTTGACTTTTTTGATAAAATGCACCGTTTTTGAGATATTCGTAAAAAACATTTTCGTTCGTATGCACTCAGAAAAATGGAGGCTAACTCGACGACCTACATATGGCGTAATTGGCCTCGGGCAGGCGCTCGTTCGCCTGCATGTGGGCAAGTAAAACTGAGTTGACCTGTGGTCGGAGAAATTCTGAAATTAAGCCACCAGCAGGTGAAGCAGGGCATTGGGAGCTGCACGAGTTGACCTATCTAGACGGATAGACGGACAGACGGACGGATAGACGGACAGACGGACGGATAGACGGACGGATAGACGGACAGACGGACAGACGGACGGATAGACGGACAGACGGACGGATAGACGGACAGACGGACGGATAGACGGACAGACGGACGGATAGACGGACGGACGGACGGACAGACGGACGGATAGACGGACAGACGGACGGATAGACGGGCAGACGGACGGATAGACGGACGGACGGACGGATAGACGGACAGACGGACGGATAGACGGACAGACGGACGGATAGACGGACAGACGGACGGATAGACGGGCAGACGGACGGATAGACGGACAGACGGACGGATAGACGGACAGACGGACGGATAGACGGACAGACGGACGGATAGACGGACAGACGGACGGATAGACGGACAGACGGACGGATAGACGGACAGACGGACGGATAGACGGACAGACGGACAGACGGACGGATAGACGGACAGACGAACGGATAGACGGACAGACGGACGGATAGACGGACATGCAAAACTTAATTATTTTTATCATTCTAAACACACTGGTGTGATGACACACACGTTACAAACGGTAAGGCAAAGTTAATATACCCTTTGGTTGCACAATACGGGTATAATAAAAGCAAGGTAAAACCGTTGATAGATTTTGCGTATTAATATTCATCTTCCAGTCAATACGGTGTTATAAGATGATAACAACTGAATAGGTTCAGGCTTTCTTATTGAAACCGTTCCAGAAACGTACTCGTTCTGATTTCGATTTGTCAAGTGATTTTAATGTTTTTCTTTTATATAAGTAAGGGGTTGTCCATAAAATATGTCACCCTGATTTTCAGCATATTATCACTCTAATTTTCAGCTTATTGAGCCTTTCTCCCTTTTGTTACGCTTCTTTGCGTTTTTCTGTTGTCACAGTACCCTAGACTACCACACACACATCCCCCCCTCCCCCTCCATAGAAATATGACGTATTTTATGGACAGCCTCTAAGATAAAACCCACCCACTGCTCGGAAAATACTTCCTCGGAAAAGCAAGATTTTGAATTTCCTCTTAGAGATAAAACTTTTGATTTAGTGGCCTCCTCAATTTAATCCGAGCAAGTTTGGTGATGGTCCTATTTTTGGTAATTGTCCTAATTTGTCTTAATATTAATTTGCTAACAGTTTATTGTACATTTAGTGTTAAATAAAGTGCGACTGTTAAAAACGGTGGTCATATTGCAATGAAATTTGAAGGTCACTCTTAAATGTGTCGTATATTCTTTTTATTGTCACAAAATGAAACCAAATTTCTCGTTTTTTTGTGTTAAAAAAAAGGAGAATAAAATAAAAGAAAAGCCATTTACTTTGGTTACCCCATAATAATTCATTCAGCAACCCTCAGCGGAATTACATTGTTTCAACGTTTAAATGGTTTACATAAGCGCAAAACATTTTATGGCTCATCATATAATTGCCTCGCCTCCACATTGGCTCTTCTGGACTGCGTACTAAAAGAAATTTATGTAAGCATTCATATATACTAGAACATATTTATATTTTCGCATGTATGTTTAAAATTATATCGTTTTTATGTTGTTAGTGACCTAGGAATAAACCGCGCTATATAATAATAATAACGACTATAGAGACAGAAAAGTTTTTAACAATGCAAACACAACAATGGTCGCACCCTAAAATGAAAATTTTTAAAGCGTTTGGGCAATTTTTCGAGCAATAAAATCTAAAAATTGAAAAGCCGACCGACCGCTTTGGACAATCTGTGGTCGACGATCGGGGGTGGATCTGAAGGCAATCCCAAAGAAGAGTTTCCAATTCAAAATCTTTTCTTGGGCACAAGTAGGAAAGGAGTGTTGGGGAGAGGAGGGTATGGGGTAAGGAGGAGGTGGATTCTTTTCAAACCCATCCCATCACATTCTACTCAAAACACATTATTCATATATTGTACGCTGAGGTTTTCTCATTGTAGCACACACAAAATGGGAAATTTCTACCCAAACTTGGAACGATTTTCCTTAACGAAAAAAAAATCACATCACGTTATAGCAGCAGAATCGTTTACTCTCCTATAATATAGCGAACAGAAACGTATCAGCAACGGCGACAATGGCCGTACGCTAATAAAAATGGCAAAAGTTTTACGACGCCAGAAAACAGCCCATAATTAACGCTAAATTGTAAATTGG